>BSDF01000006.1:65073542-65679387 GCA_027925045.1 Hypotaenidia okinawae | reverse complement strand
GAAGGGTCCTCCAGAGATCATTGGGTCCAACCCCCTGCCAAAGCAGGGTCCCTAGGACATATCACTCAGATAGGTGTCCAGACAGGTCTTGAATATCTCCAGAGAAGGAGACTCCATCACCTCCCTGGGCAGCCTATTCCAGTGCTCTGTCACCCTCACTGGGTAAAAGTTCTTCCCCATGTTGGTGTGGAACTCCCTGTGCTCCAACTTGAGCCCATCACCCCTTGTTCTGTCCCCACTGAGAAGGGGCTGGCTAATTCCCCCTGCATTCCATGTCAGGTCACCTCTTTATAGATTCTCATTTCAACAGCTGCTAGAGGAACATGAGAGGTTACAAGGGACCAGGAAGCCTGGCATGTGAGGAATGGCTAAGAATTGGGTTTGCTCCGCCTTGGCAAAGAAGGCTTAAGGGAGACCTCACGCCATGTTCCACTACCTGAAGGGTGGCTTACAGAGAAGATGGAGACTCCCTTTGCCCAAGGGGTAAGCGGTACAAGTTACTCCTGGGGACATTCCCACTGGGCTCCAGGGGAAAAATTTTCACAATAAAAATAATAAACCATTGGAATAACATGTACAATGGCACCCCGGGGTGTGTTAGAAGGGGGGTGGTTGGGAGGTTGAGAGGTCCTTCTGCCCTCTGCTCTGCCCTGGTGAGACCCCACCTGGAATATTGTGTCCAGCTCTGGGCCCCTCAGCTCAAGAAGGACATAGAACTCCTTGAAAGAGCCCAGCACAGGGACACCAAGGTGATGAAGGGAGTGGAACCCCTTCCTTATGAGGAGAGGCTGAGGGAGCTGGGCCTCTTTAGCCTGGAGAAGAGGAGACTGAGGGCTGACCTCATTGTTGTTTATAAATATGTAAAGGGTGAGAGTCAGGAGGCCAGAGCCAGGCTCTGCTCAGGGATGGCTGTGACAGGACAAGGGGCAGCGGGTGCTGGAGCAGAGGAAGCTCCATGGGAATGTCAGGCGGAACGTTGTCACTGTGAGGGTGACAGAGCCCTGGGACAGGCTGCCCAGAGAGGCTGGGGAGTCTCCTTCTCTGGAGACATTCAAACCCACCTGGATGTGTTCCTGTGGGATTCAGTCTGGGTGATCCTGCTCTGGCAGGGGGTTGGACTGGATGAGCTTTCGAGGTCCCTTCCAACCCCTGACATTCTGTGATTCTATGATAACCTCCCCGGGGAACTGGTGGATTCCCTAGTATTGGATACTTCTAAGGTTCAACTGGATGGAGTGCTGGGCCGTCTTTCTAGATGGAGCTTTTGCCAAGAAAGGTTAGACCAGATGATCTGAGGTCCCTTTCAACCTGGTATTCCATGACTCCGTGAGATGACCTCCACAGCAGAACAAACTCCTTCAGGCAGCAGCCCAGCACTTCAGCAGCCCCCAGTTAAACACATTCAAGCACCCAGTTCTGCACTCCAGGAAGTCCTCCAGGCTTCCTGTCACAGCCCCTGTGAGCTGGGAAATTAAATGCTGAAAGAACGAGTCTCAGCTGAACTCTGATGACTGCTGCTCAGGGGACTTTGGATAAAGATATTTTTAAGTTAGACAGCTCAGGGGGTAGCAGCAATCTCCTCCTGTGGAGACAGCTACTGTGACCTCCCTCCAGCCGGCACTACCACTGCCAAGTAGGCACAGCATGGGGTGCGGTGCCATACCCCACCTCTGCTTTGGGCCTGTAACCCAGGCCACAAGATAGGCCTGGAGGGTTGGTAAGTCTTAGGGTAGAGATTTTAAAGATGAGCTGAGAAAAATGGTGCAATCTGCGTGTCCCTTGGCTAAGATTTTTGCAGGTATTCTGAAATTCAGAAGGAGGCCTGAGGTCTTCTTAGAGGCAGCTTTGATGTGTTTGCACATGGCCACGTAAGGCTCAGCTTTCTGCGTCAGCTGTCTGTGCCAGGTAAACACAGGGTGACCTTTCCTCTTGGACAGCAGCCTAAAGCTCCAGGCTGGTTCACCCAACTGAACTTTCCCTGAGATTCTACCAGGAGATTGCCTGCAAAGCAGACATAAGGCAGCATTCAGATGTCCTTCAACCTGACCCGGCACTTCACGAGTAACACATTTGTGTTCAGACTTTACTGGCTCTCAGCATTTTCTTGGGAACAACTTGAAGGGCTTTTTCTATTTATAAAACTTCTATAATTTGAGATGTCAGGCCTTGATCTTGCAAACACTTAAGTATAAGATTATGCACAAATAGCTTCATTAAATTCAGGTTGTTAGGTAAATATCTGCATGATAAACTTCAGAGATCACAGCTCTCATTCTGCTAAGAGCTACAACCAGCTAAGGAGCAGAGCCAAATCCCTTCAGTAGTTGTGGAGTGTACTCATACCCAATGAAAATGATGGATTCATACGTACACAGAGTAGTTTTATTATCTCATGACTCAGAAGCAGAGAACCCTGGAGTCAGGCTGTAGCGCTATCTCAAAGTGTCCTGGCTGGGAACTGGAGACAGAGCATGGTATGTCTCAGCTCCACACCTAAAGCTCAAATCCAGACTCAAGGTAGTACCAATTTGGAGAGCTATTAAGGGGCTATTAGGTTTTGCTTTTATTTAGTCATACTATAACCTTTATGCATTGGCATTACAGAATACATAAATCATAAACCCAGATTAATAATTAATGAATTAACTTGATGTTGAATAAAGGGCAATTGCTGCACCTGATAAGAATCTAACCCACCCCAGGCAATTATTTTGTAAATATATCTACACACACACACTCTATTTTAAAATTCTATTTCCATGGCACACACAGAACATTAGGTGAGGACTTGATTTTGGTTTCAGCTGAATATCCCAGACACAAAGATTGATGTAAAATTAATACTCTACAAAGCTGTAATGGGTCACAGCTACATGAAAGCACTTTCTCCCTCCAGACTGCAAGCTGAAGCACACTCCATTAAAGCCCTCATTTTGTAACTGATGACACAAAAGCAGACAGCTGCAATAATACAAGAGGCTCAGTGAGTTCAATAAAGTTCCAGGAACATACAACTCTATTCCCTCAGCTGCATGATCCAGGCTTAACAACAGTAACCTTTCATTCCAATATTTACTTTCTTTCTGTATATTTATGTCAAAGAGTTGGAAAAACTGCAAGACCCTTACATTCTTAAGGCCAAGGTGCATTCAAGCAGCAGAATATCCTTCCAAGTACTCTGTGTTTATGAAAACAATGCTGAAAGAAAAAATTCCCACAATTTCTATTCGGTTTAGGAAAAGAATTATCCAGTTAAACTTGCTTTATGCAATCTAAATGCTACCTAATCTTTAAGAAAACTACTATTAACAAGCTCTGCTCTTCAGATTCACCTTGCTTTTTAACTTCAACCTGCACTGCTCAAAATATCTTGGCTCCTCCTAGTGATTCTGCAAGTGAGAACCTGGGCTTTGCACATCTAGGCTTACCTCCACATCTTGGACAGTCCGTGGCTGAGCAATGCATAGTTTGTTTAGCAGCTGAAGTATCAACTCTTCTATGTAATAGAGGGAATCTTCTTTTGCTGAAAGGTTTGGGTGAACCTGTTGCTGAACCTGTCCAAAAGAAATAAAAAGAATTAGGGTTTTTTTCCCAGTTAGAGCTGTAGAGAAAGAAGAATTGGGAAAAAAAAAAGCAGAGTGCTTCTGTAGTGCTGTGAATTTGCACACTTCCAGTCATTTCCCATGAGCTTTCCCATGTAGTTAAGGTGGCAATTCCTACTCCTGCAAAACTGGCATCTTATTCAATTAAAAATTAAGTGTATAGCCTTTATATGGTGGGGAAGGAATTTCAAACCAAGGCAGATTTCTGCCAATGATGCAATGAAAACAATCACTGTGGGTAATTCTGAAGGTATTCATCCACAGGATGAGTAACATACAGTTATGTTCCCAACCCTACTAATGAGTACTAGGTGACTGTGCACAAGAGGAGGAACATGGACCCACCAGAGGAAAAGTCTTAGTAAGCAAGGACACTGGGGTAAGAGAACTAACTAGTCTGGCAGGGACCTGAATTAATCACCGACTGGTCTGGGTTGGAAGGGACCCCAAGGATCACAGAGCTCCAACCCCCTGCCACAGGCAGGGATACCAACCTCCAGGCCTGGAGCTACACAAGGTTGCCCAGGGCCCCAGCCAACCTGGCCTTCAACACCCCCAGGGACGGGGCACCCACCCCCTCTCTGGGCAGCCCCTGCCAGCCCCTCACCACTCTCTCTGCAAAGAACTTCCCCCTCAGATCTCCTCTCCCCCTTCCCTCCTCCAGCTTCACTCCAGCCCCCTTGTCCTGCCAGGCTCTGCCCTTTGAACAAGCTGATTCCCCTCCTGTTCCTCTGCTCCCTTCAGGGACTGGCAGGCTGCAATGAGGTCCCCCCACAGCCTTCTCTTCTCTGGGCTGACCCAGCCCAGCTCCCTCAGCCTCTCTTCATAGGGGAGCTGCTCCAGCCTGTTAAAACCTGTGGTGATAAAAAGTGACAGCTGTGACACTGGAGAAGGGCAGGAACGACTCTTTGAGATATCTCAGAACCAGAAAACAAAGTAGAAGGTGAAACACTGGCTGCAGCATGAGAGATGAAATACTTAGAGCAGAGAGGGAGGCCTAAGGAAAAGCATGAGTCAAAATGCAGGAGTGTCAAGACTAGGAAATGAGCTGCCTGGAATGCTGACCTCCAGCTCCCTCTAAGCCAGGCAGGATAACGCCTCCTTACCTCACTTCCATGAGATTCATCACAGCTTTTGTTTCCAAGGCTAAGCTAGACCAGACAATACCAAAGAGGCAGCCTTCAGCATGTGCCCACACAGGCTAAAGGGCCACAACTAACCTGCCCCAGCCCAACCTGGCTCCTTTCCTACTAAAAACCCCCCAGCAACAACCCCACCTTAAAAAAAATAATCAACAAACAAACAAAAAAAAAATCACTCAAGAGTTAGTCTGGATACTCACTTTTCCCTGGCAGCCTCTCAATCAGGAAAGCACTAACTAGATCTTAAACTATAGTCAGAAGATTCCTAGGCAATACAATCCAGGGAAATTCCCTACTCTCCTCATACAAATTAGATGTTAATCACCTCAAAGAATTAATCTTACTTACGCTCACAGTCTGTACCTGGTTTCAAACATGGACTGGTAGTTACTCAGAAGACAGTAACTTGGGGTGAAATCCTGATCCTCTGAAATACAGGGACTCCTCCCTCCAAAGATAACGGGCAAGTCTGCAAACACTGGTGGGCTCTGAGGGCCTCCTCCAAATTCAGGACCGAATAATTTCAGAGCATTACCTTGGGGGCACTCAGTGTGCAGCCCTGAAGGTTTCTGTAAGTCATGCAATAAGACCAAGGAGGAAGTAAGGTGTCTGGCCAGCTTCCTTTCCTGCGGCCACAGAGGAAGGTGGGCAGAGCTGCCCGGGAGCTGAAGCCACCACAAGGAACTGCCAGCTGCTCCACCTCCTGCTGTGCCAAGGCCCGAAAGAAGAGGACCATGCTCTACCCCCACACCTCTGCATGAGAAGAGAGGACACGCCAGGATGACCAAGACGTAGAGAGAATGAGGATCCATGGAAGGGAATCAACTTTTTAAAAGGGTAGATAATGGCAGGACAAGGGGGATGGATTAAAGCTAAAGGAAGGGAGGTTTAAATTAGATTTACAGAGAGAGTGGGGAGGGGCTGGCAGGGGCTGCCCAGAGAGGGGGTGGGTGCCCTGTCCCTGGGGGTGTTCAAGGCCAGGTTGGCTGGGGCCCTGGGCAACCTTGTGTAGCTCCAGGCCTGGAGGTTGGTGGCCCTGCTTGTGGCAGGGGGGTTGGAGCTCTGGGATCCTTGGGGTCCCTCCCAACCCAGACCAGTCTGTGATTTTATGACCTCTAGAAGGGGCTGCTGCCTTACTTCTTCAGCATCCTAAAAGCAGAGATGAAGACTTGAGAAGTCCGCTCTGAGTTGGGGGAGCACAGACAGGGACCACACGTATCCCTGACAGGAATCTGATCTTCCAGGAGTAGGAAGGGGGACACACGCTGAGAATGTGAAAACACACACTGGTGCTGATTGTACCAGAGTTGGTAATTAAGGTCTTACACAGTGGAGGTGAAGAGGCTGCCAATCATGGAGGCTCCTACACCATACCCAGGGAGATGCCCTCCCAGGCATCAACGCACACTTCTAGTGCTTAATCCCACGCTGCCATCCTTCCTTGCAAAACACAGGTGAAGAAACACAGTAACAAAGCAGTTGTACTTTAAGAGAGAAGGGAATATACACCCTGCTTCCAACCCAGTTTTGTTGCAGAGTATTTGTATAGCCCTGTAAAGGTCAGTTGGTTTTCTGCATCTCAAACACCAACATGTGAAGCTGTCATGTACGTGACATGGTGTAGTGCTGAAAGGAACCAAACAAGAATCAAAACCACCCCTTGCAAACGCTTACTGAAGGCTGGAGGTTTCCAACAACAGTCACTGCATTCCATGTTCTTCCTGAGCATGAGAGTTTAATTCACAAAACAATGGAAGGCCAGGAAGTGTCGAGTTAAGGTCCCGCCACGTAGCTCTCACCGGAGCACTGCTGCAGCAAAAGCATTAGCTAGGAAATAAGATTAAACTATAACCCTTAATGATGCTCCACAGAAACTACAAGGACAGGAGCAGTAAGAAGATGGGCTGGGGATGCTGCGCTCCCCCCTTCAGAGAAGATGGGGAGCTCCAATTTACGGTACCAGATCACAGCCATCCTCATCCTCCTCTTCCTCTCGCAAGGGTCACTCATTTTAAAACCAGAGAAAATGATTTCTTCCCCTGTAACCAGCTCCAGTTCCAGGTCAAAACAGCCTGTGCCATACTTTCCTCAGCTATTGTGGTTGAGGACAAGCAGAGGAGCATGCAGCCCCCCTCAAGAACACTGGCAGAGCATCTCAGCTTCACACAGCGAACTCAAACCTAAGCACCAGAGTCCATTATGCTTTGAAAGGAGCAAAACCAACAAGAACCCCCAACACTTCTTGGGTAAGACAACTCTTCACAGAGGGTTTAGAAATCAGCTTCCACCTGAAACACTGAATGCATGGAAAAAAGCCAGATGAATTACTGAGGATGTATTTCTTACTGAAGGTATGTTCACTGATTTCGGGTTCAGACTGAAACACCTGCACACCACTGTGCTGGCTGGCATGGAGTGATAACACACCACAGCTAACACGGGCCTGAATCTGGGTCTGATTTATAACTGCTTTCTAAAAGGGTCAAAAATCCTTAAGTCCACAACACACTGCACTAACCAGAGCTCTGCTCCAGGAAATATGAGCAGAAGATATCAGAAAAAACAGACTTTTTTTTTTTTTTTAACCTGTTTTATCACTGAAACAACCCAAGCAGAGTGTTCAAAGTCATTAAAGAGGAGGAGTAAGGTTAGAGGGACTATTTTTTTTCCTGTTGTTCACACAGGATTAATCCCTCATGAGATGCTCCACGGAACAAAACTGAAGTAAGGGGTATGAGTCCCATAAACATGGCAATAAAGCACAGCCTTAAGGCCTTTCTGGGGGACAAGCTTTTAGTTTTGACAGGAGCTCCTAAACTGCTCCTTCTCTTCTTTACTTCTCCCTGCTCTTTCACACCCACCCCACAAAATACACGTATGTGATGAAAATCCAGGGATGGCTTCACAGAGGCATCTCCTTCCCAGGGCTGTAGCCTTCAGCAGATGTGGCAGGGCTCTCCAAGAGCTCAACTGCATCCATACAAATGGCAGCTCCTCGACTGCATCCGTACAAATTACAGACTGGTTTGGATTGGAAGGGACCCCAAAGATCATAGAGTTCCAACCCCCTGCCACAGGCAGGGCCACCAACCTCCAGGCCTGGAGCTACACAAGGTTGCCCAGGGCCCCAGCCAACCTGGCTTTGAGAAAGGCTCTAGAGAAAACAGGCAGCTGCAGAGATGAAATCAAATTCAAAATTCCTTCTTGGAGAGATTTTAGTAGCCCTTACAGGGCCCTGGGAAGGAGTCTGGTAAGATGAGGATGAAAACTTTTCTAAGAGATAAGGAGTATTTAGTCTAGAAACAAACTGATTTTTTTTTTTTTTTTTTTTACAACTAATATCAGGGCAAGCGTAATTTTGAACCACAGGAGATCTGGTACAGAGTCTGGATATTGATGGTATCTGTGCTTGGGGAAATTCAGAAGCCCTGAGAATAAAAGCAATGGTCAAGGGGAGGAAAAAACCCCACCAGGGTCAAACCTAAACCTTTTTAGCCTGCCCTAGCAAGGCTAACCAGGGATCTGGCTGTACTGCCTGAACATGGTTTTACCTAATACATGTATTCTGGTTGTACAAACTCCTTTGGGAAGCTCTGGTTACTCCACTGTATGCACAGAGAGATGGTCCATAAAAAACCCCAAGCAACAGAAAACCCCCCAATCCCAAAACACACATGTGGAGCCCTGACACAGCATGTACCATCACAAACACTGGAGGTGATGTTCCTGGAAGACCAGGTGCCACTGCTCACTTCTCTACAGACATTCAAAGCAACCACATCTCTAGAAAACAACTCCAGGATCACCTGTGATTTCAGAACAAGAGGTTTCCAGTGTAAAAAAACCCACCACAAAATCTGTTAGCATGTGATATGTCCTAGGGACCCAGCTTTGGCAGGGGGTTGGACCTGATGATCTCTCAAGGTCCCTTTCAACCCCTACAATTCCCTGATGCTGCGACTCTGTAACACTTCTAAGCTTACTACAGCTTACTAAATTGCACATTAGGTTTGTAAACTACTTACAACAGAAACTACTCCTTCTCCTTTTCTCACACCAACTGATTTATTTCAGAGTAGAAATTACTTGTATTTCATTTGCCTTGTAAAAACCCAGTTATCCCTCATCAGTGGGCATGTAAAGTTTTGTGAGGCTATTTGTTTATTGAGGAACAAAAGCATACAGATTTAGGAGCAAGAAAAATAATTAGATCATAGGCATTAAATATTTACCCTCACAGGCTGGTTACGGTGTGCCATACACTGTGTTGAAGGTGATAGAAATCCACTGCTTGCCCCAAGACATTGAGAGCCAGGAAGGAGGGGGAAAAAATATATATATATGGGATAAATGTCCCTTTTTAGGTTGTATTTTTAGTCTTGATATCTTTTTTAAAGATAACACTGCCTATTAGGAACACAAAACATCTGCTCCAAAGGTGTTTTTAATCCCTCATCTGGGAGATGCTCCAGAGGAAGAGGGGAACTGCTTGTAACCTATTCAGTGACAAAGGACAGCAGCAGTATTCCCGACTTCCAAGCCAAATTACAGGCATTTGGAAAGGATTGTAGAGATTGAAAGACTTGAAGAGATATCCCAGATAAAACGGTGCTGGTTTTATAAACACTTTTAAAAAATAACTGCACTAATTTCTAACTTAATTTCCAGTACAGCAAGTTCTAGATGACCCATCTTTCAGATCAAACTCATGGACGCTGACACAGGAACCGTATGAAGGAGTCTCCTGAGCAAAACAGAACGTACTGATTTATCTACAGAGGGTTTTTAGCTTTCTCACTGCAATTCTATACATTTGAGGCACGGCTAGTGAAGTCTTCTAACACAGGAACAGAACTACAATGAGCATCCTGGGGCAGATCATCCATCCAGCTGCCTGACCCCAAAAGCACCAACTGCTGTGAAGTGAGGGTGATAAAATTCACCTTACACCACGGCTTTAGGGTCAGTACAACCTTCCTCCCACCCTGTTTTTAGCTACTATTCTCCTCTAGCATACCCAAGTTGAGGGGAGGGTGAATGAGAGATCCATGATGGGCAGACAGGCATCTGCATCTAAACCAGCATCAGAGAGACACCTACTGAGGAGCAAACTAGCGTAGGCAGCAAAACCACACGAATAGTGGCACAAATGAGCTGCTGCACCGTTGGGTGATAAACTGCAACTCAAACACAGACCCTCATCCCTCCCATCATTTTCTGCACAACAGAGACCTTGATGGAAGGGGATGGAGGGTCAGAGGGTCGTGGCAGGCTCTGCAGCACCCATTTCAGGCACCTAATGACTGCAGAGATGGGTTTCCTCAACGATCTTTCCACCGGTAGTTTCTCCTGCTGGCACGTCTGCCCCATGCCTCACATCTGCTTTCTCTGCACTTTCCTACTTTTCAGATTTTGTTGCTCACAGCCTCTGCTTTTCCACACAGATACACAAAATCTCTTTTTTCCAGGTGACTGTGTCACTTTATATGGAGTAAGGAGAGAGCAAACTGTGGCCAGCAGGAACTGGGGATTGTCCCTCTCTGCTCTGCCCTGGGGAGGCCCCAGCTGGAGTCCTGTGTCCAGAGCTGGGGCCCCAGGACAAGGAAGATGTGGGGCTGTTGGAGAGGGGTCAGAGGAGCCACGGAGATGCTCAGAGGGCTGGAGCAGCTCCCCTCTGGACAGAGGCTGAGGGAGCTGGGCTGGGTCAGCCCAGAGAAGAGAAGGCTGTGGGGGGACCTCATTGCAGCCTGCCAGTCCCTGAAGGGAGCAGAGGAACAGGAGGGGAATCAGCTTGTTCAAGGGCAGAGCCTGGCAGGACAAGGGGGCTGGAGTGAAGCTGGAGGAGGGAAGGGGGAGAGGAGATCTGGGGGGAAGTTCTGTGCAGAGAGAGTGGTGAGGGGCTGGCAGGGGCTGCCCAGAGAGGGGGTGGGTGCCCCGTCCCTGGGGGTGTTGAAGGCCAGGTTGGCTGGGGCCCTGGGCAACCTTGTGTAGCTGCAGGCCTGGAGGTTGGTGTCCCTGCCTGTGTCAGGGGGTTGGAGCTCTGTGATCCTTGGGGTCCCTCCCAACCCAGACCAGGCTGGGATTCTGTGAACTTGTGTCTATGCTTGTATGCACACACATGTAGGTATTAATCTTAAAAACCAGATGGATAATTAAGTATCTGGATTATCCATCTGTATAAAACGCCTTGTTTAAATCGAGATAATGAGCTAGGCACAGGCTCTGCCTTGCGATATGACTTCTAATTCTCCCTCAACTCTTCCAACACATCCCTTCCCACAGCTGTGAGCTGCTCTAGGCTCTGAACCCAGCACCCACAGGTTCCCGCTTTCCACATCTCCCCCTTCTCAAGCAGAACCACTCACTCTGGGAGACCAAACTGTTCAAACAAGCCAGTAACTTTTCAATTAGGTCTTTGGAAGATTTCAAAATTAACTCGTGAGCAACACAGCCCAGCAGAGTTTGGAGGGAGCTGTGATTTTTTTTTTTAAAGGAATGGACATGGAGATGTGATAAGGAACAGTAAATGGTGAAAAGCAGAGATACATACAGCTTAAAAGGTAAAAAAAGACCAAAGCTCACATTTTGAAAAGTAAAAGCTATCAGAGTCACTCCTTTGTGAACCAGAAAGCCACTGAACTTGCACTAAAAAATCAGGGGAAGCATGAGGAGAGCAAACAGGCCATAAATATGGGAAAGAGATGTCCTCAGCACGTTTTTTTACATGACTAACCCGCTGATCTCAAGGAACATCAGCTCATCTGAAAAGCCTGGCAGAAAGGGAACTGGTGAGGTAATTATGAAAGCAAATAACAGCTTCTCCAGAGGAGATAAGCACTGTGCAAAGAGGGAAAGCCAGGGAGAGCAGGCTGAGGGGGAGCCAAACGAGGTCCTTCAGGTCCCACAGCACCCGTGAAACAGTGTGATGAGAGAAAGAAACACACCCCCAGCTCTGACGGGACACAGAGGGCACGACGACCACACGCAAGGGGAATAAAGGCACGGGAGCAAGGCGAGCCGCGGCAGCGCACGGCTTGGTTTCCCTTCCTGAGATTCATCAGCCTTTAAGCCAACACAAATGGTAGTTTCCACGTTCCATTTTAACACCACGGGTAGGAAGCTACTACTACTGGGCAGCAGCTACTACCTGTGGCTGCCACACGAAATGGTACTGTTTCTACTGCTTTTAAGGCCAAAGTGTTTAAAACTGCCTTCATTTTACACCACTGGCTGAGAAAACTCTCCTGTTGCCATCCTCCAAGCACAGGTGCCAGCAAAAATACTCAAGGTAAAAACAGCATTAAGGGCTGGGGAAAACACCCCAAAACAAACTGCATGAAAAAACAGGATTTAAGTAAAAGGAGCAGTCCCTTTAGCTCCACAAATTATTGATGATAGTGAGTATTTATGCAAGATCAAACAGTCACCTACTTGTAAGGGACTAAACCCAACCCATGACAATACTCAACTGCTCCTGGGAATAAAGCAAGCCTGGAGGAACGACTCTTACGTATCGGTAGGGGCTTGCTGCTCCTTTCCACACCTCCAGCCACCTCTGGATTGTGAACGGTGTTGTGGGGCAATGACCAGACCTGGGCTTCCTGTGGGTAATTAAGTATCACCAGCACTTCCCTCCTTTGCCATTCTCCCAAGCTGAATGTCACACAGGCACTCGAGTCTGCAGGAACCATGAACATGCAAAGGTCCAGGCTTCAGAGCCCAAAGAAAGGAATTTATTAGATGCTAAATGACCTAACAGATTACAAAACTAAACGTCCCTATTATTTTCAAACATCACAACAAGCAACTTCACAGTGGAAATTACAATGCATTAAATAATAATGCCTGCTAATTAAATTAGCATGCATCCAGGAATAATTCATTATAACGATGTATTAAATAATTCTGACCCCAGGGGACCTGATCCTGACACAGGAAACATACAGGCGAGCTGTCCTGACAGAAACAGGGGCAGCCAGGCACTTCCCCCAGCTTACACAAGAGCTGCGTCACCGTGTAGTAACTCCCAGGTGGGTTAAACTACAGGGAAGCGCTTGAACTATTGTAAACTCCAAAAGCTGCCCTCAAAACGGGCTTTTATGTTTCTGTATGCAACAGTTCCTAAGAATAAACCCTTTAGTCATGCTCTAGAAATCTGATGAGTAGTACAGAGCGCCAGCAGAATTGTTTCAGCAAATGCAGATAGTGCCCAGCGCCGCAGTTACACCGAGGTGTAACGCCTGTGGAAACAGGAGTGTCCACTCCTTGGTGGTCTCTGTTTGTACAGAACAGAGAAAAATCAAACCAAGCAATACCTCTGGGATGCTTGTGAAATTCATTGAGGCAAAGAGCAAAGCAACTCAAAACACAGCTCTTGTTTGCAGAAACACATTTGTAATTTACTGGTGGATGTGTAAGAGCCCACACTAAGGGTAAGGCAAGCTAAGGACACACAAAGACTAATGCAAGCTTAGGACACACCAGAGTATTTTAGGGCAAATAAATCCACATACACCTGCCTGACACCACATTAGGCATTACTTGTGCTAGTTCTACAGTCACCCATTTTGTTTTGACAACTTCTTCCAAGTAACTGGAATAGAAATTAATTCCAGGCAGCAATGGAAGATATTTGGTATTAATGAAGTTTTCAATTAATTCCCCAAAACTTTTTATACAATATGTTAAAGGTGGGACATTTGGAGGATGGGTGGGAGCTATGCACTCAGCTGCTACCACAGAGATCCACTGCAGGATCTTCTTGGGTCATCTGGAAGAAAGTCGACAGCAAGAACAAGCTTTGGCACTGGATTGTAGAATCATAGAATGGCATGGGTTGGAAGAATCCCAAGGATCACAGAGCTCCAACCCCCTGCCACAGGCAGGGACACCAACCTCCAGGCCTGCAGCTACACAAGGTTGCCCAGGGCCCCAGCCAACCTGGCCTTCAACACCCCCAGGGACGGGGCACCCACCCCCTCTCTGGGCAGCCCCTGCCAGCCCCTCACCACTCTCTCTGCAAAGAACTTCCCCCCAAGATCTCCTCTCCCCCTTCCCTCCTCCAGCTTCACCCCATCCCCCTTGTCCTGCCAGGCTCTACCCTTGAACAAGCTGATTCCCCTCCTGTTCCTCTGCTCCCTTCAGGGACTGGCAGGCTGCAATGACGTCCCCCCACAGCCTTCTCTTCTCTGGGCTGACCCAGCCCAGCTCCCTCAGCCTCTCTCCAGAGGGGAGCTGCTCCAGCCCTCTGAGCATCTCCATGGCTCCTCTGACCCCTCTCCAACAGCCCCACATCTTCCTTGTATTGAGGCCCCAGCTCTGGACACAGGACTCCAGCTGGGGCCTGCCCAGGGCAGAGCAGAGAGGGACAATCCCCTCCCCGTCCCTGCTGCCACCCCTCTTCAAGAGGATCTGTGCAAGGAAACCTGGTCACACAATTGAAATGCTAGCTTTAGAAACAGGTTTTATAATATCTGCCATGTTTCCCTACAAAGGCCATCGGGCCAGGAACTGCTGAAAAATCCAAGTGACCCAAACAACAAACACCTGGAGAAATGAAAATGTAGGAGAGAGCAAAGTGCCCAACACCCCATCACAGGAGAAAATCCTCCACGGTGTGTCTTGGTTTCATCAGAGAAGGATCTGGCTGTGGGGTGTGTGTGTGGGGGAACAGGAAAGCCCCTTACTCCAGAACCCCTCTGTTGAGCACCAGCTTTAACCACGCTGCCAGTACCAACACCCTGAGGATTCAGACCCGAGCGACCCCGCCAGCGAGGCGTTTGAGACGCATGTGATTTCTGCTGGAACAGCTGCCTGCGTGCTTCCAGAATTATTCAAAGAGACATTGTGATCCTTTAATAAGTAAAGTCAGCTCCCAGATTAAAAGCCTTTACAAAGCTTAGACCGTAGCTCTGTTTGAAGTGATCTGCCCGCTACCAACAGTGGTTCAAGCAACTATAACCCAAGCCACCAGAGAAAAACATTGGTTTTTTTCTTTTGATTCATTTACTTTGACAAGACTTTTATAACGAGTTTCATTATCCTCACTTCCTACTTGGATTTCCAGCACGGCCACAGAAGAAAGTAAAATGTTTTAGAATAAGGACACGCTTGGAAATCTACTGGCTGGAAGGGAGGCAGTATGTGAAGCTGCTTGCAAGTTTACACCTCTGAGATTCCAAGGTTAATGATATGGTGATATAAATATATCAAAAAACATACTGAAAAGTCTGGTTTAGTGATGTCTTGTTGTTTAGCTTTGGGTTTTTTTTCCTTAAAAAGGCTCAGACTGGCAGGTACAATTTATCACACTCCACTAATCTGCAAGGTGCACGACTGCTTAAATACATAGAATCCCAGCCTGGTCTGGGTTGGAAGGGACCCCAAGGATCACAGAGCTCCAACCCCCTGCCACAGGCAGGGACACCAACCTCCAGGCCTGCAGCTACACAAGGTTGCCCAGGGCCCCAGCCAACCTGGCCTTCAACACCCCCAGGGACGGGGCACCCACCCCCTCTCTGGGCAGCCCCTGCCAGCCCCTCACCACTCTCTCTGCAAAGAACTTCCCCCTAAGATCTCCTCTCACCCTTCCCTCCTCCAGCTTCACTCCAGCCCCCTTGTCCTGCCAGGCTCTGCCCTTTGAACAAGCCCATTCCCCTCCTGTTCCTCTGCTCCCTTCAGGGACTGGCAGGCTGCAATGAGGTCCCCCCACAGCCTTCTCTTCTCTGGGCTGACCCAGCCCAGCTCCCTCAGCCTCTGTCCAGAGGGGAGCTGCTCCAGCCCTCTGAGCATCTCTGTGGCTCCTCTGACCCCTCTCCAACAGCCCCACATCTCTCTTGTCCTGGGGCCCCAGCTCTGGACACAGGACTCCAGCTGGGTCAGAACACATACAGAAAACTGGTCCCAAGACACAGTCTCATCTTAATTTTTTATTATTATTTTTCCCACCTATTAAAATAAGAATTGATGCACATGGCTGTTTTTTCAACCCTCATGGTTTGTTAAGTCTCAACTGCACAGAACTAAAGGAAACACAAGGGTTTAAAAGTGGTTTGATAACAAGAAGGGACCTCAACCTTGCTGAACACGTAATGACAGAGACTGGAGCTCTTCAAAGCACGCTACAGACTTAAAATTCAAGCAGCAAGGACATGCTGTCTGCTGGTACTGGCTCATTACACAGCTCCACATCTCTCCATATTTTAGAATTCCTGTTTCTCACACCTTAACATACACAATTAGAACAAAAAACTTTCCCTCTTTTTCCACTGCCATTTTCTTGCCTTCAAGAAGTGTTCATTACAAGGGAAATAAAACACCAACTGGACTTGCAGCGTAGGATACCACAAGGAAAACCCAGCTTAGAAAGACAAAAATCCTCTGTTCCAGGCACTTAAGTTTCTGAAGCTCAGGCTTTCTTTAAAGATGTCATAGAATCACAGACTGGTCTGGGTTGGAGGGGACCCCAAGGATCACAGAGCTCCAACCCCCTGCCACGGGCAGGGACACCAACCTCCAGGCCTGGAGCTACACAAAGTTGCCCAGGGCCCCAGCCAACCTGGCCTTCAACACCCCCAGGGACAAAAAGAAAGCTGCTTGCAAAGATCCTATGTAAACTGGCTGAGAGGAGGACTTCTAAACCTCTTCAGAAGCCATCTGGAAGCTAGTTGAGAACGGTGGTAACGTTTTGGAAGAGGGTTTGGTGCAGGCTCAGGACTCAGTGCCACAGTTCCCAGCTCTCCTGTACGTAAGGGAAACGCTCTCATCTCATCATCAGAGTGAAAATGCAACGTGTAAACACACTGACCCACAAACTCCCTAAAGGTTCTGGTTCTAAAACATCGCCAGTGATCGCATCAGAACATTCCATCTTTTAAAGGATATGTTACAGAGTCTCTCTAATAGCCCCACTGCAGTATCTGGAACAATGATACAATTCTGTTTTGACTCACTGATACTGCGTGTTCATAAAAGAAACGCACATTACAGCAGGATTGCTTCACACTGAAGGGTGGGTACTGCAGACAAGGAACTTTCCCAGGACAAAAAAAAAAAAAGCTGTCTGTAAGCAATTACAAATTTTTACAAGCACTCACTGGTATCAGGGCTTTATTTCCTCTGGTTTAGAAAGTCTAAGTCACTGCTCTGTTTCTTTTCACCACACCAAACACAGAGAGACAGTATAAGTTGGTAAGAGCAGCATTAATCCATCTACTTTTACACTCTTTGTATTTGAGAATGATGAAAACACCTTTAGAGTTTAAAAGAAATCTTTCTGGCCAGACTGACACAGGCACCTCATGCCTGAGCGGATGCTGGTAGCATCAAGGTGGTGTTGTATGTCAACCTCCATCAATTGGGAAAGAGCAGCGTGGTATTCTCTGAGCTTCCCCAGACACTGGAAAGTAAATGCTACAAGGAGGAGGAGGAGATTCAAGAGTGAAGAGTAGATACTCCAGGATTCTTCAGAAAGGCGATTAGTGGTTTTCATGCCAGCCACAAGACTACTTAGCTACCTCCAGCGGCTTTTAATACAAGGGACACAGGGACCCAAAGCAATTTTTTTTTTAAATTAAAAAGAGAGAGAGAGAATCATTATCTGACACCATCACTAAATCTGTTCTTGGGGGGGAGGGGCTGTGAGAAAAAGACAAACTGCCACTCACCAATGCCTACATTACTTGTGTCAGAGTATTGCCCAGAGATCCAGATCAGCAGGGTATTAGAACTACGTAATGCTCCTCAACCTTTGATACCGTAACAAGTGAACAAGACACCACAAAACACCACTGCTCCCCCCAGCCCCTCAATCCAACCTGCTCCCTTGGCTATCGGGGATGCCCTACCTAAGGGCAACAGGCCAGGGACTACTCTGCTATGCAGGCACATCATACCAAAGATAAATTCCTCTACCATGACAGGCGAAGCGGTTTCCTACAGGATTTATCTCACTTCTGCAGTGAGCAGTTGTTTCTCCCTCTCAAGAACACCCAGGCTGACTTCACCCCGCACCACAGCTGCGGGCTCTGACAGAAACCCACCGACAGCCTGGCCTGGGGGCAGCCAGAGAGAGAAGCACCTCAACTGGGTGGTCAGCTGCCTGGAGAAACGTGGTGGGGAAGGGAAGGGCTGGAAGGCTGCCTGCCCTTCCACAGCACACCTCAGAAGCAACACAGCGATGTTATCACCGGCCCCAGGAGGATGGCAGGGATGGGGTCTCTTGGCAAGCGCTGGGGAAGGGGGAAGGAGGAGAAGCAGCCTCTGACAGGAGGAGGAGAGTCTGCTACGCACGCAGAGTCGCCTGTCAGCATCTTCACACCAAGAAGCACCGATGGCAAGGCAGGGGCATAGGCAGGGGCATAGGCGTGGGCACGGTCCGGACGGGCTGCCTGCTGTGGGTGACCCTGCCCGAACGGTTAAGAGGAACTCAGGCGGTCCCTTCCAGCCCCTGCCCCGCCGTGACCGGGCTGTCGGGGCGGACGAGCACACGGGCCGAAGGGGCAGGACGGAGGAGGTCCCGCAGAAGCCGGGCAGGGGCACCGTCGCTCACCGGGGTACAGGCGGCTGCGCCACAGGTACGAGCCAGCCCAGGCGGGGCTCGGCCTCGGCCCCCGCGGCGGGACACCTGCACCCAGGGGCGCTGCGGCGCCGGGAGCCCGGGCAGAGGGGTGTGCGGGCGGGGAAGGGGCGCTCCCGGGGGCCGCAGAGCGGCGTGAGGCGCAGGTGCCGCCCGCCCTCCGCCGCCGGCGGACTGACCTTGCGCAGGGCGGGCACGAAGAGCCCCCGCCATTTCAGGCCGTTCTCCTCGCCGAAGAACTCGTACGGCTGCGGCGGCGGCTGCATGGCGCCCGCCGGCGGCTCCTCCGCATCGGGGCCGCCCGCCTCGCCGCTCCCCGCCGGCTACGGCGCCCGGGGCATGGGGCGGTGAAAAGGGGCGGGGGAGAACGAGAGGGAGCCGAGGGGAAGGAGACGCCGCCGCCGCCGCCGTTCGTCGAGGGCCGGGCCGGGCCGCGCCGGGCTCTCGGCCGCCGCTGGCTGGCTCCTCACCCCCCCGCCCGGGCGGCCATCACATCCGGCGCGGGAGGGGCCGGGCTCCGGGCCGCTCACCGTGCGCTGACGGGGCGGCGGGTGAGGCGCCCTGAGCCCCGCTCGCTGCGGCCCGCTACCGCCGCCGCCCTCCGCGCGCATGCGCGGCCGCCACCATTCTGCCCTCCCCCCGCCCACTACCGCGGCGCCCCCTGCCGGCCGCGCTGCCGCCGGGCGCTCAGAGCGGGCCTGAGGCGACAGATCCCGCCCGCAGCCCGGGTGCCCGCCGCCGGGCACAGTCGCCGGTCGCCGGGCACAGCCCCCGAGTCCTCATCCCGGATACCCGCCGTCGGGCACAGCTCTGGCACCGCGCTGCCACCTTGCCCTGTTAGGGAGCCGCTCGTCGCGGGGGTGCTGGGCACTGCTTCCCCCTCCCTCTCCGCCCTGCGGGGCTGCTTCACCCCCTTCCTGCCGCTGGTGCCTCGAGCCAGCGGTTTGTTGAGCCGTAGCTCTGTGTGTGGGGCAATATCCGCGGTTTTCAGAAGCCCCTCGGTGTGCAGTGTTAGCCTGAGGGTAAGGCAGACAGGCGCTCACCCTTAGGCAGCTCTTGTACGTAAGGATAAGGAAGAACGACCGAGGATCTGACCAGCTCAAGGGCCTTTCAGAGGTCAGCACTCTGCTGAGGGACGGGGACAGGCTGGATCGATGGGCAGAGGCCAACTGCCTGGGGTTCAACCACTGGCCTGCAAGAAAAGGGGCTCAGCAGCGTGCCAACAGCAGCATCCCTGCCCAGAGGCTGGCTTTCTCCCTCCCGAAGAGAAGGCTGGCTGTCACTCTTCCCTCCACCCCCTGAACAACCAAGCCAGCCAAACTCTCCCTGGATTCCCTTCCCATGGTGTTGTACTCACACCTCACACCTTCTACAACCTCCCGTTTTAAGACTCATCCACAAAGGGAGTGGATAAATTAAATCGGGGAGGGGGGGGAAAGTGCCTTTCTGACAGCCAAGAGTGGGATCCTTTGTTAGGACAGATTCATGGAGACAGGCGCTTGCAGAGGCAGTGACAGCCCTTCTGCAACCTTACTGTGGCACCAGAGGAGCCCAGGAGGTTTCCAACAAACTAGCTCTTTCTGGGGGAAGATGCTTGTTTGTTAAACCCAAACAGCGAGGAAAAAACCCCAATGTAATCCTGAGTGCAACTGCAGAGTGACTGCAGCGAGACCCAGAAACCTGCAGCTGGGCCAACCAGAATGCCTGGTCTGGGAGTAGTTCCAGGTTGGCTGAGCCCCTCACCCAGTGCTTCATCCCCACCTCCATAATCCCCAGAACACCAGTGTTCCTCAGGATGTGGAATCCCTGTGTTCTTCAGGCAGTCTGAACCACTCCAAGATGAGGCAGTGGTGACCAGATGCAATTAAGCACCCTGAAGGAGCTTGCTTTCCCCAGAACCATCACCCTGTACCCCATTTTCCCCAGAGCCATCACCCAGTACCCCACGACGTGCAGCACTACATCCTTTCCTTGCAACCTTCTGAAAAAGACACAAGATGCCACAGGCGTCCCCCAGTTTAGGACTGACCTGACAGGACACTTTGGGGGAATAAATGGTGTTTGTCCCAAGCTGCCCTAATGCACCTCTTCAGAGTTGCAGGAATTACCACTCCACGTGCCATTACAGGTCCAGATCAGGCTTACACCCAGTTCTGACCTGTGTGAGAAAACCTGTGCAGCATGAGGAGGACAGATAAGATACAGGAAGACAAGTTTGGTCCTGTGTCACCCCCCAACCCCACCCCTCCCCAAATAAAGTAATTCCTGTAATACAGAGCTACATCCTGCCAAATTCGGATGGGAATTAGCAAATACCAACGAAGCTTCTCTGTAAGTCAGGAGAAACACACAGACCTTAGAGTGATTAAAAAACCCCACAACACTATTTTAATCACAATAAAGGCACAGTTATGATGTTGTTCCAGTGAATTAGACCCTTTTAGAAAAAATATTCATACATTTTCACACTTTGTGGGCAAGGAGATTTATGCATGAACCCCACCATCATAATTCTCTGAAGTCATTCCTTTAAAAAAAAACGTTTATAACTTTCTAAAAATAGAAGTATTTCACAGAATGCTACATAAAGATTCACAATTTAAAAGCCTGGGTTAAACTCTACCCTGAAATAATCACCTCCTGAGAGTGAGCAGCACAGTTCACAGGTTAAATATGCTGACTTCAGATTCACCGCAGCGTACGGCTGCTTCACGTTTTCATGTTCTATATTCTGTTAATACATGTCAGGGCCACACCTCGTGTGGGAGGAAGTAATTTTTGCAATCCTTTTGTAGTATTTACTGTTGATAGGCAACACTTCTGGCAGGGAGGGGAGATAGGATTGTGCCATTGTGAAGGTGTAACTTGTACAGGGCCGCGCAGTGTTTTAGCACTTGGAATATCCAACTCTTTTCTAGTGCCACTTGTGGCTGAGAATAATGACCAAAGCTTTTCTCTGAAGGGCTCTGAATTTCTAGGTTGTCCTTAGAGTGGAGTCACTTTTCTGGTAAAGTAGACATCATCAGGAAAGGAAAACATGAAGAAATAAAAAAGAAGAAAGAAAGGATGAGCCCTCTCTCTAGCCATCGGCTATCACACTCCCTCACACATGACAGAGGAGCTCAGAAAGTAACTTTAATGAAAAAAAACCCTAAATAAATAATTGCCTGGTAGCAAACTACCCACAATTATCTGCATTACCCAACATCCTGTGAACATCTGCTCCTAAAGTATTCCCAAGTTCTTTGTCCCCGGGGCCACGTAATTCTTTTTTGTAGCAACAACAGAGAACACACCAAGATATCCAGCACCAAACTCATTGAAGATCTCCCTACAGCACATTGTCCTCCACATAGACTCTCATCCAGGTGGACTCTGACAAAACTTCAGCTATCAGGAAGAGTTGGGAAGTGTAACCAGCCCTTTCTGAACCCCCTCTTGCCAGCCGTGAGGGAAACAGGAAGCCTTCCTGACTCACTGCTGTTTGGCCTCCAAGGGAAGCAGCATGCAATATGACTCAAGGTAGGTTTCTGTAGCTTCCCTCCCTTCACATTTGCTTTTACAAAGACCATTTCCACTGGATTGCTCAACACATAGTACAAAGATAACCTCCTTTTGCATTATCAGTGATAAAAGGAAAAGAAAACCCAATGACCCAAGCCCTCTGAAGTAGTTACTGATCAGCACTGACTTTCTGGATTTAAAGTTAAATGAAAAATGACTCTTGATGGATACATTTTAATTTCAGCTCTATAAAAAATTAGAGGCAGAGATCAGACATACAGTGTATCTGAATCACACATCTAAATTGGCTTGGATTTGGTAATCCCTTGTTAGGCTTATTTTTCTCTGAAATACTCTATACTCACATACAAGGCCCTGAATATTGTTTTCAGTCTTGGATAAAGCCCTTAATTCCCTACCAGCAGAACCCTTAAGCAGGGCTTATCCTCCCATCTCTATTATTTTAATGTAAACTAGGGGACTGCAGACTCCAATCTTTGAGAGAAAGCACACAGCGAACCACCCCTCGTTGGGGTTTTTAAGATCACCCATCTCTCCAGAGCACGAGGAGGGGGCAACGTTTAGAGCAGAGGCATGGGAAGTCCATGTGGGCAATCCCACCACAGGGGCTCTTCCTGCTTCTCTATGGTCCTGGGAGACCCTCATGTTGTGGCTGGCACCAGCCTCTCCACAGGCTCTTCCTGCTCAGCCAAACCTTTGCTGCCAGGGGGCTGTCTGGTGCTCTGATGCAGATGGCTGTACCTCACCAGGTCTCACCAGGCACCATAACGCCTTTATTCGTGAAGCTGTGGGCTGGCCAAGGCATTCACAACTCAAATCTTTGCTTCACTTCATCTGCAATCATTTCTGCAATGGCAAGGGAGGAGGTAGCAGCAGGAGAAGGGGCGTTTCGGACATGGAGAATTCTGCTGCCAATGTCCCCACTGCCTCCGTCGAATACAAAGTCATCCACCAGATTTCCATCACTGTCCAATGCTTGAGCTCTCACTCCAGATGGACCCCTGAAAAATCAAGGAGAAGGTCCCCATCAGAAAGAAAACTTCTCTTTTCAACAAGAAAATCCTTTGTTCTGGAATAGTAAGCCTTGGCAAGCATGAGTTTCATGCTAAGTGTATACTGCCTGGGCTGGATGCTCAAGCTTTCCCTTTACCACAGCCAAGCTTTTATTCTGGATTTTCCCCCTGCAAATATTTGGACAGCTAAACCCACCTCTGTGTGCCTAAGTGTCTCATCTTCCCTCACAAGTCTCTTCAGCTCCTAAGTATTTCCAAACTCCTCTGAACTAGTTTCTGTCTCCACACAGTAAGAAGCTGAAAACAATTTTATCAAGATGATCAATATTGGCTCAGTAGCAGCCTACAGCCTGGCCTCCCCTCTGAATTTCATTAGTTTTGCTTCCTTCGTGACCTTAGGTTACATTCAGGCCCCTAAGATAAAGGGACTTTCTCTTCTTTTTGAATATGCCACAACTATGAATTTCAGCTTAGCAGAGAGTGTACAAACTCACACAAATATCCACCAAACTTGCCTACAAGCAAACACAATATAAAAGGCTTTCCTGTAGAAAATATCTAGACACTCCTACACTTTGGTGATGCTGCATTTGCTGCTGTTAAAAATAAGAGGTTTACCAAGCCAGTGAGTGTGTTGCTAACAGGAAAAGTTTCCTTTACCTGAGCACATCGTTGACGGTGACCTCAGGGATGAACTTCTGAAGTTCTTTCACCTGAGCACTAAGGAAACACGCTCGATACATTTCACTCAGTCCATAGGACAGGTTTCTCAGCACAAGCTTCCATAACCCACTGCAGAGAGAAGGAAAGACCAGCAGTAAGAATGAATCTTCCATAAGGAATGTGGCCACATCAAACTGACACTATTGGTAGCAAAAGCAACGGCGTGGCAAGGGTTCCTGTTCCCAGCATCAGTTGGGATCAGGAATCTGATTGTGCTTTTTAATTGGGAAATAGATGTTTGTCCTTCCCTGCTTCAACCAACCTTGCTCACAGAGCTCCAGTGCTGCACATACCTTCTGCCTCTGCGAATTAACTCTGAGCTCCAACTCTTGCTATGGCCAGGATTTCTCTCTGGTCACATGGCAAGAGAGCAAAAACCCAGATGCAGGAGGGAAGGAGGACATGCTGCCTGGACTTATTTCCACTGTCATTCTGAAAAGATCATCCCACTCCCAAACCCCTCAGCTCTCAGGTAGTGAATCTTGTTATATCTCTGCAAATCTCATTTGCTTTGCTTTCCTCAAGTCTTCCAGTATAAAAATCCACATAGGATGATCAAGATGCTTTCAATTCTTCACTTTACTAAACAGCACTAAGCTGAGCTCTTTGCCAGAAAGATACTTTCCAGTTCCCTGACCTGGTTTTCAGCCTCTCCTTGGATCCTCCCCAATATTTTCACATTCTTTTTCGAGCCTTATTTCTAAACCCCATCACCTGATAATGGTCTGTCTGGTTCCTCACCGAGAAGCAAGATTTCTCTTGACATCTAGAGATACTCTGTTCATTTACATCTGCACTTCTAGCAGTGACTGCCAATTCCTCTGACACGCTTTCTGAGACAGCTTTCCCACCTGCATTCCTGGCCCTTAACGTACTTCCTTGCACTTGGGATTTTTAAAAACATATATTGATGGTCTGATAAAGTTTAACACAGCAATTCAGACCACCCTGTGTTCTCTCTTCTAAGCATCCTCATCAGGTATTTAAATTGCACTGTCTAGGTTGATTAAAACATTACACTGCACTGGACCAAACCATCCCTGAAGAGCTCCACCACCACCACAGCCCACCAGTACCTTCTGATGAGCTGCCACATTCCCTCCCCAGCTGAGACACCTCTTAGTAACTTATGAAAATTCAAGTATTAGGTCACACAAAGCCAAATGTCTGGAGAAATCCACCCTCATCAGCACAACTGTCTTTAAACACGCCAAAAATTGGGCAAAACCAGGCTTCTGATGGTCATGCTTCCATGGTGTCACAAGCTGATGTTAAATAACTGCATTCAGCAGGTAAAAACATGTCGTGGTTTCCCCCCGGCTGTGGGCCGAGCTCCACGCAGCTGCCTGCTCCTTAAAGTAAAAGAGCAGGGGAAGAGGGAAAAAGGGGGAAACAAGGGAAGGGAAAAGGAAGGGGAAATAACTCCAAACCCAAGAAACTAAGAGGCCCCTGGGGTGGGATAAGGAGAGTTTACTGAGAGAGCAGAAAGATCAAATATCCCAATGCTAACAGGACTTTAGAGCAAAAGAAGATGAAACTCTTGATCCCCAATGCAGTTTCTCCCCGACCCACACAACTCAGGTACCACCCAGAGCTGTCCCGGAACCCGACCGTCCCCCCAAGCAGCACGCGTCCCGCCACCGCCCCTCTTCTTCCTCCCCTCAGCCCCCCGTTCTCCTGGGCAGGACGTCATTGCCATGGAATACTCTCTTTGGCCCCTCTGGGTCACCTGTCCTGGCTTCGCCCCTCCTTTCTCCTGAAGAGAGAAATAGGAAGAAGCTGAGAAAGTCCTTGACTGTCTGACTGCAACTGAGAACATCAGGGTGTTCTCAGCACTGCTTTCATTGGAACTCCCAAACACAGCATCCCATCAGCTGCTGCAAAGGAAGTTAACTCTATCCTGACTGAAACCAGGACAAAACAGAAGGTGTTACCTGTATGTTACAGCATCTAAGAAGTCTCCAGGGCTGAAGTCAAACAATCTGTAGCCCTCTCGTTTAAAGGCCAGGACTGCATTAGGACCCAGCCAAACGCTGCCATCCATCCTTGGTGTGAAATGAAATCCCAGGAAAGGGAACCGAGGATTGGGAACCTAAAGCAGGACACAGCAGTTACTGTGGCTGTCAGAATCCACATCGAGGAACAGCCACACAACTGCTCGAGGCAGCAAACTTCTCCAGGAAACGTGGACAAGGTGTGTGAGGAGAAAAGTACAGGCAGTGACAGGTTGTTGTGGGAGAGACTGAACAAACCAAACCTGAATGCAAAAAGGGGGCTGTCCTCTCAAACGAGAAGGGCTATTTTTAAATGAAGAAGTGAAAAGGAAAGTAAATTTGCTATTTTCATAGAATCCCAGACTGGTTTGTGTTGGGAGGGACCCCAAGGATCACAGAGCTCCAACCCCCTGCCACAGGCAGGGACACCAACCTCCAGGCCTGGAGCTATACAAGGTTGCCCAGGGCCCCAGCCAACCTGGCCTTCAACACCCCCAGGGACGGGGCACCCACCCCCTCTCTGGGCAGCCCCTGCCAGCCCCTCACTACTCTCTCTGCAAAGAACTTCCCCCCCAGATCTCCTCTCCCCCTTCCCTCCTCCAGCTTCACTCCAGCCCCCTTGTCCTGCCAGGCTCTGCCCTTGAACAAGCTGATTCTCCTCCTGTTCCTCTGCTCCCTTCAGGGACTGGCAGGCTGCAATGAGGTCCCCCCACAGCCTTCTCTTCTCTGGGCTGACCCAGCCCAGCTCCCTCAGCCTCTCTCCATAGGGGAGCTGCTCCAGCCCTCTCATCATCTCTGTGGCCTCCTCTGAACCCTCTCCAATATGTTTTTAGTACTTTGGAAGCTTAGTGGAACCTCTCCCCAAAGGACACCACATTTCTGGTACTGTACCCCTGAGAGTCCTGCCATTTTCTAATCTTATTACTGCACTTGGCCACAACACCAACAGCAAATTCAAAGGGTACAAGCTATCCTCACACAGCCATGAAGCAAGGCTGGAAGGTATCCTCACATCCCAATGAGCTCCTCCCTCCCATCCCAAGACAGGATCCAGAACCATTCCCAGGTGAGATGATGCCCAAGGTTCCACAATTCCCCCAGGATGACCTGCTCCAGTGTTTCACAGGTAAATAAATCTATGTTCAACATTGGAAAGGCAGTATTTCAATTTACCATGTGAATTAACTAAAACACTGCCCTGGGAATTCTCTCTTCTTCCTCACAAACTTCACTTTATCTAGGATTGCTCCTCTTCATCACACTGTTTGTCTGTATTAGGGGGTAGAAAGCTTCTCCTTTTCCTCCCATGTTGATTTTTTGTCACTCAATGTAAAGCTAATTCAAAGGCAAATACCTAAATCTGAGCTTTGGGTATTAGCACACAAGATAGAACTTCACATCTAAGTAATTAATTATTTACTCTTTGCCCTCATTGACTTCTAAATCCTGCCTACAGATTTATTTTATAGCAAAGCCAAGCTTTGGTGGCCACGTGGCTATCATGCTAATTAAAAACAACCCAGTTTTGGGGGTTCTTGGAGTACTCTGTGAGAGACACACAAGGGACTACGCACTGGATAAATATTTCCTTTAACCATATAGCTCTTCTCTGGTTTGAGCACCAAATAATCACCGCGGAAGGGAACGATACGGGGCTCAGGGCTGCACCCACTGATCTCAGACAGGCGGTCGGAGTAGAGTCCTGCACAGGTAACGATGTGTCCACAGTGGATTTCCTCACCCTGCAGATAATCACAAAGACAAAATGCACAAAACGTCAACATTATCTGCTAAAAACCCAGCCACTGCTTGGAAAACAAACCCCAAAACATCAAGATCAGAAAGAAAACCAAAAGGTGTATTCAAAAGGAGGCAGAAACAGTTAGTTGTTTCATTTAGTTCTTTATAATGTTCTCCTTTAGTCCCTGGAGAAGAACTGGGCAGGTAGGACTAGCAGAATCCTTAAAGAGAAGGGGTGGGAAGAAGAAGAAAGAATAAAAAGAGAGAGTACTATATCATAGATTCTCTGACTACCCTTAGGTTGAGTTCCCAGAACACAGAACCTTGTGCTGTTAAATATCTAACCACCTTACCATCTAAAATACACAAAATCACACACTATTAGCTAGCTAGTAGCTCCCAGGATTTGTTTTCAAATACCACAGGCCTTTTATTCAACTTAAAATGTTTCCACTGAAATAGTATCATTAAAAACATGTATCAGTATTTGGTGAGAAAGTGCTGTGGGAGTGCTGTCTCCAGCTCTGGAGCCCTCAGCACAAGGACATGGACCTGTTGGAGCAGGTCCAGAGGAGACCACAAAAATTACCCAGGGGCTTGGAGCACCTCTCCTGTGAAGCCAGACTGGGAGAGAGAAGGTTCCAGGGGGACCTTATAGCCCCTTCCAGTCCCTGAAAGGTGCCTGTAGGAAGCTGGGGAAGAACTGTTCCCGAGGGCAGGGAGTGATAGGATGAGGGGGGATGGTTTAAACTAGAAAAGGGAGATTTAGGTTGGGTGTCAGGAAAAAGTTCTTCCCTCTGAGGGTGGTGAGACACTGGCAGAGGTTGCCCAGAGAGGTGGCAGAGGCCCCATCCCTGGAGACATTCAAGGTTTGATGGGGCTCTGAGCAACCTGCTCTAGCGAAGATGTCCCTGCTCACTGCAGGGGTGGGACTAGATGGGCTCTGAAGGTCCCTTCCAACCGAACACATCCTGTGATTCTAATAGATTTTTGGAAGATACTTTTAAATGAAAGAGCAGAAACTGAGCAGGAAAGCAACAGGAATAGCTTTTAAAACTACTGGGGGGCAGTGAGCTTGGTGGTTTTTTGTCTTGCTTCCTCCTCTGAAGAGCCTAGCTATTCTCCCCTGAAGGTGAGAAGGCAACAAGTGCATTTGCTGTGCAGCATCAACTCACTGGCAGGCGTGACACCCACATGTGCACCAGTTCTACTAACTCAGCTTGTGGCTTCCTGGTGATAGAAACGATTCTCGATGCCTCCTTATCAGTTTCGTAGATGCCAAAGACCAAAAGCAACCACAAAAATAGGCGTTTCCCACCAAATGATTAAGTCATAGGAAGGTGTCCTCAGAAACAAGCAGCATAAGAAGGTGCAAATGAGGTAAGGGATACATACAGTCACACAGATCAACTTATCCTTTCATTATTATTCCCAGTCCACAGTAAAATCTCAACATGCTCATAGCTTTGACAGGAATCCACTCCAGTTGGTTTACAGAAGCACTCTGAGATGACAGTGGTCACATTACTGAACAGCAGCTTTTCAACTTTATTCTTAGAGAGCTGATGAACCCACCAGGGCTCAAAGGAGAAACAGCTTCCTATTAAGCAATGAAATCTTCAGCTTAGTACTCACCTTTGAGTTCCTAACCACAACAGGGTATTTCAGTCCTGTAACAGAATTAGATAAGATGAGGAATTAATAGAATAAGTAACAGAAAACTGACTGAACAAGCAACTTGTCAGGATTGAGGATTCTTCTCCTGGAAAATCTCTTAGCTATCGAGCAACCACTGTTAACATAACTGTATTTATGAATTAACAGGGGCTTGGTTCTTCTTATTCTTTCATATGTGCATCAGAACTGATCCAACCTGCCTTCCAGGATAAACAAAAAGCACTATCACAAGGACAGCTGTGCAATATTCACCTAAATCTGATTTTAATAGGAGATAACAACCCATGTCTCCCTTTTACTGTCGTTTTTTTCCATCAACATTAAATGTTTCAGCTGAAAGGTGACCTGCCTGAGGAAGAAAAAGCAAGCTACCTCAATACTTTTACACAATTAATACTCTAATAGGCTGGATGAGGTTTTGGGCAACCTGGGCTAGTGGAGGGTGACCCTACCCATGGCAGGGGGCTGGAACTAAATGGGCTTTGAGGTCCTTTCCCACCCAAACCAGGCCAGGGTTCTGCAATTTTGCCTTTTGCCTCTTTCCTATGAGATATAAAGGTTCAGAAACATAATTTCAGTCAAAGCAAATGTGTTTTTAACAAAAACTTTGGTGTGAGTGTAGTAAATGGAGGGCAAAACACTGCCTTACCATCTTCACTTCCTGAAGAACTTTCTTTAGCCATCTCCATGTTTGTAACTTCAAAATCTGTCAGGATCGTCCCACCCGCTTCCTGGAAGTCTTCAGCATAAGACTGGGCCACTTGTTTATAATCCACAATGCCAGTATATGGAGAGTCCAGGGCCATCAGACCCTGAAACAGCATTAAGACACAGGAGGTCAGTGAAGGCTGCACGTAGACTTTGGTCTTCAATACAGAGAATATTTCATCTGGAACAGCGGGCAGTGCTGTTGAGAATCACAGAGCTGTAGGGGTTGGCAGGGCCCTCCAGAGCTCATCAGGTCCAACCCCCTGCCAAAGCAGGGTCCCTAGGACAGGGCACACACGGCGGTGTCCAGACGGGGCTGGAATCTCTCCAGAGAAGGAGACTCCACACTCCCCTGGGCAGCCTGGCCCAGGGCTCCCTCACCCTCACTGGGAAGAAGTTCTTCCCCATGTTGGTGTGGAACTCCCTGTGCTCCAACTTGAGGCTATCACCCCTTGTCCTGTCCCCACAGACACTGAGAAGAGGCTGCCCATGTGCCCCTGTGTCCCACCCTTCAGCTATTGATAACCATTGATCAGATCCCCTCTCAGGCTGCTTCTCTCCAGGCTGAACAGCCCCAGCTCCCTCAGCCTTTCCTCACAGGGGAGATGCTCCAGGCCCTTCAGCATCTCCACAGCCTCCTCTGGACTCTCTCCAGGAGATCCCTGTCTTTTTTATACCAGGGAGCCCAGCACTGGACAGAACACTCCAGGTGGGGCCTGACCAGGGCAGAGTAGAGGAGAAGGGATTACCACTGTCTTCCCATCCTGGCTGCTTGTTCTCAGTCTCTCCATGTGCCAGCTTCAGTGTGGACAACTAATATGGCAAAACCTTGCGTGACTACGGCATAAACAAGCCTTCTCCACAGAGCACTTAACAAGAAAGCAGGTTGCCTAATCTTGTTGTCCACTAACACAGACTTATTTTTCACCAGGCACTATGCAATTTCACCTTCAAATGGTCACTTGGGAGCTTCACCTGATGTGTGGCTCTTGTCAACATCTCTGTGAGGCTCAAAGGAACCAGCACAACACTCAGGCACTGCACATCAGAGAGAAAAGTCTCTTCTGAATTAGGCAACAGCCCATTACTTGTCCTAGCAGAAGGCAGGGGTCAAGCCCAGTGCATGGCTAGAATTTGTAATGCTTCTCAGAGACCTTTCACAATCTTTATACCAAAAAGGCTCAGTTTCTCACATCATTTTTATCACACTAGGTGGCATCACAATATTTTCCTTGTTCCAGCTAGAAAACACAGACAGTAGACTGCTGTACCTCAGAGATGCTGTAATAAAAGACCATCAACCACTCAGATCCTACAACAGCAGGCACCATTTACACACCCAAGACAACCAGAATGGTTGACAAAACCATATCTTCCACAAAACACCCAGTGCAAAGTTTTATATCAACATTCAAGTTCCCTCTGCTTACGAGGAAAGGGCTCAGCTCAGGAAACCAAAGCAGATGAAGTAAGACCCATCTGAATGTCCTCATTTGCAGAAGTAAATGCTCAGCTGGACCTTGAGCAGGCAAAGAATGTTTTAAGGGGTGGATACAAAATGTTTATGAGAAAAAAATAGATAAAAAAGGATTCCTCTCCAGAGAATTTCTGTCTGGACCTACACTCATAAGCAATGCGTCAGGCAGCTACACCAACAGCAAGCTGCCAAACGAAACACTCTGGTAAATTTGTATCTAAACAACAACAAATCTGTGTTCTATAAACTACTCACATCTCAGCTTGTTTATTTTCACAGCAGGAGAGAAGTGCTACATAACAATCACATGTGTAGGAAGCAGCTGGATTGAAATTGGCTCGATCCAAACCCACACCTACAGAGAGGAAGGAATTTTCCTTGCTGCACCATCAACCTTTACTGTGAGTTCACTAACTTTAGAGGGAAGGAGTAGGACAAAGTCAGGGAGAGCAGCTCTAACTTGGGCAAAGGAAACTGCCTATCAACCACAAAAACACAGGAGCAAGCACCTGCAAGGAGAAGGGGGAAAGACTGGAGATGAAAAACATGATAGGAATAAAATTCACTCATCGGTGAGGGAAGTGTTGGGATTGTTGTTTCTGTTCAGGGAGGACACGTCTGTGCAGTGCTGGGAAAAGGATGAAGCTGGAGCAACTTGTAGGTGCTGTCTGCTTGCCTATAAATTCAGTCCTGTACAAGGACTAGGGAATTACAGTGTTCTACTTTGACTCAAATGATCCAGATTCCTTCTGGAGGCTGCAAGTGAAACAGATTACCTGCTCTCTAACCAGTAGATGCTTATGAAACTGCCAGCTCATCATTTGCAATTAGCACAGCAGCAGCTCTTAATGACTTTGTGTCCTGGTTTTGATCAGGATAGAGTTAATTTCTTTCTAGCAGTTGGTGTAATGGTGTTTGGGAGTTGGGATGAGAGCAGTGCTGATAGCACCCTGATGTTTTTAGTTGTTGCCAAGCAGTCAAGGACTTTTCAGTTGTTTATATTTCCCTGATAGTGAGAAGGTGGGAAGGGCACCCAGGAAGCTGGGTGGTAGTACAGCAGGGACAGGTGACCCAAACTGGCCAAAAAGGATATCCCATGCCAATTACATGATGCTCAGCATAAAGGGGGGCTGGTGAGAGGAGCGCATGGCTCCAGGTTTTGGGGTCAGTGCAGCTTTGGAACAGCTCTGAGCTGTACAGCCTGAGTTGTGCAATTCAGTGAGAAACTGCGTTGTGTGTCAACAGTTTTACATGTTTCTTGCTATGAAAGTCCTATTATTGTTGTTTCTCTCTCTCTCCTGTCCCAGTAAACTATCCTTATCCCAATCCATGAGGTTCACCTTTGGTTTCTTTTCCCCTTCCTGCCCCACCCAGAGCGAGCAGCTGCGTGGTGCTCAGCTCCCAGCTGGGGGAAGAATCATGAACTCATGAACCACCAAGCAAGAGGAGGAGAACAAGTGAAACCTGAGGTGTTCCCAGGAGAGATTCTGCATGATCACCTTACACTGTGTCAGACCTGGTCTGATGGGTATGAATGGCAAACACATGTGAAAGGCTGAGCTAAAACATTCCAGAAATAAATGGATCCATTTACTTTTGTTGACAATGATATTTCACCTGGTTTTTCAGGCTCTTTTGAACTTGTCACTCATTTAAGTTACTTCAAAGGCCTAAAACATATTTATTTTTAAATTAAAAAATAACATCACCAGAGAAATGGAGGGCTTGTATGCCAAATAAAAATAAGTGAATCCCTTACCCTGCAGAAAGGTTCTTTCTCTTGTATTTCTTTGGCTCCAATCAGTTTCAGACCTCGGACGTTGTTCTGCAGCCCTCTCTCATACAGAGCTTTGAGTCTGGGAATTTCATCTTGTTCAACAGCTACAATTAGCTTCAGAGAAAGATAATGAGGGACACTAGTCAGCAAAATACACAAAGCCAGTTCAGGGCTGGCATCAAGCCTGAGCTAACGAGTGACAGCGTGTGAGTGAACAGTGAATTATAACTCAAGGTAGGGGGGAAATGTGGTTTGTGCCATTAGTTGCATGAGATTCCAAAAATACCTATGACTGGGAAAGCAGTGGTATACTAAAGGAGAGTGAAAAACAAATATTAAACTATAGCTTGAGTTACTATCTATGGATAATTGATAAGGTGCAGCCTTTCAGTCCCTGAAGGGAGCAGAGGAACAGGAGGGGAATCAGCTTGTTCAAAGGGTAGAGACTGGCAGGACAAGGGGGCTGGAGTGAAGCTGGAGGAGGGAAAGGGGAGAGGAGATCTTAGGGGGAAGTTCTTTGCAGAGAGAGTGGGGAGGGGCTGGCAGGGGCTGCCCAGAGAGGGGGTGGGTGCCCCGTCCCTGGGGGTGTTGAAGGCCAGGTTGGCTGGGGCCCTGGGCAACCTTGTGTAGCTCCAGGCCTGGAGGTTGGTGTCCCTGCCTGCGGCAGGGGGTTGGAGCTCTGTGACCCTTGGGGTCCCTGCCAACTCAGACCACTCTGTGATTCTATGATCATACTTGCTGTGAGACTACAAATCTGCATGTGAAAGAAGATACTATGATTTTAAAGAGCTGCTGGGATGCTTCTAAAAATAAATCTCAATACAAGAGTATGAACATGTTCTGACACGGTGTCTGAACAGAACTGTACTGGCTTCCATTCATTTATCCATGAAGCTAGCTCAGAACTATCACAAGAGATTTATCCAAAGAATGGATTATCTACACCAAGCTTGCTCAGACCACACTACTTGCAGGTCATGCCCAGGTCTGGCAGCACAGGTGTCTTTGCCCCAAGAAGGCACCAGGGTCTCCAGGCCTGGGGCTGCTTTATGTAGAACCAACTGTGAAGCCTCAAAACCATCTCCCTGGAATAAAGGCTGTTGGGGAAGGTGATGCGGAAGTACACAAATTCAGTGTCAGCAATGCTGCTAGGTCGTAACTAGCTCTGCCCCAGCTCAAACTGGTTCCTACAGAGCTATGCCACAGTCTCGGTGCTTTGAGCTGACAGCAGGCTTGTCACTGGAGGTGTACTGCTGAGCACATCCACAGTGCCACCTTGTGCCCAGCGCTGCAGGAGCACAGCCAGGCCGCGCCATCTGCCACCTCTGGCTGGTGCAGGGCCCACCCAGGCCACCAAGTATGGGGATCTCCTCTATGCACCCCACAGCTGGGAGAGATCGGCACCTAGACAGGGCTTGGCTTCTTCTAGGCTGAGACAGTTGGGCTGGTTCAGCCTGGAGAAGGCACTGGGGAGACCCTATAGTGGCCTTCCAGTCCCTGAAAGGTGCCTGTAGGAAGCTGGGGAAGAACTGTTCCTGAGGGCAGGGAGCAACAGGACAATGGTTTTAAACTAGAAAAGGAAGATTTAGATTGGGTGTCAGGAAAAAGTTCCTCCCTCTGAGAGTGGCACAAGTTGCCCAGAGAGGTGGTGGAGGTCCCATCCCTGGAGACATCCAAGGTCAGGCTTGATGGGGCTCTGAGCACCCTGCTCTAGTGAAGATGTCCCTGTCACTGCAGGGTGGGACTAGATGGGCTCTGAAGGTCCCTTCCCACCTAACACACGCTGTGATTCTATGCTATGACACCACCATCACCTGCACTAGCTCATCTCAGCCCCAGATAAGGAGAATTCCTGTTTCAGCCCCCAAAAGGAACTGATTGGATTTGGTGGAGAGAAGAGAACAAGAAGGCTTATTCATTCTGAAGGCAGTAAGTGTCACAGAAACCCATCTCTGGGGAGAAAGACCACAACCATGCCTGTACCATGCATTGTAACATGCATTAGACAGCCTCAGTTTCCAGTAAGAGCACATAGTAGTTCCTGTACCTTCCCACACTGCTTATAGGGTATTCCCTTCTGGTCACAGTAGTCATAGCAGAGGGCTGCACCCTGCACACACAGCTTAGCTTTCAGAGATCCAGGTTTGTAGTAAATTCCGCTGTGAATCACACCACTGTTATGTCCACTCTGGTGATGAGCTAAACAAAAAGAAGAATACTTTATTAAAATACATGTTCATAGAATCATAGATTGGTCTGGGTTGGAAGGGACCCCAAGGATCACAGAGCTCCAACCCCCTGCCACAGGCAGGGACACCAACCTCCAGGCCTGGAGCTACACAAGGTTGCCCAGGGCCCCAGCCAACCTGGCCTTCAACACCCCCAGGGACGGGGCACCCACCCCCTCTCTGGGCAGCCCCTGCCAGCCCCTCACCACTCTCTCTGCAAAGAACTTCCCCCTCAGATCTCCTCTCCCCCTTCCCTCCTCCAGCTTCACTCCAGCCCCCTTGTCCTGCCAGGCTCTACCCTTTGAACAAGCTGATTCCCCTCCTGTTCCTCTGCTCCCTTCAGGGACTGGCAGGCTGCAATGAGGTCCCCCCACAGCCTTCTCTTCTCTGGGCTGACCCAGCCCAGCTCCCTCAGCCTCTCTCCAGAGGGGAGCTGCTCCAGCCCTCTGAGCATCTCCATGGCTCCTCTGACCCCTCTCCAACAGCCCCACATCTTCCTTGTCCTGGGGCCCCAGCTCTGGACACAGGACTCCAGCTGGGGCCTCATTCCCGTGATTGGTTTGTATCTCAGTTACTTCAGCTGTCAGAAAAAGCAATTTGAGGTCCTGCCCTAAATCAGTGTTACAAGAGATGCTCAAATAAGGTAACTGCACTGCAAACAATTCCTCCCTTGGTCTGAAAAACTAGAAAAATACTGATGCAGCAAGACTCAGTTAATAATAAACCATCACAGCTTGCAATGGCTTGAATCAATGAAGGGGGTGAGGGAAAGGTTCTTCTCCAAAGTTGCAATTGCAGGCCAATCAAAGATTTCTGCATATTAAAATTAACTTGAAGAAATTCAATTTACAAAGTGTAACACACCCTTAAAGACTTCATCTGGCATCATGTCTGTGCAATCCTCAGTCTTTCTCTGGATGTGCTGGCAGGCCTGGTCAGCTTTTCAAGTGTTTGTGAACTGGACTAAGTTGCTATTTCCTCTTTGTAATGAAGTAAAATAGAGATGAAAAACATCACAAGCATTTTTACTGAAATAATTTGGGCAGGCTCTCCTCCTTAAAGTACTGACTGCCAAAGGTCAGCCCTGCTTCTCACTCACACAACTTAATTCATGGGTGCTCTCACTGGAGATAAAAAGCCACTTTATATCATACATGTCATGACTCAAGAGTGATGTACATCCAGCCTGGCTGACAGAGCTATTTAAAGGCAGAACTTGGGCTCAGAGGCCTTACTTTGAGTTGGCTGTTGATGTGATCACTTGGGGGTTGTTCCCACCTGCCCTGAGTGACTGCATATCCATATAAGCACTCCGGGTGAAAAAGCTGCTCACAGTGAACCTGTGCTTGCTACTTGAGTGAGCCAGAAAAGCTTTCAAACAATGAAACAACAGAGATCATTCTTTCCTATTACAAAACCAGGACAGATGTATTTCAAGATTTCCCATGTAAGAGGGCAGCACTGGATTCAGTGCCACTTTAGCTAATACAGGCTCAGGGACCTGCAGTATTTTCCCAGTTGTCCCCATTAGCTCTTTACCTTCGCCCTCCCATGCAAGTGACAGCACCTCACACAGGGACATGCAGAAACACGGGGCAACTGGCCATGGTTTACAGTTCTGGCAACTAATTGCCAGCTGTAGACTTTGCCCAGACCAGCAGGTCCCAGACATTCCAAATCAGCTCTGCTTCCCAGCCCTCCATGCTACCCATCAACCAGCACTGTTTGATGTTCGCTCTTCTCTTCATGCCCCACCACAAAGCCATCCTGGCAACATTTCTCTGCTCATCCTCCTTGTGGCACTAACCCAGACCTGCCCTTGTGCCTCTGCATCCCACCCTGGTTCACCCACCTTCTCCTTTCCCTGAAATCCCTGCTGCTGCTGGGGCTGCAGCCCAGTGAGACCGGCTGCTCTCAGACAACCAAGCAGCAACGTTCAGACTTGCTTAACTTCAAAGTCCTAACTTGAAGTCCCAGCAGCGAAGCACAAGCTGACAACAGCTCTGCTTCCCCCCTGATGAACATGTCCTTGGGCAAAGGGCAGCAGAAATCCCCATCAGGCCAATGTCAGCAGCACCTGGGCATGAAGATGCTCTTCCCTGCATGGAATCCATCTCTAGCTCCAGCGATGAAGGCAGGTGCTGTCCCACAGCCGCTTGCCCACCCAAAAACTGAGCTTCCCCTTACATGTACGTTCTGTACACGGAGGCTTTGCTGAACGTGTGCTTCAGTGACCACCTGGGACAGACTGACACTGGGTGACCCCAAGCGCAGGGCTCCGGAGCCCAACCCGGCGCCATACCGTACCGAGCTCCTTCTCCTTCTCCAGCACAGCGAAGGCGAGCGAGGGGTGCCGCCGGACGAGCTCCCGGGCTGAGGCCAGCCCCACGATTCCCGCGCCCACCACCGCCACGTCGAAAGTGCTGCTCGGAGACAGACACGGTCGTAAGCTCACCCAGGCCCCGCTCCCTCAGGGGGGCAGCCCGCTTCCCGGCCCCGGCCCCGCTCCCTCAGGGGGGCAGCCCGCTTCCCGGCCCCGCTCCCTCAGGGGGGCAGCCCGCTTCCCGGCCCCGCTCCCTCAGGGGGGCAGCCCGCTTCCCGGCCCCGGCCCCGCTCCCTCAGGGGGGCAGCCCGCTTCCCGGCCCCGGCCCCGCTCCCTCAGGGGGGCAGCCCGCTTCCCGGCCCCGGCCCCGCTCCCTCAGGGGGGCAGCCCGCTTCCCGGCCCCGGCCCCGCTCCCTCAGGGGGGCAGCCCGCTTCCCGGCCCCGGCCCCGCTCCCTCAGGGGGGCAGCCCGCTTCCCGGCCCCGGCCCCGCTCCCTCAGGGGGGCAGCCCGCTTCCCGGCCCCGGCCCCGCTCCCTCAGGGGGGCAGCCCGCTTCCCGGCCCCGGCCCCGCTCCCTCAGGGGGGCAGCCCGCTTCCCGGCCCCGGCCCCGCTCCCTCAGGGGGGCAGCCTGCTTCCCGCCCCAACCCCTTGGGGAGAGCGGCCGCCCTCCCGCCATGAGGGAAAAGCGGAAGAGCCGTAGGCAGGAGGCGCCGGAGCTCAGGCAGGGCCGCCCCCCACACCCGCCCCGCGGCCTCACCTGTGCTGGCAGCGCTGGACCCACCACAGCGCTACGACCCCACCGCGGCCCGACCGCCGCCGCAGCAGCGCCGCGGCCGCCATCTTGGGGGCGGTGATCCACACCAGACCCGGCTCCTCCTCCAGGCCCGCTCCGCGTACGGCTTGTCTGCTCGGCCCTAGGGCGGAGCCGGGCGGCAGGGGAGTCTGGGCTGCCCTGACACCGGTGGTTAGGCCTTGAGGGGCAACTGAGCTATGGGCCGCCCGCCCTGCAGCGTGGGGAGCTGGCGCTGACCCGCCGAATAAGTAACTCCCCCTCTCCCTTTCGCTTGGAGAGCGCGATGCTGCTGGGAAGACTCGCGCAGCCGGTGCGCAGCCGAAGCCAGCTGCTCCTGGGCGCTCGCAGACGCTTCTGGGGATGGCTGAACGCGGTGTTCAACAAGTAAGCATGACTCGGATCGCTCAAGGCCAAGGGGGTCCCGCATATCTGCTGCGTGGGGTGCGAGGCAGGGAGCACTACAGCCCCGGGCCAGAGGGAATGTTTGATATGAGCAGCGCCTTTCTTTCCCCCTCACTTCATGTGGCTCTTGGCAGGGGTCATTCCGTACCGTTCTGTACCATTCCATACCGTTCCCAGTTAAAGCAGTGGCCTTCCAGAGGAAGGTGAGCGTTTTGCTCCCCTCCCCGGCTGGCCAAGCTGAGCCGGTGATGCGAGCTCCTCTCCTGAAGTGCCCATCTTCCTTTGACCTCCAAATGCACTTAACCCAGTAGCACAACCATGGCCCCTTAATCAGAAAAGCTCCTAACCAACCCATCACGATTCAGCCACTTTTTAGAGAGAGAAAGACTTTCTCCAAGAAACTTTCTCTGCCCACAACTTTTGCCTGTAGCTGGTAGTTCTGCCTTATGTGTTCTGGCTCTCTGGAAAGGGTTGTGGGGTGTAGCTGGTCGCTGTAATGAGATGGGAAGCTCAGTCAGGTGGGTGTCTCCCAGCTCTCTGCTTCTGTCTTCAGCGTTGCTCCCCAGGCTGAGAAAGATATCCTTTCCCTGAAGAGCTCCAAGGGTTTTGACTAATTGCTGGAGTGTGTCTTCTTGAAATACTGTTGAGGAAAAAAGGCTTCAGGAGGGACACACGTGTGACAGACTATACGAGAGGGCTTTATATAAGTAAAAATAGGTTTGGGAGACAAATTTGCAGTTGTTGTAAAGCTTTGCTCTGGGTAGAGGAAAGTGGGTTTATCTCTGCTCACAGATGGGGAAGGAAACTATCAATTCAAAGGGTTATGTCAGGTTGCCCTTGCATATTTTTTTTACTGCATCCATCACTGAGAACAAGTTAAAAATCTGTCATGCCAGATTGATTAAGAACCAGCCCCATTTAATTCCAGTAAAATCATATTCCCACTTTTCTGACATCTTAACCCTGTGCAGAGCCAAGTATTTGTTATGCAGTTATTATTATTGAGACAATATGCATCTGCCACATTGTAAAAACCATGTGAAGAGCTCTGTGGAGAAGGACCTGGGGGTGCTGGTAGATGACAGGGTGGCCATGAGCCAGCAGTGTGTCCTGGGGCTGAGAGAGACAATGGGATCCTGGGGGGCATCAGGAGGAGTGTGGCCAGCAGGTCACAGGAGGGGATCCTCCCCCTCTGCTCTGCCCTGCTCAGGCCCCACCTGGAGTGTTGTGTCCAGAGCTGGGCTCCCTGGGATAGAAAGGACAGGGATCTCCTGGAGAGAGTCCAGAGGAGGCTCTGGAGATGCTGAAGGGCCTGGAGCATCTCCCCTGTGAGGAAAGGCTGAGGGAGCTGGGGCTGTTCAGCCTGGAGAAGAGAAGACTAAGGGGGGACCTAATTAATGTTTATCAATATCTTAGGCATGGGATGCAGGGTGAAATGGCCAGCCCCTTCTCAGTGTCTGTGGGGACAGGACAAGGGGCAGTGGCTGCAAGTTAGAACATAGGAAGTTCCACACCAACATGGGGAAGAACTTTTCCCCAGTGAAGGTGAGGGAGCCCTGGGCCAGGCTGTCCAGGGGGTGTGGAGTCTCCTTCTCTGGAGATGTTCAAGACCCATCTGGACGCCTATCTATGCAATATGAGCTAGGGACCCTGCTTTGGCAGGGGGTTGGACCCAATGATCTCTCAAGGTCCCTTCCAACCCCTTCAGTTCTGTGATTCTATGAACACTCTTTCTCTCCTGGCAGAGTGGACTATGAACGCATACAAGCCGTCGGCCCCGACCGGGCAGCTTCAGAGTGGCTGCTGCGATGCGGTGCCCTGGTGCGCTACCAAGGCTATCAGAAATGGCAGCAGGACTACAATGGTCTCCCAACTGGGCCCTTGGGGAAATACAAGATTGAAGCAATTAACGCCACTGAGTCTTGCATCATGTACAGAGGATTTGACTATTTGGGTAAGGTAGGAAGAGCTCTGCAAAGATTATGCTGAACGGTCTTAATTCTCTCAGTTGCATCAAAATACGACAAGTAACCAGGTCATTTTCTTGTTCCTTCAAAACAAATAGAGGATTTTTTTTTCCCCCTTTTATCTTTATTCCTTAAAATGGCTCTGGAAATATTGAACACTTCCTAAGATTTTACTGGAGGTGTGGTACAAAGCAGAAAGAGGTTGGGAACTGTGTCAGCCCTTGCCTGAAAGTGATGGGAGCGCTGTGGAAGTGCAACCAAGATTTGTTGTTCTGTTGAGTTCACAGATAAGCAGTTGGCAGCAGAAAACACTACTTCAAACACTCTTTTTCTTCTAAACCAAGCAATGCTCCTGGTGCTTGTGAAATCACGACACTGCTTGTTCTCCAAAAAGAAAGCAGCAGCTCTGAGCTTCTCACAAAATAAGAGAGAATGTTTCAGGTCTCCTTTAAATAACAAAAACCAAAGTGGGGAACAGACCATTGGATTTTTTTATTGGCAGGGCACCTCAAATTTCCTGTACCCTAAGTTCCTAAGGCAGTTACCGTTTGTATCCCAGACTTGTAGAGCTTTTTGTATTACTTCCCATGTCAATACTCTCAGAATCTCAGGATACAAACCCAAGGGCTTTCATACATTTTAAAGTATCCTGAAGGGATTTTGGAGGTTCATTGTGCGTTTCAGCCTCACTCTGTAGAGGAGCATGTTGCTGTGTGCCTTTGGAGGCAGTTGCTAAGTTGAGAACATCCAGCACAGGTTGTTCCTGGTGTTCTGAAGCAAATACTCTTTTTTTTGTCTTTCCAGATGGTCTCAAACACGTTACAGAAATCAAGCTGCAGAAGTGTATTTACATACAGGATGAGTGTCTGCAGAGGCTCAGTGAGACCAAGAATCTGCAGAAGAGCCTCCTCCAGCTGAAGATAATTTCCTGTGGGAACGTCACGGATAAAGGCATCATTGCACTTCACAAGCTGATGTACGTGAGCTGCAGAGCTTTTCTTGTTCCATAGTTGTTACCACCCCACAGTTTTGAGCTTCCCTTGAGTGGAAGGGTTGAAGTGACTGGGCTGTTTGAGGCATGTGGGGCTGTGGGATGGCTGCTGGGCTTGGGGACTGACCTGAAGGAGAGCCTGGGATGGACAGCACTGCTGTTGCAGGAAATGTTCCTTCAGGCCTGGCTGAAGGCATTGTTGTGGGTGGCTCTGAGAGCATGTGGAATAGGCTGGTGTCAGGGAGATGCATGGCACTGAGGCCCACAGCTGAGAGCCAGAATCCTCAGCTGCAGTGTGTGAATCCACAGTTGTGCTTTCATCTTCAGAATTGAGCACAGCATCTCCCACGTACACGTGGAGTCACTTGGGCAGTGTCCAGCTTCCTTTCATGCTGGCACAACAAGGATAAGTAACTATCACCTGGGCTCCTGCTCCTGACCCTGCTGCTGCAGCTGCTTCTCAGGGCCAGCTTTGCTGCTGTCCCATTACTTCCACCATCTTTCTACACCTCATGCTGCTTCCTGTCACTTGGTTAGCAGTGTGTCCAGGCAGGCAGGAAAGCCAATGGCATCCTGGCTTGTATCAAAAATAGTCTGGCCAGTAGATCTGGGGAGGTGATTGTGCCCCTGGACTGGACATTGGTGAGGCTGGACCTGGAGTGCTGGGTCCAGTTCTGGGCCCCTCACTGCAAGAAGGACATGGAGGGCCTGGAGCGAGTCCAGAGAAGGGCAACCAGGCTGGGGAAGGGGCTGGAGGGCAAATCCTCTGAGGAGCAGCTGAGGGAGCTGGGGGTGTTGAGCCTGGAGAAGAGGAGGCTGAGGGGAGACCTTCTCCCCACCTGCCCTGCCCGGAGGGTGCAGAGAGGTGGGCGCTGGTCTCTTCAGCCAGGGGCCAGGAGCTGGGACAAGGGGCACTGGGCTCAAGCTGTGCCAGGGCAGGCTCAGCTCAGCTGGGAGGGCAAAGTTCTTCCCTGGCAGAGTTGTCAGGGCCTGGCCCAGGCTGCCCAGGGAGGGGGCTGAGTCCCCAGCCCTGGGGGTGTTGAACAGAGGGGAGATGAGGTGCTCAGGGATCTGGTTTAGCACAGGACAGGGATGGTTGGACTTGATGATCTGAAAGGGCTTTTCCAACCCAGTGATTCTGTGATCTCGGTGCGATACTGTGCAGCTCTGAAGCACATCCCTAGTGCTGTACCCAACAGTGGCCTTAAAGCAACGCAGAGCTGTTCAGTCCTACACAGAGTCAGTAGCCATCTGCAGATGGGTGCTGTGGTGGCTTAGATCCTACAGGAAGTTTTCTATTAAGGACTTTCTGTACTACTCTATTATTTACACTAAAATAACTTTTACTGCATTGCAATTATTTAACACTCTTTAATATGGAGGAAGCTTCATGATGTGGGGGGTCCAGGATCTCCTCTGAAGCTCTGTAGGAGGTCAGCTAAAAACTTCAAGCACCCACTTGAGAAGGAAACTTCCGATAGAACCAGTAGCCTCTTAAAATACTGAAAATAGAATAATCCTTTGTCTAATTTCTGTGTCAACAGTTAACTAGTAGTTGCTGACTTTTCCTTTTAAATATTTATAGGAACCTTGAATATTTGTATCTGAGTGACCTTCCTGGAATAAGAGAAAAAGAAACTACTGTTCGCATCCTTCAGCAGGCACTGCCAAACCTGGAGCTGGAGCTGGATTTAGAATAAACCCTTGCACATCATTCAGATGGATTTCATACTATTTATCCTATGTTGCATAAATGAAGCTGTAGACACCACCGTATTTCCAGGTAGGGAAATAAGCTCAGATCTCCCAGTCCAGCTTTAAAAGCTGTATGCAGTCTTTTTGGCAATTAAGTTTTATTAAGCTTAAACTACAGGGTGAGTCAACAACAGAGAAGGCAGGCTTCTGGGTGCAGTTGTTTCTTCTCTGGTGTAATAGGAAGCTGTTAATACATCACTTAGAAGCTTTCAAGTACTTGACTGCATTTCTTGTGCGAATGGACAGTGGGAAGAAGGTCGGTGGTGTGAAAAAGCAGCGCTGGGCGCTGTTGCTCACGTTGTTGGTGCCGGGGGAACAAGCGTTGTTTGCTCTCCGAGAATCTCACCCAGTCCATGGGTGTGGATTTAATAAAATACCTTCCAGGCCTTTTTGCTGTTCTTCACACTCGGACTCTGGCTGGTAGTTTGAAAGGGGGTGACCTCCAGACAGGCAGCCTGAGCGGGTGCGCTGAGCCTTGGGGTGTTTGTGGTTCTCCTGGGCGCACTCTTCGCACCGGCTCGCTGTGTGCTGACAGAGACTCAGTTAGTCCCATGTACCTCTGTGGTTGCGTCCGTATCGCTCCTGCTACAGAAGGGAATGATTCTTCCTCAAGAAGAACATGGATTTTTGGTCAAATTCCTTGCTTTGGTGTGGGAAAGAAAGGCAGCGACTCCAGAAGAGTAGATTTTAGAGTGATGTCTTGGGCTGGGCTATCTCTGTATCGAACCCCAGGCTGGTTTGGGTGGGAAGAGCCCTTAGAGCCCCCCTGTCATGGGCAGGGACACTCCCCCATCCCAGCCTAAGCCCCATCCAACCCGGCCTTGAACCCTGCCAGGGATCCTGGGGCAGCCACAGATTCTCTGGGCACCCTGTGCCAGGGCCTCCCCCCTTCCCAGGAAGGATTTCTGCCTCCCAGCCCCTCTCCATCCCCCTCCTGCAGCTGAAGGCTGCTTGCCTGGCCCTGGGCCTCCCTCCCCATGGCACCAGCCCCTCTCCAGCTCTCCTGGAGCCCCTCGAGGGATGGGAAGGGGCTGGGAGCTCTCCCCAGCAGCAGCCTTCTCTTCTCTGGGCTGAGCCAGCCCAGCTCTCCCAGCCTGGCTCCAGAGCAGAGGGGCTCCAGCCCTTGCATCATCTCTGTGGCCTCCTCAGGACTCACTCCAACAGCTCTGTGTCCTCCTTGTCCTGGGGACCCCGGAGCTGGAGGCAGCACTTCTGGGGGGTCTCTGTCCCAGAGCAGAGGGACAGAATCCCATTTCCCAGCCCTGCTGATCCCACTGCCAGGGCTGCAGCCCAGGACACAGGGGGCCCTCTGGGCTGCCCGCACACGGTGCTGGGTCATGTGTGAAAGTCTCATCTTTTCTCCCCAGCTGTCAGTCTGTCCCTGGAAGGAACCCATACCAAGCACCAGACAGGATAATGTTTCGCACCAGCTGCATATTGGGATGATCTTTTGGCATCTCCTAGCACAGAGCAGGCAGGAACAGTGCCCAGGAAGGAAGTGCCCTGCAACCTGCACTGCCCTGGGCCATGCCAGGAGCTGTGTTGGGGTCTCTCCCACAGCAGGCACTGCACTACCCTCCACACATACAGGACTAGATGGCTGATTACCCATATGGAAAACACTGAAATGCCCAAGCTTTCTGCATGTAACCCAAACTACCTATGGACACGATGTTCAAGAGTAAAATAGATGAAATTATAATAAGTAAAAGGTAGACAGGCATGCTCTGGGAGGATAGGGCATCTGTCCCATTGAAATGGCTTTTTCCAGTGTGGAACAGTACTGGGACTGGAAAACATTGCTCCTCTAGGTTAGGAGTAGAAAGACTCCTTTGCTACTCCCTGCCCAGTACTGAAACCTCATCCAGTAAAACACATCCAGTAAACTGGAAAGCCAAGGTGTGTCTCTCTTATTCAGAATCAGTGCAGGATTTAATCCTGAGATTATACAAAGCCCAAGAAGCATGCTAACACGTAGGCTGAGGTAGAATCCCTGCCTGTGTCTGGCCAACGTTAGAAATCACATTAATGAATTATCTTTTAGAACAATTTCTGATCACTACAGGCAAATTAATTCAATTGTTGACAGAAAACTACAAATAAAACATAATGTGAGGAAGAAACAGGCAGAAAACAACAGGTTTTACTACTAAAATGTTCTGCCTCTGGTGACAGAGCCTGCTGAGTCTTCCTGTATGTCTAAGGCATTACAGAGATCCCTTTAAAGCAGGGCTACTTCAGCTGGTTTCTAACTAACTGGAGCAGTTAGGCTTGGCTCCACAAACACATCGATCTTCCACTCACAGGATCAGTGCCTTAATCCCAGCCTAAAGCTGTTGGGACACAGCAGGACTTGATTTATTTGGCAAGGTTGCAGTTCTGCCAAGGCTGAAATACAGGCAATAGATAGGCATTGGAGACTTTAAAATCCCCACTGTAAACACCAGGCTGCAGTATTCCTGAACCAGTACACAACCAGGAATTAAAGCAAAACAAACGTGTGTTCCTGTGTACACAAAGCTTGAAATTCCCTCCCTACTGACCCAGAGTGTGTTACTTCACAAACCACTTTTGTATATGTGTATTCATTGAGTTCTCCACCACAAAGCCTCCTTTAAGAGTTCTGAATGTCTTCAACTCCAAACAATAACTAGTTTTTATTCTGCCATCCGGTTAGATGTTGGGGAAGTGGTAGTCTGATTTCCTTGTTTTGCAGCAGTACTTCTTGCCCTCCAGAGCTGGTAGAACGTTACTACTGGTTAGCTGAGGCAGGTACTGCAACTAAAGGAAAAGTTACATTGGGTGTATTCATTTGAAATGAGAATAAAGCATGCAGTTCATTTTTCAGACAGGAATAGAAGCTATTAAACTGTTCAGACTGTAACGTTGTACTTTTCAAACCAAGAAAAGTTTGAAAAGCTGTTCTACAACTGGACTGCAAGTGGAACAGCTCGTTAAAGGCATTTCTTCCAGTCATCCAGGGGGAGAGAAACATTACTGTTCTACCCTGGGTGGCAGAAATGGAAGCGTGGGATCAGCCTGATCCAGGAATACTTATGCTGTGGCAGTTCCCCATCCTATATTTCCAACTTCCCTGTGAGTCTCCTTCTCTGGAGAGATTCCAGCCCCGTCTGGACACCACCCTGTGTGCCCTGTCCTAGGGACCCTGCTTTGGCAGGGGGTTGGACTCAAACTCTGGAGGTCCCTTCCAACCCCTGCCATTCTGTGACACTGTGATTCAGTGGCAGAGTTGTCATGGGGAATGTGGCTGACAGGAAGAGCGACCCAATGAATGACTCTTGTCATGAGGTTGGGTTTGGAGACCCGGGCTGGAGTCTGGAAAGACTGAAGTGGCTGGGAGATACTGGCTTGGCAACTCCAGTTGCAGAAACAACATTGTGTAACGTCTGAGTAAGGCATCACATCCCAGCACTGGTTACAAATGGAACTGGGCATTTTTTGCCATCTCTGTAACATGGGATTCAAAAGCAATAAAAAGAGCACAGAGATCTCCAGAACAAACCAGCCTCACAAGCCAGTCCAGGTGGTTCAGCTGCTCTGCTATTCTTTGTGGGGAATGCACACTCCTGGATAAACCTGATCCCCACAGCCCTGAGCTGCTTAATCCCAGTGACTCAATGCAGAATGCAGGTTGCACCCAGTTACTATTTAGCCAGAAGGTTCATCTTCTCCTCTGGCTAAAATTAAAGATGGGTCCCAGGCAAAAGCCTACCCTCCCGGGAGCCTAAGGAGAGATCCAGTCCCCTCCTTAGGCACAGACTGGGAAAACCTTACCCCTGCCACGTGCTTCCGTGTCATCCTGGTTGGTTTCCGAGCTGGTTTTTCATGTTCTTTCCCCAAATCTGCTGCTTCCCTCATGCTGTCAAAATAGGGATGCTGCAGGAGCTGCTCACATGTCTGCCGCTCCGCAGGGTCCATGCGCAGGCAAGCCTTGGGAAAGATGACATAAAGGGTCACACAAAGCTAAAGGAGTCCTGTGTCCAGAGCTGGGGCCCCAGGACAAGAGAGATGTGGGGCTGTTGGAGAGGGGTCAGAGGAGCCACGGAGATGCTCAGAGGGCTGGAGCAGCTCCCCTCTGGAGAGAGGCTGAGGGAGCTGGGCTGGGTCAGCCCAGAGAAGAGAAGGCTGTGGGGGGACCTCATTGCAGCCTGCCAGTCCCTGAAGGGAGCAGAGGAACAGGAGGGGAATCAGCTTGTTCAAGGGCAGAGCCTGGCAGGACAAGGGGGCTGGAGTGAAGCTGGAGGAGGGAAGGGGGAGAGGAGATCTGAGGGGGAAGTTCTTTGCAGAGAGAGTAGTGAGGGGCTGGCAGGGGCTGCCCAGAGAGGGGGTGGGTGCCCCGTCCCTGGGGGTGTTGAAGGCCAGGTTGGCTGGGGCCCTGGGCAACCTTGTGTAGCTGCAGGCCTGGAGGTTGCTGTCCCTGCCTGTGGCAGGGGGTTGGAGCTCTGTGATCCTTGGGGTCCCTTCCAACCCAGACCAGTCTGGGATTCTATGAACATACAAAGCTCTTGTCATAACAGGTCTGCACAGTTCCAGCGACTCTCCACAGCCAATGGGGATCACACAGATACGTGTGTTTATCTTTTAAAATGGATTCTAAGAGCCTGGCTTTACTTCAGAGTCAGCTACAAGCTTACAAAGCAGCTAATACCAAACTGCTACAAGGCAATAGTAGAAATTGCAGCTAGAGAGCCAGTTACAACTGTACAGTACAGCAAACAGCAACCCTCAAAAACCAGTTAAACCCATAACTTTCCTTTGAACTAGATCTTAAACAGGGAAATCCATTACTACATGAGCTGTGCTGTTCCAGTGTTTAGCATAGCTGCTACAATCCACAGCTCCACCTTCTTTTTACATCTCTATCCTCACAGTTTCCAGTCACTGCACCTTAATAAGGGAATAATGTTTTCCACCTCTATGGTAAATATGAGTGGATTAGAGATGAGTGGATTACAAGTCCTCTCCAAATCCCCTCCAGCTCCCCAACCATTTACCAACTGACACACAAAACAGACTGCATTTGCTAAGGTTCAATGCAGAGCTCCTCCACGAGCTGTAGCTTTCTTACCTTCATCAGAGCTAAAGCAGAGTATGAAATACTAGGGAATTTCATTTCTAATGGCTCCTGGAGGGGAAAGAAAACCAGTGAGTGTTCTCATATTAGCAAGCTTTTCATTCAGTGGGGTACAGAGAACTGCTTTCCATAGCAACATGACCTGCACTTCACAAAATGCATCTGTCACTGGGAGGGGAGCTGCCCAGCATCACAGAGCACGGGCATGTCGGTGGCTGTGCCACCAGAACAGGGGAGAAAGAGCAGAGATGAAGCATTTCTTTCACTGCTTTTACACAGAGTATCAGGTAAAACGTTGTGAGAGGGGTTCAGCCACCTCCAAATGGTAATTCTAGTGTACATCAGCAAGGTAGAGGGCAAAGCTTTTGGATAGGGATAAAGTGCTGAGCAGCAAAGGACTGGTCAAGCCAAGCAAGCAAGTTTTGCTCTACTTCCAGCTCCACTTCCAAAGCAGACAGCATGTGGACTCTGGGTAAAAAGAAACAGGAATGTTTCCCTGTCCAAACACCATGCCTCCTTAGCACTGCAGATAGATGGTTAGTTAGCACGAGGCTCAAGGGAAGTGAGTCTGGAGGGAGCTCTTACCATGCTCTCTGGGTCTGGAATTCTTACCCCACTGAAGAACTGGTTGGTGCTGAACACTTGCTGGTGCCTGGGAATAAGATCCCCTTTGAGGAAGAATAAAAAAACACAAAGTTGGATTAATTTGCTGGTTTTACAGTGGTTTTACACTGAATGAGCATATATCCTCTAACAAGGCTGACACCATCTGAGAGGACATCTAAAGAGATCATCAAGGGAGGTGATTAAATGTTCTTTTGTGAAAGAAAAGCATTGGTGATCCCCCAGCTGTGTGACTGCTGAATGAAAGGCAGAGCCCCACAGCTCCAGCTGCCCACAGACACAACTGCCCAGGCCTCACGTTGGAAATAGCTCAAAGAAATCCAGCTGGAGGGAGCAGGGAGTACCCAGCTGCTGTGCATCTTCCAGGCTCTGAGTTTCCACACTGGTTTTGATGAACTGTGGCTGCTATAGCTGGTGGCCTTGAAAAATACACAGTTCTGTGTATCTCCTCATTCCAAATGCCTGGGTCTGGTTATTGGGGTAACTGAGACTCTGGCTCTGCCCTAGCAAAACACCCCTTGCTAGAACAACAGGGAAAGAGGCACAACTGAGTTGCACAAACACGTCTGCCCAGTGTGCACCTTACCCCTACTGAGATCTGTGTGTCAGGGAGTGGGGGAACGTGTCTCAGCATCTTAGCTAGAGGGTGCTGTGCAATCACCCACCAGGATCTGAACCACTGCTATGCCACCAAGCTTCAGCTGGGCATCCTTCCCAAAACCTGGAGCAAGATCAGAGCAGCAGCTTCACTCCCCTGCTCGCACCAGACGTGAGGGACCAGCCCAGGCCTCTGAGGAGGAGCTGGCAAGAGCCTCTGTTTGTTCTGGAGGTGGCTGCATGGCAGCGTGGGCACGCTTTGGTGGAGTGCTCTGTTCAAGGGAGGGTGAGCAGGGCTCTGCTGGCCAGCTCTCCTCACTAACACAGCATTTTCAAAGGGAAGGAGTTCCTGAGAGGCACAGAACTCTTGTCTGCATGAACGGTCAGGTCTTCCACCACCTACAACTACCTGAAAGGAGGGTGCAGAGAGGTGGGCGCTGGTCTCTTCAGCCAGGGGCCAGGAGCTGGGACAAGGGGCACTGGGCTCAAGCTGTGCCAGGGCAGGCTCAGCTCAGCTGGGAGGGCAAAGTTCTTCCCTGGCAGAGTTGTGGGGCTGTGGCCCAGGCTGCCCAGGGAGGGGGCTGAGTCCCCAGCCCTGGGGGTGTTGAACAGAGGGGAGATGAGGTGCTCAGGGATCTGGTTTAGCACAGGACAGGGATGGTTAGACTCGATCTTAAAGGTCTTTTCCAAGCTGGTGTTTCTGTGATTCTGTCTTCTCTGACTACTGGAAAGGGACACACTAACCACAAGTGTTTCAGCTTTGTTACAATTTCACTCCTATTGGGTGCAATTCCTCTACACAACATCTGCAGGAGCGCACAAGAAAAGAGCTCAAAGGCAGCACCACCAGGAACACGCTGCAGCTTTTCCCCAGTGCAGCTTCTCCCCAGTGCAGCTTCCTAGCCACTGTGTGAAGCTTACAGCAGCACAGAGGAAGCAGAATGTTAAAATCCAAAGCAAAAAAAAAAGAGGCCAGTACAAGAGCCAAACCCCTGTAATTACAGAGCTTTATCAAGGAGTTTTTCTCTGTAAACACTGCCCAAGTCCATCACCTGGATCAAAAGGGAATTTCTTCTGGCTGCCATTAAAAATATCTCACACCTTACCTAACACCAGCATAAATGTACTCAGGAGGAGGAGGCAATTGACATGGAATGTTTTTTCTCAGTTCATTCTGACAAATTTAAATTAAAATTTCGAATTTCAATTAGAATTTCTTTCCACCCAAGAAATCAGACATTACTCACCAAGATCAATGAGACTGGATTAATTTTTTATAGAGATTAAAACAAAAAAAAATCAGTATATTTATTTTATTTAACCTCTCTCCCAAAGCCAGAGTGGCTCCTAAAATTCCTTGGTGAGTAAAGACAAACAAGTGGGACAGACAAACTTCTCTTCCCCAAGCACACAGCCATCACAGGCACCAGCAATGTTTATGAGACCTCCACAGCTGTGATGAACCAATCCCAACCATCCGTTATCTAGAGGCAGGGAGCTCGCTCTTTGCTCTGTACCAAACCCTGACAAACAACCTGGATCTTCCAAAGCTTTATGCAGAACATTCCTGGTCCTTTCTGATAAAGGCACCTCATTTTCTATCTGTGGAAAGGACAGCAGCAGGGTTTCAGGTGTTTCTGTGTCTCCCTCAGGGCTGGCCCTGTGCTCCCCACACACCAACCGTCACCTGGACACCTCAAAAGACCAGGAGGGGCATCTGGTTGTCACCTAACACATCTCACATCTTTCTTATGCTGCCCAGCACCAGAGCCAGCTTCTCCAAGGCTGTCACTGCTAAAGAGAGCAGAAGGATGGTGACAGGCAGTTTGCAGGTGATGATCAGCCTGGAACAGGCTGCCCAGAGAGGGGGTGGGTGCCCCGCCCCTGGGGGTGTTGAAGGCCAGGTTGGCTGGGGCCCTGGGCAACCTTGTGTAGCTCCAGGCCTGGAGGTTGGTGTCCCTGCCTGTGGCAGGGGGTTGGAGCTCTGTGATCCTTGGGGTCCCTTCCAACCCAGACCAGGCTGTGATTCTATGATTCTGTGATCATGCTGACACGTCCCTGACCACCGTGAGCCTTCCAGCCACAGCCTGGCACTGCTGGCTCATACAAGCTGAAACCCATTCCACCTCCAGATCTTCTTCTGAAGAAAGTCATCACCCATGTGGATGCCTACTTCATTTCCCCAAATACTGCCAGGACCTGACACAGCAGCTGTTACTCTGGCTAACAAGATGTACCTGTCCACATCCAGCTCCCTCTCAAGGACAGTAACACCTCAAATCAACCAGCACCTACCAAAGGGAGAGATTCACTGAGTAAATTCACCTCCTGCCTAATCCCAATTCCCACCACAGAGGAGAGTCCTCCTGGGCAAGCTCTAGTCCTGCCAAACGCGGCATTGACCGGGAAGAGGTGTGCTCTGAGAGGCGCAAGCGGGGACACTCACCCAGGGTTCTCCGGATGAGGTAGAGCTGGTCCACGTCAGACTTGCCAGGCCACAGGGGAACCCCGGAGAGCAGCTCTGCAAAGACACAGCCGATGGCCCACACGTCCACGGGCGGGCCGTACTGTGTGTCCCCCACGAGTAACTCCGGAGAGCGGTACCACCTGGTGGCCACGTAGTCTGTGTAATAATCACTCGGACCAGCTACGTGGGGGTCAGGAAGGAGAGAGAAACAAATGTGGGGTCAGAACGACGCAGGCGAGCTGCCATCTGTTGTTACCCATGTTGGGGCACCTCCTGGCAAGGCAATAGCTACTGGATCAGGATGAGGCACTGGCCACTAGCAGGACTCAACTTTGGGAACACTTAAGATTTAGCAAAAATCAAGATCATGTTTTTCTCCAAATGAAAACAGGGCAGAGCTCCACAGCAGGACTCTGCACCAGCCTGTGGTTGGTTCTCAAAGCCCACGTGATTCGTCTGAATAAGAGCTAAAAAAATAACAGACTGAGGAGGGGGGGAAGTTATTTACAATGGAAAATGTGAAGCTACTGTTAGCAGAGACAGTGGCTTCTGCCAGAGGGACTCCTCCTGCCAGGGAACTCCAGCTGTGTCTCCAGCCTTGCATAAGCCATGGCTGGGCAGCTCCGAGATGCCCAAGGCCAACTTCCATCTACCAGTGCCAACACCACCAGCAGATCCGCTGTCCCAGTGGGGAGCTGGAGCTTGTTTACAGATGCCCTTGGTGTCAGGGGTCTGGGCTAGCTCCCCAGTTTAAGCTGGTTCAGGGATCTCTACCCGGCCTTTAGCAGGGCTTCTCAGCCTGGAGAAGAGAAGGCTGTGGGGGGACCTCACTGCAGCCTGCCAGTCCCTGAAGGGAGCAGAGGAACAGGAGGGGAATCAGCTTGTTCAAGGGCAGAGCCTGGCAGGACAAGGGGGCTGGAGTGAAGCTGGAGGAGGGAAGGGGGAGAGGAGATCTTGGGGGGAAGTTCTTTGCAGAGAGAGTGGTGAGGGGCTGGCAGGGGCTGCCCAGAGAGGGGGTGGGTGCCCCGTCCCTGGGGGTGTTGAAGGCCAGGTTGGCTGGGGCCCTGGGCAACCTTGTGTAGCTCCAGGCCTGGAGGTTGGTGTCCCTGCCTGTGGCAGGGGGTTGGAGCTCTGTGATCCTTGGGGTCCCTTCCAACCCAGACCAGGCTGGGATTCTAGGATTCTCTGTGGCAATGTGCCAGCCTCTATATAGGGTGATTTACATGTGCATCAGACACAGGCCAGTGAGGCTTTACTCATGTTTGAAAGCCTGATCCCACACTTGAGTGGAGCTTCCAGGATCCACTGAAGCAGCGCGCTGGCACTCACTCAGTATGCGAGCGAATCCAAAGTCACAGAGCTTGATGACCGAGTGCTTTGTTATCAGGATGTTTTCTGGCTTCACATCTCGGTGGATACACTGGGAACAGAAAAACACCCAAACCAACAGGATTAGAAGCAAGTATTTAATCTGCTCCTCAGATAAAGAACCTCTTCATTCAGCCACATACCCCTTGCACATTGTGACAGGCAATCAATCACTCCTGATGGAAGAGAATATTAAAGGGTTTACGTCCTGCTGGGCAGGACAGTGGCCCTGCCTGTACCCCACCTTTGGGATGAGACACTGTGCAGGCTCCCCACTCTGGCTGTATAGCTCTGTGTCACTTGGACAACACCAGGTCGGCTCCTCAGAACCAGCTGGCAATGTGCTAGCAGGAGAAGCCAGGATTGCAGAGCAAGAATTGGTGTTAACCTAGCAAATGCAACTCACTTGATGCGGCTTTGTGTAACCCGCTCCTAATAAGGGACATGGTTTAATTAATATGTGTGGAGATCCTAATGAGAGGTGTGTAGGTCCTCTGGGATGAGTTCATAGAATCCCAGTCTGGTCTGGGTTGGAAGGGACCCCAAGGATCACAGTTCCAACCCCCTGCCACAGGCAGGGACACCAACCTCCAGGCCTGGAGCTACACAAGGTTGCCCAGGGCCCCAGCCAACCTGGCCTTCAACACCCCCAGGGACGGGGCACCCACCCCCTCTCTGGGCAGCCCCTTACAAGTTCTTGAACAATGTCCATGACCTGTATTTACTGATCATCTAGGAGACAATGATTTTGCTGGCAAAGCTTATAGAAAGCTATGGTTTAGATGTGGGACTTTATCTATCCATGTAGATGCTAGAACATGCCTGGTGTTCCCTCTGCTTAGCACACACAGAGTTCTGTGTCCAGCTTTGGGATGCTCAGTAGAAGGATGATGTCAGCCTACTGGAGTGACTCCAGTGAAGGGCCACTAAAATGATCAAGGGACTGGGGTACCTGGCCACCAAGGAGAGGATGAGGGAGCCAGGACCTTCATTCAGCCTGGAGAAGAGAGGGCTTAGGGGGGATCTTACTAATGTGTATAAATACCTGCTGGGAAGGAGTAAAGGACATTGAGCTGGTGGTGTCCAGGGAGAGGACATGGGGCAATCAGCACAAACTGAGCACACAGGAAATCCTATACAAACATAAGCAGTGTAGGTTTTTTCACTGTGAGGGTGGCCAAATACCCAAACAGGTTTCCCAGAGTGTCTGTGGAACCTCCATTCTTGGAGATGTTCAAACCCCATCTGCAGAGGTTTCTGAGCAGCCTGCTCTAGCTGACCAAGCTCAAGGAGGAGGGCTGGACTGGATGATCTCCAGAGGTCCCTTCCAACACCAGCAATTCTGTGATTCTTGAGAACTGATCTTGATTACTGAAGGTTCATGACAGTTGAATTTGGTCTTGGCAAAGAGTTTCTGCTGATCAACCAGCAAAGACCTTAATTTCTTCTGCCTGTGTAGGAAAGGTGTGTTCTACTCAAATCACCAGGGTCTAGCTCATATTGTCCCTCCTCTACCACCACCACAGCACAAAACCCTCAGCCTTCTCCTAGCAAAGCTGGCTGTAAATTCTTACTTCTCTTCCTGAGCACCGAAACACCGCTTGTTAAACCAGAGTCATGGAGCTCCAACAAGGGCAGCTGCAGAAGATCCCATTACCTGTGATCTACAGTGAGTCAGACTGCAACACCTCATTGTTCCCTCTGCTTTAAAACTCCACTAAATCTTTCAGACTGAACAAGGGAACAGAGAGAGAAGCAAAACAACACCACTTGGAAGCAGGACAGACTTATGGCTGCGTTCCTGTAGCTCGACTGGACATAATTCTCCCAGCAAAGGCAAAACACCCATTCCAGAGCAATCTCCCAGACTCTTAAATCTCAAACACTGGCAGATAGACAAAAAGGTTGTCTGAAGAACTTCTACAAAAGGCTCCTTTCCTTCCTTGCTCCTTAAAGCATCTGCTGTCTACACAGTATGTCATGTGCACAACTCACATCTCCCACCAGAAAGCAGAGGAGGCGTTGTGGGACTGGTTTACTGGATCTTAAGTTTTGAAACCCTTGAACTGGTGTCACAATTCAATGCCTATGACTATAAACTGAAGGGCTTCTCTGTGAAATCAGCAGCAGTTCCCTCAGGTCCCAGCTGATTAGAAGCTTTTTCAAACGTCACGTGTGCTGCGTGGCAGAGGGGACGCACAAGGACACGTTCCTGTTCAGCCTGGAAGCTTATCTAAGGTCAGGAACGCAAATCACTCCTCAACACCAAACCCAAGGGACCCCTGTGACAGTAAATACAGCTGCTGTGGGTACACACTAATATCCCAGCTAGATGTTTCCTGTTTTCAGCAGGAAATATCATCTTGTCTTTGTCCTGTGAAAGCTCTGTCACCAGGAAAGTGGCAACAGAACCTCTGTGGCCTCCAAGGCCGCGGCACAGCGATGGTTAGGGCTGGTTAGGGCACTTACATTGTGTTTGTGGCAGAAGTTCACAGCTTGGAGGGTCTGCCAGGTGATGCTCTTCACAAGATGCTCCGGCACCCTGGTTTTAAGAGAGCACATTTTTATTTTGGGCATTGAAAACAACTTCCTTAGGACAGGAACATGGAAGAGGAGGCCTGTGAGTGCTAACAGTGCACAGGGACCTCTGAGCAAAACCACCAAGTCAGAAATCTCATCTATAGCATATCCTTGCTATAGGTAAGTTACAAGAAACACATAATAACGCTCACTTCATTGATCCTCCACTGTGGGAACCAGATGGTGGAGGCTGTTTGTCCCTCTTCCCATGTTTCAGAGCTGAAGCTGAGCTCTGCCCACCACCTCCCTGCAGAAAGAGATGCTCTCCCATCACATTACCCTTTGAGCATCGCAGGGGCGTCAAAAGGAACCTCAACACCCCTTCCAAATCCAGTCAGTGCAACAAGGTAGAAGGATTTATGACAGCTCAGAGCATGCCAGAGTGCCTGGTACCACTCAGTCAGGGCCAGCACAAGGCCTGCCAACTGGTAACCACACATCAGTGCATATGAGTGTGTGTCCAGTCCTGTCCTGTGGCTCTGCTCAGCATCCAGGCTTCCTGGCAATCCTCCTGAAACACCAGCTGGCACTTCTGCCTCTGCAGCTGCTCTGAGTTGGAGGTGGTGGAGTAGCCACCATATAGAAGCAGGACCTGCAATGCTGTCATGTCACTGATTGCCCAGAGTGGAGAGCTGAGCAAAATGGGATGGGGAAGCATGTTCCTAGAAGGGTATAAACCTCTACTTTGGTTTGCATCTTCTCTCCTTCCTTCCAACAGCTGGCAAATACTTAGACTCACAGACTGGTTTGGGTGGGAAGGGTCCTCAGATTCCCCCAGTGTCCCCCCCACCATGGGCAGGGACACCCTTCCCAGCCCAGGGTGCCCCAAGCCCCATCCAACCTGGTCTTGAACCCTGCCAGGGATCCAGGGGCAGCCCCAGATTCTCTGGGCACCCTGTGCCAGGGTCTCCCCTCTCCCCAGGAAGGATTTCTGCCTCCCAGCACCTCTTCTCCTGCAGCTGCAGGCTGTTCCCCTGGACCTGTCACTACTTCAGAGAAAGAAAATGTCCATTAAAGTTCCAGACTCCCCTCTTCCAGTTTCTGTGCAACAGTCCTTAAACTTCCCTGGCTGCCTGTCAGAGTCTTCAACAACCCCTGAAACTTTCCAGATCAAATTCAATTTTATGTCACGTGCTTAATCCTGAAAAGCTTCTGATTTATGGTCAAGAAAAACCCCACAAATCCAAAGCCAGCCATCAGAAAAGCAAAGCTAAAGCCAAACAACATGCAGGACACCTGGCCTTTTATTTAAGGCACCTTCTGCCCTCGGTGCTGAAGGTCTTGTCCTGGCACTGCCTTTGTGGTGTTATATGAGTTTTGTTGCAGGACCACCATAGAATGGTGAGAGGGCTGAACTGGCAGCCTGACAAGCAGATGAAGTTGGGGGTCAAATGGCCTGGAAACACGGTGCAAAGAGATGTGTGCTCACCCATCTTAATCCTGACCACAAAAGAATCACAGAGCTGTAGGGGTTGGAAGGGACCTCCAGAGCCCATCAGGTCCAACCCCTATGATTCTGTATTCCAGTCTTACCAGTTGTCCCACTGTGGCTCTGTGCTACTAATTAAAAAATGAAAAAATCTGAAGTTCAGAAGTTTCAGGTGTAAAAAGAGGGAAGGAATGAAAACCATTTCACAGACTCAGAGAGCTGTAGGGGTTGGAAGGGACCTCCAGAGATCATCAGTCCAACCCCCTGCCAAAGCAGGGTCCCTAGGACAGGGCACACAGGGCGGTGTCCAGACGGGGCTGGAATCTCTCCAGAGAAGGAGACTCCACACCCCCTGGGCAGCCTGGCCCAGGGCTCCCTCACCCTCACTGGGAAGAAGTTCTCCCCCATGTTGGTGTGGAACTCCCTGTGCTCCAACTTGCAGCCTTCACCATCTGCTGTAGCAAAGAGCAAAAGCAAAGCATGCAACCAGGGGTTGCACACGAGTTCACCCTGGAGTTGTTCTGATGAACAGAAAGCAAATGTGAAGTGTTTTCTTCAAAGAGAGGTAGTTATCCATCCTCCCTCCAGGTTCCAGGTGACCAGGTTCAAACTGGGGTGAAAGCTGCTCATAAAGCAAGCAGCTCTCAGCAAGCTCTGTTCTTCTACAGCTTCAGAGCAGGGAGTAAGAGAGCAACAGGCTCTTGTTTACTCAACCCCCAATTAGTCTCCTGCAGGCAATTCATTTAGTTCTGGGCCTGCAGAATGATTTATGAACTTCTGCTTAGCACTGCGACAGCAGCACGTCACTGGGAATGATTAGGGACAATGTATGTAGTGGGAGTGTCACCTGGAACATGCCAGAAGTACAAACCCTGGCCTGGAGAACGTTCCTTCTGCCCAGCTAGCTCACGCTCTGTGCAAGCAGGAGGTGTCTGAGCTGAGGTCACGGAGAGAGATGCAGGCATAGGTCCTCATAATTCCTGCCAGCACAGTCACTGGTCTGTCATATGGGTCACCAGTGTCACCACTACAGACTAGGTATGTTTTGGGTGCTCAGTGACATTGCCCCAGCACCCACAGCCTGGATCTGCACAGTGACCCAGTGATGGGTTTTTAAAAGGGTAGAGACTGGCAGGACAAGGGGGCTGGAGTGAAGCTGGAGGAGGGAAGGGGGAGAGGAGATCTGAGGGGGAAGTTCTTTGCAGAGAGAGTGGTGAGGGGCTGGCAGGGGCTGCCCAGAGAGGGGGTGGGTGCCCCGTCCCTGGGGGTGTTGAAGGCCAGGTTGGCTGGGGCCCTGGGCAACCTTGTGTAGCTCCAGGCCTGGAGGTTGGTGTCCCTGCCTGTGGCAGGGGGTTGGAGCTCTGTGACCCTTGGGGTCCCTCCCAACCCAGACCAGCCTGTGATTCTGTGTGTAGCACACCCTGGGAGCAGCAAGAAGGAGGGCTGCGTGCCCCAGCCCACCTGCCCACCCCCCAGCAGCCCTGACCTTTGCAGCAAGACATGAAAAGCTCCCAAGCCACCCGGGTTTGCTGCTGCCAAACATCACCCAAACACTGAGCTCCAGTCTCCATGGTGAGCAGCACGGTGCAGGGACAGCACACAGAGGCTCATACACAATTCTTTTGGACATCGTTGCTAAACCACAGTAACAGAGCAAGTCCTGGGCACTGGGCTGGGAAACCTCTCCTGTAATTAATGGAATTCCTCTGAAAACTCTGCAGAGCAGCAACGGGGACACCCCTGACATCTCTGCTCAAAACTCCTGGTGAGAAACAGGCTACTCACCCCTGGGGGTGCTTGTCCAGCTCGTGGAGCACTGTGTGCTCGCAGTATTCAAAGACCAGATGCAGCCTCCGCTTCCTCCTGAACACTTCCAGCAGGTTCACCAGGTTGGGGTGTTTCAGTTGCTGTAACACACAGCAGGCAGACTGGTTAGTTGGGGAGTGGGATAAGGGGGGACAGTGCCACAGCCATGCCTGCCAGCACAGAGAAGCTCTAGGCACAGCCATGGCTGCCATGCTCTCCAGCCTGGCCAGGTCTCTCTGGGTGGCAGTGCAGTGTCCTGTGTGTCAGCCACTCCTCCCAGCTCTGGATCATCAGCACTTGCTGAGGGTGGATGCTGTTCCCTCCTCAAGGTCTCAGTGAAGATATTAACCAGGCCTGGACCCAGCACTGAGCCCTGGGGAACACCACTACTCACAGGCCTCCAGCCAGACTCTGCTCCACTGATCAGCACCCTCTGGGCAGCCCTTAGGTTTTTTTCCTGATGAAACACAACCTCTCTCCATCTTTGACCCACGCTTGGCTGTTGCCTAAGCCAGGAAAGAACCTCCCCAAACAAACAAACAAGCTGTTACTATTTGCAGAGGAGAAGTTGAGCAGACAGTTGAGCAGGTCTGCACTTGTTAAAATCAACAGCACCCCGACACAGATCCTGCCACGGCTGCTGCACTGGTGCCAGGTTTGTACCCTAAGGACAGCACCCTCTGCCTTACAAGCCACTTCTGGGATGATTGTTTCCCTTTCCAGACCTTTAAAATCACTTAAATCTTAATGCATCTCCAGTGTTGCTTACTGAAACCATCCAGCTACATGCCACCTGTTTGCTTCAGGAGAAAAACGTGGGCTGCTTCTCCCCAAAAGCTAACTGAAAAATAAATAGGCTTTTTTTTTCCTAGATGATGGCTCTTCCTGGATGGCATCCAGGCTTATTTTGCCTCTTTTTTGCATCAGGGAGAGAATCAGGTATCCAGACTCCTTTGGTGATAATGTGTGCACTATTTTTTTTATATATGAGTGTCCAATAAAAGTCAAACCAACAGCACAAAAGAGATTTTGGGAAAAGAAACATCAGAAACACTCCAACCTGCTGAAATCTTGCACTGAACTGCAAATCTGAAAGTTACTTGGTTCCCAGCAAGGACATGAAGGGAACTCCATGGAAGGGAACTCCATGGAAGGGAACACTGACCATGGTCAGCATCACCTGCAGCTACCCAAACACCGACAGGCAGCCAAGTCTGGGAACAACATCATGCAGAAGGAAACCAGAGACTGGGGAATATGGATTTCAAAAAGGAAATTTTAAATAAAATTGATCTTTCTCTGCAGATTTCTGCAGGGTTTTTTAACTTCAGAGTCCTAAACTGTTGACTGTCTGCAGGACTGCACCTTATCTAGCCTTAACTGTGCATTTCTGGTAAAAAGGAGTTCTGTCAGAAGTTGTAATTTAAAAATTTGTAATGAGGCATCATGTTGTTAAGATTGTTCATCAATCAGTTCAATGCTTTAAAGCTATGGCTCTTCTGCACAGAAAGGAGAAAGCTGAAGATGGGGAGATGATGGAGGTGTATAAAATCAGGAGTTCCCTGGAGAATGAGAAGGGAACAACTCTCTGCTTCTCCTAACACAGGCCTGGGGTTCTCTGTGCCATCACCCAGCAGCAACTTTATAACAAATAAAAGGAAGTATTTTTTTCTCACCACACATTCCTCAGGAAACTATGGAGACCAAATGAATACAGCAGCTCAAAGAGAGATGGGACAAGCTCCCAACAGCCCGTGTGTCTGCTAAGCATGAAGCAAGGAGTACAATCCTTGGGTCTAGAACTTAGCCCAGAAGTGTGAGAGGAGACCTTATGCCATCCTCACCCTCTTTCTCCTGGGTCTCTCCTTGATGGACCCGGGGTGTGACTCGCTGTGAATGTTCAGCTTGGTCAGGAAGATGAACACAGAGGCCGAGCGACCCTTTCCCATGTGAGGACCAGCTCTCACACAGGAGTTGGTAAAGGACCAACAAAGACGAGGCGCTGCTGTGGTTCTGCTGTCACTTCTGTGTGTGAATACCTCTGGGCCCACAGTCCCCAGCGTTCCATACCCGGCTCTTCACGAGCTGCCACTCCGGCTCCGACACTGTGGATCCCCCAGAAAGGGTGACTTAAACCACAGAATCACCAGGTTGGAAAAGACCTTCAAGATCATCAAGTCCAACCATTCCCATCCTGTGCTAAACCAGATCCCTGAGCACCTCATCTCCCCTCTGTTCAACACCCCCAGGGCTGGGGACTCAGCCCCCTCCCTGGGCAGCCTGGGCCAGGCCCTGACAACTCTGCCAGGGAAGAACTTTGCCCTCCCAGCTGAGCTGACCCTGCCCTGGCGCAGCTTGAGGCCAGTATGGAGGTGCCAGGGCAGATTTATAAAGCAAGGAGCTAGGAGAGCTGTGCCCCGTGGCTCTCCCCCACTCACGCTATCTAGGATCACTCCTGGCTCCTAGATAGCTCCAACAGTCCCACAGAAAACGACTCGGGCACCCTCTGTACCGCTCCCTCAGCCCCGTCTCCTCGCCTTCCCGCTCCCTCAGCCCCATCCCCTCACGACGCCTGCTCCCCCGCCAGCCCCCTGCGGGCTCCCCAGGCACTTGGCCGCGGTGCCGGGCTCGCAATGGCGGGGCACAGCCCGCGGGTGCCACAGCCGCCGCGCCGGGAGCGGTGCCGTTAGCGGTGCCGTTAGCGGCCGAGCCCGCCCGTCCCGGGCAGCCCCGAAGCGGCGGGTGGCGGGAAGGGCGCAGAGAGCCGGCGGGGCCGGGCACCCCCCACCCCGCCGCCGCCGCCCACCTTCAGCATGCGGATCTCCCGCAGCGCGATCTTCTTGATCACCGGGTCCTCCTCGGACTCCAGGAATTTCTTAATGGCCACGATCTGGCCCGTGTCCTTGTTGCGGCACTTGAAGACGACGCCGTAGGAGCCCTCCCCGACCTTGCCCAGCTTCTCGTACCGCTCCATGGCGCGGGGCAGGGCGGTGGCGGAGCCGTCCCGCCGCAGCTCCCTCGCCTCACAGGGCACCGGTCGCCCTCTCCGCGCCCGCCGTTACCCCCGCGCCGCGGGCAGCTGCCCCGCCCGCTCTCCGCAGCTCCGCCGGGGCGGGCCCTCGGGGAGGATGGGGGGGGGGGGCGGGGGAACCTCCCCGGCTGGGCACGGCCTTTGCCAGGCGTCTGTCGCCGGGGCGCTGAGGGGAGCGAGGAGGAGGAGCCTCCCCTCGGCACCCCAAAAGCAGCCGGGACAGTCCCCAGTGAGGAAGGGGGTGCCCATGGCCCCTCTTGAGGCGAGGCCCCCACCCACACAGCCCCCAAGGCTCCGTGTCCCAGGGCACGGCTCTGTCTTTGCACCTGTCTGGAGCTCCTGGCCCCCTTTCTTCCATGGAGGGCTCCAGTTTTAGCTCACAGGATCAGGAGGAAGAGGGATCATCTCCCCCAAAGCCATCAGGATTCAACCTGCGCCCACAGCCCTTTGCTCCAGCACCCAGCAGCCGCAGCACGGAGGGGAGGCCGACCTTGGAGCTTCACAGGGGAAGGGGCAGCATGTCTGGGCAGCAGTGCATGGGCTGGCACACAGCCATTGCTGCTTGGTGTGGAGCCTGGGAGGCACATTTCCTTGGGCCATCTCCCCCTGTACGGTTCAAGCACCTCAGCATCCGCCACCAGACACTTTCAGTGAGCATTTCCACCTCTTACCTTCACAGCATCCTTCCTTCTGAATCTGTTGAGGTCCATTTCCTAATGGAAGATGGCGTTTCATGGCAGCAATCACTTACATGTACAGGCCCATGCTGAGACTCACCCAACGTGGAAGCCCTCTTGTGCAGAAGAGGAGTATTTATCTGTACTTACTTACCTGGTGGTGGTGATGTCCCAAGGCACCTTCACAAATGCTCTTTTCCACCTCAGCTGAAGATCCACCACACAGATGGATCAAGGGCTGGAACACTCGCAGGACACAGGCAGCCAGCACACAGGCAGCAAGGCTTGTAGGAACCACTCTAGATGCTGCTGAGAGTGAGCTGCACCCAGGCTGGAATGTCAAATGCTCATGTTCCTACTCAAAGCCACCCCCCTTCAGAGCCGACCTCACTATCTGCCAGACACAAGGCAGCCAGCCTCCGGCTTTCAAGCCAGGAGCGGTTCTGTGGTGACTGCAGGTGGCTGGGATGCACTGGGGCACGAAGCTGGAAGGTTCAGCACCACTACTCTGCTTCCTCACTTCTGCTCCATCCTCCAGTGGATCCCCTGCCTGTGGGAGATGCCGTGTGGCTCCCAAACAGGCCAACCCTGGATCTGACTGCCATAAAACATGGAGACCAGCTCACTTCCTTCAAGATAACATCCAGTATTGAGGTATTGCTCCCAGCAAGTCTACCACACCACAGCTAGGTATCAAACAAAGCATCGTTTATTTGGCATAGACTGAAACAAACCGCAACAGAGGTTTAACGCAGATCAAAGCCTAGTTACACAAAGGAATGAGTGCAGTTAGAGTCTCAGTTACAATCTAATGGCTAAACAAGGTAAGAAGTAGGTCTCAGGAAGTCTCCCAGTCTTGTCCGTTTCATGGGGGGATACAGTGGCTCACGGGTGTGTTGTACCTTTCATCTTGTAAGGAGATGGCATCACAATTACAGCTGTCTTTTTCAGCTACAATGAATTTGGTTAGGAAATCAAAAGAGACTAATCCACAGGCTGCTCTTCAAACACTGGTTGTACTTCAGAAAGCACTGGGAGCCTGTTTTAAGGCTTTCAAGTTGCACACATGGACCTTGTGCATCAAATAATGAATATTCTCATAATTCTCCAAAGAATAACGAGGGGATGAGCAAGCTTTTGCTTTATAAACTCCCAAACCACACACCAGGCTTCCTCAGCCCGGGTTGAAATGTCACAAAACCATACAAAGGTACAGACAATACCAGCCTAACACACACAAATGACACCAGCCAGAGTCACTGCGGCCGGGTCAGCTATGAAACATGCAAACCTGTTGTGCTATAAAGGTAATAAAGTGAGGTTCTACACTAGGAAACAGCATCTTGCCAAAACAGATCATGCCAAAAAACGCCACTGTCTATAAAACCAGAGGAAGCATTTCAGAATATACCATTAGAAATGCCTCAACAGCTAAAAAAAACAACAACAAAAAAGAGGCTTAATTAAATACTGTCCTAGATTTAAGATTCAGCAAATCACCAGTCATTCATGGCATTCAAAGAAAAGCTTTGTTATTTTTGCATGACAGTGTCATGACCCAATAGTTATTTACTCCAGTTATTCCCCATAAATAGTCTTTTCTTTCCGAGGTGTTCAAAGATGAAGCCAAAATTACCTTCTGCTTGGAATGAGGTAAATTAAGTGATAGCGTTTGCTCTACATCATCTACAGCTGGTGTTGTGCTTTCCCTTCATTTCAAACTCTCTAGAGTAGGAGTTCTGCTGTTCCTGGGTTAACCACTGTTACCTGTGGGGAAGTAACTTTAGAGGATTAATTTCCCTTAAAACACAAAAATTACATGTCCCTCCATTAATGCTGCTGATCCAGTTACAGCTGGTGTGAGCTGGTTTTTAAGTATTAGCTGTACACTTGTTATTTATTAAACTTGGATACAGTTTCAGACCTGGAAAGCTTGACTTGATTTAAGTATCAAGCCAATAATAAGAATTAATTTTGAATGACAATGCCAAGTGGATAAAATGCTAAGTTAATTGAGTCTGTTTTTCCTCCCGGACCTTCAGAAGGTGGTAAAACCCCAGCTGTACCTGGTAACAAAGAGGTTATCACTGAGTCATCACGTGTGCTGAGTTAATTCTGCCCATGTTAAATTATGAATCACGTAGCCTGATGCCTCAGCACACAACCCAGCACCCCACTCCTCAGGTTGCAGATGGGAACCACTCCGGCTGCGGCGCAGAGCCTCAGGCCAAGCTGCTGTCACCCACTTACCCTTACTGCTTTAATAAACTGCTGTGTGAAGCTTCTAACCTGGCTTTCCTAGGGCAGCAGATCTCAGAAGCCCAGCAGGCAGCACCGTGCTAGGAGGATTTAATTTAAAACCCAAAGTCAATTCAGATATTTATGAAGTGCTGCTCTATCTGCCCGTGGACTGTGTTTGCTCCCAGCCAAGCCAGCAGGTTCACGTGAGGTAGTAAAAGCAGATGCTATCCCATAGTCAGCCTCTATTCATATTTCATGGTACCTCAAGAATTTTAATGAATGAGGAAGGCAAAAGGAACCGATGCGACTCCTGAGTGGAGAAATGAAGAGAGAAAAACTCAGGTGACCAGGCAGGGAAAGGGGAAAAGTGATGGAAAGCTTTATTACAGAATACTGGTTCTTATCATATCTATTTATACTACACAGCTGGGGAAATAACCATGTCCAAGGGACTGACTGGCAACAGCTGGATGAGCAACAAAAGCTCGTTTATCATGACAGGCTCCCCTCTGGAATAGTATAAATAAGCTACACGTCGTGGGCAGTTCCATACATGATACTTTCACTCATTAAGGATGAGGACCCAGGTACAACGTCCCCTTCACGTCACAAGGCTTAATCCCTAATTTATGAAAATAAAGCATATAGATTTTGTACATTTTTATATATATATAAAAAATACACACTGCCAGTCAACTTAACCCACATGTACACACACACACACACACACATATTGTACACACCCACCCAGTAGCAACAGGCCTGATAATCAATATTACATATTGTGTACACACACCCTACTCCTAGTAAATAAGAAAATCCCTTTTTATGGCGATTCTGCAGGCAGAAAAAAAAATCAATACAAAATACTTTGTTGTACAAAAACTGCATTTTTTTCTTTTTTTTTTTTTACAAGATCAACCAACATTGTAACATACCCCTTGATAACTCAACTACATCTGTAGGAGGAGAAAGAAATGATCATATCTTTATACAATGATAATAATAAAAAAAAACAACCCCAACCAAACCCCAAACTTGTAAGCTGCTCTGCAACCTTCCTTTGCTAAAAGTTAGATACATTACACCATTCTAGCAGCAGATTAATAAATAAGGATTAAATAGTCTATTATACAAAGCCATATGGAATGGCAGATTTAAAACCAAAAAGCTTTGCAGATAATTTCACTTCCTACACAAATATTTTGCTTTTTTTTATTAAGAATAAGACTCAGTATAAAACAGGGAAACAGCCAGCACTCTATCTATATCTACAGGATATAAGGAAAATCCAAGGGAAGTAAAATATTTAACAGTTTATGGCACCTTTACCACGTAGTATCTTTTAAAAGGCTCCATTTCCCCAGAACTAATGAGTAAAGGGCTGTTTACCTCATAGCTTTTATTAAGCAAACTCGATATAACCAACCACACAGTGGCAAGAGACAGAACCAGCTGTTCCCAGCTGCAAAAAAAACCGTATTGAAATCCACCCTAAACCAACATCATTTGGGTGTCAGGAAACAGTTAAGTCACAGTCAGGCTTGTACTGAGTTTCCTAATGCTTCTTTATTCCTCCTGTGGCAAATTCCCTCTGTATTTGCATCAGGTTACTGTTGCTTAGTAACTATTTTCATGGCCAGCCAAGATGTAGAGGTTGCTGTGTGCTGTCGGGTTTTCTGTTGGCCTGCTTTCTAACACCACCACCCTGCAACCAGACACAGGCAGAACGTGACAGTGTTAGTGGCAAAATACAAAGCATGTGATGTAACTACTGAGGAGCAACAAACTTGTTGCTCACAGGTTGCTCACAGATCAGCAGGATGTAAGTTCTCCTAAATATCTGGGGTATTTGATTCTGTCAATCAGTTACCTTGTTTTCCAGCATCACTTCTGAAGCAGAATACAGAAGGAAGAGAGGACTGGAAGCAGAATTTGCTCCCCTCAACCACCAGCACATGCAACGTGGTACAAACCTCTCCCAAACTGGGATCTTCCACCTTGAAATAAGCTACTGCTGTTGGGAAGCTGTCTTGGAGCCAGAGTGTCGTGAGGAGACACAACCCTCCCGTCATCTGCAGCCCAGAGATGTTTATTCCTCTGATAAGCATCAGCCACTAACCTCAACAGTTCTCCCTGCTAAATGTTTATCAGCCAGTGGGTTCATGGGGAACACTCGACTCCATCTCAGCCTTCAGAGCTGGATCATGTTCCTGTAGGCTCCTCTGGAAAACCTGTCTCTCCCCATCTCAGCAGGCTGCCCACTGTCTCTACACATCCATCCCACGCTGAACCTTGACAATCACCTCAGCAGCTGAGACTGTTGGGCCCCTCTCCCAGCTGCTCATCCCCTGCATTTCTCTGCACCAATTTTGACCACAATATCCCATCATTTTTAAGATTAAACTTCTCTCTGCTTTTTGTTTTCTGTGTACCAAAGAAGCCAAACTCAAAGGGAGCCTGTCTGGGGGTTGGCACGAGACCTCCTCCCCTCCCATGTCGCATTCCTTTGTTTTCAAACAAAGTCTCACTCTTTAACAGCCTCTGTCCCTGATCTTCACCTCTGCAGCTCGGCTTTCTTAAGTGATCCAAGCCAAAAGGGTGCTACCACCCACCCCTCATTCACCTGAGTGGCAGAAAGGATTCCTGGCTCCATTCCTACAGAGATGGAAAAATACAGAACAAAGGACGTGGCAGATCAAAATGGACAGAAATGGCTTCTCTGAAAACCTCCTCTCCAGCTCCCAAAAGAGCTTTGTGCTACTCTGAGATTCAGATATGTGTGCCTTCTACCTAGGGGCAAGCTGAGCCAGAAGAGATCAGAGGATGACACAGTTGGAAAAGCCCTTTAAGCTCATGGAGTCCAACCGTCCCTGTCCTGTGCTAAACCAGATCCCTGAGCACCTCATCTCCCCTCTGTTCAACACCCCCAGGGCTGGGGACTCAGCCCCCTCCCTGGGCAGCCTGGGCCAGGCCCTGACAGCTCTTAAACCATGTCCAAATCCAGAGACTGGGACGGCTCCTACTAAGGGGTCAAACCCAGCACCAGCAGCACCTCCTCCTCTGCAGCTGAAAGGAATCACTGGGAGGTTCACACACTGCACAGCAAAACCAACACACAATCTAGACTACTATTTCCAGACCTCATGGTCCAGAGCAGTGAAGATTATTTTTAAGACCAGCTGCAAACATAACTCCCTTGTTCACCAGGACAACCCAAGCCAGGAGCAGGCTTTTCCACAGCAGCGCTGGGCACCCTGCTTCCCAAAGGCAGCTCTCAGCTCTCCCTGTCACTCATCTCCTCCCCCTGTATCTTGATACACGTGTTTGTGTTCTCATCTCCATCGCTGTGGTGGGAAGTGGGGCAAGTCATGGGGTCTCTTAGTAAGAATTCCGGATGCAGATGCAATTGCTAATTAAATTTTTGGCTATTCAGGCAGAAACAGTGTCGTTGCCTCCCCCAGAACTGCCTACAGAGAGATCTGTGGTGGGCTGGAAGCTGTTCTGGCTGGAAGCTGGTTTAGAGTACAGAATCATAGAATCACAGACTGCTCTGGGTTGGGAGGGACCCCAAGGATTACAGAGCTCCAATCCCCCACAGCAGGAGAGACTTGGGCAAAGGTTGCTGGTTGTCCCAAGCCCCAAGAAGTCAACACTTCAGGAGGCTCCACCACAGCCCCCAGACCCCCAGTGCCTTCAAAAATCATAGACTGGTCTGGGTTGGGAGGGACCCCAAGGGTCACAGAGCTCCAACCCCCTGCCACAGGCAGGGACACCAACCTCCAGGCCTGCAGCTACACAAGGTTGCCCAGGGCCCCAGCCAACCTGGCCTTCAACACCCCCAGGGACGGGGCACCCACCCCCTCTCTGGGCAGCCCCTGCCAGCCCCTCACCACTCTCTCTGCAAAGAACTTCCCCCTCAGATCTCCTCTTCCCCTTCCCTCCTCCAGCTTCACTCCAGCCCCCTTGTCCTGCCAGGCTCTGCCCTTTGAACAAGGTGATTCCCCTCCTGTTCCTCTGCTCCCTTCAGGGACTGGCAGGCTGCAATGAGGTCCCCCCACAGCCTTCTCTTCTCCAGGCTGACCCAGCCCAGCTCCCTCAGCCTCTCTCCAGAGGGGAGCTGCTCCAGCCCTCTGAGCATCTCCAGGGCTCCTCTGACCCCTCTCCAACAGCCCCACATCTTCCTTGTCCTGGGGCCCCAGCTCTGGACACAGGACTCCAGCTGGGGCCTCCCCAGGGCAGAGCAGAGAGGGACAATCCCCTCCCTGTCCCTGCTGCCACCCCGTAAATAGGTCTATGTTTCCTCAAGGCCATTACCTGTCTGACCCCAGTAAGCGGAAAACCCTGGTTTCATCTGATATCTCTTGAGTAACCTGCAGAGAAATGGAGACACATAAGTAAGAGTTTTGAATTTCCTAAAATACAACTTATTTTAAATAGCATTAGTATTGAAGGCTGTTATCAGTCCAGATGACTTGGCAGCACAGATGGAGCCTGCTGATCAGATCTGTCAGTTGAGACTGACTGGCTTTCCCTGCATCTTCCCAGAGGGTGCCACCAAAAGGATGGTGGTTTCCTCTTTCAGAGGACAGAACACTTATTTTAAAGGGTCACTTTAAAACTGTTGTCCTTTTTTTTTCCATTTAAAATGGATGCTGCTGAGTCCAGCTTCTCAACCCAGATCATAGAATCATAGGGGTTGGAAGGGACCTTGAGAGATCATTGGGTCCAACCCCCAGATCCAAGAGACTCAAATGCTGTTGTAACAGCTCCCTGCAGAAGCAGTCCAGGAATCTCTGATGGATAGTCCTAGAAACAGAGCTGGCTAAAGCCTGTGTGAGCTTTACCATGAGCAATGTTCACAGGCAGGTCAGCAAAAGCCACCAGCAAGCTGAAGCAATGCCAGCATGAGCATTATCACCACAGGAACAGCTGGAGGAGCCAATGGATCAGGTGGTAAGGAAGGAACAGGAAGAAATGAAACCTGGAGAGACTGGGAGATTACTTACCTCATCTGACTTAAAGCTTTTGCCCTGCATGCCATGTTTCCAGAAGGCCAGCACACTGTCCTGAAGGCACACTGCAAAGGAGAAACACAGCATCAGACCTGCACACAGCTTGTCTGAACCAGAGAAACCTGGGGTTCTCACTGGTGATACTGGGAAGCATGTGGAGAAAGTATGTGGTGAGCCTTGGACTTCTGGTAGGAGAACCAAAGCCCAAGATCACTGGATGGAAATGACGATTTGGATCTGAGCTGCACATTCCTTTTCAAGCTGCGGTTCAAAACATACCACTGGGACACTCCCTGTTTGCCAGGACAAGGCAGCATCTCTGCTTTTTCCTTTCCTCCCTTCCAGAAAACACCAGGAAGCACATAAATACACTGCCACCCGAAACACTGTGGGTTGCTAGAAATCACAGATCCTTTGAGTTATCATATTTACTTCAAAATAGATGTATGAAAAATGGGAGGAATCTTCCATTCTGGGCCAAAGAGAGAACACAGAAAGCTCCCAGCTCTGAATGATTTAATTACCAGACTGCTAAATTAATGGACAAAGAGCCTGGTGAAGTATATAGTCACACTGTGTTTTATTTTTTACTTCCCTAAATCCTCCTTTTACTGTTCCTTTGAGTCCTGTTCTGTATCTGCCCAGTGTTAACCATGTCCTAAATCCACAGGCAGAAGACAGCCTTCAGACTCCTCTCCACCTGCTGCTGAGGAGTTGTGTGATTCCCTGAATTCCCCAGACACCACTTGAAACATGTCACATTATTCCATGGCCACTGGTAAGAGCAAGACTTTGGGATAGATGCTTCTGTCTATGGATTCCTTCAGGAGTTCAAGGAAAAGGCAACGGTCAAGAGAGATTATGTGTGTGTCAGCAGGAGATATTGTATGATACAAGTACAGCAGTTAATTAGAACATGTCAGAAATTAGGGAAGAAACACGGGCTTGATTAAAAACATCCTCCTTCAGGAGGAGTCAACCTATGCTGTACAGAACAGTGTGCATGGCAGAATCTTCCTCTGAAGGGACGATGCCTGAGGAGCCCAGAAACAGAACTGTGAACAGAACCAAGACATAGCTTTCCTGATTCTGATTCTAGAAAGAAGTTTGGTTTCTGAGAGATGGAATTATTCAACTGACATTAATTAGATACTTCTGAGAGCTTATTAGAGCAGAAATACTTGCTTGGCAATTACAACTCAAGTTCCAGAAGCAAGACTGCTGTCCTCTAGTAGCCTAAAACCAGTAACACGTCCTCTAAGAATCAGATTCAAATGCTCTCACCCTGACAGTTAAAAAATGGATGTGCTATTATTTTAAATAAAATCTTAGAATCACAGAGCTGTAGGGGTTGGACCTGCAGAGATCATTGAGTCCAACCCCCTGTCAAAGCAGGGTTCCTAGGACAGGTCACACAGGTCAGTGTCCAGATAGGTCTGGAATATCCCCAGAGCTTTCAGAATACTAACACAAATATACATATTACTACAACATTTCCCCTACAAAAGGTTTTTCTCAGTGCCCTGGAAACAAAGAGAAGCTGTTCAGCCTCTTGTCAACTGAATCATGATACATCTTAGTTATAAACCAGAAATGACACCAGAGTTCAGACTCATGACACGTGCTGAGTTCAGACTATCTGGCAACGTCCCTTGCTTCCTTCAGCACATCAGCAGAGAGAGAGAGACAGCTCACAATATCCTGACGTGTGTCATTTCTAGTGTCAGGCCCCCCAGGTGCACTAGACCAGTCTAGATTATTAAAAACCCCTCAACACTCATCCCTCTATGTTCTTCATCCTGAAGAGACAATAGGGAAGCAAATGACTTACCCACTGACTCAATGCAGAAATCGAAGCTCAGCTCAGAGGCCAATTTCTTGCTTGACTTCAATTTCCCTTGTAAATTCACAATTTTCACAAATTCTCAAGAAAAACAAGAGAAACAAGCATTAAAACCCACTGCTGGAAAGGATTGCTGTCAGCTTTCAGTGTGAAATCCTCATTTCATCTTTCAGGCAGGGAAGGGCCAAACCCAACACCTACAGTATTTGCCTCCAAACAAATCCAAGAGCACCCTTCTCCCAAAATAAATAGGGTAAAAACCCTTCTTCATGTGTTTTAAACTCTGCCACGTTATGGTTCCTTTTGAAAAGCAACAAGAATGATACACACAGGAAGGAGGAAAATGGAACCACAAGAGTCAAACCCAAACCCAGTCAGTCTGAACAAACCAGATTAGTAACAAAGGGAGAAACAGTAACTTGTGGTAGAGTCAAAATCAACTGTGGCAGAACAAGTGTTGTACAAGGTGTAGGAACAGAGGTGTGTTACTTACTGTCCAGGCAGACTAAGACAGTGTCTCTTTCCAGCTGTGTTACGTGAATGGCATCTAACTGCTGATTGCCTTGTGAAAAAGAAAACAGACTGAGTTGGTATCACATCATAAGACAGATCCCAGCCTCTCCTCAACCTCTCACCAGCTGCTCCATCAGTATGCTCCAAGCCTTTTGCAATCTACAATATTTGTTACTCTTTTAGACGGTTGTATCACCCCCAAATGTTCTGTGCGGAGTGTAACGCTGAAGGACAAACCCCTCCTTGAAAGCAGGTATTTAATGTGAAAGCACTACTGTTTATCAGCATGAAATACATTTTAATATACAGCTCAGCACACAATCACAGAATCCCAGCCTGGTCTGGGTTGGGAGGGACCCCAAGGATCACAGAGCTCCAACCCCCTGCCACAGGCAGGGACACCAACCTCCAGGCCTGGAGCTACACAAGGTTGCCCAGGGCCCCAGCCAACCTGGCCTTCAACACCCCCAGGGACGGGGCACCCACCCCCTCTCTGGGCAGCCCCTGCCAGCCCCTCACCACTCTCTCTGCAAAGAACTTCCCCCCAAGATCTCCTCTCCCCCTTCCCTCCTCCAGCTTCACTCCAGCCCCCTTGTCCTGCCAGGCTCTGCCCTTGAACAAGCTCATTCCCCTCCTGTTCCTCTGCTCCCTTCAGGGACTGGCAGGCTGCAATGAGGTCCCCCCACAGCCTTCTCTTCTCTGGGCTGACCCAGCCCAGCTCCCTCAGCCTCTCTCAATGTCAGCTTCCTTCATGAAGGGGCACGGTAACAAACAGAAGGAATCATCAAGGGAATCTCTGCTCCTATAAACAGCTCTTTTCCCATAAATCCACATCTGGAAAGATCACTGTGCTGATGCTAAACAAGATTTAATAGTTTTTCTAGTTTTTATTAATGAAGTTTCTGGTACAGCTGCTAAAAAGAGGTGCTTAAATATGTGAAAAAAGTACATCCAACAAAGCCAGCAGAGAAAAGCATCTGCAAGATATCAACTAGCTTTTGAAGATAAACCAAAACCTACTCATTACTAGCCAGCTGAAGATGACAAACCTCCCCCAAGGACAGACAAGAACACATTCATCTGAGTCTCTGCACAGGAATGAAGGGGAAAGAGGACCAAGATCCCAGGAAAGGGATGCAATCACAAATGAGAACCCAGTTAGCAGGGTCTGTGTTACTGCTTAAGGAAATTTATGAAATGAAAGATGTGTCTAAAACTGAAGTCTTTTAATATAGAGAGTTTATAGTCAAGCTGGCAGGTTATCAAAGAACCTGGGATTAGTTTCAGTATGTTTTGGGTAGCTGCATCATTTTGCCTAAGCTAAAGGGCTGCTGAATGGCACCTGAGGAAGGTACATCCAACAGTTCCCTGACAATTAGAACAGTTCCCTGACAATTAGACAGCTCCAAGACAGACCAACAGCCTTACCTGCACCAATCTCTGTAAACCATGAGGATGCAGAGTTCAAGTTGATTGTCTCAAACTGAACTACCTGATTTGGTTCTGTACCCTTACTGATGGCTACGCAGACCATCGGGTACTCCTGCTCTGGGATCACCAGCATTTCAAACACATTCAAAGGGCTTGGCAAAGGGAAATCAAAGTGCTGGGAAAAAAAAAGCAAATATCAAAAGTAATTTGTAAAGTTTCCTTTTACCTTGGAAAGAAGCAGCCTAAAATAACATATACAAAGTGTAAAAGATACAGAAGGATTTTTTGCTGCTACTCAGAGTGATGTTTTAAGAGAGAAGGAGTTGCAAGCAACACTGCTCTATGCAGAAGTATATAGGTGGTCTGTTATCACCAGTACTGGGCTTGATCCCACCCTGGACTGGCCAACTTCAGCCAGGAATGTTTCTGGGTCAAGCCAGATTTTCAAGTGCTCAGAGCCCCCAAACAGGACTGCCCTCAGAGGTACTTTACATTACAGATTCTAGGAAGTTTTAGCTGTCACCTTTCTGATGACTAAGATTAAATCTTTGAAACTAAAGTGAAGCACTTACCTTTATTAACATGAATTTCTGCATTGGCTCATACCACTGTAGCAGAACAATTCCAGACTGCAGCGCGCCGCACAGGTACTTATGGCCCGTGTATGGGTTTCGTACTAGGGAGAATGAACAGAAACCCCACTAAACAACCCTCTTTAAGGCCTGGAAGTTCAGTGCATACTTGGAAAAAACCAAACCCTACAGCTGTTTTTGCAAATAAATTAAGAAATAGCATCGGTTTCACACTTTCAGCTTGCCATTCAGGGACACAGGTGTGGGACACACGGGACATGGGCAGCCTCTTCTCAGTGTCTGTGGGGACAGGACAAGGGGTGATGGGCTCAAGTTGGAGCACAGGGAGTTCCCCCCAATGTGGGGAAGAACTTCTTCCCAGTGAGGGTGAGGGAGCCCTGGGCCAGGCTGCCCAGGGGGTGTGGAGTCTCCTTCTCTGGAGAGATTCCAGCCCCGTCTGGACACCGCCCTGTGTGCCCTGTCCTAGGGACCCTGCTTTGGCAGGGGGTTGGACCCCATGGGCTCTGGAGGGCCCTTCCAACCCCTACAATTCTGTGACTCTGTGATCCACAGTGATTAATATTGTGCCACACTCTAGATAGACTCAGTTACAATTAACAACCACTGGCATTCCTTGGGTCCCAGTAAAGAGGCTACATGCTGAGTGGCCAGAAAAGCTCTAACCCTTTTTTCTTGGAGCTGTGTGAGCTGGGGGAGCCAAAGGTCCAGCTCAAGTTGTGATTGAAATGAACCCCAAGCTGTGCAGATGGCCCGTGACTCCCTGTGAGCTTCAATGCAAGAAAGGGTTTGGTGTTTGGGGTGTTTTAAAACTGGACTGGTTACAAGATCAGCCTGATTTCAGGAATCATTTGTGAGTAAGCCTACTGCAGGCACCCCATGGAGCTAACTAGGAGACATCCAAATTCACAACTAGGCACTTGATGCTCTGCTTGAGCATTTTTAAGAGTGCAAAGGTACAGTTTCACACAGCCCTTGGGCCAGTTTTCCATAGAAAGCCCAAGCCTTTCAGAAGAAAGTCAGCAAAACCAAAGTCAAATCAGTAACTCCTCAAGCTTCAACCCTCCTGTGTGCATCAGAACTCGAGCGATGGCTTCGTTCCTCCCCCAGGCTGACATCATTTCTGTTCATGTCCAGCCACTTCTTCACAGAAAAATACTCTTTTCAAGTTATCCTCACTAAAAGTTGGGTCTAGGTCAAAGCTGGAGCCACAGTGGCAAAGCAGAAAGGGTGTTTCTGTGTGTGCATCAAGCCTGGGATTCCGTAACAAGCGTTATGCAGGCTGCATGTCACAGCAGCCAGCTGGCTTGGGTGGCAGCCCAAATCCAGTGATCCCAAACATTGAGTCAGTCACCCAGAGCTCCAGCAGCACCCAGAGAGCATGTGACACACAGTGTGGTGCCAGCTGCACGCCACTGGCATTCTCCAGGGTTCCCCTTTGGACCTCACTCTGCACCACAGTGTTTACAGGTTAATTGCTGATCTGAAAATTGCTCTTCCACTGCTGAGCAGAAAGAGCCCCAGGTTAACTGAAAGGAAAGCTATGCACCAGGCAGGCACAGCATGAAGGAACTGTGCACTCATGCTGTTTTCTGCACAGTGAAATGAGATTATTAAAAAAAAAATAAATCACAAAATCATAGAGTCACAGAGTGTGTTGGGTTGGAAGGGAGATTTAGAAGCCATCTAGTCCCACCCCTGCAGTGAGCAGGGACATCTTCACTAGAGCAGGGTGCTCAGAGCCCCATCCAGCCTGACCTTGGATGTCTCCAGGGATGGGGCCTCTGCCACCTCTCTGGGCAACCTGTGCCAGTGACCCACCACCCTCAGAGGGAAGAACTTTACCTGACCACTCAACCTAAATCTCCCCTTTTTGAGTTTAAAACCACCCCCACCCCCCCTCATCCCATCACTCCCTGCCCTCAGGAACAGTTCTTCCCAGCTTCCTACAGGCACCTTTCAGGGACTGGAAGGGGCTATAAGGTCTCCCTGGAGCCTTCTCTTCTCCAAGCTGCACCAGCCCAGCTGGCTGAGGCAGGCACCAGCCAGGAAAAAAACCTGCCAAGCTGAACCCCAACTCACCTATACAGCATTTGTGGCATCCTTTTGTATCAGGGATCTTTGTGGTTAAGGCAAACTTCCTGGAAAGACAATTGGGAAAGAAAAGGGACCAGTAAGAGATGCTGAGGGTCCTTCACTCCGCCGGTTCGACAGCACAAACAGTGTTTATGGGAATCTTCCCTTGTTAATAATTAAGTGACAGATTGGTACCTTGGCAGTATTTTGTCAGGAAACCTGTGGGTTTGAATATGAGCAGCTAATCCTGTTTTTTTGGCTTGTTCAAACAAGGCTATTAAATTATGGGAGTACAGCTGGAATGTTTTCCCTGCAAGGAGAAAAGCACAGTTGGTATCACACCCACACCTCCAGCAGAAAAATGGCAAATTTCAGAGCATTGTAGGTATAAAAAAATTACCTTCTAGAGAAATGGAGCACAGGAGTTGGGTATTTCAAGTCCAGTTGTGAAGAAAAAGAAAAGAAGACAATAAACACATACAGGGAAGACATGGCATTTGACTCAAAGGTTGGTTTGGTAACACTAAAGTTAGTTTTACATGTGTATAATCATGTTCCAACACATGAGAGCCCATCCGTTTTCTGACTCTCCTAGCTCAGGACACTTTACAGCCTCAGTAGAGGCAGCTTGTTTGTAAAATACCAAGTGCTGAGCTTTCTCCACACTAATTAAAACTAACTATACTAAAAATATGGTGGGACACTGCTCTCCTGCTTGGGAACGTCCAGTTTTCTCTCTAGTCTTTGGCATCAAACACTCCTGAAGCAAAGCTTCCCATGCAAACACAAGAAACACTCATACAATCAAAACACAGGGTACTGAATTATGACTTTAAATGTTTCTCTTTCTATTTTAATTCATTTCCCCTCTGTTTATACATACCTGACAAGGACATTAAGGTGTTATTGATAACATACAGCCAGGTGCACTTCCGGGGAAACAACTGAAGGAGGAAAAGATTTCCATTAGTAGAAGCCTAAAGGAATTTTGAACCATGGTTTTCTCTGCCCACCCCACCTCCAGGACCATTCCCACAGGGACCAAATCCCTGTTGCAGCTACGTTTCCCCCTTTAATTCAATCTTCAGACCCTTGCTTAGTCTGTTTTCTCCTGGAAAGAGTCCAGAGGAGGCTACGGAGATGCTGAAGGGCCTGGAGCATCTCCCCTGTGAGGAAAGGCTGAGGGAGCTGGGGCTGTTCAGCCTGGAGAAGAGAAGCCTGAGAGGGGATCTCATCAATGGTTATCAATAGCTTAAGGGTGGGACACAGGGGGACATGGGCAGCCCCTTCTCAGGGTCTGTGGGGACAGGACAAGGGGTGATGGCTGCAAGTTGGAGCACAGGAAATTCCACACCAACATGGGGAAGAACTTCTTGCCAGTGAGGGTGAGGGAGCCCTGGGCCAGGCTGCCCAGGGGGTGTGGAGTCTCCTTCTCTGGAGAGATTCCAGCCCCATCTGGACACCGCCCTGTGTGCCCTGTCCTAGGGACCCTGCTTTGGCAGGGGGTTGGACTGATGATCTCTGGAGGTCCCTTCCAACCCCTACAGCTCTCTGAGTCTGTGAAATGGTTTTCATTCCTTCCCTCTTTTTAAACCTGAAACTTCTGAACTTCAGATTTTTTCATTTTTTAATTAGCAGCACAGAGCCACAGTGGGACAACTGGTAAGACTGGAATACAGAATCATCAGGTTGGAAAAGACCTTTAAGATCATCCAGTCCAACCATTCCCATCCTATGCTAAACCATATCCCCAAGTACCTGATCTACCCTTTTTTAAACACCCCCAGGGCTGGGGACTCAACCCCCTCCCTGAGCAGCCTGTGCCAGGCCCTGACAACTCTTTCAGTAAAAAAAATGTTTTCCTAAGATCTATACCATATAGACATACAGCCTGCTTGGGAATGACAGCCAGGGAAAGACAGGTAACATGAACATCAGTACAGAAAGCTACCAAACCCCACAAAGGTCAGAAGAGAGAGGAAAAAAAACCAGTAGTATTTTCTGAGCAGCTCAAATTACCACCAGATCCTGTATTTTGCTTTGTGAACAGCCAGTTCATGGAAGGTATTGGGACTTAAGCTTTGCTACAGAGGGAAGAAGTGACTCACAGGGCAGTTAGTCTAGGTTTGAGAAGATTTTGAAGTTGAGAAGGACCTCTTGACAATCCAAAGGGAATTTTGCTAAAAGTGATGGCAAATGTCAGTGTTCAGGAGACTTAACAAGGGAAGTAATAAGGGCAACAGAATAAGGACAGGGATTTTGTACAAGAAAAAGCCAGACAAGACTGAAAAATTTTAAATATGAAAGAGAAAAGAAAAGTTTTTCCAAGGATTATGCTGTTTCTGAAGGAGAATATTATAAAAAGACAACAGCAGACTGGTCTGCTGAGAGAAGCTGCTGCAAAACACAGCAGCAGATGCTTGAATCAAGGCTCTATGAAAGAATGATTTTACTGGTTCCCGCACAGGCACATCTAACCTAGCATCTGTTTCCAACAGTCACCATGAAGTGACACAATTTCTCCTAAAAATGGTGAAAGCATGAAAAAAGCCCTGCACATAATGGTGCACCCAACACTCTGCTAGGAGCCAAGTTCTTCAGCTCAGAAACCTGAATCAGACACGTGCTTCAGATGTTTATTGAGCTTCAAGGGATTTATCCTGCACAAATCTGTCCGGTCTCCCTTCTGAACTCAGGTAACTCCCAGCATCTCCAACTCCCCAGAGCAAAAATCTCAGTTTAGTTTTAATTTGGCTCCCAGTAGCTTCATTTAATGGCCCTGCCAGAAGAGAAGAGGGATAATTGTTCCCTATGAAGCCTCTCTGAGACAGCCCAAGATGGGTATTTCCTATTTCCTCTCCCTCATGCCTTAAGCATCACAAATACACAATATGGAAAACCAAAACAAGGACAAAGAGGCAATCACAGGATAAGCCTGAAGAAAGACACTTAAGAAAGGGTCAGATTAAATCCAACTGCCAACATGAGTGAAGAAATCACCTCCTGTCAGCAAATGCCAATGAAGTTTACTTTACTTAAACACTGGCTCAAACCCCAAGGCCTCAGGAACAATTATCTTCAAGAACTGGTGCAGGATGAACAAGGACCTCAAGAAGGCCAAACACAGTTCCTCTGCCAAAAAGCTGGTAGTGGGAATTGCAAAGTAAGTCTGACTGACTGGTTAGGCAACACAGCACAGGAACAAGCCACATCCTCAGTAGTTACCAAGGGCTAACGAGAGCAGCCCGTGCAGGACAGGTTGTGTTTGAACATCTGAATTTCCTCCTTTAGCAGAGTAACTGCTCTGCTGGGGCAGCAAAACAGATGATGTGAAATATGTGAAGGACCCTGCCTTGTGTGCCATTTCCATGTGCAAATAAGAAAACATGGGGTAGAAGAACTTGGAGAAAGAAAACATACAGCTGGTTGGACACAGAACCAGAGCTGTTATTTAACAGAAGGAAAAAGCAGCCTGTGGATATGCAGTGTCTTATCCAGTTCTGGTTTTATTCCTTGTTTTCACAGCACAACCAACAATGGAATGAACATCATCTTCTGGAACTGAGAGATGTGACCCAGCACTTTGGAAGATCATAGAATCCCAGACCGGTCTGGGTTGGAAGGGACCCCAAGGATCACAGAGCTCCAACCCCCTGACACAGGCAGGGACACCAACCTCCAGGCCTGGAGCTACACAAGGTTGCCCAGGGCCCCAGCCAACCTGGCCTTCAACACCCCCAGGGACGGGGCACCCACCCCCTCTCTGGGCAGCCCCTGCCAGCCCCTCACCACTCTCTCTGCAAAGAACTTCCCCCTCAGATCTCCTCTTCCCCTTCCCTCCTCCAGCTTCACTCCAGCCCCCTTGTCCTGCCAGGCTCTGCCCTTGAACAAGCTGATTCCCCTCCTGTTCCTCTGCTCCCTTCAGGGACTGGCAGGCTGCAATGAGGTACCCCCACAGCCTTCTCGTCTGTGGGCTGAAGATGCCATCAGAAGCTGGATGAAAGGGTTAAAAATGTTCATTTGGTGGGAGGAAATCATAAATTCAGTAAGGAAACAAGGCAGCAGCACCGTGGTGAGGCCTCACACCTGACTCCTGCCAAGCTTGCAGAGAGTGAAGCTTTCATTTTGGCGTGTACTGAAAGGTCTCTCTACCTTCTCCTGGAACATCTCACCTTTCAACAGGAGATAAAAAGCATGTGGAAGAATGCAGAGAAGACTGTTAGTGAAAGAGTTTAGGAAAGAGATTACTTTGACTAATGGAGTAAAGAGAAAATTGAGGTAAGAAGGGCAGGGAGTTTTTTGACATTTATTATAGAAGTAAGTAGTTGTCCCCCATGTCCACTGAGGCTACAAAAGGATAACTCCATATTTAACACTATCCTACTGTGTTTGGGTGCATCCTCAGCTCTCTTTACTTGAAAGGATCTTCTAACTGTATTTCTCCTCCAGGAACATGTGAGAGGGGCTGTTCCCCAGGGAGTGCAGGGACAGGACAAGGGGAATGGCTTCAAGCTGACACAGGGCAGGGGGCAGGGGTAGGTGAGACGTTAGGAAGGAATTCTTTACTCTGAGGGTGGTGAGGCCCTGGCACAGGGTGCCCAGAGAGGCTGTGGGAGCCCCATCCCTGAGGGTGTTCAAGACTGGGTTGAATGGGGCTTTGGGCAGCCTGTACTAGTGAGAGTGTCCCTGCCCATGGCAGGGGGTGGGACTCAATAATCTTTGAGGTCCCTCCCAACCCAAACCAGTCTGTGATTCTACCAATTCAAACTCCCAATGCCATCAAGCCCTTTACGTCTAATTTCTGTCTGTGCCAAACTATGTCACTGCTTGACCTCACTGAACCTCTTCCCCTTTTCTTTTGCCCCTCTCAAGTTCTGTCATCACCATGCTCCCAGAAACTGAGGAAGGGCTATGGAGATGCTGAGGGGACCAGAACATCTCTCTGATGCAGAGAGGCTGAGGGACTTGGGGCTGTTCAGCCTGGAGAAGAGAAGCCTGAGGGGGATCTTCTCAGTGCTGATAAACCCTTGAGGGGTGGCTCAGGAGGATGGGTCAGTCTTTGTTCAGTGGTGCCCAGGGACAGGACAAGGGGCCATGGGCACAGACTGGAGCAGAGGAAGCTCCACCTAACCCTGAGGAGGAACTTCTTTGCTGGGAGGGGGGCAGAGCCCTGGGCCAGGCTGCCCAGAGAGGTTGGGGAGTCTCCATCTCTGGAGACATTCCAACCCTGTGATCCTGGACGCTGCCCTGTGCAGCCTGCTCGAGGGGACCCTGCTCTGGCAGGGGTGGGACTGGGGGATCTCCAGAGGTCCCTGCCAACCCCACTGATCTGGGATCCTGTGAAAGGGCTGAGGGCTTCACCAGCATGCAGTGGAGAAGCAATATGCCATCTAGTGGAGACAAACTGGATGGAAAGGGCAGGTATCGGTTGTCTCCAAGGAGAAGGAAGATGTTAGAGAACTCTTTTGCAAACAGCATCTGTTACATAAGCAGCAGGAAAAACTGGAGACAGGTAGGGGAACTATTCATTGTCAGACTGCCACTGCTGGCTGGGAGGTGAATGAGTTTATGCCACAGAGCCTGGTATCCCCTCTGCCTGCTCTCATACCAGTTTTTCTTGCTTCATAACATCCCCAAGTCGATTCTGTGTGCTCAATATATCAAAACTCACCTGTTCCATTGTTGCTTCATGAAGTTCATTCAAATTCAAGGTATAGATACCTTCCTCTGTGCCAAAGATAATGTACTGATCTGGAAATTTAAGAGAAGTTGATTATTTCAGAAGCTCATCATAGCTTTGGTTTAAAATAGAAACCTAAGAGAACTTTACCTTTAGTATCTGGATGTATCCATGATGTTGCACAGTTAATCTTCAAAGGACAGCCATCAAAGACTTTGGAAAAACATGCTCCCATCTGAAAAACACCAAAACTGAAACCTGAAACAAGTTTACACTATGAAGTGTTTATCTTCTGGCACTTGGCCACTTGGTACACACCTGTACACACTGCAGTTCCCTGGTTTCAGACACAAACTACTCCAATAAACCTCCACACAGAACATTATCATCTTCCCTGAAAGCTACAATGCAGCCTTCCAAACCTTCTGGTGGCCTTTGTCTACATGAAGGATCACCAGGAGGGATCAAAATGATCTGAACATTTTTAAGTACCTAAGAACAGTATCAAGTACTTATATAAATATATATATATAAAAATGGCCTATGAAGGGAAAACAAATAGAAATGTGGAGGTAATTACACCCTCTCCCATCACCACTGCCTCTCTCTTTCCTAAGCAGGGACTGCCACTGGAGATCACAACTCCCAGAGCCAGTGAAGTCTCCAACCCTTCGCATCCAGACTGCACAGTGAAGGGCAGATCTGAAGACAAGGAAACAAGTTCTGCAGATCCAGTACATGAAAAGTAGCTGGCTAGCAGATGCAGACAACCTGGTGCCTTATTCTAGCACAAGCTTTCTGACACCAGAGAGGTGCCACAACAGCAGGTTTCCAGTAACTCCCACTGCAAATGAGGTTTCTTACCAGCACCTTTGGTGTCGGTGGCAAACCATTGATCGCCGGCTTCTGTGGGAAGAAAGAAAGATCCTAAGATACCTCCCACTCACTGATACAAAAGCAGCTGGCTAACAGGACAGTGAAATCAGACCCAGAGTCACAACACTTACAGGAAAATCTCTTTTCTCTTTTTTACGTGGCAGTTGAGGGACTTGCCCAGCCCCTTCAGCATTTTCCTCGATGAGTTTCAGCATGCCATCTCCATTGCCTGAAAAGAAGCCCAGACACAGTCTGTAGCTCACCCTGACACAGTGAAACACCAAATATTTTGTCACCCCATTCTCTCTTCTTGGACAGAAGAGCAGAGAAGTGAGCTCTGAAACTTTTTGGGTAGACAAACCTTTCCAAGGACAGCTGGCCACTCTTCTGCGTGCTAAAGCTACAGAGCATTAACAGCTTTCCATTATCCAAACAGTCCCTGGGCCAAATGCAACTGGAAACAAAGCTGTGGGAAGGTCCTGACATGATTCCATGACATGTAATAATGCTGAATAGATTGATGTAGATGTAGCTTAAGAGACAATATAGCTTTAATGTAAAAATTTTCATGTTTTTAACATTAGATTTGTTTGGTATTTTAGTAGAATAAACCAACAGCCAATTAAGAGACAGGAGTGTGTCTTGTTTTCAGCTAAAAGGGGTTCCTAACTAGTCTGTGCTGGAATGTGTTTTTGAGCTCAGGAATGTGTTTTGGTAACTATGGAGAAGAAACGTAAAGAGCATGCGCTGAGAGAGAGGAAGACATCCAGCCTTCATCCCTGAAGACCACTGGAAGACCCCCTGAGTGTCACTGAGGCATCACACAGATGATTCTTCCAGCTGGCTTTATGCTATTCCCTCAGGCAACAGAGTAATGGTGCTGACTGGTGAATGTCCTTGCTTTGGGAAAAGTGTTTCCATCACAGGACACGGCTCAAACAAGAACCAGCACGTGTGAAAAGGAAAGCTCCACCCAGTGATCAGCTGGTATTAAATAAAATCAAATCTAGTGAAAATAGCTGACTCCAAAACTGGTTTTCTTTTATGTAAGTCCTCTTTAGGAATTGTAATGCATTTACCTAAGTCACTGTATCTAGCTGTGAGCAATCCAGGGCTGCTGATGCTGCTGGTCATGCCAACGGGGCAAGAATCAGTCTGAGGTCCACAAACAGGAATACTCTGTCTCCTGTGAGCTGGTGGGGCTCTGTTCTGTGAGTCTGGGAAATGCTTTATTGTCTGACATTTCTCATCATCTGGGAGGTTTTCCTCAGGACAACTGTTTATTCTGGGCTGTAACAAAGAGGTAAAGGTTACCTGGGAAATGGCAACTGCAACTGCAAACTTCAGACCAGCTGAATTCAAGTCAGATCACTTCTACACCCCCAAAAAGTTATCAGCCTTTGAAAAGAAGTCATTTGACAGCAGAATAATCAGAGAGGTATTCCTTCTCTGATGGAAATTCACAGCAGCAGGCAGAATGCTGTGGACAGCCCACGCAGCAAGCTCGCTTTAGAGGGAATCCACCCCTCAAGTCACTTTGTGACAAGGAGGTCAAGACATTCAGCCTGTAAGTCAGCATTAAATACAAACCTGCACAAAGTCTGCTAGAAAATGCTATTTCTAAGAAGTTATAAACTCCTGAGAGCATCAGACAGGAGCTCAGAGGCTGCCCAAGTGGGGTTAGCCCCCTAAAACTTGTAAAACCCACCGTCTCTTACCTTGGGAGGTAGGGGAGGTGGCCCTGCTCGCTTTAGCGTCGATCTACAATGAAGAGGTAGAGCAGTTGTCTTAGTTAAACCAACATCAGCAGCAGAAGAACTAGAGAACACAGGCTGTGAATGAGCTAGAGGCACAGAGAAGATGGATCGCAGCTTTGCACAAACAAGGTTAAACCAGAGGTCCAAGAGTGGGGGAAAAAAAAAAGCATGTTAATCTTGTTAGAAGTCTCAGTTTTTTTATAAACTCATGTTCTTTCCTAAATGCCAAAGTTATAGAGCATTCTGCAGGGAAGGGTGTTTCAAATTAGGGCCTGGTTCTCTGAAGGTGTCCCCTGGTGGTTTTTTTTTCTAGAAAATTCTTCCCGCCAATGAAAACGCTTGCGTTTCTGGATCAGCCAGCAGATTGTGTCACAGAGCAATATCCTCCCACAACTTTTCCAAGTTTATTTGGAAACAAATTTATTGGTCATCTACTTGCAGACCCCCAACTGCAACTGAATATCAGGCCAGGAGACAAAGAGGTTCTGCACCTTTGGGTGCAGTTTGCAGCTTTCACTCTGGGTCAGTCGAACGTTTGGGTGACAGACACCCCACCAGAGCTCTGCAGGGACATCTGCATGTCCTGTCATTAATCAGGGATGAATCAGCCCCAGATCTGCTTTGAAGTATGGGGTGCTTCCAAATCCACTCCGATAACCTCAGGAAGGAGAGCGGGGGAAGAAAGCATTGCGTTGCGAGCACTGTCCTGACAGTGAGATAGAGTCAAGCGTGTGTTAGACCTTTGAGCACAACCAGCCCTCCCTTATTTATGAGGGAAGCTCATAATTAAATAAGCTGCCAGCAGCATTTTAAGTAAAGAGGTTGAGCCAGAACGCTGCCTTGCTTTAGTGAGAGCCCCACAGAGTAAAACACAACTGTACACGAAGGAGATCCACTCACTCTTCAACATCTTCACTCCCATCGCCAAATTTTGTAAGCAGTCCCCTAGGTAAAATGTTTATAAAGTTTAGAGCTCTGCTCTAAGGTCAAACATGTGCAACTGAAGCGATTGGTGATGTCATTTGGTTTCATAACAAGCATTTCCTAGGTCTTTGCAAAACAAAGTGTTTCTCTTCTCCTCACTGTGTTAAGTCCTTTCTCACTCCGTACGGCCTCTTCCTTCTCCCCACCCCCCAAAGATCACCAAACCAGATACAATCAGCTCATCTTTAATCTCTCTACTTTATATTATTATGTAAAAAATTATTTGTATTATTATGTAAAAAAATTATGTATGTTATTATTATTATCTATTTTAAATATTGGTGAAATGCTCAGGAACAGTAAAATAGAAAATAAGGGAAAAAAAAAAGAAGAGAGCAGAGGAAGTTACTGGAAGGTAAATAAGAGAAATGTTGAAAAGCTTTTAACAGAGGGAAGGTTTTTCCTCCTTTAGCATTATAAGCTGAAGACAGGGACTGTTTCTCATGGCAGTGGGAATTTTTGTTTCAAAGGATTCAAAAAGAAATTGTGACTAAAGTATCAAAGCAGCACTGAAAATATAATCCTGAAACAAAGAAAACCTGGCAGAATTTTGAAAAATGGCAATTTTCAAGCTGCATCTTCGGATTCAACTGTGTTAAATCTTTAAAAATCTAAACCCTGGAAAAAAGCATTGCTTAGTGTGCTGCTGGGAAGTCTGGGGTGCTGCATTTAGGGACGGTGAGGTGGAGGGGGCAGGTCAGAATCTCACTGTCTCACAGAACCGTAGGGGTTGGAAGGGCCCTCCAGAGCTCATCAGGTCCAACCCCCTGCCAAAGCAGGGTCCCTAGGACAGGGCACACAGGGTGCTGTCCAGACGGGGCTGGAATCTCTCCAGAGAAGGAGACTCCACACCCCCTGGGCAGCCTGGCCCAGGGCTCCCTCACCCTCACTGGGAAGAAGTTCTTCCACAAAAGAACACTGCAGCCTGGGGCATCCAAACCTCTGTCTGCAGAGCAGACACCCCGTGTCCGGCCACCTCACACATCTTGAGGAATGACCACAGGGGTAACGAGCAGAAAACAAAAGGATATTATGGAAAAACTAACCCAGCCAAATTGGGATTAGAGTGAAACTTCCCTGCAAGCTGCTTCTGAAGAGAAAGCAGGGACAGCTGCCAACTGGAACTATGAAACCATTAAAAAAATTTCAACCATCAACAAAACCCATCTCTACAATACAGAAAATGGGTAAAAAAGTGTGCTTAAAATGTTACAATAGAGGTGAGAAAAACCAAGTGAGGTAAGTTCACTCATCAGGTACACATTTCAGTACTCCCCTTTCTAGTCAAGTGATTCCCAAGCTGAGCCTCTCAATCTCCACTCACTCTGACAAAAGCCAAAGGGCAGGAAAAGCAGGGACCCCCCAGCACACATCCTCTCTGCACATCCCTGGTCTTACTCAGAGCTGCTGGGACAGAGGAGCTATGCGTTTCCTGTTTATCTTTGCAAACTGGAAGTGGTTTCCAAGTAAGCAGCACGGATTCACCAGCTAGAAATATTCTGCCTGTCCTCCTTTCCATATTAAATCTGTATTTATTTACCAATTTACAACCCTAACAGCGTTTGCTACAGCTACATTCATTCTGCTTTTAGTACAGCCTGGTATGGCCAATCTTAATAACGCTCCAAGAAGCAGGATCACGTCAGTAAGTCACTTTGCCAGGAGGAGTTTCCCTCCCCCCTCCCTGCTCCTGGACCCTGCAAGATTCCAGCTGCCTGTAGAAAAGGCTTTCAATCTGCAGCTCATCAGGGTCATGCAAACAAACTGGGAGAGGAAGGAAAGCAGTGGCTGTCATTACTGGATAGGGAGAGGCATGGACTAGAGAGCCACCCCAAATTTTTACAACTAGGAGAGTAAGAACAGAAAAACAGGTTGAACTTGAAAAGACCCAAACACTGGCAGTCTCTGTGACATGACCAGCTTTCCAGGGGCTGTAATGTCAGCTGACAGCTTGTGCAAGACTTTATCTGCAAAAAAAAAAAGCCAAAGAAATTCACTGTCTGCTACTCAGTTCCAAATAAAGATGGGAAACAGGCCCTTTTAGCTGAGTAATTATTTCAACTGAAATACCATCTTTCCCTACATATGTGCATCATTCAGTACGGCTGAACTTCCATACTCTTCTGCAAGTTCAAAGATTGCCTTTAAAGGCAGAATCCAGTATTTCACAGCAAAAGGAAGCCACATTCCTAATAAAATCAATCCTCACTTGAGCAGAGTCACGCTCTCTTACTTCAGGCCTGCTTTTTCAGCTATACCTTTACCTAAAACACGTCACCCAGAACACTCCAGGGCGGCACCTCAGACCACACCAGCCAGACACCCATGGCAGCAGCAGTCCTGTCACTGTACCAAACCCAGCAAAACTACATCTTCAGAACTGCTTTCTCCTTCCCTTTCTCACAGGGATCCAACTTTGAGGCTGCAAAGATGCTTTGCCCAGGACATCACAACCACTGCCACGACTTGGTGCAAGGCCAGGGGCAGGATCCTGAACTCAGCCCTTTGCTTCAGAAACTGCCTCTGCCTGTGTTATTTCTCTCTGATGGCCATACAGTTACACTTCACTTTCCATCTACAACTGGGGAGCTGTAACAAACATAAACCAAGCTACTGTTCATGGTCAGAAGAGATTGAAACCCATTCCCTGAGAGAATGACCAACCAACTGCAGGATTTTACGGGGTAAAGTCTCCTTTAATTTCCTGAATAGAATCATAGAACCACCTGGGTTGGAAGAGACCCTTTAGATCACCAAGCCCAACCATAGCCTGACCTGGCCCAGCCCACCTCTTACCACATCCTTAAGGACTTCATCCACATGCCTTTTAAACCCCTCCAGGGATGGTGACCTCCCTGGGCAGCCTGTCCCAATGCCTGACAGCCCTTTCAGTACAGAAATTCTTCCTGATATCCAACCTAAATCTCCCCTATTAACATGGATTAGGGCTTATGGTTTGATTTTCCAACACAGCTCAATTTTTTTCTTGCAGGGTATATTTTTTAAGCCACAGAAATAAAGGCTGCTTTCAGACTCCATACTTACTTGCTGCTTCCACCATCAACAAAAGGATTCCAATGAGAAGCAAAGTCAGTGCCAGCTGCCACCACCTGAAGATACAGAGAATGTCATTTTTCCCCCCAATCCAACTGCTGTGCCTTACCCACTGCACACAGAGAGGCCAGTGAGATTCCCACAGAACGACCCATAAACAGTAAAATACAATTCCAAAGCGAAATAATGGTTTACAATCTAGTTAATAAAGCAACTATCGAAATGCTATCTTCATCTTCTTTGACTCAGACTTAACAGCAGCATGTGGGAAGGGTAAAACACCAGGATCAAGTGGCAGTAAGTAACAGGAAAGCAAAAATGTATGGCCAAAACTCAGTAAGGATTTTTCCACTCAGGACACTTCCAAGAACCCCTTCCAGCAAGAGAAAACACTGCAGCCACCTCCAAACTCATAGGAGATGCCATCAGCAGAGGCTAGGAGCACTCTCATCACTGGCCAGGCTCTGAGAGGGGACCCATTGGTAACAGCATGTAGGGATTTAATGAGTCACGGTCAAAAATATCTGAGCTTGTACTCACCTGGTGAAGATGTAAAAAGGGGAATGGGATTTTTCAGGAGCACTGAGTGTTACAGTCTCCACATCCAAACTAATGGCAAACTGTTCACAACACTTATTAAAAACTGGAGCCCTTGTGTACACAAGCACATACTAATCCCAAAGAACATTAATTAGCTGATTTGCTGTAAATACTATGGGCTGGAACAACCAAACAGCAGCTCTTGGGGGGCAAAACGGGCTGCACATGAGCTGGTGGCCTTCTAAGAAGCAGGCAGCAAAGAAACCCTGGTGATGGGAAGACCAGGGACTCAAATGCAGAGTGGCTTCTTCACATTATCAAATTAATTGGCACACGTTGGGGCTTTTCATCTGGTCTGGGGACCTAGAGAGGTCCTGTCATGGCTTTATTCTTCAGGGACACATCACTGTGAGCTGAACCATGACCAATGAAGGCACTGTGATTTTAATAAATAAAGGAAAACCCAAACTGATCCTTACCATCTCATCCCGAGCTTCCGTTTCTTTCCGTAGAGGGGGCTCAAACTGCAGCTTATCAACTGCAAAACAGGACATTTTCCATTTTGATTCACACTCCATTACACTAGTGCCCTTTCAATGCTTACTAGAGTGAAACACATGCCCTACCACATCTAAATATTATGTATATAACGTTTAAATTTGCCTATAAAATATGATCACCACTTAAATATCAGTGTTATTGTCTAAATGCTTAAATATGCAAATAGGAAACACACAAGAAGGAGACAAACCAAAAGTAAATACTGAGTCATTATATGAAAGTGCACTCAAGTGTAACGACCTAACCACGTGTTACTTTTAATGCATGTGAAAGAGGAAAAAAAGGGGCTTTTTAACAGGAAGCTTCCTAGAAGTGTGATGTACATGATGCAGAGGAGCAGGTAGGATTTACACTTCAAAATGCATTTGTCCAAACCTGGGGAAAGTTTGTGTCTACCCTCAAAATTTCAACTTAGATGGAAAGGCGAGGGGAAGGGAAAGGGGAAGGGAGGAGAGAGAAGAGTAAAAAAAATCAGAATGCATTGTGTTAATATGCATCCTGGTCAGGACAGCAATCACAAGTGCTCCATCACTGGGGGTGTTGGTTGACTGCAGGTTGAATATGAGCCAGCAGTGTGCCCAGGAAAGCCAAGGGCATCCTGGCTTGTGTCAGAAATAGTGTGGCCAGTAGGTCTGGGGAGGGGATTGTGCCCCTGTACTCAGCATTGGTGAGGTTGCACCTCGAGTGCTGGGTCCAGTTCTGGGCCCCTCACTCCAAGAAGGACATGGAGGGCCTGGAGTGTGTCCAGAGAAGGGCAACCAGGCTGGGGAAGGGGCTGGAGGGCAAATCCTCTGAGGAGCAGCTGAGGGAGCTGGGGGTGTTGAGCCTGGAGAAGAGGAGGCTGAGGGGAGACCTTCTCCTCACCTCCCCTGCCCTGCCAGGAGGGTGCAGAGAGGTGGGCGCTGGTCTCTTCAGCCAGGGGACCGGAGCTGGGACAAGGGGCAATGGGCTCAAGCTGTGCCAGGGCAGGCTCAGCTCAGCTGGGAGGGCAAAGTTCTTCCCTGGCAGAGTTGTGGGGCTGTGGCCCAGTCTGCCCAGGGAGGGGGCTGAGTCCCCAGCCCTGGGGGTGTTGAACAGAGGAGAGATGAGGTGCTCAGGGATCTGGTTTAGCACAGGACAGGAATGGTTGGACTTGATGATATTAAAAGTCTTTTCCAACCTGGTGATTCTGTGATCAGGAAAAGGTTCACTTATGAACCGACTGCAGAAGAGACTTTCCAGAGAACACAACACAAGAGTGACACTGTGTCCTCCATCAGTAGAAGGAAACCAACACCACAAAACAATCAAAGCACAGCAGGAACTTACAGTTTATCTCTGATGCTGTCCTTTCTGCCCTGATGTTCCTGTTCGTAGAACGAATCGTATGGCGGATAACAGAGTGAGGCTGCAAGGGTTGTAAAGGGAAAGGCTGAGAGAAGTCGTGTAGCTTTCTGATGGATCTCAATCAACAATGAAAAAACAGCTCTTGCAATCACACCACTTTTGTTCTAGACTTGCACAGACGACACTCCCAAAGCAAAGCCGGGTATTTAAACCATAGTTTTCCTTAAAGATGGAAAATAAAAGATGTTCTCACCTCAAAATCGTCATCATCAACTTCACTGTAGTGTGTATGGTTGTCAGGATTATTAACTTTGTCCAACAGCTCAACTGCTAAAGATCTGGAAAGGCCAGGCTGTCCTACAAAGCTATGCTAGAACCACAGAAAAGAACAAGTTATGATATGCAACCAATGTGTCACTTTCAATACTCAACATCCTGGATCCTGCCTGCTTTCTGGGGCTCTGGGTATCCAGTAACTCCTTAATGGCCAGACTTTCTGACTTCTCCACAAGCATGGGAATGCCACACCTTGGAAACTGGAAATTAAACTGAGTCAAACTAAAAATAGCACCTGAACTTTTGGGGGTTGGACCCGATGATCTTGGGGGTTGGACCCGATGATCTCTCGAGGTCCCTTCCAACCCCTACAATTCTATGATTCTATGAACTTAATTTTTTACATAATTCAGCCAAGTTTCGTAATCAACTGCTAAGTACACCTGTTTTCTGGGTGGGTGACAGGAATGGTCAAGGTATCCACAGCTGTATGCAAGAGGCTGACACCCCCACTTTAAGAAGGGACAAGGCTGAAGACAACAGGAAGCAAATTTCTGTAATTGTTCTTACCAAAAACTGACTAAAAATATTGATACTTAACAAAATCTTGCTACATCCTACAGTTGGCCAATGTCTCTTTCCTTCAGATTTTACCACCCATGGTGTAAGACCAGAGAAGAAACTGTTCCAGTTTGGCTTCTGAATTATCTGTTGCTCAGGAGGGATCTCTTAGTGGTGTCACAAAGCATTCCAAGTTACTTACAGAAAGGAGCCTGTCCGCTGTCGGTCTCTTCTTTGGGTTTTTGGTAAGTGCTATTTTGACAAAATTATGGAATGTTGATGACCTTAAAGAAAAATGAGAGTTATGTTGAAGTTTTCAAGAAGATATTCCTGATTTTAACATCATTACTCAATGGATTATCAAAGGGTGTGCTAAATCAGAATGTCATGCAGGTGCTTTGAATGATTACATTCCCAAGTGAATGAAACAGGGAAAAACTCACTCAATTCATGGAACTTGCATGGAAAATGTTTTGCTACAGATGTTTTTTTGTACAAACCTACAGATTTCATCTTCTTGGCTACAGGTAGGAAAACAAAATACAAAGTTCTATCTAGAGACTCAATTTACTCTTCAAACTGCTCCGTTGCTATTTTCAGAACAACGTAGGTGACTGTGTCACCCCTTTTTAGATGGATGTTACAATTCAATGTTGTCACTGGACATAGACTTTTTCAAGCATTTTTCTCACCTCTGGGTTTGTGTTAGTACACCTCTTTGGGGGCAATGCTAGCCCAAGTCCTCCTGCTTTCAAATGACATTATGAAACACATTTCCTCTTCTAACCCTAGCATCTGAGAAGGTGACACCGGAGCAGTTATGTGCACTGCCTGGGGTTACACCAAGCAGCCTCAATACAGGAAATATGAGCTCAGAAGTGTTTCTCCCTTCCTCTAGCACACATCTGCCCACCCAAACACCTCGAGGTAAAGAGATTGAGCCAAAAATCCCACATACTAGAGTCAGTTTGAGTCTCATAAATGAATCGTTAGTGTGGGTTGTGGTTTAGCTGAACCCAGGTACAAGATCCTGCAGGAACTAGGGAATCATGGATGGATTAAACGATTGCCTGTCCCAGTGACAGTGGCAAACACCCTGTAATAGGAATTAAGGTGAAAGGATAAAAATATTTTTTTCTTCCTAGAAGATACAAAGAAGATGGAAAAAGGGAGATCACCAGCAGGGATCAACTGACATAGGTAGGGCTGCCCTGTCCCACACCGCTGGTATTCCCTCGCATCAGAAAACATCTGCTGCTGGACCTAACCCTCTCATTTGCTTTCAGATACCTATAAAAAGCAACTAGTTGTTTCTCTGTGAAACTTCCTGTGAGTGAAATCACCTCTCAGGTTCCTAGGTTTGACACAGCACACGCTATTTCTCAATAATAATGAGTAGTTTTATCCCATGATCTATAAAAGATTAAACACAGGGAAGAGTTTCACGTACCATTTTGCTTTTTCCTTTAGCTTTGGTGGTTGAAAATTACTTTTTGACATTAAAAACAAAGCCCTAAAGGTAAAGAAAAAATAATGTTATTATCTGGTAGAAAAATATTTAATCTAATTTCAGTACCTCAACACTTTCAATTAATACTTTACAGTAAGAATGCCACTGGAGGAACTGGATTATAGTCTATGCTGTGTTAGAAGACAATGATGCAATGCTGTTATTTTCTTATCTTTAAATAACCTCTGTTTATCACTGTGCACAGCCCTGTTAAACATGAGGCTATGGCTTCTCTGATGCTTTACTACACCACTTCTTAATCACTTTGCTGTTGACACTACCAAGGGTTGGTTGTTTTGTTGGGTTTTTTTTTCAAATTAAAAATTTCAATGACAATTTCAACTCTAAATTTATGTCTGTATCTTTAGACTGATGACTTAAAAGCAGTCAAGCAGAAGAAGATGGCTGATGAAGGAACCCTAGTTTGAGTTTCTGGGACTGAGCTATGGAGATGGTTAAACTATCTCCTGGGATTGTCAGTGGTCCTCAAGATAAACAAGCTCCCTGGCCAGCAAACCTCATTGGGTGAAGATCAAACATGGGTGGCTGAAGCTCCGCAAGTTCAATCGCTGTTATGCCAACCGCCCAGATATCACAGAGCTGGTTATATCCACCATTCTTCTCCACTGCTGCGACTTCTGGGGCCATCCTTTAAAAGCAAAGGCATCATTCAATGAGAGCACTGGCCACCTCTCAATCAGCACCCACACACAGAGGCACAAAGTATGTAACCCCAGAGCAGGAATGCCCCCGAAGCCTGACATCCCCTTCCCCTCAGCTGGCTTAGAGGAGTGGGGAAGCACAGAGAGGTTTTGCCTGAGGTCATGGACTGGACAGCAGCAACAGGAATAGAACCAGTCTCATGATTCCTGGTGAAACACTTTAATGACCAGATAATCTTCCTGCCCTCAGTCCTCCTCCAACGGGATAAAGAGGGCAGCAAACAATTAAAACCCATTGTCTGGATTAAGCTGTACTTACACATTCAGTCTACACCAGAATATCGCCCTGGGCATCCCCACTGCATCACAGCAATGTCAGAAAGCAACAGCAGTTAAATTTGCATATATAATCCAACTCAAGATATAGTGATATATGTGCATATTAAATGCTGCCCCCATACAGACATTAATCAGTAAAGATGATTAAAAGACAGTTTAACATCTGTTTTTCTTCACCACTCTTTCTGCAAGCTAACCAAAAAGACCTTGTTTGGTTTATTCCCCAAAAGCCCAAGAAGCTTCCAAGAAACCGAACATGCTTTAGGTATCCAGAAAAAAAAGGGGGGAATATTCTGCATTAACAAACTTGGGAGTAACAGCAATCCTGCCCCAAAACATCAGGCAGCGTGTGCTACAGCAACAACTCTTGCTACAAGGAGCGCTCCCCAGGCTTCTACCCTTGGGGCATTTTACTTGGAAAAAAGGGAATTTAGGCAGTTGAAGTGTGTGTATTTTAGAATCCTTGGCATCAATGCAGACTTGGCTTTGCAATCCCAGCAATCAGTGTGGGTTCTTACCAGTAAGGGGTACCAATAAACGATTTCCTCTTCGCAATGGTCGCTGTTATTTTCGCCGCTACACCGAAGTCGGCTGGAAAATGAATTATCACAGAATTAGACATCTCATTTTAAGACCTGAATTCTACTCTAGGAAATGTCATATTCTGAGAGAACAATCACATTTCTCATCCAAATTAAAAAATTAATTCAGCTTCAACAGTTGAAGATTCATAATGAGCTCAGCTAACGTCTTTCCTGCCCTGCCTTCAAACTGAAAAGCTGAGTTTCGACATACGGCTCACTCCTCTCCCATTTTTCCATCTCACAAGACAGCAACCAAGCAACCTCACAAAACTCAGTAGATATTCATTTAATATTTGAGAGGAAAAACAGCATCGTGCTTTGGAAACGGTACTATTTCTGTGTTACTTATGGAGGAACTGCAGGGGATCATCTGTTCTCCTTTCCAGACACTGTCTAGGGGACAATAATCCCTTGCTCTCCGAGCTGCAGATAATCAGGTGGTCCTGCAGAGCCAAAAATCATTTCAGCCCTTTTAATTTTTGTTTCAGTTGTAGTATGATAGCTGGAAGATAGCTGGGGCACACCTAACTAGCTTAGCAGGCAAAAGGAAAGTATGGTTTAATGCAGCTATAGTGGCAACTCCTTTCAGTTTCAAGGTTTTCTCTTTGTGTCTTAGCACAGCACTCCTGGTTCACCACCACATGTTGAGCCACACAGCTTTTCTGAAGAGCAGCACTGCTGCTAATGCTCAATCAGACATGGTAAAGGTGCTGAGCATCTCATTCCTTCTCCCAGGATGTCTGCTCTTTACTTTCTCCAGAGCCCTAACCACATGTAGAGTTCCATGAAGCAGCCAGGCAGACTGGGGGTTTGAAGGCAGCGCACTCAACTAGCAAGAAATTCGGCCTCTTTGCACCTGGCTAAACATAAAATGTCACTGGAGGAAGCCTGCAATACAAAGCTCTTCTGAGTTTTCATCTGTAGTCCTCAGAGTGCTTGCAAAGGAGAAGAGTTTCTCTCTGCATGTGTGGAAATGCCCAACGCTATACACTGGGCTAGAGGCACAGGCAGGAGCAAACCCCACTTTTTCACAGGCTACCAGGCTCAGAAGATCATAGAATCACAGAATCATTAAGGCTGGAAAAGACCTCCAAGTCCAACCGTCCCCCTACCCCCTCTATTACTCACTAACCCACACTCTTTCCTACCACCTCTTGTCAACAGCAGCTTAGGAACACCTTCAAGCAGCTGAGAAATTCCTCCTCAAGCACCATCTACTCATAGAATGAAATCAGAAGCAAGAAGATGAAGTCACCAGAAGGTGAATCACAGTTGTAGGGGTTGGAAGGGACCTCAAGAGATCAAGTCCAACCCCCAGAGCCTCAGATATCAATTGTAGCAGAGTGCTACAGAGAAAAAATAATCAGTTGCATATTCAAGTGATTTATTAGCCAGAAGTCTTGATTCAGCAGGTATTTCTAGAAAAATCTTTGCTTTTAAATGGTAGCTTCCTAACAGAGGCAGTGTAGCCTGCTGCCAAGGCTGTCCTTTACAGAGTGAGAAGGATCATGCTGAACAGATGAGCCAAATGATTGTAGCTGTAGTAGTCATCAGAAGATAGATCACAAAATCATTAAGGTTGGAAAAGCCCTCCAAGATTGCCTAGTCCAATCATCCCCCTACCCCCTCTATTACTCACTAACCCACATCCCTGAGTCCCTCACCCAACCTTCCCTTGAACACCCAGAGGGATGGTGACTCCACCACCTCCCTGGGCAACCCCTTCCAATGCCCAACTGCTCTTTGGGAGGAGAAATTTCTCCTCTTTTCTAACCTGAACCTCCCCTGGCACAACTTGCAGCCATTCCCTCTCCTCCTGTCGCTGGGTATCTGTGAGAAGAGGCTGAGCCCCAGCTCCCCACAACCTCCTGTCAGGGAGCTGGAGAGAGCAAGGAGGTCTCCCCTCAGCCTCATCTTCTCCAGGCTGAACAGTCCCAGGTCACTCAGCCGCTCCTCATCAGATTTGTGGCCCAGCCCCTTCCCCAGCTTCACTGCCCTTCTCTGGACACGATGTCTTTCTTGGAGTGACACGCTGTCTCACACAGTGGATCCTTGGAGGCTCCAAGGAAGAACTACCATTCTGGCTAGGAACACGTTGATACCCAGGTTAACTCCAACCTGGCAAATTCCAGGGAGACCTGGGAGACTTCAAGACGTGATGGTTGAAAACAGAAATCATCTGTAATATCTTGACAGAATGCAAAACTTCCCATCTCCTATGTTCACGATGGATACACACTTTCTATCATCAACTATTGCCCCAAGTAAGAGTAAGAACATCCTATGGTGCAACACCAAAAGCTTCATGCCACTGGGAACAGCATCTAACACAACTGACTGCACCAATAGAGGACATCTGCTTTATTATGTGTTAGCATCTGTAGCAAGCTCAAGCTTTGCTGTACACATCCTTTTCAACGCAAAACTCAGCCTTAGCAAAAGCTCAACCTTCTTCTTGGGAGGCATGGTCTTTATATTCTGGTTATTCTTTTGTCTCACAGGGATGCCAGAAGTAAAAGGTAACTTGCTAAATCAAAATTTCCCAGCTGGGACTGTAGCTTTTGAACAATCAAATTAAAACCCTCCTGTTTGCTTTCTGTCTTAATTAAATCCAGGGAACTTACCTAATTTGACATCTCCGTGGTCTGTCAGTAGAATATTTGCACCCTAAAACATAGTAAGTAAAAAAATTAAGAAACTTTATTGGGAATAATTTTCTGGGCTAGAAGGTTAAGCTAAGTTTCTCAAAAGTTCCAAATTACCTTTATGTCTCTGTGCATTTTGCCCTTCACATGCAAATAAGCGAGACCCTGGAAATAAAAGAGACACCATGCTTTATTTGTTCACATACTACAAAGCCAGTCCCATCTGATAAATTTAAATCACTCCAGGTATTTTATTTGAAAAGGGAGAAATGTGAGATTTGCAGGGAAGAGGTATGGTGGATTCTGTTCCTCAGGTCTCCCACCTCCTGTCAATACATGTGAAGGGTTGCTTAAGCCAACCCCAGTGTAACATTTTATGTAGACACACATCTATTTTCAAAACAAACCTCAAGGTACCTCACCTTCTCCCTTTACTAAGATTAGCTGTGTTATTTGAAGTTCTGAAGGTTTCAATCAGCAGGTGGTTAGCCTTTAGTCTACCCTTCCAGCAGGACAGAAGGGATCAGGAACAGAACTGCTGAGCAGATGTTCACAGCTCTACAGCCCTGCCTCCAGCAGTGACCAGTTCAGCCACTGCTTCAGGGAAAGGTGTGTGTCCCTGTGATTCCCTCATGGAATTATTCATGGATAAAGAGTGGGGGAAGAAAAGTTTTTTCCAAAAACAAGCTGCCTGCATCGTCTTGTCTTGCATTTCTTCAGGTTTTAGCAACCACCAAATGAAACAGAATTTCAGCCATCTCACTGCTGTATTTTTCCTCTACAAATGATTAGAATTTGCTGCCAGAGATCAAGCAGGCAGCTTAAAACGTGCCCTCTTTTTTCATTCCTCAGCTACTTACCCTCACTTACTAGGTATGAGCTGTTTTCCACAACAAACTTCAAGAATATAACCTAAACAACTGCTGCACTAAGTCTGTGTTACATCAATGGGTGAAAACAGCCCAGCCATCGCCATGGCCACAGCCCAAGAGCTGCCCAGGCCACCAAAGAGATGGGAACAGGATGCAGTTTTAGCATTATCAGCCCTGCAGTGAGATCTACAGAGACATCTGCTCTTAGGGAAACACCTCTGAGAATTGCAGCAATCACTATGTCACTGGGGTTTCTTGCTGACTTTTAGTTATGATATAGAAACTAACAGATTAACCCAGGTTTATTGGCCTCAGCCAGATTCCCAGTGCTTGCAAGTGTAAGGGATGGTACTGCAGCGCTTTCTGGAACCATCACCTGTATCTACTTTCTGTGCATTTCATTATATACCTGCAGAAAGACAGTACCTGTAAAGTTTCTCTGCAGACATATGCGATTTGTAACTCTGACAGAGGGCCTGTTACTGGAAAAAAAAAATAAATGCATTAAGTCTGGAATAGAAAACACACAAAGAACATCATGAAAAGCAGTTTCTCCTTGCAGAAGCTACAGACTGATTTTATACAGACTGTGTTTTACATTCAGCTGAGAAGAGGGGTTTGTTTGCTTGGTTTACAGAAGAGCTTTTTGTAAAAAAAAACAAAAACAACCAACAACCAACCCCAGCACAGTAACAGAAGACAATACCCACAGTGAGAAGAAAACGTGTTTTGACAGAAATCTAATTATCATTTTACAAGAGACTTTGTAGTAATGTAATATCCTGTAGTCTGAGCAAAGTAAAAAGCAAGTAAAGTAACTTCTGCTCATTTTTTTATACCAGAATGGCAATGTTCTATATTAGGGACCTAGGGGACTTAGTATTGTTTTAAAGCTATTTGTACTACCTGGCTGAAAAACAAAGCAGAAAGAACTCTGCTATTCCAAAACTCCTGCTATCATTTGAAGGCTGAGCAAGTCCCCAGACTGCTTTTCCAGCAACCTCAATAAATCCTGCTACAGAACCAACGACTCTAGATGAAACCTCAGAGGGGAAAATAATAGTAAGAGAGAGGTAAGGTTTTCCACAGGAGCAGGAATGAATTTCACCCTTTAAAAGTCAAATGTTGAGATTTCCCAGTGAAAACTCCTTCCTCACACCATGTACAGTCTCTGTATCTAATAAGTGTAATTTCTGCTTGGGAGATCTTTTGGACGGTTTTTTTCTTCCACTCCTTTCACCTCCCCTCTAGAGAGAGGCTGAGGGAGCTGGGCTTGTTCAGCCCAGAGAAGAGAAGGATGTGGGGGGACCTCATTGCAGCCTGCCAGTCCCTGAAGGGAGCAGAGGAACAGGAGGGGAATCAGCTTGTTCAAGGGCAGAGCCTGGCAGGACAAGGGGGCTGGAGTGAAGCTGGAGGAGGGAAGGGGGAGAGGAGATCTTGGGGGGAAGTTCTTTGCAGAGAGAGTGGTGAGGGGCTGGCAGGGGCTGCCCAGAGCGGGGGTGGGTGCCCCGTCCCTGGGGGTGTTGAAGGCCAGGTTGGCTGGGGCCCTGGGCAACCTTGTGTAGCTCCAGGCCTGGAGGTTGGTGTTCCTGCCTGTGGCAGGGGGTTGGAGCTCTCTGATCCTTGGGGTCCCTTCCAACACAGACCATCCTACGATTCTATGAAAGCAGATAAACTGCTTCTGCATGCGGTGTCAAGAGGTTGGCAAGCTCCCAGCCTAGAGCAGCTGCAGCTACAGCTACTGGACAGCTTGCCACTGGAGTAACTCAAGTTCTTTGGGTCAGTCCCCTAAGCATCATGGAGAAAAATAAATAGCATGATGGCTACAAAATAAAGCACGTTATGCCCCAGAATGACAGGGTATTAGCTCAGAATTCCAGTCACCCTATGTGAGAAGTCCCCTCAATGTAGCTAAAAACCCCACTGTTGATGCCCTAAGATAAAACACACCTAGTGCCTGACCAGTACCAACCATTCCCTGTTAGTTTGCTTATTATTTATATTTCTTCTTGGCAGAAAGCTTCCCAAACATACAAATGTTAAAATAAAGTTTCAAAGTACCATGGTAGATATCTTGGAGGGATCCCCCACCGCAGTATTCCATGCATATCCACAGCTTTTCACGGCTATCAAAAAGAAATATAGAACACAGGCATCAGAAGCTGATTGATCTGTATGGAGAATGGAGTTCATCATGATTATTTAAAGTGTTTTCTATTGGTCTTGATCATTCTGTTAAAAAAAGGCACATTCTCATACACAATTAGTGGTTATTTGTTTTACCTGTCATTAATAACCTCAATATAAATTCTCACCTACTAAAATGAAAACTTTATGCCAAAATCACTGAGAAATCTTTAAACATTATCAGACCTAGAGTGCGTTGTTAGAATTCTTACCTCCTAACTGCAACAAAGAACTCACAGAAGAATCGTCTGAGGTTTATCTGCTATCAGCAAGATTACATTAGGCAACACACTAGGGTCACAGTTTCAATCTGAAATTGAAATTACCTAATTCTATCTAAAAAACCTCTTCTTTTAGATACAAAACTTCATGGCCTCGAAAGGGGGGTGAGGATTTAGAAATTTAGCCATTTTGTTCCAGTTTGGAAGTCTATTTAGGTCGTATGGATTACTTAAAAAACCACCATGCTCCAAGAAATCTAAAGATGAAGCCTTGTAGAAAAAAGACCAAGCAGGCAAAGCAGTGATCTATATTCCCACAGAGCCAATTGATAAATGGCAGAGTTCCACAGAAATGGAAAATATTCCCCAATTTTCTACACAACATTTAACATGTGCACTTGGAAGATGCAGCCAGCTGGCATCACCTTGTTTCTGCCTCTCAGTGTCGCATCTGTTACACCAGAACTATGAAAAATATTATTACCAGTGGTAATAATAATGTTAATAATAATACTAAAACCAGTATTTTAATAATAATATAAAATATTATATTCAGTGCTTTGCTCTCACGCCTCCCTGGCTGTGCTTCTACAGCATGAAAGGCTACCATTAAATCAAATATCACAAAGCAATTCTGTTCTAGACAAATAACAAGATAGCTTCATATTAAAAGTGATGAACATTTAAAGTCTACCCTGCAAGTGAGTAGGATTGGGTATGTTGTAAAAATCTCTAGGGGAAAAGAATCTTTCTGTTCCTAGTGATAAAAATATTCCAGCCTTTTGGCCAGCAGAGAAAACAAAGTATTAGTCACTTAACATTTTTCAAAGCCAACTGGGAACTGAAGTGAATTCAACACTGAGAGAGGATATAAGTATTAATCCAGACTGAGCATTGTCTTGGGAAAGGATTGAGAGAAACACAAGTTAAAAGAAATAAGTGGGGTTTACCTGAGATAGCTCCCAAAATAGGCGACTATGTTGCAATGCTTGCATTCTTTAACCATATATATTTCTTGCTGGATCAATGAAAAGTCATCTCCTGAAAAACAGGAAGCAGCCAAGAGTTACATCACATGCAAGTGAATGTTTCAGAGAGGTCTGAAAGCGTGCGTCTACCTCCCAAAAAACAAGCTGGGGGCCTGGGTGACTGCCAAGCCCTCCTAGGAGGGTTCTCCAGCCTAGCAGCCTGTTCGGCAAGAGTTACCTACACATATCAGCCTGCCAGTTTCCATCCTTTATTAGGTCTTTTGCACGACACACAAATTTTTCTTGAACATCAACGGAGACAGGCTGGCCCGGTGGCCTGAACGTGATCCATCAGTTCAGACAGCTCAACTTTCAGGCACTGAAAGAGCTCTGAAGAAGAAGGAAAGGGATCTCATGGACAGATAGGAGCACGGGAGAGAATGCTGGAGCAGGCCCTTGTGTAGCCATCAGACAGCCCCAGTTTGGAGCTTTACTGGGACCTGGCGCTCACAGCACAAGGGTCCCAACAACAAGGAAAGATTGCTGCAAGCTAATTCCAGAGTCCCCTGCCTGAAACCAGAAGAGATCACATACCAGAGGCCCTTCATTAAAAGTATTTCATTGCAAAACGACCCTGACGGAGCATATGGCCTGCCCGCCCACTCAGCCACCACTGACTCAGAAGAGAAGCACAGAGTCCTCAGCACAGACTGCCTTGTGATAAGCACAGTTTGGGATGAGGATGGCTACATAAGCACATTTGCACATCTGATAGTTCTTTGGGGGGAAAAAATTGAGAAAGAAAAACAAAAAAAAATCTACAGGAAAATACAGCCTGGCCAGAGCAAGAAGAGCCCAGCGTGTTTCTGCCACTTCCATTTAAATTAAAAGTAATAAATAAATCACAGATGCAATGAAGCAAACTAAAATATCTGAGAGCTACAAAAACCACTGGTATACTTTTATTAAATCCTGTTGAGAGAATTTCTAAACAGAGGATGGAAACATCCTCCTGTTCCCCCCAAGTTCTCAAGCTCTAAGGCCGTAGCTTTGCCTCCCTGAGGCCCGGGACAGGCTTCACCCCAGCCCAGTGCTGGGGCTCCTACAGAGGCTCGCTCGGATCAGCTGGCTCTGTAGGAACAGCCCCAACACCAGCAGTGATCTAACAAATAATATCAGCACAGCCTGACAGCCGCCCTTGGAAGAGCAACATGGCCAGGAGTCAGCCTATTAGGCCATCCTAGACAGGCGCCTGCTTTGTGATCATGCATATATACATCTTTCACTGCCTTTATTCTTCCTTTGGCATGAACAAAACTCCTGTAACAGTTTGCAAGACACAAGAGACTGGAACACAGAAAAAGGTTTCTGGTTTTAGATAAAACACTGATCCAGACGATGAAAATGACCATGTCCTTGTCAAGACAAAAACTGCTTTTGATTAAAGTTTCACTAGTAGAAGTTATCTTCTATCAGTCAGGGATGTGTAACCCAGAAAGCACACTTCACTTATATGATTTTTACAAGTCCAGTAGGTCTCAAGGACTGCACAGTCCTTCTGGATTCTTCACGTTTGTTTAATGTTGTTGGAGTGAGTCCAGGAGGACATGGAGCTGTTGGAGAGAGTCCTGAGGAGGCCACGGAGATGATGCAAGGGCTGGAGCCCCTCTGCTCTGGAGCCAGGCAGGGAGAGCTGGGCTGGCTCAGCCTGGAGAAGAAAAGGCTGCTTCTGGAGAGAGCTCTGAGCCCCTTCCCGTCCCTCATGGGTCTCCAGGAGAGCTGGGGAGGGGCTGGTGCCCAGGGCAGGGAGGGCCAGGCCCAGGGGAACGGCCTTCAGCTGCAGGAGGGCAGCTGGAGAGGGGCTGGGAGGCAGAAATCCTTCCCAGGGACGGGGTGGCCCAGAGAAGCTGGAGCTACCCTGGGATCCTTGGCAGGGTTCAAGGCCGGGTTGGATGGGGTTTGGGGCACCCTGGGCTGGGGGGGGTGTCCCTGCCTGTGGCAGGGTGGCACTGGGGGGCTCTGAGGGCCCTTCCCACCCAAACTAGTCTGGAATTCTGTGGTAACTATGATTTTTAAGTAACTTCTTTTAAAAGAGATGCTTTTACTTGCTGTGCTTTGAAACAGCTTCCCTGAGCAACAATGTCCCTGGCACAGGAAGGACCTGGGGCAGCCATTACTGATGTACAGCTCCCCAGCTGTCCATACATACGTGGCTACGCAGTGGATGTTCACAGATACAGTGAAAGAAGTGCCACTTTCTTTAACAATTTCCAAATGATCACAACTCTCATGTCTCAGCAATTACCAGGCTTTTACTTAAGAACATGGCTATGAAATACAGAGGCAGAAGGGGCTGCTTGTGCACGAACACAAGTTCTTATTTCAGTAAATCCTCAAGGACTTCTTGAATTGTAGGGAGAAACACTTCACTGGGGCAGGGAAACATGACAAGAAGAGTTTTGAATGTGAAGAGTCTCTTTTTGTAAAATAAGTAGCTTTTTTTTTTTAAATAATGTAAAAAAGGCGACCTGATTTCCATAAATTTAGCAGAGATTTCACACTGTGCTTGCTTTGTAGGTTACCTTTCAGCTACGGCTTTGCTTGAATTCACATGCCCTGCCTATTAAAGGTTACTGAGAACAAAGGATCCTGGAGTTTGAATTTGATGGATTAATTTCTCCCATTTCTCTGACAAACTTCCTGAGGGAAACTGAATGTACCCCGATAACTAACTGGAGCATTTCTAAACCACAGAAGTTTTTTGAGAAAGTCAAATCTAAGCAAGTTTGAAAGCAAAACCCTCCCAACCCCACACCAAAGAGTGCAGGGCCTTTCTCTAACACTACTAGCTGTTCAGGGTATGGAATGCCAAACACCCCTGCTCTCTTATTGAATCAAAGAGCCATCAGTGTGTCAGAAGCAACATTTCAGAACAAGTAGATATCACCCCACATGAAAGTCACCATCAAGAAGCAAAACCTCATTAGGCAGCAGGAGGAATTGCCCTTGGCTAACAACGTGGAGCAATGGGAAAGGCAGTTCTAGGAACTGTGACTGATGGGGGGAAATTGAAGGAAATAGGGCGATTTGGGCTAGGAAAAGACAATAGGGAAGATAACAACCTTCATGCACATCAAAGGGATCAGGGAAGGGATAATACATTCACCACTTTCATGATAGGACAGTTAGCGATGGGCTTAAATTGCCTTAACCTACGTTCTCCATACAGATGAAAAACTCTTCCTACCAGAGCAGTGAACTCAAAGGCATGGGAAGCTGTGAAATTTCCCAACAGTGGAAAAAAAACCCAAAAGAAAAACAACAAAATAAGAGAACACTGAACAAATGCCCTTTGGGAGTGACTGAGGTTGATCCTGCCTGTAGTAGAGGATGACAGAAAAGATGATATCAATTTGCAATTAATAAATGAAGAATCTATGCAAGAAATAGGGTACTCCACAGGGAAAGGCAAAAAGAAACAGGATTTTAGAGGAAAAGGGGAGTGCAGGCTGAATACAGACAGGGAGCTGCTATAAAAGTAGCAAACAGATGGAAAGAAGTGGAGAAGTATCCATGAGAAAAGTTGGGCTAAAATATGTAGAAAAGATTCTGAAAGATCAGACACAGAGATAGGAGAGAAGATGTATAGTCGCTCAAAGACGACAAGAGTGAATTCAAAACAAAGGAATTCAGAGTTTCCAGGCAGCTGGAGTATTAATCTTGGCAAGAGATGCTGGAATAGGGCAAAAATTAAATATCCTTGGATAGCATGAAAACAACAACAAAAAAAAAGGCAAAGAATTTGTAGAAAATACTTCACAGAGAGGGAGACAGTGAGATGAAAAGAATTAGATCAAAGGTGACAATATATCCATACAGAGAAATTTCCATCTGTTTTACTCATCAGAGATTGCTTGATGCTAAGTAACATGGAATCGGAAAAATGTCCTTTTTGTCTACTCACATGTTTGCAATTATGGGTTATGTGGCATGTGGAGCAAAAACATCGTTCAGGGAGCTGCTGTAAATCACACAGTGACTCACTGCAGCTTGCTACTATTATGTAATCTCACCTCTGCAGCGAGACGCAGGACACAACGGAGCGTTACAATGGGATATTCTCCTCTGATCCCAGCTTGGCACAACCCGCTGCTTGTTCTCCAGCACAGCTGGCAGGGAGGGGACTGCTGAAACGTGCAGCCCTGTTAGTGTGTGATGCATTGGGTTGCAGAAGCTAAGCAGAGTAAGGCTTGGTAAATTTGAAGTAAATCTGGATTTAAACAGGAGATCATTGAGAAAACTGATGGCCCGTTAACACCAGGGAATTTATAGATGTCCTGCCACGCTGTCCTAGCTGGAGAGCACGTGTATGCTGGATCCACACACCCCATGCTGCAGCACAGGATGGATCTGATGGCTCCAGTGCCTATCACACAGCGCTACGAGGTCTTCTGAGCATTCCTGACCTTGATGGGTTTTGAGCAACTGCCCCAACTCCCAGTTGTATTTCCATGTGGTCTGCTGACCACTTTGAGTGGTGCCACCTGTAAGAAGATCCAGGGTCACTTCTCACAACTCCTCATGGGTCGGCAGGGAATCCCTTGATTGTCTAGAAGGCTCCTCAAGGAAGAAGTAGTTCACAGTTTCTGTTTTAAATTGGTTTCTTCTGCATTACTTCAGCACTGCATCACAGGGCTGATGCTGTGTGGGAACAGAGGGAGGGACAGGCAGGCATTGTCCAGGGCTCGCACGCAACTGGGAGGAGGGAACTGACGGCATTCGGAGACATGCATGGTGTCACCAAAGGGTGGGACAGAACCTCTTGGTATGAGGCCAGATCTTCCAGGTGCCAGGCAGACAGCACTCCTGCCCCTCAACATGCAGTGCCCATGGGCCCCAGCACGCTAGGGACAGTACAGGGTGCCTGGTACAGGTGCGACATGCTCCAAAGCCTTCCTTCTGAGCCTTGGGGTGGAGCTTGAGTGCAGACATTTTGCAGTGCTGGGTCTTTCAAGGCTATAATTAACATTTGTTATTTGGAAGTGAGATGCCATTCAGCAGTGGGACCAAGTGGACACTGAAGGATGCAGAGCAGGGTCACAGCATGGCTGCTGAGCGCGAACACTCTCATTGTATTCCTACAGCTTCCACAACCAAGAGACGTCCACACCTTGAGTCAGCAGAAGCGACCATCAGCTCTGCTGGGACCATTCCTCAAACGCTTTTATTTCCACAACGTGAGCTTCAGAACAGGGAGAATGACAGGAACAACAACTCTGCAGAAATCATTCACCCCAGTTTACAAACTCCACAGCCAGCAACACCCACAGGCCATCAGGTCCCCTGCCTTGATTTCCCGACATCACCATGCTCCCCAGTTCTCTCTCGCTCCCTCCAAGCCACCTTCCTGAACCCAGTGAGAGCTCAATCTCCACTGACCAAGGTGGTGGCTTTCCTGACACGTACACTTTTGCTTAGGTTAGTGTTTGCTCCTAATCTTTCATCTCCACCCTTGTTAATTCCCAACACATTTTCCAACAGCTTGATGTGCAAGAGGACTGACCAACAGCCCCAAAATACCTTGAGGGGCCTGGACAGGATGCAAGGCATTACTGGAGCATCCCCTTCCCCAGGTATGACACATACAGAACTCCTGCACTGCTCTTTACCAACCATTTTGGAAACAGTGAACAATCCTTTTGAAGTTTCACATCTTTAAAGAGGAGAATAATTCAAACCACACTCAAGCATCTGAGCTGTGTTACCCATACCTCTTTTCTTGGGATTCAAGGAAACCTGCAGTCTGAAAGAACTTAAATTTCCCCCAAACGTGAAGCTCAGAAACTTGATTCCAAGCAGGAAACAGTTCTTTGGAAACAATGATGTTTCCACCAGCGAATCTTAGCGCCAGGCATCTTGTTGCCAACTGGTAACCACTGATGGTACTGATTATCTCTCCACTGATAGAAAACATTCCTGGTGGAGATGTGCTGCCGCAGCAGCACGAGGGCTGCAGGACGTAGCACACAAGCGTTTGGAGCGACGGGTCTAACATCAGAAATGATTTCCCTGTCTGTGTTCTCTTCTGTCCTGCTTGAATCCTATTTCTGAGCAGCCATGTCCACATATAACCTCCATTCCTGTTCCTTAACACTTCCATCTCTCCTTACCTACTTACTGTTGTACACCTCAGCCTCTCCGGAGCCCGTCTGTACTCTCCCTTCTCACCACTGTCACCTCACTACCGCTTCTTCATGCATCTTGTCAAATCATGTGTCCTCCTGATTCATCCCTTCACAACCTGCCTTCACCCCAGGGGTCACACTCCAGCATGTTCCAACTCAAATGTGTGATCTTGCAGCTTCTTTCCTACTCACAACTCCTCCTTCCCCAACACAATCCCTTCCACTGGCTGCCTTCACCCAAGAAACTCTGTGTTGGAAGTGAAAGCTGACCCTACATGGAAACAGGAGCTCACCCACTCCCTCCTGACGTGTTTCTGAAAGAAGAGCAGATTATAAATGCAAAGTAACATCAGAAGGTAAATTCCATGAAGATGCTGGACCCTCTACACCAGAAGACCACTCCGTGCCTGTTTTATCTGTGTGTGCTCCACAGGCAGGCTGAGCAGCAGTGGAAGCCCATGGCAGTACCACTTGGGACACGGCACGAGGCGATGCTCCGGCTTTAACAGCTCAGGTGGGCTTGGAAGCTCCGGTGTTTGCATAGATGCGGCATGGTACAGGGAGCTGCACACCCACCTCTCCCAACCAAGCCTCTCTCCAGTCCCCAAAACACCCTAGGGTGACAGCACAGCTCTGCTGTGTTGTGGTTGCAGTCTGGAAGGGACACCCAGCCTGACTCAGCCCTGTGGCTGCACTCCTGTGTGGAATACGAACCTCCACTGTGAACAAATCACATGAGATACAAACCAAACCTAACAAGCCAGACCTGGCTTTGAATGTACTGAGCACAGTACTAGGATGACTGTTTTCCCTTGAATGGTTCCAACTCCAGCTGAAGATCCACCCCGAAATAGGCAACTGGGTACTTCTGGTCTTTACAGGTACCTCAGACAGAAAACACCAATGTGGGACCAAACCAAAACCAGCAACGGGAACCTTCTGTGACCTTGCAAAAGGTACAGAGCATGACATAATTACAGCAGCCCGCAGTGAGGGCACTACTTGTCATTACAGTGGTGTTTACAAGGGACATGAGTATATTTTAAGCTATTTTGTTGATCATGCTTTCCCAGAGAGAAAGTTCTGCAGCAGAAAACTACACTGGCAAATAGCTGCCTCTTTGTATCGAGCCCCCTCTCGATTCATCTGCTAAACCCATAGAAGGAAGTGGCTTTAGTGTTTCAGATGGTTTTGGCTTCTACACTGCTGAGTACAGTTGGATTAGTTTCTGAAATAGAATTGGTTCCCAAATTATTTGAAGCATTTGTACTCAGTGGATGCTGGGAAATGTCATTAGCGTGCCATAATACTTTTGCCTAATGCTCTCCAAAGTCTATGCCAAAAAAAAAAAAAAGAAAAAAAAAAAGTGAAAAACACTTGTCTATTTTGATTTTAGCAGCTCAGCTTAAGTAACTGTGGTAGCAGCTCCAGTGTACAACCCCAAACTGCAAATCAATCAATGACAGTAGCCTTCCAAGTAGACAGTGTGCTTCCTTTGTCTGGGGAACAGCCAAAGGAAGGTAACAGCAGATGAAATACCTATTTGTGTTGGGGTCTCGCTGCAAGTTGGGGTCTCTCTGCCTACCAATTCTCTTGCTACCTGCAGGAGATGAGGGAATAACACAAACAAACCACAATTCATCCCCACCCTCCATTTCAGCAGTTTCGCTGGGTCTCCCAAAATCCTGCCATCTTATTGTGCACTGTTTCTTGCAGCTTTAATTCAACACATTCCTCACCTCCTCTGGGGCACTCTCTGCTTCAGAGTCTTTTGTCTTCTGCTCCCAATTCCCCTGTCCTGTTGAGTTTGGAGCTTTTATTTTTTCCATCCACTAATTAATTCCCATCTATGAGCCGCCGCCTCCTCCTCCTCCCCAGAAGATGGTGTATATAAATCACAAGCCTTTTTCTCTGGTGACTAACTTAGAAGATTTATTACCATTCTTTTTCTAGCTGTGCCCTGTGGACTGACAGGAGCTCATGTTGGTGCTTGGAGGAGCTGCCCTCTCTGAGGAATCATGACAGTTGAGCTGCAACAGCTTCTGACACTGGCCTGGTCCAGGAATTGATGGTGCTCTCTAAGTACCAACAAAGCTACACAAAGCCCTTAAAATGAGTCAGAACATTAAAGTGGGGGAGCAGATGAATTTGTTGGGCTTTTTTTTTCTTAGAATCTGGAAGATTTTGAACAGCCACATCTTCCTGCAAAGACAGTAAGCTGTCACAGTCCATTCAACCCTTCAGAGGCAGTGGACATCCCAGAGAATGAAAACTAAGAGAAATAAACAAATGCTGTGAACCAAATGCTGTGAACCCTCCTTACAAACCAAACAACATCCCCCACCCAAGATCTCTGCCAAGAGGATGTGGGTGTACATGCTATGGGTGAAGATCAGGCTGGCAACATTGAAAAGATATATTAAATAAAAGAAAAGCAACCCACCAGACTAGAAGAAATTCCTTCCCTGTGGCAAGTCAGACCAACAATGTAATGGTGCTTATAAGACATGGTGATCAGTGCTAATTAAAATGGGGTTCTCAGCCATGGTGACTCTGGGCCAGCCTTGCACTTCCCACTGTAGTGCTTAAGCTGCACCAAGCAAAGGCAGAGGCTGCTTGGCCTCCAATGGGTCCTGCTCTTCCAACTGCTCTAATGGTAGAGGATTTGGCTTCTGCTTCACTTCAGTTTTCAAAGCTGTTCTTCAGATCCACACTAAAAGCAGACCTCCTTCACTTGGGTAAGGTGCAGGGGGACATGAAGGCTCGAGGAGGCCTCTTGCTGCAGTAGCGATACGTTAGTGCCATCCTCACTGTGTCCTTAGAGCACTGCTCTGCCCCACCACAGACCCGCTGAGAGATGAACCCAGCAGTGGTCCGCTCTCCCTGGCACTGCTGCTCCAAACACTGGCCACAGCAGTTCAGCCAAGCAGGAGCAGAGGGATCCCCACGGCGGCTTCCACGGCATTTATCATTGCCTAATTAGTCTCAGCACTGCAATCCATGCACATCAGGAAGGGTTAGCAGACACAGTCACCCAAAGGCACTGGTTTTAGCTTCTCCTCTGAGTATCCCCTCACTTCTCGCACCTTCAGCCTTCACCAACATCTCCTGGGGTGTGACATGAAGGGGATCACAGAACCAACCAGAGTTACAAAGTAACCCCACACTGGGTATGGTATGGGGCCCTTCAGTCCCACATCCCCTCTCCAAGAGCGGATGCCAAGGAAGCATTTCAAAACAGACCACACAGGGATGCTTCCCCCAAACACACTCCCCATCTCCAGAGATTTATGGCTCAGAAAAGCCTCTCCATCACAGATGGGATCTTTGTATTTAATAGTCTTTCATGTATTTTTCTCTCACATAAATCTGCACAGTTGCTTTTGCACCTAAGCAAACACAACTTAACCCAATGAGGAGTTTCACAGATCTTGCAGAGAAAACCACATTTCCTTGTTGCTCACAGCCTGACAACCACTTGCTGCACCCGTCGCCTCCAAACCCACCCCCAGCTCAGTTCCCTCATCTGCTTCCACCTAAATCCTGGTAAATATGGAGTAGCACAGCGATGGGATGAAGCGTGCAAGGCCAAGAGAACTATCCTGCCCATCACTACTTACTGCCTTTCCATTTGAAAAACACAGAACCCCAAATGAGAGGAAAACCCATGCTGTGAACCACATCAAATCAGCACAGGGCAAGAGGCCCTTCTGTTCCAAAGAGGTTGCCACCTAATGAGATCAAAGAGCTGAGGACTGAAAGGACCACTGAAGGGAATCAAAATGGCTGGTAGAGGTCACACTGGTGGGAGTTCAGGGCATGCCCGAGGTTCTGCCCACTGACCACCACTCACTAAGTCATTACAATCATTAATCCTGGTGGGAGTAGGCAGGTTTGATAATTAAAGACGTTTATGTAATAGGTACTGAGCCACAGCCACTGACATCTGAGCTGTGTTTCTGTGGAGCTGGATTTGCAGAAGACCTTGCTGACTCTAGAAGAGCTGCAATGGGAACAGTGGTACCACCAGCACAGCCTGGCTGGTCTTTGCTTGTTGATCTGCACTGGTACACTTCAGTGGAAACTTCAAGAAAGGAGGAGAAGGAAAGGTAAAGAATCCAGCTGAACCTTTCTTTTCATCTAGTCACTGGAATTTCTTCAAGTTTTTCCAACTGGAAAAAAAAAAGCTGATATTTCAGAAAATTTTCCCTGGTTAAAAAATAAACAAACACAACAATCACTTGCCAATGAACAGCTAGGCTCATGGGGAAATCTTCCATCAAGCAGTCCAGAGGACAACATACTTTCCTTGGATGTGGGAAACCTCAAATGAATCTGCCTGTGATCACTTTACAGAAGAGACCAGCCATCAACCTGAGCATCAACCAGGCAAGAGAGTGACTCACGTGCCACCTAATGAATTCAAATTTAATTCACACTAAAAGCAAAAGTATATGAAAAGTTTCAGCAGAAATCCTTAAGACCACCTTGAAATGCCTCAAAGGGCAGCAGGGAAACCAACATCCCATGAGGAGGGAGACGCAACTGCTGGTCTTCATTGTAAAAACCACAAAGATGGGTCTGAACTCCTCTTCATCAATATTCTCTAACCCCACGGTAGATGGGGACTCTGAACTCCTCTTCATCGACACGCTCTAACCCTGTGGTAGATGGGAACTCTCACTGCCTTCCTCTCCCACTTCATAACTGGCACTTTGGTGTCCCTGATAATTTTTCTTGGGAGGAAGAAAACAAGGGATGGGGTGAAGCCACCAAACCATTCCATTTTAGAAATGTCCCCAGCCCTTTTTTCTTTGCACCTCTTTTTTATTTTGGTAAAAAGGCCTTTGGTGAGTTAACCCAAATTCATGGATAGCTGCTTAACATTTTCAAAATTGCTGAAATAGCAAAGAGTAAAAAACACTTGATTCCATGGCTATTATCTTAACAAACAGTAAAGATCTTCTGGAAGACTTAACAAATCCCCAACTGAAAAGACATTATCATTGTTCCCTCCAAGTAGTGATCTGGGATTTCACAACCAAGAATACAAGGGGAGGCACACACATGGATCCTTCTGTCAAAGGTTTGGGAATTATTATTCAAGGATAACTGACACATCAGGAAAATTTAGCTGGTCTAGAAGTCAGCTTGATAATACTAAGCTTGTATGTGAAATGAACATAGTTAGATTCCAAACCAGCCTTCTCTGAAACAAGGCCAAGTGTAGGGTGCTGCACATGGGACAGAACAACCCTGAGCAGCGCTATAGGCTTGGGGGAGACTGGCTGGAGAGCTGACAGGCAGAGAAGGACCTGGGGGTGTTGGGTGACTACAGGCTGAATATGAGCCAGCAGTGTGCCCAGGGGGCCAGGAAAGCCAAGGGCATCCTGGCTTGTGTCAGCAATAGTGTGGCCAGTAGGTCTGGGGAGAGGATTGTGCCCCTGGACTGGGCACTGGTGAGGCTGCACCTCGAGTTCTGGGTCCAGTTCTGGGCTCCTCACTGCAAGAAGGACATTGAGGGCCTGGAGCGAGTCCAGAGAAGGGCAACCCGTTGTGTCTGAGAACCCATGATGGCTGTCAACCCGAGTGACAGGACAGAACCATGCAACAACAAGCAAATGTATCTTCCTAACCAGTAAGAGGAAGATAGCACATCCACCTAGCAAGTCAGACACACTGTGAGCTCCCCGTGAAAAGTACAGTCACATAGAGTCATGAATAGATGCTGTTGTTCAGGACTGGAGACTATTTCAGTGCAGGTTATCAAAACCTCAGACCACAGAAGACAGGTTGGCAGGGAACTCCAGATGGCTTTGGAGAATTACAGAATCAAAAAACAGTTGGAAGGGACCTTGAAAGTTCATCCAGTCCAACCCCCTGCCAGAGCAGGATCACCCAGACTAAATCCCCCAGGAACACATCCAGGAGGGTTTGAATGTCTCCAGAGAAGGAGACTCCCCAGCCTCTCTGGGCAGCCTGTCCCAGGGCTCTGTCACCCTCACAGTGACAAAGTTCCTCCTGACATTCCCATGGAGCTTCCTCTGCTCCAGCTGCACCCGCTGCCCCTTGTCCTGTCACTGCCATCACTGAGCAGAGCCTGGCTCTGGCCTCCTGACACTTGACCTTAACATATACACAGACATTGATGAGGTCACCCCTCAGTCTCCTCCAGGCTAAAGAGGCCCAGCTCCCTCAGCTTCTCCTCATAAGGAAGGGGTTCCACTCCCTTCATCACCTTGGTGTCCCTGTGCTGGGCTCTTTCAAGGAGTTCTATGTCCTTCTTGAGCTGAGGGGCCCAGAGCTGGACACAATATTCCAGCCTTCTGCTCCAAGTTGGGCTAACTGCAGTCAGGTCATACCACTCAAGGCCCTGCCCAGTCAACTTTAGAAAATCTTCAAGGACAGGGATCTCACCACATTCCTGGGCCCTGCCCCAGAGCACAAGCACTCTCCTTGAGAGGAATTTTCCCCACCTCCAGCTGGACCATCCCTTGGTGCAGCCTGTGCCTGCTGGCTCTCACCCCTTCACTGGGCAGTCCTGATGAGAGCCTGGCTCCACCTCCCCTGCCAGTCCACCGTGGAGGACAGTAATTAGATCACTCTTCAGTCCTCTTGTCCTCAGACTAAAAACTACTCAGTTCTGCCAGCCTCTTCTACGTTAAGAGTCTTTCCAGAGTTTTGTACATCTTTCCTTCCCAAAGAGTCTGTATTTATTCCTTGCAGCACTCTGGTGATGGAAGCTAGCTCATTGTGTCTCCATAAATCCCACTACTTCCTTAATCATCCCTTAATTGCTTCATAGGCTCCAAGTGTCAGTCCACAAGCACAGTCCACACGTTCCCAGGAGGAGCCTCCCTCATCCCCTGCCCAAAGAGCCTGAACAGACACAGCACAGTTCAGGCTAACCACAACCACAGAGACACTGTGAAGGCAAGGAGATGTAGGAGAGGAGTATGTTAAGGAAGGATTTGACAGGTAATGCAGCAACCAAGTCATGACTTCTTCTAGCAAATGCAGGATCCTCAGGTGGGGCTGAGTTATAACTGAGGAGATACAAGTCTCCTCTCATTTCCACTGAGGACATAATTTCTGATTTCAACTCTATGCACGGCCCAGATAAGGCTTCAACTCAGCAAGTCTCTTGGGCAGCAAGGGAGCTTCTTTTAGGAGTAGCAGAAAATGCATGGGGAAACGACAGCATGAGCCACCCTCCATCCTCCCACCTTTTAACTAAAAGGAGACATGTTAAAAAGCACAGAGCACTGTTTCTTCCAGTGAGCATTAGCACCATTGCCTGGTCCTTTCTCCCTTTCAGCTACCACAGCCTACCAGCTCCTTACCATCTCTGAGCTCACAACTCACCATCTGTCCTTAATCTTCTCTTTGTACTAACACTACCCTGTGACTGCAGCATCTTTTCAGGCAGCGATCGATAAGGCAGACAAGAACGAACCAGGAAACAGTGAGGAGGACATAGCTAAAAGTATGCACATTCTGCAGTGCTTCCTGTCTTCTAACCACTGAAACTCAAAAAAAAACAACCCCAAAACCCAAAGTCTTCTTTGTCTGGAGCTTCAGAGCCATGAGTAAACAAACATATGGGGGAAAATGAAAATGCAATTCAAAAATACAGAAAAGAATGTCAAACTTACCAGGCTCCAACTTGATGATTTTTACAGCAGCCAGTTCACCTGTATGAAGATTTCTGGCCTGAAATAAGAGTTAAGGCATATTTAATTATACTGCATCACACAGACTCTTATAAACTCTGAGAATATACACTATGAAGTCATGTGTTACAAATATGGCACAGTAGAGTTATGTGAGAGCAAACTGGGTGAGGATTATCTGGGTTTGGTGTTAGCACAGCATCAACCTAGTCACAGTTGTGAAGCGTTACCCACAGATCCTTGAGACTTTAAAAACCAACCCACCCCCAGCTATCTGCCCACAATGAGAGTTCATGCCTCTCAAACACTGTTTTTAAGGGTTGCTGAAACCAAGAAGTTCCTGCTGTCCGTGCTGGCTGGGGTGGCATAAAAGCACTGTGCTGCAGCACAGCCTGTCATGAGCGTGTAGCACGGAGTGCTCAACCGCCCATCGCCTGGTGCTAAACCTCAGCGGGCTCTGAAAGTGGAAGCGATAGGTGGAGGGGCAGTGAGAAGCACAGCAGATGCTGCACAGGTGAGTCACAGGTCCCTGCTAACAGCTTAACTCTGAAAACAAACTCCTTCCAGCAGATCTTGACAGAGGAGAGTGGTCCCCACCATCCTCATCATAGAATCCCAGCCTGGTCTGGATTGGGAGGGACCCCAAGGGTCACAGAGCTCCAACCCCCTGCCACAGGCAGGGACACCAACCTCCAGGCCTGGAGCTACACAAGGTTGCCCAGGGCCCCAGCCAACCTGGCCTTCAACACCCCCAGGGACGGGGCACCCACCCCCTCTCTGGGCAGCTGGTTCCAGCCCCTCACCACTCTCTCTGTGGGTGGGGAGCTTCAACTAAGTCTTTACAGAACTGGTCTAACTGGGTGCACTGTTAATTTCCCAGTGAGAATTCCAGGCTGGAGGAAAAGGGCACAGGAACATCAGCTAGAGGAAGTTTTCCGAGGTGATTTCATTAACACTTTTAACTTCAGTAAAATGAGCTCTAAATCACTTGGGCACCATCACCAGAGCTAAACTAAATTGGTTTTGATGCACCACCTGATCTGGATAGGCGCTGTGGTGTCCTCCTTTTGTTCTTCATCCAAAAGGTACAGGAGTCTAAACCAAACGGCTCCACTCTTACCCTAACAAACACACCAAGGATTCTGAGCCCGTGAAATCTGGTCCAGAGGTAGATTAGACAACCTCAACAGAAAGCTGGGCTAGAAGAAATCAAATCAGGCTGTTACTTAAGATGAGGAAGCAAAGCAAATATGTTCCTGTGCACTGAACTGAAGGAAGCCACTACAGATCAAAACACTCTCCTCTTCTGTGTGGACAAGAAGTTGTCTCAATTTAACAACAGGTAAAGCAAGAACTTGAAAGATGAACCCTTCAGTTTTGTCAGCACTTAATCAAGCTTCCAAAATGAGAAATGCTTTCCAGCCAGGGAAGGAAAAAGAACCACACTAACAACCACTAATTAGCCTTTCTAAGTCCCACAGTGCTCAGCCAAGACACGGGTGTCAAAATGAATGCCAAGGACGTGAACATGACTCAACTGAAGTCAAAGAGAACCTGAACTAACTGCACAACAGAACCAAACACCTGGAGCAAACAGACCAAATCACTGAACACAGAAACAGATCTGCTAACCACAAAGGAAACCCTTACCACTTCTTAAAGTACCTTCGAGCACGAGATGCTTCTTCAGTCACAGCAAAATCATTGGTATCCTTCAACATCCAGAAAGGGCATGCATCTGAACTTGGACAAAGGATTAGGACCTCTCTGGCACTGCTAACTCTCAACAAGGCAGTTATGAAGCACGGATTTCCCATAAAAGACCAAGCATGCTATCTTGGTGAAACGGAGGAACCTCTGCCATCCACAAACAGCTAAAGCAGTTCAGATAAAGGAGACTGATGGGCTTCCAGAAGATCAGCTTCACTTCTGAAGCAGATTGTATTCCTTGCTGATATTCTGTTTCCATATAAGCAATAGCTGCCACTGCTACTCTTGTGCTGAAGTCTGAAGGAATGGATATGGGCTGCCAAAGGTCTTTGGTACACAGACAGTTGGCAGGACTCGAAGGTTCAGGCTGGAGGAGCTCACTGCAATTACTGGCTCTCAGCTCTCACACATGATAGGACATAATTTGGTGAAGTTCTATGGCCTGCTACTATCCAGTATCACCACTAAGGTTTTGCATGGACTGGTTTGGGTTTTAACCATCAAATTTAGCCTGCTGGAATAGAAAGCTCTCCACTGGGTCAGTATTTACAAACTAAATACATCAAGTTATCTGAGCCACTTGCCCTAAGACTGTTTTTCTGGTCCTATGGTTTAATGTTCTGACTAAACACGCTTCTTGAGTTGATGACACCAGGACCACACACACTACTTAACCCCTATCATGCCAGCACCAAAGGCAAAATTGATAAAAGTATTCCCTGGTCCTTGTCTGGATGCTCGCAGACAAAAGAACTGTATTAGAGCTTCAGTCTAGACAGTGGTGTTGCAACCACACAGCAAATTACCCAAACTGACTGCTTCCCAAGAGATATCACCTGCCCACAAACGTGACTGATGGCTTTTGTTCCTTCATCCTGGATTGCAGCAGCTTCACACAGGTACACACACGTCTCTGCTGTCACTCTTGGGTTTTAAGCCTTTCTCTTCCACACCTTTCTGTCAGCTGAAAACTTATCAATAATGAATTAAGAGTTACCATGCACATCATTAAAAATTTAAGAAGGTAACTACTAAAAACTAGTTCCCCATGGTACACAGCTAGATATGAAAACTATCAGGTAAGGATTCCTCTAATCATTTTGAGACTTGTTAGTTAAAGAAACTCTCAGCTCATTTCCTATGGGCCACAACAGTTTCCTTTGTTCTATTTGTTTTTAAAAAGAACTGTGTAAGTAACCAAGAAACCACAGACTGCAACGTGCTACATCAACTTCACTGTCTCTGTCAATCAAACCTGAAATCTGACTACAAATGGTACTGGATAAAAATGAAAGTTCTGCACAATTTCCCTGATGTGAAGAATTAATGATCTATCAATCTGTCATACTGATAAACTTCTTCACTCCAAGGAGGGGAGCAAAGCTAAGAAATTATAGTTCTCCTACTCATCTTATTTACATTTTTAAAGCCCAACAGTGAAATATCTGCCTCTTCCCTGTTCCTGAAATTCCCTCGGTATTCCAGTCTTAATCCAAAGCTGGTTGATGAACCCAGCCAGAGGCCAGGGGACCTGTTCTCCCCTGCATGCCAAGTAATCCAGACCTGCCAATTAACAGTATAGCTGCTGTTCGGTGTCTCATGAGCTACTATTAACTCAGCAGATTATCTTCTATACGTATGAGGGACATGCAGATGATCAGGGGGCTGGAGCACCTCTCCTATGAAGCCAGGCTGAGAGAGTTGGGCTTGTTCAGCCTGGAGAAGAGAACGCTCAACCGAGACCCAATTGCAGCCTACCAATCCTTAAAGGGGTCCCTACAGGAAAGTGGGAGAGGGGCTGTTCCCCAGGGAGTGCAGGGACAGGACAAGGGGTGATGGCTTCAAGCTGACAGAGGGCAGGGGTAGATGAGACGTTAGGAAGGAATTCTTTACTCTGAGGGTGGTGAGGCCCTGGCACAGGGTGCCCAGAGAGGCTGTGGAGGCCCCATCCCTGGGGGTGTTCAAGGCCAGGTTGGATGGGGCTTTGGGCAACCTGGTCTAGTGAGGGTGTCCCTGCCCATGGCAGGGGGATTGGGACTTGATGATCTTTGAGGTCCCTTCCAACCCAGAGAACTCCCGTTCTGTGATTTATCAGATGTATATGACATATGCCATGAACTCTGATGATGTCATCTGAATTCTAATATTCGAATGGAAAATAAAGCCCATTAGATTGCTTATTGTCTTTAATTCCTTCAATATGCAAGGAAATCTATGAAGAACTCAGCTTAACACTACAAGCTAGAAGACAAAGCTCAGCACTTGCACAGCTCCCTCCTGCACTGGAGCCCTCATCCCCATCAGCACCGTGGTCCAGTCCATCTCCCACTGGAAGACAGAAGTTTTGCTATCTGTTAGTGCTGATCTTAGTTTTATCTAATGAGACTCAAAACTGAAAATGATGTTCCACATTCCAGTGAAGGAAAATGAAAACGATGGGATTTTGGCAGAAGGATTTCTAAGCTCTGACAGAAAACTTGACCTACACAAGAATGAGACCAGAACAAGGGTGTATTTGAATGAGGTGAGCCACAGAGTCATGTTTATTTTGCTCAATGTCCTATACAGAGGAATATTTACTGAGGAAGACCAGGGAGGTAGTCATCTTTGGTCAGCTAATTCTTCAGCTGTCCTACAGCCTAATCACGTACTACATGAGTGACAGCACCCCACCAAGCACAGCTCTTCCAGCATATTTCGGCAGCTAAAATACCACAGAATATCACACAGAGTTTGTGTTCAAAACAAAAGACAGCTACTCCTCTTTTCCTGAACATCCCATCACACAATTGCAGCGACCTCAGAGATTACATGTCACTTGTTTAATGTGACAGCACAATAATCATGACACCTTTTTCCCCAGGGTATGGTCAGCACCAGCCAGTGCAACCCGGCTTTCCTCCAGCACGCTCACTGCTGTATAGAGCAGATTAGAGGTTCCCTTAGACCCACAGTCCTGCCTCAAACAGTGGAAGCTTCAGAACATGGTCAAGAACTGAGCAAGCACACGGTGACACTTTACTGATGTGCCCTCCCAGCAACCGAATGGGGATCTGCGTGATGCCTGCTGCACCAAGGACCAGCTGTAGACTGAGACATGCCATCAGTCCAGGAGAAACTCCTGTTCTTGGAGAAGAGAAGGCTCCAGGGAGCTCTTATAGTACCTTCCAGTACCTGAAGGGACCTACAGGAAAGCTGGGGAGGAACTTTTTAGAAGGGCCTGGAGTGACAGGATGAGGGGGAATGGTTTTAAATTGGAAGGGAGTAGATTTAGATTGGATGTTAGGAAGAAATTCTTTACTTTGAGGGTGGTGAGGCCCTGGCACAGGGTGCCCTGGGAGGCGGTGGCTGTCCCCTCCCTGGAGGTGTTCAAAGTCAGGTTGGATGGGACCTTGAGCAGCCTGGGCTGGTGAGAGGTGTCCCTGCCCATGGCAGGGGGTTGGACTTTAAGGTCCCTTCTAATCCAAACCATCCTGTGATTCCCATCTAGGCACATCATCAGTAGTGTGTCCCAGCAGCACACTCTCCAACTGAGAGGTGTGTTATTAGTAGGACTAGGATTTTGGGGGGTTTATGTTATTTTCAGGTTTACCTACTGAGAGTTAACTTTCTTCTCAGAACTGCATCAAAAAGCTGCTGTGGGACAGCAGAACCCAATGTGACATCTGTGGCAACCCCTGTCTACGATGCTTCCCACCACACGCCCAAACAATGCACATGAGAAAACATATTTTGGGTAGGACACTTTCTGCAGCTAATGACCGGAAAAAAACACACAAAACTGGTTTCAGAACCAGTTACACACTCTGCAGTTGTGTCTTATTTAAGAGTGCAAGCCAAACAATTCCACCCTGGGGGGGTCTGCAGTACCAAGCTGAGATGATCAGAAATCAAAGACTCACTGGACACCTGAATGCAAGTATATACACTCAGTCTCCTTGGGCAGCCACTTTCTCCTTCAGCACTGAGGAAGAGAAGGGGAATGAGGAAGAGAAGGGGAATATCCAAACAGCAATATCACTGTCACAGCCTCCAAATTAGTATTTTCAATTCCCACAGTGAAATGTCCCATCTCCAGCCTTGGACCAACAGCCCAATTCACCAGAAGAGCCATTTGTTTGACCGTGTCTTTGTTTAATCTAATCATAATTGGAGCTCCTGTGGCAACCCTCCCATGCGTGCCCATCTTATTCATTCCTTGCCAAGCTTCACTCAGCAGTGACCATAACGTTTTCCTGTCTCAAGTGCTGCCTGCTTCTCCTGAGTTGCTGTATAAATCTTTGAAAGGTGCCCTGACCTCCTGCCCAGCAATCCAAACAAGTTTCTCAGCTGCTTTCTAGTTTCTGACCTTTTATAATCTGTAACTCTTAACCTGCTTGATGTGGCTTTGCTGTATCATTCTTTAAATACCTCAGTCTCAAACAGACCCCTGAATTCATCTGCCTACATCTCTGAACCCACCTTCACCACTGCTGAGTGCTCTCAGCCAGCTAAAGACACCCAAAGAAACACCTCTCACTGAGCTGCTCAAAATCCATGAACACAGGTTCTTTTCTCACACACATGAAGCACAGTGAGTATTTTAGTGTGATTAAAAAAAGAGAATACAAAACATTAAGGACATTTGGGGAATAAAAATGATACTTGATAAAAGAGACATGAAGAAAGCAAGGCCACTGCATCTATGTACCAGAAAACAGGAGCAGAACTTGAAACAGAAGGTGGGATCTTGCAGGTGTCACCACTACCAGCCCATCTGTGGAGTAAAACTTCAGCGAGCAGCTACCACAGCTTGGCACAACCACCACGAGTCTTCTACGTGGGGATGTGGGTTTCGCTAACTCTTGTAGTATCCCCCTACCATATGATACAAACACTCCCATGAACACCCCACATCTTTGCCTATAACCCCATTTCAACTTTTTTATCCTATGCTCAAACTGGCCACCCGTGGAGGTGAGGCATTTCTTCAAGGGAAGGGCTCATTCCCTCAAGATGAGGCCTCCCCATGATTCCTCACTGCAGTTCACAGCATGAAAGGAGAAACTCTGAAGACCAGCTTTGGGGTCCTGATGTCCCCCACTATGCTGTAGCCCCAACAGAGAGACCTGTCATGAAGGACAGCAAGTCCTCACGGGGTCTTGGTAACTCTAACACAACAGGAACTTTGGGAGTCTCATCACTGGGTTTGGGGTTTTTGTGAGCACAAAAACACCTATAAAAATCAGTTCCCAAGAGGCAAAATTTAAAAATCCAACAGGGACCACCAGCCTGGATTAGGCTTCTGAGCTGCCCAGTTTACCATTTAGACCTCAAATCAGTGGCTTAGAGAAGAATTATGTTAGAGAAGAATTTGATCTCAGTGGTGGTGACCTGCTGGTCTGCAACAGAATTGGAATTACGTCCTAATGCAGAAGTTCAAATAACCACCCCTGGTGTTTAATTAACTAGCCAATATTGCTTACTCTTAGGATTCACATCAACCAGCCTGCCAGTTCTAAACAAGAATGCTTTTCAGAGCTGGAAAACTATCAGGCAGCTAAAGCAAAGAACAGCAACGCTGGCCATACCCTTAACAAATGGAATGGAGGGGCTTGTACATCTGCAACACCATCCCCTTACCAGTAGGCATCCAAAACACCATCCCCTTACCAGTGGAGTTGAACACCCAGGCTGCAGACTTCATTAGAAGTCACCACACGACCAGAAAGCTTCTCTGAAAGCTCAGCTTAAAAGCAACAGGAGTTAATCCCCACAGCAGGAGCCCAGAGTTGCCACCCTTCACAAGGATACCGCAACGGTCTGCAGTCCTGTACAACACTAGGAAAGTGCTTTTGTGAGAGGAATCAAACTCTCAGACAAAAAAAAACCCAAACCTAAAACCTCCAAATAAAGAGACAAACCCTTGAAAATTGTCAGGTAAAGGTTAATCCAAGGAGAGAGGGGGCTTCCTGCATTCCCCTCTACCTTACCTCCTGGATAGTACCAAGCCCATGCAGGTGCAATTACTGCTGTTGGGGAGGTTGGGGTGTTTGGCTTTTCTTTTATACATAACAAAATAAGCAAAACCAATATAGAATTCCCCACAGCCCCATCCTGAGACAACCAAAACAGAGCACTGGACAGAATAGAGCTAAGAACATCTCCCTAACAGATGCTGAACGCGTTTTTCTCCTTCATGCAGGACAGTCTATGGATGGATTAAACATAGGAGGAGCAACAAAAGAGGAGAGGTTTAGAGAAAAGTGGGGCAGCTGTCAAATACTAATGCAAATCTTACTGAATGGGCTGAGATTTGTGCCAGGCAGAAACAACTGTCCCTCCCACTCAGAGTCCTCGCGACGCCCCATTCATCGCCCGAGGTGTGCCAGGGCAGCTCACGTGAGAAGCAGATGTCAGGCTGGTTTCTGCTGCTGGAGAAAGATCCCTAAGAGCAATCTCTAATTTTCAGGGCTGTCTCTCTTTTAGGAAGGAGGCAGAAGGACCCAGAGGCAATTGTTGAGCCTGCAACCTTCCAGCTGGATTTCTGAGATGGAGAGCAGTACCAGGCTCCTTTATAGCAAAAGGCACAGAGGCTTTCAGAAACCATTTCCCTAACAGAGGCTTCACAGACTCAAAGATCCACTAAAACTATCTCTTACAGCCATCACATTTACTACTTTCTGGGATAAATCAAAAATAAAGATTCACATGCTAATTTTACTTGTTATTATGTATTTCTGAATTTCTTCTGTCAGCTAGAAGTGCCACTGCAATACAAAAATCCATCACCTTGGATCTCAGAGTTGAAGATTGTACAAAGACAAATATTGATCTTGTGGGTGCTCTCCAGATGGATACTGCCACTCCTCGGCCTTCAGATGAGGAACAGGCCTCAGTATAAAGCAGGGGACAAACGTCACAGCTGCCACTCCCCATTTCCACCTTCACAGCACTTTTCTGACTGAAGGAGAACTCAAAATACACAAAACCCTAAAATGGTCAGGGCTGGAAGGGACCTTAAAGATCACCAAGACCCAACCCCCTGCCATGGGCAGGGACACCTCTCACCAGCCCAGGCTGCTCAAGGTCCCATCCAACCTGACCTTGAACACCTCCAGGGAGGGGACAAGCCACCACACCTCCCTGGGCACCCTGTGCCAGGGCCTCCCCACCCTTGTAGTGAAGAATTCCTTCCTAACATCCAATCTAAATCTACCCTCTTCCAATTTAAAACCATTCCCCTTGTCCTAACACCCACGGCCCATCTAAAAAGTCCCTCTCCAGCTTTCTTGTAGCCCCTTCAGGTACTGGAAAGCCGCTGAAAGGTCCCCCACACTGCGCCTTCTTTTCTCCAGGCTGAACAACCCCAACTGTCTCAGCCTGTCTTCATAGCAGAGGTGCTCCAGCCCTCAGATCACCTTCATGGCCTCCTCTGGACCTGTTCCAACAGGTCCATGTCCTTCTTATGTTGAGGACCCCAGAGCTGGACACAACACTCCAGGTGGGGTCTCACAAGAGCAGAGCAGAGGGGCAGAATCCCTTCCCTCAACCTGCTGCCCACGCTCCTTTTGATGTGGCCGCCCAGGATGCGGTTGGCCTTCTGGGCTGCAAGTGCCCATCGTTGACTCACGTTAAGCTTCTCATCCAGCAGCACTCCAAGTCCTTCTCTGCATGGCTGCTTTCTAGTACACCATCTCCTAACTTCTCACAGTTGCCCATCTGGCCATCAAGCCATTGATGACTACTGTCTGGATGTGACCATCCAATCCAATTTCTTATCCACCAAACAGTCCACTCATCAAATCCATCTCTCTCCAGTTTAGAGAAGCATGTTGTAGGGGACTGTGCCAAAGGCTTCACAGAAGTCCAGACAGATGACATCCATCTCCCTTCCTGCATCCACCGATGCAGTCACCCCACCATAGAAAGCTACCAGACAGGACCTGCTTTGGTGAAGCCATGCTGACCATCTCGAATCACCTCCTGGTTTTCCATGTACCTCAGCATAGCAAATTCCACATTAAACCCTGAAACCCAGCAGAGTGAGACGTGTGACTGGCACTCCAAAGCATGGATACAATGCAAATAAGGCATAAATGTATTTACTTCTACTGGCAGTTGGTGAAATTTAGATAGCATATCTCATGCAGGGAAAATTGGGAGGACCTTTCACTCCCAGACTTCAGGACACTTTCTTGCTCAAGGCCAATTAACTCAAGCAACAAGGGATTAAAAGCTCATTAATGATGTTAGGCCGACTTCTTTTATTCCAGCACAGACAACCAGGCTAAGGATTTGTATAAGTAAAGTGGCTTTACAGATCTCAGCAGCTACAAAAACATTTAATTCTCATTCCTAGCAACAACTACTGAAGGACAAAAGACCTACAGCAGCAAAGATAACAATAATAATGAAGATCAGCACACATCTTAACAACATTTATTTAAGAAAAAAACCCACCCTAACAAAAGAAATCAGCTCTATCCTTCCAAGTAGGGGTTGGTTATTCTCCTATGAAATTTTCTTGGCATGTCAACAGTTTGCAAAATATTTGGCAGGAACCTTCAAAATTGAAAAGTTAAAGTTAGAAACAGCCCCTGACCACAAAAGTGCTATTTAGCAACTAATGCAGGACAAAAATTACAAACAAATACCACATGAGAAAAATTAAAAAGCCCAATTTTGACTCAGTTGGAGTAGCCTGCCATCAAAAACCAAACCAGCAAATAACCTTTTCCAGTTACAACTACGTGTGTTAGACTGGTTTTGAGAGGCTGCTAGAAAGAGCTTGCTTTCCTGAGGAATAATATATATTTTCCAACCTAAGATTGCACAAATCAAACAATGCCCATGAAGCTACTGGCATGCTTAAAAATCAAGCAGATGTCTAACAGCTTTACTGGCCAGAGAATAAAACAGGGGGAGGAAGACCCAACCAAAAAAAAACCCAACCAAAAAAACCCTCCAAACATATTAAACTACAAAAAAAAAGAGAAGTATTTTCCAAGAATTTGTTCACCAAAAGCTACAAAGAATAAACAAACTATTTTATTTTATTCTTCTGCTGAATGCACAGCTCATGGCACAAGAAAACCCCCACAGTACTGCAGACTCCTAATTGAAGTCACATTAAAAATTTACATATTTTACCAGCCACAGGGGAATTAATTTATTCCTTATGGATGAAAGAGCTAGGAGATGTGTCAACCAAAGTATCTATGTCTGTAAACTGGGAAAAAAAAAAGGTTTCAGACACTATAGTCAGCCCCCTAACATCCCTCCCAAGTCAAGGCAGTACTATTAACCCTTCTTCGTGCAAAAAGAAGTCAGTAACATATTTTATTTTGGGGAAGCTATGAAGAACTTACTATTATTTGTACATAACAAGGACAGAACCACTAAGGAACACGTCAGAGTCATGCAGGAAATCCATGGCTGGCATCCAAAGCACTAGACCGTCCTTTCCCATCACAAGAAGGAATCTGGCTTTCTAGGCAGGCAGGAGAAAAGAAGTTTCTGAAGGAAAAAGGAATAGCTTGCTTTTTGGGTCATTTTGTCTTTAAATTAAGCCACTTTGACAGCAAAGAAATGGAAATTTTTTTGCTGCTTTGCCCTGTAACTGTGAAGTAACACAGAGTAAGCTGTGTCCCTTCAGGAAGGGAGAACTGAGGAACAGCTGTTTGTGTTTTGAAGAGAAGAAACTGAAATTCAGAGATTGTGACTCTCATACCATCACACTCTGCATGCAACTTCCTAAAAACCCCAGAAATCCTTTTGAACATACTTTCAGATTAGGCAGAACCAAACGTATGCATCTTGCTGGGGGGTGGGTGGGGGTGGTTTGTTTTATTAACGCTGTTTTGCCCAGAATCACACCCTTCATGCTGTACATGCAAGCTCATTTTCAACTTGTTTGGGCAAATCCCTCCAGCTTTTCCCATCACAGACAGGCTCTTCTGTGGTACCAAGTGTTCCAAAGCTGGGGTACAAAGCTGTATCGACTCCTTTGCATTAATGGATTTGGTAGACTCTAGAAGCACAGATGAAAAAGGTCAATTTAAGTAGAAAAATGTAACCCCCATCAAAGCAGTTCAGTAATTGCCTCCTTAAATTTCAATTCCTCAGAGATGAACTAACAGTTACAAAACTAAAAGGAACTAGCCATTAGGTTGTCTTCCTGAAGAAAATAGCTCTGAGTGGTTTGTTCTTTGTTGTTGTTAAATAAAAGAGCGACCAGAATGGAGAGAAGGAACAAAAAAGCAGCTGGGTAAATCAAAGAAGTTAAAAAGAAAAGAGGTTAAAAATAGGAGCAGGGTGAGAACACTTCTGTCCTAAGGTTGAGCTTTGGTTTGCACTTGTATTCTATCAATTGTCACCTTCTTGGGGTGGAAGATGGGTAAGAAATAATGATTTCCTTTCCATTTCCGTAGCATATACATACTGCAGCATGCCCTGCTGCCTTCTGAACAGCTGTCCCTACCACAGCAAGGCCCAACATCTATTTCCAATCCTAATTTTGTATTTTATCATGATGAATTAAGGATTAGTAATATTGCTAATTTGGTAGGCAATTCAAAACCACAGCCTGGAATTCTCTTGAAAGAAACCAAAATGCCATTTTAGTCAGATTCTAATGAGGAGAATGGTATTTCTTAATGTGCCAGGCACATGAGAAAGGTTATGTGTAAAGTATGCTTTGCACTTAGGCTGATTAAGAGGAGAAATATGCTGCCATTTAATTACAGGTGGTAACTCTCACAACTTTACAGCTACCTTCTCCTCTCACACCTTATCTGTAGGCAGAATGGAGGAGAGAAAAGAAACCTTTTTTTGCTTCTCCCCCCGCCCCAATCTCAATTTTGACCCATCCACTCATTTAAATGATGTAACTTGAAAAGAAAAATGTTTCTACAGCTTCATCTCCAGATGTCAAACACCAGTTTCACTTCAGTAGCTGGGTTTCAAGCACTTAAGACAGTGACTTCCTCACTTCACTGGTTCAACTTTCTTTAAAACATGGACCAAACCCATACTGCTCGAATAATGTGTGTGCTACAGAAAGTATAATATTATGGGAAATTAGGCCTGATGATTTAACTGGAAATTGAACTCTTTTTTTCCCTTCTCAATTTTAATATTGTAGAGATTATCTTCCATCTTGCCTTGTTCCTCTTCTCCTGCCTGTCCTCCTCCTCCTCCCAAATTCCACCCCAACAAGAGTTAACTCTGCTGCCCGAGTCAGGCTGAATTCAAGACATCCCAATGTAGGAGTTAGACAAACCTCAACACCCACAGAATGAGAAAGAGGAAAAATTTATGTTCACATACCCCAAACAGGGTGAACAGCCAGTCGCTTGCGACTGCTGAAGTGATGGCAGATCATAAACCACTCTCACAATCTCCCTACTCATCCTCATTACTCCCTTTGTCCCCAGTTCGGTATCATGAGCCAAGTTTAAAAACAGACTCTCCAGACAGGAACTGTTTGGCAGTTTTAAAGGCACTATGGTAATAAAAAAGTTAGTCATGCCTCTTCACGAGGAGCCAAGCAGCCCAGGAGCAGAACTCAAACAGTGCTTTAAACTGAAACGCAGACACGCCTGTCAAAGCGAAACAGCATTATCAGAAGCTGCTTATCCTGACCAACTACTGACCCAGACTCCTCAACATCACGCTGGGGAAGGTATCTTGACTATGCAGATACAGCCCGTCCAGCCTCAGAAACACTCTGCCAGTGCTAAGAAGCGATGGCCACATACTGGAGCCTAGCTCAGCTGCCTTCCTCCAAGTATCCTGGCTTGTGTCAGGAATAGCATGGCCAGCAGGACCAGGGAGGTGATCATTCCCCTGTGCTCAGCTCTGGTGAGGCTGCACCTTGAGTGCTGGGTTCAAGTTTTGGCCCCTCACTACAAGAAAGACATCGAGGCCCTGAAGCATGTCCAGAGAAGGGCAACCAGGCTGGGGAAGGGGCTGGGACACAAGTCTGATGAGGAGCAGCTGGGGGACCTGGGACTGTTCAGCCTGGAGAAGAGGAGGCTCAAGGGAGACCTTGCTCTCTCCAGCTCCCTGACAGGAGGTTGTGCTGAGCTGGGGCTCAGCCTCTTCTCACAGATACCCAGCAACAGGAGGAGAGGGAATGGCTGCAAGTTGTGCCAGGGGAGGTTCAGGTTAGAAATGAGGAGAAATTTCTCCTCCCAAAGAGCAGTTGGGCATTGGAAGGGGTTGCCCAGGGAGGTGGTGGAGTCACCGTCCCTTGGGGTGTTCAAGGGAAGGTTGGGTGAGGGACTCAGGGACATGGGTTAGTGAGTAATAGAGGGGGTAGGGGGACAGCTGGACTGGATAATCTTGGAGGTCTTTTCCAACCTTAATGATTCTGTGATTCTATCCTGTCCTCATCTTCAACCTTGCAATGGAAATAGTGTTCTTAAGGCAGGGGGCATTTAACAGCAACACAAAACCAGTTCTAAATTAAAAAATTCGCAGCTGCTTAAGAGAATCTATCATTATATTTAAATTAACAGACAATACAACTGTGAATACCTGCAAGGGATACATCAAACATTCTCCCTTACCCCACAGACCAAGTGCATGAAAAGAAAACCTTCAGCTGCTGCTAATTTCAAACCCCTTGTAAATCCAACACGAATACTTGACGCTGCTTATCACTGGAGAGCGATGGACACTCATCAGGCATTGCTGCCTGCCAACTTTTACATCTTCAAGTTTTATGAGGACAAAGTACATCAATAAAAGATGGTACAACCCCACCTTTACTCATTGTACCTGCTATGTTTACACGGTCATGCCTACGCAAGAGACTTTATCACTTATCTTCCCTGAGGAGCAATGATGAAATCTCCCAAACACCTCTGGGAATCTAAGGATTATAATTCAACTATTACCTTGCACGTGCAACGTTGTTGTACATGGTAGTGGTGATCAACTAACAGCCATGCACACAGCCAAGAACAGGATGAAAATACAGCTTCCTGGAGTGGGCTTTCCCATTAAATGTAAGAAGAAATGATGCCTGTGATGCTGCACAGGAAAAAGAGCTGGAAAAAGCTCAGGAATGACTTCAAACCAAGTGTCCCTGCAAACACTTCTTCACTTGCTGAAGAGAAACACCACCTGCCTCTCTGCAGTGTCTCAAAAGTCACGTTTCAATGAGCTGTTCACACTAACTGGGAAAATACGCTTCATTCAGCTTTCTGGAAAAGTCCAGCCAAATCTTCCTCACCTCTATGAAAACCTGAATCTTCTATAGACTATATTTGTGCAAAAGACACAAAAATAGACTGTGGAGAAGAGCAATTCCATCATGCCAAAATATCAAATATGGCATTAAAGATGCCATTCAGACGGATCACTTCAGTGGTTCTGGCCAGCAGAACTGTGTGTGGGTCTGCTTGAAGCTCTGAGGGACACAACTGCATCTTGTATCATCTTTTTACTGTCTTCAGGAGCAGGGAAGGCAGCAGGAACACAGCATCACAAAGGATAACAGACAGACTTTGGAACAAAAGCTTTGGCACTTCTTATTCCCCCTCAGCTGCAACAAATGTCAGATATTTTGCTGCCTGCTCATGATGTTCTGTCTGGCATCTGCTCAGCCATGTCTTCGCATCCCACAGTCTCGGGAGTCAGCGGCTTCAAGAGATCTGTCATGCTAAATATACTCATCCCATAATTTGACTACCTCTTAACACAGCCATCAAGAACAAGCTGTCCTGTGTCTGAAGGCCCAGTTAACAGTCAGTGCTGCAGAGATAAGGGGTTGGCTCTTTCCCTAATGCCCTCCATCCTCCTAATGTCTCCACATAAGCAAGTCCCCTCTTGAATCCCTTTCCTTGGGATTTGGTAGGGGCAGGATGAAAACAGCACCGGCAACACAGATTTGCCCCCAACCTCTGGTCCCAGCTGAAGAAGCCAGGAAGCAAATCTTTTGCTCACCCTCCCATATGTTCCTTCCACCTAAAGAGCATGAGAGTTCCAGAGACACAGTCAAGCTGCAGCTTCTCAGCATGGCATCTACCAGAGACGAAGGTGAGCTCCAGCTGAAAAGGTCCTTGCTGACACTATCCACCATGCTGGATAAAATTAATTACTCTTAACGCTTGGGTGAAGGAATTTAGAAACCTCAAGAGCAGAATGGAAACCTCTCTAGCAAACACTGAATATCCCCTCCCGACAGTCTAGGAGGAAGAGCGGTTTATCCAGTCTCCATACACGGGGAGCTCTCACCAGCTCTGACCTTCACATGATGGAGACATTTCCTGTGGGCCAGCTGCAGGGGAACACACGAGCAGGGAGATCTGGGTCTCAAAATGATGCCAAGAGGATACTATCCAACAGACATACATACTGATTTCCCAGAGCTGGTAGGTGGGAACAGAGTTAGAAGGTGTTTCAGTGGAGCCACACTACTGTTCTGATAAGCAGAAGGGACTAAAATTTCTCAGACAAGTCACTCTTGAATAATTTTCTACATGAGGAAAGGGAAAAGGGGTGGGCAGCAGGCCACAAATAACCCTGTATGGTGCTGCCTGTGTCTAGCAAACCACAGCTTGGAGAAAAATGTGGTGGTACACAATCTAATCATTGAAAGAGTTAACCTGTCAGGGAGGTTACTCTACTTGGGGAGGCTGAATGGGAAGTTCAGCCAGCCTCCACAATCCTGCTTCCATAGGCACGCTCTGCACGGACATCTGGGGATGTTTCGTTGGAGTAAGCTGTCAACTACTGTCAGCTGCAGGTCTGCCTTATTTACCTACTCCCATTAAAAGCAAGCTAGCAACTGCAAAATCTGGGGCAAAATACCCCACCCTTCTTATTGACATTTGATTTGAATCCCAGAATTCACTCAGGACAACCAAACTGCCCTAAGCCACAAATCAAAGGCTGCTGCATCCAACAAACCTTGCTGAGTGCTCTTATTGCCAGGAATCCTTCAGAAATTAGGAGAGAACTATTCTTTGGCAAGGTGTTAGAAAGCCTTGGCAATCTCAAACACGAGGCACCGGGGCCGCCTCGATGGAGGCCTACCCATTTAGCGTTGTTCTCAAATGGCATCGGGTTGAGTTGATGCTGCCTCTTTTCATTCACAGCCACAACCCAGCAGCCAGGTGCCAAACATGAATAAAGGTAGCAAGCCTATTTGTTTTTCCAGCTGCAGAGCGGACAGACAGTTGCTGGCGTCAGCGAAATACGCTGGCCAACTCCATTACAGCCTTGCTGACAGGAAGAGCTAGTCTCCCTGACATGGATGACCTGAGTACTTCTACCAAGCACCTCTGCTGATGGAACTGGGAACCACTCAGACACCCCACGCTGTAAATCTTGGGTGTGTGCAAAGTTATCCCAACGTGTTGGCAATGAAAAGGACTGTTGCATCTGCTGGAGACAAAGATGAAGCAGACACTGGTATGCAAATGCTCTGATCTTTGATCTGTTCTTCCTTCTCAGAGATTTCCTCTGCTGTTGGGGGTAGGCAGTGCGTGTTTTTCAAAGGGGCTGCATGAACTCCACTATTCACAGCCTCTGAATGGGTATCTCACAGTGAAATGGAGTGCTGGGGTGGAAGGCAGAAAAGGTACAGCTCCTAAATAAACACCTCTCGTGTTCCAGAGACGTCTCCAAAAACGTGTGCCACATGCAGGGAACAAAAGAACATGCTCTCATTAAGTCCTTCCTGTGCCAGGCTGCAGGACACCTCAAGCCTCACTGAACATCATCTGGAAGTTAAGTACTAGTCAGTAATCCTGCAGCTGAAGGCCACAACAGAGAGAAGGCTGGTACCAACAGGACATTCAACTCAACAGAACAGACTGAGTTCCTCCAAGGCTTAAGAGGTGCTGGGTACAGCTTGGCACTAGCTGATGGCAGCACACCAAAAAGTAGTTACCACTCTTACTCTGGCTCCTGGGAGGACCTAACCCAGGAGAACAACCCTCTTCAAAAGAGCTGGAAAAGGAATCAGAATTTACATTTAAGATTTCAGAGACTACCTGGCTTTGAAAGTAGGAGAGATGGGCATAGGGAAAAGCACTCTATTCCCACCGCAGAACCTACTATGAACAGAAGACACAAGCAACAGGAGGTAATATTTAAAGCCAAACATCTTTGACTATTCTACAAAAAAGACCTACTGTTTAGTAAGAAAAAAAACCCACAAAACATTACAGAGATTACAAATGGGACAGTCAAGGGCAAGGCCTCAACTCCTGAATATCCCAACACAGGGTGTTAATCATCTGCTGAGCATCTCAGTTCTCGGCAATATATATACATAAATAACCTACTGACTGCATCTGAAAAGAAAAGTGTGCAATTTCCCAGAAGAGAAACTCCACAGCAGCAAGCAGCAGCTCAACAGTGCCTGTTTGATGCCATCCTAAACACCCACCATATGGAAAAAGAAGAGTATGTGGAGTTCAGGCACGGCTACAGCAAACAGTGCTAACCAGAGAGCTTTGATCTGGAGAGGAAGAGCGGAATCCCCTGATGTGCAAGATGTTTTATGGTAATTTATATGTGTAAGCAACATATATTCACCGGGGACAGAACCGCTGAGTCAAGGATTCAGTTCGTCTGCAGCTGCCAAAACACATTCACGTAAAGCTGGGAGTATGTGATTAAAGCTGTCACAGACATTAACTGTGCTCTGGTACTAAAACAAAGCTTTAGTACTCCATCCTTCACCTGTTGACTTTAAACAGTAGACGTTTTTAACTAGCAAGTTCTCATGATCTGTGAAATCAGACTGACATGAAGCAATGTATTTTCAAAATATCAAGTACAGGTTCTTAACAGCCTTGGACTACACCAGGAGTTATACTCCAAAACTCAAGAGAATAAGGCACTGACCACACAAGCAGGGCTGAAACCTGATTCGAGCTGGACAGAGTTCCACTTTTATGGCAGCTTTTAAAAAAACATAACAAAAGGAAGCCTACGCTTTTTTTTTTTTTAAACTACATTTGAGCAGAAGAGTCTGTGCACGCTATGATCCGATTCAATGGCTCACTATTTTCCTGCAGCAGTGATCAGGACAGGTTTCTTCTCTAAGTTTATGTCCTGCAGCAGATAAAGACATGAAAAAGGAAAAAAAAAAATCCCAGGAGAAGAAAAGAGACTGTGCAGGTTACTCAAAGGAATGAAAATTCCAGGATATCCAATAAAACCCCATCTCTTGTTCACGGGTAGTTTCTGCTATTCATTTGGTATGCTTCTCATCCCCTGTGCTTGCTTTTAAAGAAAGCTCCAGCAGTGCTGTTCACAATCCTGCTTGGAAAACCCAAAACAAGACAGCTTTACAACTGCTGCACAAGATCCTATTTGATTGTGAGGACAGAGATGCAGCTATTCGTCCTGCAGCAGCAGCCTGTGGAGGGTGCTGGGCTGAGCAAACACACCATCTTTGAGCTCAGCTGCCAAACAAGAGCACTCGAACAGACAGGCTACATAAACCACCTCTTTGTTCCCTTTCTCCAGAACTGAAAATTAATTAAAACTCTGTTTGGGGCACTTGCATGAAAATCCTCCAAAGACAAGCAAGTTGGGAGAAGGAGATAGAGGAGGTAGTTGTGAGCAGACGTCTTTGGTTCACCAGGAGTGTCAACAGGCTGATGGCGAAGGCTCTCACACGTGGAGAAGACTGTAAATTCCTTTTCAGAAGCAAGGGGTGGTGACCCCACATCTCTCATCACGACACAGGGTTATTTTCCCCGCAATCTCTCCACCAAACCCATTCAGAGGCATTAACAAGTAGCCAAACAAAAACTCCATGGAGGAACTCCCAGATAATATGCAGCTAAAGTAAATTATCACCCTGGTTTTTGCTTGTTTTCCAAGTCCCTTCAGGACACCAACATCTACACATACGGACAACCAGAGGACCAGATGTTCCGATGCAACCGAATTCCACAAGCTAACTGAAGCAGGCTAGTCTTACACTGCCCCAAGCACTCCCAGAAAACCTGCTGCAGAAACACGTGCTCACAGAGCTGATGACGTGACCTTGTTATCAAAACTGGCCTTACACAAATTAGACTACAAGGCAGGACTGAAAAGCTGCGGGTTCACTGGCAGGTCACGCTGACACCCATGAAAACTCATCAAGACCTGGGATCTAACCACACTGCAGTAGTTCACCTGGGATGGGATCTGACTGACCACTTCCTAGTGATGGAAATTCAAATTCCATTTACAGTTTCTAGCAGGTTTTTTAATTTTCCACCCCAAGACACACATGCAAACAAAACTGGATGTTCCTGCGCTAACCACACGCACACAAAGTCTGTTTCAGAACAACCATGCAGATGCACAAACATACTAACATTATTTTTAACTACTGCTTTGAGGCCTTCATGTGTATTTCCCCCTGTAAGTTTGTGGAAGACACTAAGCTGGGAGAAAGTCTTAATATACCTTAGGATAGGGAGGCTTTTCAGAGGTCTGAGACCAACGGGATGAGCTTCAACAAGGCCTAGTGCAGTCCTGCACATGGGACATAACAACCCCCTGCAGCGCTACAGGCTTGGGGCAGGGGGTGGAAAGGGGTCAGGTAGAGAAGGACCTGGGGGTGTTGGGTGACTGCAGGCTGAACATGAGCCAGCAGTGTGCCCAGGTGGCCAAGGAGGCCAAGAGCATCCTGGCTTGTGTCAGACCCAGCGTGGCAGCAGGGCCAGGGCAGGGATTGTGCCCCTGGACTGGGCATTGGTGAGGCTGTACCTGGAGTGCTGGGTCCAGTTCTGGGCCCCTCACTACAAGAAGGACATTGAGGGCCTGGAGCGTGTCCAGAGAAGGGCAACCAGGCTGGGGAAGGGGCTGGAGGGCAAATCCTCTGAGGAGCAGCTGAGGGAGCTGGGGGTGTTGAGCCTGGAGCAGAGGAGGCTGAGGGGAGACCTTCTCCCCACCTGCCCTGCCCTGCCAGGAGGGTGCAGAGAGGTGGGCGCTGGTCTCTTCAGCCAGGGGCCAGGAGCTGGGACAAGGGGCAATGGGCTCAAGCTGTGCCAGGGCAGGCTCAGCTCAGCTGGGAGGGCAAAGTTCTTCCCTGGCAGAGTTGTCAGGGCCTGGCCCAGGCTGCCCAGGGAGGGGGCTGAGTCCCCAGCGCTGGGGGTGTTGAACAGAGGGGAGATGAGGTGCTCAAGGATCTGGTTTAGCACAGGACAGAAACGGTTGGTCACGATGATGTCAAAGGGCTTTTCCAACTGTGTGATTCTGTGATAGGACCAAGGAGGGCAAACAGAAACCCTGCCAGAAGAGCCAAATTAAAACCTCACTCTTGTCGACTTTGCCTTTGCAGTGTTAAGGGATACAATGCTGAGAATGCTGACCATCTGACACAGAATGGGGACCAAAAAAATAAATACCATCAGTGTGTTATTAAGTTCCAGTGAGCACCCAGCCTTCATTATTACAGCCTCTTTCAGATGTCAGCACATTAAGATAGCTCAGTATGATGCTTTGAGAGATAATTATTCCATATTAAAAAAGGAAAATTAAAAAAGCTTTCCTGACATGGATTAGACAAGTAAAGTATTATGATTGTAATGGAAAGTGAACTTCCAAGATCCAAACTTACACTGTGAACAGGTAAGAAAACAATTTATTTACAGATGGTTTCTCCCCCACCCTGAATTGCATTTTGGGGGAAAAGATATTAAAACACCATCAACAACCCAGTACTTAGGAGCAACCCTACAATCAACCATTGCCTGTCACATGACAGGAGAAAAAAAATAAAGCCACAAACACTAAGAACACGTATTTCAGTTTTAAGCTTCCACAGTAGTAATGAAAAGCAAAGCAGGCAGGAGGCTTTATATAAAGGCCTTAAATATTCTTCTGTAACCTAATAGTGAACACAAATATTTGCTTAACCTCTGCCTTAACCATCCAAAAAAGAACTAATTACTCTAAAAACTACCAAATGCCCCCAGAAGAATTCGAGGCATGAACCACCACCACCAAAAAGCATGGGAGGAAGAGGCAGAGAATCAGAAAGACTGTCTCCTTTAGCCATCCTAAAAACAACCAGGCTGGAGCTGCTGGTGACTCATTAGTGGCAGAGAAATCACTCAGAGAGGTGAGAGGAAAATTCCATTTTAATTTAAGAGCGCTCTCTAGCAAACCTTGCCCCAGCTCTGCGACGTAACAACGATCGGATCTTCCCGAAGATGTGTGGTTTATAAACACCACTGACAGCCCTCAGCAAGCACAAGATGGGCTTAAAAGAGACTCAGCATAGGCTAAGAAAAATAAAAGTACAATGTTTATACAGAAGTCCTTTCAAGAAAAAAAGCTTTACCTTAGTAACCCTGAGAATTATGCAAAGTGATCTTATTTATTTGTCCTTACAGCCGGTGCCATCCCATTCAGCATTCCCTTGATAGGGTTCCTCCCTGTTGCAGGGCTTTATAAAAACAAAGAGCAAACCAATGACCTAGAAACAAATGTAGGCTCTCAAACTACTTTAAACTCATTCACTTCATACTTGTTTTAGACTCATAACAATGTCTAAAAACACTGCCAAAGTCTTTAATTTGAATTTGCCAGGCTGCGCCGTGAGGTTTGTGTTGACTCCTATGAGAAACTGTTTTAGGAATTTAAGGGGCATTTTTTATAACCCAAAGAACAGAGGGGAGGGGGCAGGGGCATATTGTTTGTTGTGTTTTGGGGTTTTTTTTTTAAGAGCTTACATGGCACAGAGCAGAGCCCTGCATTCAAACCGGCTCCGGAACCGGAAGCCGTATGACATGTCAGCACAGCTCTCCGCTAATTACCAGGATAATGAGAAGGAGAGTGTTTCTTTTTCCACAAAGAGCAATGAGATGACACAAAAGTGCTTCTCTGCCACTCAACTAGTTATTGCTTGCCATGCTGCCCTGTACTAGGCACGCATACCCAAACGTGCTAGCTCACGGTATGCAGAGTTTTGGAATCCTGAAATGTCCTTCTGAAGGATTTAGCACTAGGTTCCCTAGCAAGGAAGCTGACTGATCTGTGTGCTGTGCCCTAGGAGAAAGGAGGGGAAGAAAAGAAAAAAAGAAAGAAGAAATATAAATATGCACCATGAAAACTTTTAAAACTAATTCCCTGAGGCCGTAAGTAACCATTTCAAAGGGGTGACGGGAACAGGATCCATCTATAAAACTTCAATTTGAACATTAGCGAGGAGCCCTCCCTCAGCATGAGCAATTACCGCTGCCTTTCATGTGGCAGAGCAGCACACCTCATCTGGTACGATTAGCTGTGTCAGGTCTATTTTAAACACACTCAACAGCATTACAAAGTTAAACATCACCCATCACAACCACTCTTCCCATGCAGCTGAAAATGCCGACCAACAAACGCAGGCCGAAAACGTTAAGGCCTTCTCTGTAAGCAACCCAAACCTTAAAGCTGCTGAGCACCCTTGATGCTTGGGGAAGGGGCTCACATCTCCCAGAGAAGCAGAGAGAGAGGAACACGTCCTGCCTACACCTTTCTGCCTGCCGTGGTTCTGGCGATGTGAGCACCAGTATGCACCGTTTCAAGAGCATCTACCAGACTTGCAGCACCAATTCCACCGCGGGCTGTAACAACGTTCCATCTTCTGAAGGGCTTTAATCTGCTTCTGCCTTTGGTGTGCTATTATTAACCCCGGGGATAAACTTGCACCCTTTTAATCAGGTGCTTTAAGTGATGCATTCTGGAAGCAGGTACAGCAAGGAGATCCCCTCTGCTTTCCTTAGCGGTAATGCAGAAGGCATCACCCGCAATATTCACCGGTTCTAACCGCTAAGACAGACCCTTCTCCAACACTGCCGGTCAGTCCCTTTCAATCCAAGTTACACCTCAGGCTTTGCCAGAGAGTCCACAGGTTCTACAGGAGCCACCTTGCCCCAGACGGCCCCTTGACGCCCCGAGCCCGGCCCCGCAGCGAGAAGACCCCCCCGGCCCTCCGCGTCTCTCACCTTATAGACATCGCCGTAGGTGCCGCTCCCCACCCGCTGGATCAGCTCGTAGTCCTGCTGCGGGTTCCGCCTCAGGATATCCCCGCTCGGCCGCACCGCCGGCTCCATCTCCGGCCCCGCGCAGCCCCCGCCGGGGGAAGGGGAGCACGGCCGCTTTCCTCCTCGCCCCTCCAGCCGGGGATGCTCCTAGCGAGGCAGCCGGCCCATGGCTCCTGCGGCGGAAAAGACGGGAGCTGCCGGGGCGGGCTTCGGCCCGCGGCTGCCGAGACAAAGGCGGGCAGCGGGCGGTTGCCACGGTGCCCGGGGCTCCCTGGGGCAACGGAGAAGCGCCGAGCCCGGCCGGGAGCAACCGCCCGGGCTGCGAAGAGAGAGGGGAGGGAAAGGAAGGAGGTCCCGTCCCGCCGGCGCTGACGAGGCGCCGCGGCCCGCCCGCCTGCCGCCGGCCGGGGCAGCTGCCGGCCCGCCCGCAGCCAGGCCCGCAGCAAGGCCGGGCCGGCTCCTACCTGCGCGCCCACAGCCCTTTGTCCCGCCGAAGAGGGAGAACCGCCGCCGCCGCCTCCTCCTCCTTCTCCCGCCGCGGCCCCGCGCTCCTCCCCAGCCGCGGCCCCGCCGCGGTCCCGGCCCCCACGCACGCACCGGCCGAGCCGAGCCGAGGCGAGCCGGGACGGGTCGGGACCGGACGGCAGCGGGCCTCCGCGACGCCGCAGCGCCACTGCGCGGCCGAGGGCGCGGCCGCAGCCCTTCCCTTCTTTCCCCTCCCTCCTGCCTGCCTGCCTGCCTTTCTCCCCCCGCCCCGCGCCGCGTCTGCTGCCGGCCCGGGCCGCAGCTCCGCGATAGGAAGGCCAGTGTCGTGATGGCTGCTCCCGGGGGGCTGCTCGCTGCCCTCGGCCGGCGCTGGTCCGGGCTCATTGGTCGCTCTGCCTTAGCGGCCCGCACGGCTCTGCAGGCCGGGCATGTGGAGCGGGTGGTCCCTGCGGTGGGAGACTCCAGCGGAGGATGAGGAGGGCCTGGAGCATCTCTCCTATGAGGAAAGGCTGAGAGCTGGGGCTGTTCAGCCTGGAGCGAAGAAGACTTGAGAGGGGATCTGATCGATGCCTATAGATACCTAAAGGGTGGTGTCCAGAGGATGGGACTCTTCTCAGTGGTGCCCAGCAACAGGCACAAACTGGAACACAAGAAGGTCCCTCTGAACGTGAGGGAAAACTTCACTGTGAGAGTGCCTGAGCACTGGGACAGGCTGCCCAGAGAGGGTGGGGGTCTCCTTCCCTGGAGATATTCACACCCACCTGAAGACAATCATGTGCAGCCTGCTGTTTTAGCAGGGGGTTGGATGGGATGATCTCCAGACATCCCTTCCTACCCTACTGTCTGTGATTCTGTTTAGTTGAAGGGACATTTCAAGGCCATTTAGTCCCAACCCCCACGCAGTGAGAAGGGACATCTTCAACTAGATCAGGTTGCCCAAAGCCCCATCAAGCCTGTCCTTGAATGTCTCCAGGGATGGGGCATCTACCACCTCTCTGGGCAACCTGCACCTGTGTCTCACCATCCTCAGTGTAACAAAGTTCTTCCTTATACCCAGTCTGAATCTCCCTTCTCTTCGTTCAAAACCATTACCCCTCATCCTGTTGCTACAGTGCCTGCTAAAAACTCTGTTCCACTTTTCTTAGAAGCCCCTTTAGGGACTGGAAGGTGCTTTAAAGTCTCCCTGGAGCCTTCTCTTCTGTAGACTGAACCACTACAACTCTCTCAGCCTGTCTCCATAGCAGAGGTGCTCCAGCCTTCAGATCACCTCCATGGCCTCCTCTAGATCTGCCCTGTGTGGGGGCAAGCGTGTTTGGTCTCTGCCCCTTGATTTGAGGCAGGAGGAAAGGCCCCAGCTTGCCTGCACTACATATGTATGTCTACATTCTTACAGAAGCTTCTGCCAAACACCCAGCTGAGCTTTCCATCTTTGATGTCAGAGCTGTTACCACATGTACATCCTGGTAGGGCTTATCACAGCTGCCATGGCAAAACCCCCTCCAAGGTGAGCTCCAGAGGCTGACCTGCTTCCAGACAGGCTCTGAGGTACAAGAAGAGGAAGAGGAAGATGATGTGCCAGCTGATGAGAACCTGGATGCAGATGAGGTAGGGCTCCGGGTATCAGTGAGTTTCATCCTTTGCAATCTGTATTGCACCCTCACAGCCGCACCACGTAATCCTTCCGTGGGCTAATCAAGCTCCATGCTATTTAGCTTTGTGGGCAGCCAGTGCAATGATAGTCACATGAGAATTAACTCGGACTTGTCAGGACTTGTCTCCTTGTGCTCCTAAAGTCAAAAAAGCTTCTGTGAAACTGCAGGGTGGAAAGTATCCTGTACCTGCCTTTCCCTCTTTGGAGAACGATTATTTTCAGCAAGGCAGCTGGAATTCTCAGCAAAACTCACCTATGGTCTCTCAAATGACTGCTAAACTGTAAGAAACCCAAAGGTGGAGATACAGAGTAGAGGAATGCAGGAATCAGCAGTAGCATTTGCTGCACGTAAAATCATTAAGGCCTCAAAGGAGGTGTGATTTCACTAGGTGCAAAAAAACCCACCCTGCATATTCAAGGCAGGAAATACTATTGCAAAAGTTAGGTAGAAAAACATAAAATGGATGCCAGATGTACAAGACTCTGTGGTGTTCAAGCCACCGGAGAGGTTCTTTAAGAACAGATTCAGTCCCTTTGGCAGTCAGAGGCCTACACGGGTCCAATATCGCCTATAGACAGAGTAGCCAGGTACTGATTCTTGCTTTAAAACCGCTTACTCAGCCACATTTGTAAACCCCACATGCAAGTACCTGAAACAGCACTGGTGATTGCATAAGCTTTTCCTTCAAAGCATGGGCTCTGCCACGTAGCTTATTAGGATCAGCGAATTGCTGTAGGTTAAACTCCAAGACGATGTCTGCAGGCTCTGGGAAGGTGCATGGTGGTGTTTGATTTTATTGGGCTTTTATTTATAGGCTGGTTTGAAACAGTGTGTGAAGCAGGCTCCAAAATGGTAACTGCCCAGAGGCAGGGGAGCACAAGGCTGCTCACTTAGAGAGATTCGCATTTAATTTCCCCTTGTACTCTGAAAGCCTTCTACATCCTGTATGTTCTCTCCAACATAAATACGTAAGTTTTCCTGAACACCCAGCAAATAAAGAAGAAACTGTTTACCCTTTTGGGAGCTGTATTTCCTCAAGCGATTTTTAACAAAACAATTACCTCTCCCCCCACAAATTAGCTTCCTGCACTCCTGATAACGAGCTGGTTGTGTCCTTTTTCTTTTCTCTTCCTGGGCTGAAGGTTCGAATGCTGCTTTTCACTTGACTGATTTGCTGCTCTTGTCAAGCCATCAGAAGACTGCTCGGGGAAGAGGCCATTTCATTTTCCAGTAGCAGATGGTGCATTAAGACTTGGCCTCCTAGAACATCTTACAGATCCAAGGGCCGTCCGATGACTGCAATTTAATGCAGAGGCTCCTTATTCCCCATTATTTTGCCCTTGCTGGGTTAAGATGCAGTTCCCACCTGGAGGTGTAATTTCCCGTGCCATCTTGCCAGCGGTGATGAGCGAGCTCTCCGAGCTTGTCTTGTGATCCAAGCTTTAGTCTGCCTTCCCAAGCCAGGTCTCAGTCCCTGCCTGGAAGCACTACTGGAAAGTAGATATAAATAATAGCAGCACTGGGACTGTATTGCTATTGCTACATTACGATTAGAAAAATGGAGGCAAACGAGCAAGGCACCATCCGATGCCAGGCGGGTATTCTGATTCCCACTCTATATTTTCCACCCTAGACCACATTGCTTTTCTGGTCAAGCATGTTAAGGAATGTGCTTTTATGCAGCATCTTTAGTCTGGATGGGTCCCAGCCTTAAGAGGAATGTTAAGTGGTTTTACATAAGGCATTACGTAGGATTAGAGAATGTGATCTGTTTGCATTGTAGTCTTAAGAGGAAGAACAGCCAAGGTTATTTTAATGAGACATTGAGGCTCATCAGGTAACAGTAGATGTAGAGTCCTAACTGAGCAGATATAATAAAGGTGGTTTTAAAAGGGGGTGTGAATGCATGCTCCTTGTCAAATGGGAACCTCTGAGCTATGAAACAGCAGCATGAGGAAAAAACCACTTCAGCCTTAGCTCTCATCGGATGGCTAAAATGCCTGTAATTTCACATAGGCTGGCAATCTCATGCAGAAGTTATTCTGAACTCTTCTGTGGGCTTCCTTCGTGTCTGAGTAGTAAAATAGATCAGCAATACTGAGGGTGATGGCTCATGAATTGATTTGAGGCCTGCAGCTTCTCCCGCTCATTGACTCCTGCAGTACACTGTACCTTATGACACGCTGCATTGTTGAGGAGCCAGATTAACACACTCAAAAAACACTGCAACATCTTCTCTATGATTCCAAACACAGCTTTTTTTTTTTTTTACCCTGAGCTTGTGGTTTGGGTTTTTCAGGCTGTTTTTCCTCCTGGATGAAACACATTGTTGCTACAGGCTGTCTCTTCGCGGCTACAAGCAGAGGGGCCTGCAGAGAAACGAATCCCAGGCTCTCTACAGGCAGCTTCCCGCCACTGAGCCCAATCCTGCCTGTGACAGGCAGAATGCTGAACCTACTAAAGCCTCCAGTGCTGTTAATGTCATTTTACCTGCTAGTGGGAGCCCTGATAAGAGGGACAGGGCAGGCTTTGCAGGGGCTCTCGCTGCTGGAATGGCCCTTTGGGGTGGCTGGGATGCTGTAGGCACGGGATGACAAGTACAAAAAATGCCTGGAAAAAACTAAAGAGCTTGGCTAAAGGGGCTCTGAAAGGAACATGCTGTTTCTGTCACCAGAGCAGAAAGAGGGAGAAGTCTTTGCAAGGCGGACACAAGGAACACAGCTGAGGGAGCAGCTTTGGGCATGAGCAGGAGGTGGCATCCAAGCCTGTTCTTGAATCCCACATGGGAATTCACTGGCTCTAGAAAGCATCTGTCTCCCCTGGACTGAAGATTTCTCCAGGGCTCATTGCTGAGATGCTCTGGGAAGAGAGAGCAGGGAGACCAGAACTTTTTTGGGCTGTCAGGAGACTCCTGTCCCTTGCAGAAGCAGGAGAACAAAATGCAACCCAGCTCAGACCCTCACGCCAGCTTTAAACGAGGCCCTTGTGCAAGGACTTGTTTTTCACGGAAGGAAAAGGAGCATTAGTGGCTATACATTATTTTTGTGTCACCCCCGTTTACGTAGGTGTATCTCAGGAGACTTTGCAGCTGATTGTGCTGTTTGCATTCAAAGGAAGGAAACCAGCTGGGTGCCCTTCCCTCCCAGGAGCATGGAGTGGGAGGGCAGAGGTGGAGCAGGCAGCTATCAGCTCAGCATGATGCAGGAAAATGTTGCCACACAATTAAAACCGGTGTTAACAAGGAGACTTAAAAAGCACTGAAAACCCAACTGCTCCCCCTGTTCCCAAGTGCACGAACCTGGCTGGAACGTATTGTGAATATCTTGCTGAGTCACCCAGGCAGGTGGATGTGGTTGTTGCTGCCAAGATGCAAGAGAAGCTGGAAACTCTTTCCCTGGACAAGGTGTATCTTCAGGGGGAAATCCTAGAAACAAACTTGGCACAGGGAGATTTTGGCATCGGTTTACTAAAGCCACATGGCAGAAAGAGACTGGTGAGGAAGGCTGCTTTGGATAGAGTGTCCGTCTGCCTGTCAGTGCAGGAGAGGAGGAACAAATGAAAAGCAGTATTGGAAAGAGATGGGAAGGTGGGCTTAGAGGAGATATTACTGACCTCTGAAGAGAAATACAGAGGAAGGAAGAGGAATCTCGGAAGGTTGTAGCTGGTCTTGCAATGCTGGTGTGTCTCGGTATCTGTGAGAGAAGGGAACAGCCTGGGAGTAACTCCAGATTTGGCGTGGAGGCATGTGCACATAGGCCTGCAGTATTCATAGAATCATAGCCTGGTCTGGGTTGGAAGGGACCCCAAGGATCACAGAGCTCCAACCCCCCTGCCACAGGCAGGGACACCAACCTCCAGGCCTGGAGCTACACAAGGTTGCCCAGGGCCCCAGCCAACCTGGCCTTCAACACCCCCAGGGATGGGGCACCCACCCCCTCTCTGGGCAGCCTGTTCCAGCCCCTCACCACTCTCTCTGGAAAGAATTTCCCCCTAATATCTTATCTAACCCTTCCCTCCTTCAGCTTCAGTATTATCAGAACCCGCAGCTGAGAGTGGGATAATTTGTTTGAATCCAGCAAAACCTTGTAGGAGTCCTGAGGATGCCGTGTGGGGTGAGGAAACCAGCCCCATAGTCTAAATAAGGTTAGAAAAGTTGTGTTTGTTTACTGTCAGACTTCTGCAATATCTCATCGTTTCGGTGCTCAGCGCTGACCAGACCCAGGCGGGTGCAAAATCAGGCCCAGGACAAACGCTGGGGTTGGTTTGGGTGACCTTTTGGGCTGGTGGCTCTTTATCTACATGGCTTTTTATATTCTGAAGTAGATCCTTCAGCTTACAGAGCATCTTCCAGAAGAAGCACCTTCGCACAGACCAATCAAGCAAGACATATAATTAACTGCTGAAATTGAGTCACCATCCCTGGATGTGTTTAAAAAAAGGGTAGATGAGGTACTTAGGGATATGGGTTAGCATAGGATGGGAATGGTTGGACTTGATGATCTTAAAGGGCTTTTCCAACCTTGTGATTCTGTCTCCTCTACGAGTGAAATACGATGGCTCTGTTACAGCCACAGCATGCCACCATGTTTACAGAGGGAGCAAAGATAATTCCTCTGACTGCAATCCCCTGTAAATGTAGGCGGTCATAATGCTACTGGGGGGTGAGAAATAGGAACAGCAGGAATAGAAGGATTTCCTAAGCAACAAAGCTCTGCTTCGCTTAAAAATATTTCAGTAAGAAAAAAACCCCAGAAGGGTGTTAGGAAGGCTTCAGGTTTCCAGAAGAGTGGGGAGAAAGCTGATTCTGTTTTATCGTTTTGTGATATTTGCTAGGAATTGTGGCCTCATAACCCAGGAGTAAGGGCACAGAAATTAAACCAGCGATGACAAATCACTGCCACAGTGTGACTGCTTGGGAGAAGTCCCCTCGAGATGCTCTTCAAAGAGGCTGAGATCTCTGTTCCTTTGAGTTTCCCATGCAATTAAGCAGAACCAAGGAATGAGAGAGGACTGAGAAGGCAGAATAATAACCACAGGGAAGAAGTGAACCTATTCAAGAACCTTGTATAACCACCCTAAGAATGGATCTGTCAGTTAAGACAGCATCTTGTCTTTGCCATGGCAAAGAGAACTCGTGGGGTTTCCCTCAAGAGCAAACCCTGGCAAGTGCTTGGTGGCACCTGAGAAAGAGCAGAGACTGTGCAGCATCCCTTCCCTGCCTCTTACACAAGTACTGCACAATGTGACTGGTTTCTGTTTGTGAAGGGCTGAGGATATGAACACCAACCATAAAGGCTGCCTGGGTAAGTGGGCCAGGCGAATCAAGTTGAATTATGAAACTGCCCCTGCAAGCTGTGTGAGCAGTGGGCGTGATGGATTTAAATCTGGGTGCTCTCCTAATTCTGGGGCCTCTTCAGCTCTCCTAGCACACCGTCTCGGCGATGACCCAGCTGTGGGGTATTTTCTTTTTAGGCCTTTCCCTCATTTAGCATCATTTTTCCTCAGGAATCCTTCATCACATCCCTGTTTGGTGCAGCTGCTGCCAAATTCACTCTGTGATGTGACAGCTCGAGCAGCAAGAATGGAAGGAGGCTTCCTAGGTAGGGTGTTTGCAACTGGAAAAATAAAGGAAGGATGGAAAAATAAAGGAAGGATGGAAAAATAAAGGAAGGATGAATCGGTGGAGTGAAGGGATGGACAGTGTGTGAATATGAACAACTGCTGAGTCACCCCTGGCAACGACAGCATCTGCAAAGCCATGACTTGGGATCGTAGGGAATAATGCAGGAAAAGGCCTTGGGAGATCATGTGGACAATCCCCTCCTGGCACAGCACAGGATTGCATCTCTCCACTCCTCCTTCCTTTTGCTACCACGTGCCATAATGCAAAGAGAAAGGGAAAAAAAGGCCAGTAACTGGGGCAGTACAAACTTGTCCTAAGCAGCAATTCTCAAAGGGAATGAAAAAAACAGGACCCGAGCCATGTCTCAATTCAATTAGACTTTCAAATTAACAGATTTCCTTTTCCACTTTCCTTTGGTTCTTTTTTTTTCCCCCTTTTTCCCAGTTGATTTCTTCCTTTTACTCTCATCTTCCAACCTGTTTGAACCCCTCTGACAATCTTCACCATAAGAAGTCTCCCCTCGCGATGCTGGTCGCTTCCCTGCTGCCTCAAAGAACTAACAGGCATCTGGGACTTTGGGGATTAGTTATAAAAATCCTAAGGAAGCTTCTGCCAAGGCCGCAGCACCCAGGAGCCATGGCAGGAGGCTTCAGGAGCCACGGCAGAAGGATTCAGGAGCCATGGCAGGAGGATCCAGCTGCCTGCCATGCAAGATGACACTTCAGTGAGCTGAAATTACATGTTTCACTCTGATGCTGTAAACACAGGGAGGAAGCCAAGGGGAGGCAGTCGCCGTGAGTATTGGGGAAGGCACTTAGAAATGGAGTATCAGCATATCAACGGGAGCACACCAACAACATGGCTTTGGCACGGGTGAGCTGCCTGGAATGGAGAACCAGTTTGCTTCCGTATGTTCTTCTGGCTTTCAAAAACAAAGAGCTTATCCTGCTGGTTTCTGAGCATCCAACAAAGCTGGATGCCTGCTGGTTTTCCCTGGCCGCTGCGGGCCAGCGTGCAGAAAGCAGCAGCGCTCTCCCAAAATCTCTTGCAGACACCATCTGGGGCTCAGTTCTCTTCCTTCCAGACCTTGGCCTGTACAGTCTGCTGGTGGCCACCACATTCCCAGTTTGGAGATCGTGCCTCCAGCGCTGTGCTGTGCTTCATCCCAAGAGCAGCACAGGGCTGCGGCTTCAGACAAGCTGACCGTCACCTTGTCGGCATCAAAAGTAGGGGTGAGCATTAGCTTGGCTCACTGAGGACCTGCTATGGCAGCACGTGGGTGGGAGTGGGTGAGCTCTCTGTGGCTTCAAAGCTTTCCCTGGGCTTGCACAGCAAGTGCAGGCCTGGGCGTGCTGCATCTGGTGAGGGAGCAGGGGGAGGCGAAGAAAAAGAAGCTGGGAACGTGCTTCCTGCGTCGCTGCAGGTGGGAGATTTTGGTTGAGGACGTAAGCAGCACCCCAGGGCAGACTGGGTGCAGGGACTGTGTTGCTGCTCCCCTGCTAAAGTTTCATGCCTGGGCATTGCCACATACTTGGGCTTGATTCTCGGGCTCACGTGGCAGCGCTGAATCAACCCCAAATGAGGGGTTGCTGTTGGAGGGATGTCTGGAGGGAAGCACGTTGTCCATTGCACCGTGGATAAATCTTTGCCAGGGGTGCCCAAGTCTGGGTCCTTGAGCTGTATCTGCACGTGTATGACATCTCCAGCTGCCCGTGGCAGGCAGATTTGGGGGGAGCAGGGGCTGATGGACCCCCACGCCAGGGCAGGATCCCTCCAGTGATTTCTCAGCCCGTGTGTGCCTGCACGCTTGCTGCCAGAAGGCTGCGTGGCACACCTCAGCTCTGCATGCATGTGAGCCATCACGCGTGTTCTCTGCTTTGGGGAAGGGGGTGTGTGTGCGTGACCCCCAAGCCCGTCCCATGCTGTGCAGGCTGAGTGGTGTGCCCAGCGCCTTGCCACGGATGGGTGCCCACGTGAGGAGTGACCTGGGCATGGGTGCACCCTGTCTGTGCTGGGTCCCCCAGGCACATCCTCCCACCCCTGCCACGGGTGGGTGCCCGTGGGGGTGCCGTGTGCCCCGGGTGTGTGGGGACCCTTAGGTTCCGGCCGGCCCTGAATCCACCCGTGCTTGACCCCCACGGAGTGCGGACGCCCGTGGGCGGGTGCAGCGTGGGCGGGTGCCCCGGGGGGCGGCGGGCCGTCGTGCCGTGCCGTGCCGTGCCACGCCGTAGCGGCGGGCGGGGATGCTGCTGCCGGCTCCCCCGCCCGCCCCGCGCCACCGCGGCAGCCGCGCCAGACGCAGCGCGGCTCGGAGAGCGTACGGAGCCTCCTGCAACCGCCGCGGCCCGGGCAGCCCCGCGCCCCGCCATGGCCCGGAACCGCCGGGAGAGGAGCAGCTGGGGTAGGCGGAGGGGGAGGCGGGGGGGGGGCGCGGTGGCTCCCGCGGTGGGGGAGCGGGCCCGGGTGGGATGGGCGCGCCCCACGGCCGCGAACAATGCCGGGCCTGAAGCGACCCGCGGCCCGCTCCGCGCCGGGACGGCCGGGACGCAGCGGGGGAGGGTGTGAGGGGGAAGGGGCTGCGCCCGGCCCCGCCTGAGCCGGGACCGCCGGGGCGGGGCGCGGGGCCTGCGGGGGAGGCCGCGGGGGCTCGGCCGCCCCGGGAGGGGCTGAGGGGGCGGAGGGTCGCCCTTTCCCCACTCCCTCCGCGGGGCCACACCGGCATCGTTTTACCCAGTCCCCCCCGATCCTTTCTGGGGGGGATTTGGCAGCCCCTCCCCTGCCGCCTGCCTGCCTGCCTGCGGCTGCTGTCTGCGGACAACGTGGCCGGGGAGGGGCTTGGGACTGGGGGCGCCCGTTGTTCCGGGGGTCCCGCTGGGCGGGCGGGGCCCACGCCTCACACGGAGCCTGCAGCCGCCGCCGCCCGGCTCTCCTCCTCAGGGCGGGCCGCCCGCACCTTCCTCGCCTCATCGCTGCCACCCCCACAGCACCTGCCCTGGGTCCCAGGGGTGTCACCTCAGCCCCCGCCCCGCCACGGCCGGGGAGCGGGAGGCCCGCTCGCCCCGTCTTCTTCGGACGGAGCCGCCGGCCTCCCCGGCAGGTCGCTCCTAGGGAGGGTTTTCCGTGTTTCTGGCGGCTGTAAGGCGTTGCTGCTGTGTCTGACCCCCCGGAGCGGGACCGTTTTAACTCCATCCCGTTAAACCCCCCTCCCTCCCGAGCCCCGGGGGAGCCGGTAGCAGCATCTCCCGGGAAGCAGAGCAGGGTCGCGGTAAGGAGGAAATTCCGTGTCGTCTTGGTGCGAGCCTTCCCTTCTCCGGAGCCGCCTGCCTGCCTAGGCCTGGAGCCGCCCTCAGCCGCTGCTTCCCCAGGGGAGCCGAGGCGGGTCCCACAGGTGGGCTGCACTCAGCCAGCACAGGAGCTCCAGCCACCTTTCCCCTGGGTGCTGCCCGGGCTGTGCCCCAGCCGTGTATGGCTTTACCGCATTCCACCTTTTTTTTGGGTAAAAAGTCAGGTTTCTCACAGCCATTTGCCGTTGTTTGGAGGCGCCGAGGAGCGTGATTTGTCATTATTCCATGGGTTGCGTTCCATGTGAGCTTGCCCATGGGTGCCCTGCCTCAGCAGGCAGAGCTGGTGAGCTGGGCCGTGGTGTTTGGATACACAAATGACATCCTGATTTGTACAGATGAGTGAAGTACTTCCCATGGTGATGATTAAACAGTTCAGGGCCGCGTTTGCAGAAGGTTGAGTCGTTGGAGTGGGTGGTGGTCTCTGGGAGAGAGCAGGGAGGAAAATGAGCAGCGCTCGTTTGAGCTGTGTCATTTATCTTAGTGTGACTCTTGACGAAGGTCTCGTTAGACCCTTGGGTAAGCTGGAGGGAAAACTTCCCTGTGAATATGCTGACGTTCTCAGCTTTGTCTCACAGAGCTGTCAGGCCCGTCTGTGTGTGTGTGTGTGTGTGTGTGTTGAGAATTGCACGCACGTACACGCCCTGGTGCTTTCCCCTCAGATCTTGGCAGCATGAGAAGAAAATGCAAATGATGCCGAATCGGATATGGATGGAGGAAACATCATCTTGGAAAGTAGAGCCTTGGTCCAGTGAGACAATTAGGTGCATGGCTCAGTCTGACCATGGAATGAAACGAGATGTGTTGCTGATTTGATTAACTCTTCCTTGGGTTCTCTGAGTTCTGTAAGGATCTGGAGCTGTATGTGGATCCAGGTGGGATCAGCCACCTTCTGCTGTGCAACCCATCCTCTGGTCAAAATGATGCCCTGGCTTCATTTGAGGTTTCCATATTCCTAGAATGATTTCCTGACACTTTGCCAGCCTGGCTGACGTTACAGGTAATAAAATAAAGAGCAACATACCAGTATTTTTTATTAGGGGGAAAAAAATTAAGCCCCCTTTAACATGCATTTCTACAGCAGAACCTTACTGCCCTGAAAGATGTGTTTACATCCAGTGACTGCAGCATTGTCTGCTGACATCAGTCCATGGGGTGACTACTCCACCACTACGTTTTTTAACCTAGCTGGAGAAGGAGGAGGATTCTCAGGCTTTTCCTCAAACTAAGGCAGAAAGTAGAAGGTCCTTGCTGTGTTCCAAAAATGGGCTGATTAAAAATATTAGGCTATTTTGAAAGGGATCAGACTTTGTCCTAGTTACCCTGTGGTTAGAAGGCAACTCTGGAAACAGGCAACTGCTTAGTGTGACCTTTCTCCTTTGTCTCATAAAAAATAATTTGCTGTTTTTAAAAGAGCAAATTAGGGTGAGTGTATTGGTACCCAGAAGAAATCGCCTCCGGTCAGCTATCAAAGCTGGGTTACTGTCACATCTGTATGTCCCTGGGGTGCTTGTGTAGGGGCATGTTAATGCATCAAGCACAGGATTTAGCCCTGGGCAGAAGGTCAGCAGAAGGCTCTGCATCATTGAGGGTGCTCTGACTGAACGTGCTAAGCGGTGCATAGACCCCGTGGCTGCTGCTGGCTCTTGAACAGGCTGCCCAGGGAGGGGGTTGAGTCACCCTCCCTGGATGTGTTTAAAAACAGGGGAGATGAGGTGCTCAGGGATATGGTTTAGCACAGGACAGGAACGGTTGGACTTGATGATCTTAAAGCTCTTTTCCAACCTTGTGATTCTGTGGATGAATGGCTGAGCCAGCTGCAGACATGTCATTTTTAGGTAAGAGTAAGGGAACAGTGATTTCTCTGAAATAAGGATTGTTAGTCCAAATCCTGCTTGGCATGGTGAAGCCCAGCCAGCTCCATGAAGGCTTGTAGTAGGTTACACTGATTTTATTCTATTTTTTTTGGAAATTCTTCCTGCTTGGCACTTGCAGATGGTCAGCGGCCTGCTCCTCTGTTAGAGTAAAGATCCCAGTAAAAATCTCTGCTCCCAGCCACTGATTTAAACAGCGCAGACTGGAACAAACTCAGTGAAATCTCTTGTTTCCCATCATGGCCTGTGTTGTAATCGGAATGATGCTCATCAAGAATTCCATTTCAAAACCATAGAAGGGATTACAGAGGTTATATACACTTCTTGCTCAGGGGTTTCAAACTGGATGTGTGATTTGTGAGAGCTCTTAAAGAGACCTGACTGTCAGGGGGGCTCAGCAACTGTTTTGGGGAGAAGGACTTCTCTTCTCCAGCACAGGCCAGGCTGAGATCCTTGATGCCAGACTTTGACTACACAGCAGTGGGTTAAACTGGAAAGAAAAGTATGGTTTTGGTAGTCTTTAGGGTTTTTTTAAACTGATAATTCTAACACCCTTTGTTTTGTTACTTGTTTTCTGGCCTTTTATTGTAGATTTTCAGATTCCACTTCCTGGCATTTCTTTGTGCCTCTGAATGCTGGGAACCTCCTGAGAAGTGAAAGCCAAGATGTTGCAGCCAAGGGGGCCTTTACACAAAAAGCCACTAGGTATGAGAGGATTCCCAGCCAAATGGTTAGCTTGTAAATGAGAAAAGAAAACAAAGTGTTTGGCCTTGAAAGAAGAGATGAGGTGATATTGCAAGGTGGAGGCCCGAATTGCTAAACACGATGCTTAGTCTTCGTGCCTTTGGTTTCCAGGCTGCAGCATTGTATGAAGAATTTAAATAGTGTGTAGGGAGATCTGGTTTTCCCCTTTTGGGAGGAGAACTGAGGTGCCCCAAGCCTGTGTGGTGGCGGTGACATGGTGCCTTTGCCATGCTCCATGTCGTGTCCACATGGTGAGAAGCTTTGTTGTCGGTTGCCTGATTGATGGAAGGGGGAAGCGACGTATGGAGTTGGTTGTGCCTTGCTGTGTTTTCTCTGCTGAGCCTGTGGGTGAGGAGCAGCACACATAAATATTGTTGAGGGTCTAGGTGATGTTCACTGCCAAATTGACCACATATTATCTCCGAAAGTCACTTTGGTCTAGAGACACCCCTCAGCCCCTTTGGCCCTGCCTGAAACACTCACATTTGCCAACACCTGAAGGAAGGTTAAGTGTGATGACAGCAAAGTAACTGAACTCAGATTTCCCAAATGGGGTTGGAGGCTCCAGAGAAGGTGCTGAACTCTGCTGAGCCAGTGAAACATATTTAAAGTGATCTATATATACATAAACATCTTCTCCAGAGTGGTTGCCTTCCATGCTGTATCCTAGAATTTTGTGGCACGTTTACCAAACTAAAGGGTAAAAATAATGTCATGGCAGAAATGACTACATCAAATACCAGTGGTGGAGGGAGGCTGGTTGCTGACAGGGAAGGACCACGCAGAAAACATGTGCTGAGAGGGTGATGTGAGATTTTTGGAGACAGATTCAGGCAAGAGACATTTTGGTCATTGGCTTAAATGTGGGTGAGTGAGCAGGGAGAGAATTTGTACCTGAGAAAGAGATGGTGGCCTTTTGGTAGTGCGCTCATACAACAGACACAGGTGGGAATCAGGTTCCTTCTGAGAGCTGCCCACCTTGCCATTGAATCATCCTGTACATAGCCATATAGCTGTGCAATGTGGCCTCAAACTCCCTGAAAAAAATGGAGGAAAACCCTCTCTCTGGTCTGTTTTCTTCCCAAGGTAGTTGTGTGCCTGTGTCTCTGAAGCTTGCTAGTGATGAACTCAGCCAGGGAATTTCTTCACCTGTTTCTAAGGAATGCCTTGCACCTCCCTGAGTGGACATCTTCAGCGTGGGCTTTGCCATTGACCCATTGTTTCCATGGGTATCACAAGCTGGCCTTGTGCTGTGGTTCAGTGCTGTGCTTGCTTGCATCTGTACATCCCACCTGGGGAGGTGCAAAGGAGGGCATGAGAAGCTCTGGCTCTGCCTTTCCATTCTCTGCTGCATTTCCCAGAGCATCAGCCCCAAGCGTAAGGAGACTGTGTAGCAAGGCTGGGGCCCTGAGGGAGCTACATGTGTCCACGTGCCACTTTGTGGGGCTCAGGGGCTCTGGTTAGTGGGTGCTACTGATGGCTAATGCCTGGCTAGGGTCTGGGGTCTTCTGACTCTGGGGGGTGCTGCAAATCCTGGCAGAGGTGTGAGCAGGATGGAGGGTGGGTTGTGGTGTGGCTGTGTGATGAGACGTGCCCTGGGTGTAGGAGGTGCTGGTAGGATATAGGCAGGGGTGGGGAATGTATGTGTGTTGCTAAACCCAGCTTGGGAGGCTTCTTGACCTGTCTAGGAACCCTCGGAGAGCGTGGCACATGCAAGATTGCAGAGCAGTGATGGGTGTAAAAGAGGGCTTTACCCAGCCAGGCTTCCCTGCTTTGTCCTCTCAAAGACATGGTCTCCTGGGAGCACCTCAGTCTAGACACCTTATGGCAGCCCCTTGCTTAGGGAATTTGCTAACTCATAGTTGTCCAGGCCAGGCTTCCCCAGCAGTCTCAGCTCTTCAGGAGGCAGCTGTGCCCTGCCATGCATCCTTTGTGCAGGATCGATGCAGGTTATTGCTCCACAGCATCCCCTCTGCCCTGCCTGTCTGGTGTATCTGCTTTGTTTCCATGCTTTATTTCCCATTTTCCCCTCATTAAGCTGGATAAGACGCAGAGCTCTGCGCAAGCCTGTCTCGGAGAGCAGGAGAGGATGTCTGGTGCATGCTCAAAGCAACGCTGCCTTTCCCAGCCTCCTCAGAGCCTTGCTGATGATGGTTGGCTGGTCGTTGTGCGGCGGAGGTAGCTCAGCATGAATAGAGGGAGCAGAACTCATGTCACAGCAGGATGTGATAAGTGCAAGGGGGGCTGCAGCTGATGTCTTTCTTTGCTGGTGCCATTTGCGGAGGCCAGATAAGCTCACTGGAAGCTGATGCTCTCTGGAGAACGTGCAGAGGGATTGCTCCTGACTGTGAGGTCTGTTCAGTGCTTGGCTCACGGTACCGTTGGTGGCACGGTGATATGTTTGTAGTGTAAACAGCAGGGGCAAACACAGCCTCAGAAAGGACCCGTGCAACTATCGCTGCTGATCCAATCAATCCCTGGAGGGCAGCTGGTAAGCAACCCAGCCTGTTCGATACTGGGATGCTCCATTCCAGGGAAAGAACAGCAAGTTAAAGCTTCCCATCAAACCTCTGTTTCCTCTCCTTGGTAGTTTCTGGTTTTCCATGAGGTGAATGAAGTAACCTGGTTCAGATCCCCTGAGCAGCAGCACCACATGACGCCCGTGTATCATAGTGGGGGGCAGGATTGGGGCACAGGCTCTGCTTTTCATGGGCAGTGCTCAGGGAGAGAAAGCTCCTGGGATCCAGGAGGGAACAAGAGCAAGGCTCACAAATTGGCTTTCTCAGGGTCTGGTTAGGCAGTCTGTGTTTGCACACACGATGGATGCACTTCGTTCCCTGGAATGAAATACATTTATTGGGCAAACTCGTTTAAGGAGCAAGCTAACTTTATTAATTGGCCTCTGGAAAGCAGTCAGCATTTCTGTGACCTGTTCTTCCATAGCTGAGGAAAACAGGCTGAAACAAACCCTCACCAAAGGTTTGTTGCTTAATTAGCGACATGTAATTTATCTAATTTATTCTTCTGTAGGAGCTGAAGTACATCAGGCATTGGCTGTCGATCTGTATATAGGTGCAACTTGAAATGTATGGTTTAATTTATTTAATTTTAACCAAAAGTCAGCCCTAGAGCAAATGAAGAACGCTCTATTTCATCCCTGGACTCTTCAGAAGTGAGCTGTACATCCTGTATTTCGGGACTGTCTGCGTGGCTCGGGCTGTTTCCTTGCTGCTGACAGCCCGGTCAGTCCAAATGCAAATCCCGATCTCCTTCACCTTTCCCTTTGAATCGCCATATGGAAAAGCAAGACGGATTCCACCCTGCTTTAGAGTCATGGAAATGAGCTGTTCTGAAATGGGGAAAAGAAACTGTATCCTGGAGATTTCTGAGCGAGCAGCTTGAGAACTGACGTAATTGCAAGGCGCCGGGAGAGAGCCGACAGAAAGGAGGAGTCAGGTTAGAAAACGAGTGAAATCAAGAGCGTGGTTAGGGAAGTTTAGCTCTCCTTCCTTTCCTTTTTGGCTGGATGATGTTTAGCCATTGCCAGGTACAGCTTCCTTCAAAGCAGATAGTTAATTTATGCAGGAAAGGCCAATTAAAATAATTGATTGCCGGTAATGCGCAGCTGTCTTATGAAATAGTCTCAGACTCAGATAATCTAATAGATTATCCCTGCTCTATATCAGAGCAGGGAAGTTTTATCATGAGGAGATAAGGAGGAAACATAGAGTTCTGTCTGCAGGTGGCATACATGAAAGGAGCAGAGATAGCGGGGTTGAAATGAGTTCAGAGACCTGCTTAATGGAATGCCTTTTCTCCTGATGTCTCCGATGGACTGGGAAATCAACACATCCTGCTCACAATACTGGATATTTTGCTTTCCTGGTGGTGAGGTGATGGGAGCAAGGAGGTCCCTTAGGAGACTGTGGCCACTTTGGACTGTTCTCTGTGTCTGACGAAGCTGCTAATATCTGCTAATCAGATATTGATACAGAATCTTCCAGATTCTGATGTTTTGGAGCAACAGCACGATCTCTTCTCTGCACTGGCTGTCCCTCTTTCCAGCAGCTGTTCCAGAGGGAGAGGAAAACCTGGGAGATGTGGTGCAGGCACTGGCAGCAGCGGGAAGGGAAGTTTGGCACCAGCTCTCCCTTTGGTAGCAGGATGGGGAGTGGTGAGGGGCTGTCAGGGGCTGACCCAGAGAGGGGGTGGGTGCCCCGTCCCTGGGGGTGTTGAAGGCCAGGTTGGCTGGGGCCCTGGGCAACCTTGTGTAGCTCCAGGCCTGGAGGTTGGTGTCCCTGCCTATGGCAGGGGGGTTGGAGCTCTGTGACCCTTGGGGTCCCTTCCAACCCAGACCAGTCTATGATTCTATGATGGGAAGGACTCTCCTCTGTCACCCTGTCATGATGCTCAGGTCCTTTACCAGGCCTGACAGCTGTCTGAGCTGGGGGCAGCACCGCTGCCTTGTGCAGGGCTTGAAGCCTGCCAAGAGCAGGATATGTGCCTATCTCAATGCCCATCTGGGTGCTCTGGCTGCAGCACCCACTGGTGTGGGACATGTAAAACACCAGTTCCCCTCATCTGCGTGCCTGGAGGTGGGATTTGTCCCGTCTGGGGTGAGGTGGCACAGCTCTTCCACCTGCACGCCGGATGACTTGGGCACCACTGATGCTTAGAGTCAGAAATGTTTAGATTTAATTTGATTTACAAATTTTTTCCCTGCCTCTGCCATGAGTCACATTCTATACAAGGATCTCACCACTGTCCTGTCCATAAAAAGGAAAAATAACCCAAAATGAGACTCAGAGCTGAGCAGGGTGTTGGGTAACACTATGGGAGAGGAGGGATTTCCTACCGTAGAGTTTGTACGATGTGGTGGTGCTTAAAAAGGGCATGTGAGCCTTTGGCACTGCTCATAACTATGTGTGAGGAGAATCTTGGTGCTGCAAAGGGGGTTTGATATGTGCAGAGAGAGGACTGACTGCTCCAGGAGACCTTCCTTGTGCAGGTGATTTGGTGATGTGTGTTTGGGGCTCTCTATTTGAACGAGGAACGCTGGGTTTTTTATTGTGTGGGTTTTTTTTTTCTCCTGGAGGCCCCTGAGCAGTGACATGGGGCAAGGGCTGGGGTTTGAAGGGAGTTTGGTCCCTGCTGCAGCAGTCTGATGGAGAATCTGGCTTTTCAGAGCATTGGGGACTTTTGTTTTGCTAAAAAAAAAAAAACCAAAACCCTCTGAGCATCAGGAAGAAAAGATCTTTGTCTTTCAACTGGGAGCAAAGAAAGCTCATAGTATATGTCCAAGAGCTGCCAGAAATCCCCTAGCAACCGGGCTTAATGATCCCCATACTCCGTTGTGGGATCATAAGAAATCAGAATCTCTTACAAAAGCTCTGCTGTTATTTCAAATATGAAGTTATTGCCTGAGGCTTCTTTATAGAGAGGCCCAGACCGGGCAAACCCGATTCCTCCTGGTATTTATAGCTTGCCTTTTAACATGTGCACACATAGTCCTTGTGCTTTGAAGCAGCTGGGGCTGGCTGAGAACTGGGTCCCTGAGGTCAGAGCGTTAAACAGAGACCCAGGAGTTTTAACTTGAGGCTACCCTTGTTGGGAGACTTGCAGCCTGAGCCAATGAAATGAGAAGTTTTTGGAGAAATCATAGAATCATAGAATTGTAGGGGTTGGAAGGGACCTCGAGAGATCATCGGGTCCAACCCCCTGCCGAAGCAGGCTCCCTAGGACATTTCACTGAGATAGGCATCCAGACGGGTCTTGAATATCTCCAGAGAAGGAGACTCCACCACCCCCTGGGCAGCCTATTCCAGTGCTCTGTCACCCTCACTGTGAAAAAGTTTCTCCGCATGTTGGTGCGGAACTTCCTATGCTCCAACTTGCAGCCATTGCCCCTTGTCCTGTCTCCACAGACACTGAAAAGGGGCTGGCTGATTCCCCTGCATCCCTTGCTTAAGATAATTGTAAACATTAATTAGGTCCCCCCTTAGTCTTCTCTTCTCAAGGCTGAACAGTCCCAATCTTCTCAGCCTTTCCTCATAGGGGAGATGCTCCAGGCCCTTTATCATCTTCGTAGCCCTTCTCTGGACTCTCTCCAGGAGATCCCTGTCCTTTTTATACCGGGGAGCCCAGAACTGGACACAATACTCCAGGTGGGGCCTGACCAGGGCAGAGTAGAGCGGGAGGATCACCTCCCTTGACCTGCTGGCTACACTCCTCCAGATGCACCCCAGGATCCCATTGGCTCTCTTAGCCACCGAGGCACACTGCTGGCTCATGGCCAACCTGTCATCCACCAGGACCCCCAGGTCCTTCTCCACTGAATGTGGGGGGAACTTTGCATTGCACACTCCCTTCCCTGCTGTCCAGGAGATTTCCTGGGGTGTAGGCGTGCTGCCTGGCGTGATTAATCCCCTTCAGCATCTCTTTCCTGCGCTGGGAAGTTCAGAGACAACAAAAGGAGAATTACTGGAGCTGACCTGCTCTTCCCAACCCCCGGGGCTGCAGGCTCTGTGGATGGCAGGTCTCACAACACACCCCTCTCCTGTATCGCAGCAGGTACACAGAGGAACCCGAACAGATCATGAGGCCATTAAAACCTGTGATCATCACCTGTGGGTGATATGTGTCTGCCCAGCACCCTGCTGAGCACGGGTGCGGTGACCGAAGTTGGACCCCCTGCCCATCCCCTCCGAAGGCTCCTGCCGCAGCATCATGCCTGTCACTTCTTCCCTGTCCTGGTGGGGAGCTGAGACCCTCTTGTAAGGCTGTACACAACACACAGCCTGGGGAGCAGCTCTGCAGGGAATCTTGCTGTTTCCAAGTGGGAAAGTGAGCAGTGCCTGTGCTTTGCAGACGCTTTCCGCTTGGGAGCGAAGAAGTGGCTTTTATGAGGATGGGCATGTGTCTTCGTGGCCTGATTCCTGCTGGGGCTGTCTCTGGGGAGGCTGTCGATGAGGATGATGGCAGAAGGAGCAGATTATGCTTGGAGAATTAGTGCAGACTGCAGATGGAGCAGGACTCTGCTGTTGCTACAGAAACAGTGATGGCACAGGATGCACAATGGCAGCGTCCTTTGGTGGAGACATGAGATGCTTAGTGTGAATGCTGCTTCCATTTTGGAGATAGGACCTGGTGCATATGGCCAGAGGAGAGCAGTTGGATGCCTACATGACATGACATGACATGACATGCTAGCAAGGGATGACGAGGAGGCTCGGACTTCTCTTGTCTAGCAGAGAGGAAGCAAAGGGAGATGTTACAGCCTGTGTTAAGGCTAATGCAGGTGTTATGGCAGGCTTTGTGGATGCAGGGAGTTGTTTCAGGCCAGAAGAGAGTAATCCATTCTCCACATCAGCTCTTCTAGGACAAAAAGTAATGGGTATGTTTTGTGAGGGGAGATTCTGGCAGGGACCTCTGCCTGCAGGACAGGTGGCCCCGAGGTGGCACAGAGTCCCCATGGAGGTGTCTGAGGACAGGTTCAACAGACATGTGATCCAAAAGATGCTGCTTTGGGATGGGGATTTGGGCTAGCTGGTCTGTTACCACCTTATCCAGCCCTGCTGTCTCTAATCCTGCACTTTGCAGAAGAAGGAACCTAACAGCTCTTGCTTTACTTGTTTACACAGGTAGTTTTGCAGACAAGACTTATGAATGGAGCTCAGAGGAGGAGGAGTCCGTGAGGAAGGCAGGACCAGTGCAAGTCCTCATTGTCAAAGATGACCATTCCTTTGAACTGGATGAAGCTGCCCTCAACCGCATCCTCCTCTCAGAGGCTGTCAGGGATAAAGAGGTCGTGGCTGTGTCTGTGGCTGGAGCTTTTAGAAAAGGAAAATCATTCCTGATGGACTTCATGCTGCGGTACATGTACAATAAGGTATGGTTCAAGTGCCTCTTCCCAGGGGTATGGTGCTGCTGCTTGATGCTGCCATGTACCTATGGCTCAGGGATGAGCTGGGACACTGCCTTGGCGCTCTAGGAGTGCTCAAGCCTCTCATTAACAAAATTAAATAGAGCAGATCCTCCTCTAGTGGACTTGACTTTGGAGCAGAGATGTTCACATTTCCCACTGTGTAGGCAGCTCCTCTCCCAGAGGCTGCCCCTCTCCAGCGCTGGGATGGAGGCAGCACAGAGCAGAAGGGTAAAACCCAAGTGAGATGAAAACTCCAATAACTCCTTCTGTTCCCACCCACAGGAAGCAGTGGACTGGGTTGGAGATTACAACGAGCCTCTGACTGGTTTCTCCTGGCGGGGAGGGTCTGAGCGGGAGACGACGGGCATTCAGATCTGGAGCGAGGTTTTCCTGGTGGACAAGCCGGATGGTACCAAGGTGTGTGCTGCTCTGTGGCACAGCTGTGGCTGGTGGGCTCATCGCTCTTCCAGCTTTTGTAAGACTCTCCTGGCTTTTCATGGGTGGCCCACATGCCTGCACGTGAGCTGGCAGTGTGCTCTCACAGCTGGGAAGGGTGATGGGATCCTGGGCTCCATCAGCAGAGGGGTGGCAGCAGGGACAGGGAGGGGATTGTCCCTCTCTGCTCTGCCCTGGGGAGGCCCCAGCTGGAGTCCTGTGTCCAGAGCTGGGGCCCCAGGACAAGGAAGATGTGGGGCTGTTGGAGAGGGGTCAGAGGAGCCACGGAGATGCTCAGAGGGCTGGAGCAGCTCCCCTCTGGAGAGAGGCTGGGGGAGCTGGGCTGGGTCAGCCCAGAGAAGAGAAGGCTGTGGGGGGACCTCATTGCAGCCTTCCAGTCCCTGAAGGGAGCAGAGGAACAGGAGGGGAATCAGCTTATGGATAATGGCAGGATGAGGGGGATGGAGTGAAGCTGGAGGAGGGAAGGGGGAGAGGAGATCTGAGGGGGAAGTTCTTTGCAGAGAGAGTGGTGAGGGGCTGGAAGGGGCTGCCCAGAGAGGGGGTGGGTGCCCCGTCCCTGGGGGTGTTGAAGGCCAGGTTGGCTGGGGCCCTGGGCAACCTTGTGTAGCTCCAGGCCTGGAGGTTGGTGTCCCTGCCTGTGGCAGGGGGTTGGAGCTCTGTGATCCTTGGGGTCCCTTCCAACCCAGACCAGTCTATGATTCTATGCAAGTCCAGAGAAGGTCTTCAGTACTGCATCCCTAATTCTTCATGAGAGAGTTAAATACAGTGAGTTGATATGATGGCTGGGTGTTCCCCGTATGCTCTCTAGGTGTCCCTCTGACTCTGGGCATCCCAGAGTGTATTTCTCTGCTATTCCCAGGGATCTTGGATCTGAGGTCCTTGCAAACTGTTCCCCTGTAGCTGTAAAACGGAGCATCTTTGTTCAGGGTAGTCAGATACAATGCAAACTGGATTTTAGGGCATCCAGCAAATTCAGCTTACAGCCAGGAGTAATTTTATTTATCTACTCTTTAAGGAAGTAACAGGTGGTAGGGGAATGGTTGGACTAGATGATCTTGGAGGTCTTTTCCAACCTTAATGATTCTCTGACTCTGTGAAGAGGCCATTATCAAAGTGATGCTGAATTATTTGTAGTATGAATTTCTCATACTACCTGAATGTGTTTTGGGTTAAGGAGGTGTGATAGGCTGTTGTGTTTGGCTTCCATAACATCAGTCCAACACAGGCTCAGGAATAAAACCCACCTGCACTGACAGCAAGTATTTTAGGAGCAGAGCAGCTCCCTCCTCTGTGATGTGAAACATTCATGTTGCTGCCTGCTGGAGTCATCACACTGTTGAGAGTGACTGGGGATGCTCTTTTCCTTTGTCCTCCCCCAATTAGGAGTCTGTGGCAGGAGCACAGACTCAGCAGGAGCTGAGACTCCCAGCACAATAACGTAGCTGACGTTCACACACACACTTTGGCATTGGAGAGGGATGGATTTTGCTCCTATGTGGGTGCATCCTAACTGATGTGGAGCTTTCTGCCTCTCAGGTTGCAGTGCTGCTGATGGACACACAGGGGACCTTTGATAGCCAGTCCACCCTGCGGGATTCGGCCACTGTGTTTGCCCTTAGCACGATGATCAGCTCCATACAGGTAAGAAGGTGGATGTCACTTCTCCCCCTCTGTTCTGCCCTGCTCAGGCCCCACCTGGAGTGTTGTGTCCAGTGCTGGGCTCCCTGGGATCAAAAGGACAGGGATCTCCTGGAGAGAGTCCAGAGGAGGCTCTGGAGATGCTGAAGGGCCTGGAGCATCTCCCCTGTGAGGAAAGGCTGAGGGAGCTGGGGCTGTTCAGCCTGGAGAGAAGCAGCCTGAGAGGGGATCTGATCACTGGGGATCAAGAGCTGAAGGGTGGGACACAGGGCCAGCCTCTTCTCAGTGTCTGTGGGGACAGGACAAGGGGCAATGGCCTCAAGTTGGAGCACAGGGAGTTCCACCCCAATCTGGGGAAGAACTTCTTCCCAGTGAGGGTGAGGGAGCCCTGGGCCAGGCTGCCCAGGGGGTGTGGAGTCTCCTTCTCTGGAGAGATTCCAGCCCCGTCTGGACACCGCCCTGTGTGCCCTGTCCTAGGGACCCTGCTTTGGCAGGGGGTTGGACCTGATGAGCTCTGGAGGTCCCTTCCAACCCATACGATCCTGTGATTCTGTAAAAGCTGATGGCACTGGCTTGGCAGGAGCTTGACACCAGCCCAACACAGCAGCCAGCCAGCACCTTTGGTGGAAGAGCCAAACGCCAGCACGTTGGCTGCGCTGAGTGCAGGATTCGCACGTGACCCCATCATCATCATCGTCATCACCTCATCTCACCCCAGGAGCAGGGCAAGCAGCAGATGCACCCCTTTGCTTCCATCTACCAGAGAAAAGGGCCTTGGTCTGAGGAACTGGGTGTGCTTTTTGCCTCAGTGCTGCTGGGGAAACCTCTGGGGTGGAGGTTGGCAGGAGGTTACTGCAGAGGTTGTTGGGGCTTCCCCTCCTGCTGCCTGGCCTTTGCTCTTGGAGGACAGCAGGAACTGGGTGGAAGCTGTGTCTTGGTACAGACCTCAGCATAAAAATGGGGAAGGAGGGATGTTATTTGGACATAACACGCTTCCAGGCTGGGGCATGACAGCCCCTGGTGCTCCTGTGCTGGAGTGTTTAGCTGCACAGGGAGCAGCGGTGCCTGTCTGTCTGTCAGTGTGAATCTGTCCAGCTGCACAGTGATGCTTGGGGCCTGTCTTGTACCCGTACCACAGGCCAGCTGGGACTTTGGCTGTGTCTCCATGGTGATGTTGCAGGCTTTAACCACACCAGCCCACGCCTTGGCCCAAAGGACAGGCCATTCTGAGTACTCTGTTTTGGTTTTAAATGCAGGTTTATAACTTGTCCCAGAACGTCCAGGAGGATGATCTGCAGCATTTGCAGGTAAGACCTTTGCCCCTGCTCCTCCATCACTGGGGTGCCTGGACTACACTCTGGAAAGGTGCTCTCACATTCATAGCTACAAAATGTTTCTCAGTTTCACAGTTCTGGTTTTGTTTTGTGGGCAGGAAGGAATAATCTCCTGAGTTGAAACCTGTCTTGCCTACGCTATCATAGTGTGGCTCCTGGGGGCCTGGGTCCTTTGGCAGGGCAGCTGGTGGGACATTCACAGGAGGGTCTGGCCCTGTCTCTGGGGTACATATCTTCCTCAGGGCTGATTGCCTGTGGAGCTGTGAAGGCCATGCTTTGTGCCACAGTGGTGCTGGAGGGCATGGAGAGCCTGTTAAGTCAGGAGACAGAAAGTGACTGAGAGAGGAGGTGGTGATGGTCTTCTGTTGTGTATGAGGCTGCTGCAAAGTGGAAGGCAGTATCTTTTCACATGTCCACACTGCCCAGGACCAGCTGTCATGGGTGGTGTGGCTGTCAGAGAGGGTTAAGTTGATTTCCTAGTGATGAGGGTAGAGGAACACTGAACAGAGTGCTTAGGGTGGGTGTGGAGTACCAACACAAACAGTCTGTAGCCCACACTGGCCTGTGTGTCCTCCCATGGGATTACACCAGCATTCCTCGTGGAGCAGAGACCCATCAGAGGCCATGGCTGACCCGTGGGGCTGGAAACATGCAATGCCTTGTAGCAGAGGGCTAAAATGACTCATGACAGGAGGGGGTCACAGTTAGTTATCCATGTGTTGGCTGTACTCCTGCTGCTGTGGGCACGTCCGTCTGCTGCTCTGTGAGTAGGGCCAGTCACATCACTCCTTGGGCTGCAGCAACAGGGATGCTGGAGCTCCAGGTTGTGCTGTTCACATGCAGAACAGGATCTTTGGATTGAGAAGCCTCAAGAAACTGGGAACTGGTTTATAAGCCTGGATATTGCCATCTGGTACTGGGGTAATTACAGCCCAGACTGTTGGAGACAAGCAGCTAATGGGCATTTTGTGGCATACTTGTCCTGCCCATTTCCTGGCATTACCTCTAGCTTTCTCTCTGTTCAGGTGGTTGATTGATTGGTTGGCTAGGAGCTTAAAAAGAAAGGAAAGAAAAGCAAAGCAAAAGTCCAGCTGGAAAAAATCAGCATTTGAAGTCATTTCAGTCAGTAAATATTGTTAACAATAATGCCTTTTTAATGTTAAGCTTACCCAGTCCAGCTCTGATCTCTCAGTTTGGATTTTAAGGCATTGTTGTTTAATAAGTTGACCCATTTTTAGGCATCTGTGAAATACATTATTGTATCTTCAGTTAGAAATTGTAGTCCAGAGAGACTGGAGAGCCTTCGAATCTGACTGGTGGGCTGGTCTGTGCACAGTGGGGGGTTCACAGGGAAAAATACTTGTTTCTGAATTAATTTCCTCTTTTTCCTGGGGTCTTTAAAGAGAGCAGGGCTCCAGCAGTCCCCTGTAGCACATGAAGTTCCTGGCTGGTATGAAAGCAACACCAAGCAACCGGTTTGAGCCATTTTTCACAGATTTAGCAGCCAAAAATCCTAAGCTGAGATCTTTCACATCATGGCTCAGCACAGTGATTGTCCATACCAGCTCTGATGTGAACTGAGAGCACGCAGCCACCCAGCTTTAGTTCCAGCTCCTCAAACAGTGCTCTTAACCCCAGGACAGCCACTGTCCCTCCCTGCTGTGCTGGTGGCCTGCAGCCCTCTGCGTGTTCGTGCAGACCAACAAGCTAATAGTCCTGTTGTCTTTTCCTTCTCTTCCCAGCTTTTCACTGAGTACGGCCGGCTGGCCATGGAGGAGACGTTCCTGAAGCCTTTCCAGGTGAGTCTGAGGGTCTCCACCAGCTCATGTCCCCTCTGTGGGAGGTGGCTTGGCCCCAAGCTGGTTGGCTTCACCACGAGGTGTCACTGCAGTTTGCAGGACCGGGAGGAGATGGGGATGCCTGGGGACCAATTCAGCCATGCATACATCCAACATCCCTCTTTTCCTTCCTCTCTGAACCCTTGCCATCCTGAGAGCTCTGTCCTGTCCTGCCAGGCTTGGAAAGCCATCGGGTTTTGTGACAGACTTGTCACCCCAACTACCAGGGGACTCTGACAGCCTTTGCTTTGAGGTGTTTGAACCTGCCATCCCTGGGAATCCCTGCTCCCAGCCAAACAAGAGGACAGGGATTAGCTCAGAGCTTTCCTGGGTGATCTGTGGGAAGACTTGGTTTAAGTGGGGTTTTAAGTTCAAATAAGGGACATCTGTTCACCCCGCTGCTTCCCAACCTGTGAAAAAAGGGAGAGCATTGGGCAGACAGCAGCTTGCTCTGGACACTGGAGCTGTGGGCAGTTCCAGGGCTGGGAGGGTAGTGGGCTCTGACAGCCCCTTCCAGGAGGAGAGGGAATATGAGTGAGAGGGAGGGCAGCAGAAGTTACCCCTTAAGAAGAGAAGTCCAGCAGCCCACCAAAGCTCCAGCTCTTCTAATAGTTGTGATTTTGGATGGCTTTGGTTACAGCTGCACCAAATCCCATGTGCCTGGGAGGCTGGGAAGGTGGTTGAGCAGAGTTGGATCTTTTAGGGGGGTCTGTGGGACCAGATGTGAGCCAGGGAGCAGGTCCTAAGTAGATGGAGGGAGTGCTGCTGTGAGGTCCCCACACGTCCTTAGGCTGCAGCAGAGCTGCAGGGCTCACCGCGTGTTTGGGGTGGTAAGCAGAAGGAAAACACCTTTTGTGGGGCCCTGGTCTTCTCCTGTACAAGTTGTTCCTTTAACCAGAGGCTCTTGGCAGTCCCAATGGCTTGGTCCAGCTTCCAGCTGGCACCCACAGTAGGTTAGGTGGTAGCTCATGAACTTCCCAAAGTAGGAAACAGCAGAGAGCAAAATATGCTGTAAAAATGTGACTGATACTTGGGAGTGGGTGACCTTTAGTTTGCTTTTGCCTTCCAACATAAAAAGAGATTGGTCATCCTCACCACCATACTGGAAGACCTGAGGTGTTTACAGGGGTCAGGAAGTAGAAATAAAAGGTTAAAAAATGCAACAGGTGGACAAATAGAAATTTTGGGGAGCTTTGAGGGAATAGCAGGTGCTGGCATGGGCAGGTGACTGATGAACGGTGTGAAAGCTACTGGTATGAGACTTCTAGGAGCAAGAGCTAGGAGAAAATTGTAATGTGGTACACAAAAAAGCCAGGCATTAAATAAATATTCCTGTTTCTTATTGAAAAACTATGAGGATCCTGTAGCCAGACATTTCAGTGAAAGTGAAATACTTCATCAGTAAAAAGGAGGTCATAAGGGGAAACTTTTAAATATACTTAAGTCATTAGGACTGGATAATAGGCTCTGATTTTACCAAGGACTGTTAATTGCTGTCAAGTCTCACAGCTCTCTGGATAGCAAGCCTTGTCACACAATCCCATTATCAGTTTTTAAAAGCCCATGAGTTTGGTTGATAAAGGTGACTGTCACCATGATACGTTGCCTTCCCTAAGCCTTATCTCCCTAGGATGCAGATTAAACACAAGCGAACGACCCAGCCAGCGTTGTCTGGTCTAATCCATTGTCAATGGATTAAAACCTCATTAACTGATAGAAGATGGAGCACGAGGAACTGATTTTAATAGGGAAGCATCATCCTTCAGAAGTGTTTCCTTGAGGATCCCCCCCCCAGGGTCTCACTGTCATTAGTGACCTTTGTGGGGGTGATAAAACATGGTGGGAGGGTGGGTGGTGATGTGGCCAGGTGAGAAGGGAGCTCTGTCCCCATCACAAAGTGGGCTTCTCCCTCTGACACCTGTTTTGAAGGTGGGATGAATAGTTTGGTTGGGAAGCAGGAGAAGGGCGATGGCAAAATTTATGCCACTTTTCCAGTGGCAAATAAATAAATAAACCACTTTTCCAGCAGGGAGGACAAGGCAGTGGTGCAGCTCAGTGTCTGCAGCATAGCCTGGACAAAGTTGATCTAGACCAAACTGTTAATGAGGGGGCAATTAAATGGCTTACGGAGAGATGTGCTGGGGGGCTCCTGCGGTAGCAGCAGGCTTTAAATCTGGCTCTCTTTGCAGAGGAGGGTTTAGAGCTTGAGTTCCTTGAGTGAGGATCCAGGCCTCCAAGTCAAACATGCCAAACCTCTTTTTGTCCTTAAAATATGGGAATCTGAGGAGCCTTTGGCAAAGAGCTGCTGTGGGAAAACGCTGCCGAGTAGGGAGTGCGTGGAAAGTGTCGGTAGCGAGCCCGTTGTGTCCATCCTGCTGGAAGGGAAGTAATCCTTGGCAATTGAAAATTAACACTTCCTTTTGGCTCCCTCCTCTTCATGGTGTGTCCCCATGCTGAAGCCATCCCATGTGCCCTCACTGGACACCGGTCCCAGTTACTCAGCTGCTTGTGCTGCCCGGCGCTGGGCTGGAGGGGCCAAGGAAGGGTTATGAGACATGGTAAGGACAGCACAGCCAGAACAATTTAGTTAAGGAAAAAAAAAAGGAATCTAATTCCAGAATCAAACAGCCCAAGGCATGCAAAATGTGTCTGTGGAAAAGTCCTAAACATGGACACATCCCTTAACCATCCCAGGGCTGTAGGAAGAACAGCGTGTCCCAGAACAGCTAACTGGGTGCAGTTGCAGTGCCTTGTCATGCAGTTGGGAACGGCCAGCTCGCTGTTCTCTCTCCTTTTTTAACCTTCTCTGATGTTTTATGGAAGAGGGAAAAGGAGGGGAAATATTTTTTCCCTTCCTCCTCTAAATTTTTGTTCTAAACATAGCCAATTTTTAGGGAAATTCCAATGAAATAACTTGCACTTGCTGACCTGCTGATTCCTGTGCCTGAGAGGAGCCCTGGCACCCCTGCCAAGAGCCCTCCTGGGTTTCAGCAGTCAGGGCTTCCCCCTCCAAACCATGTATTGATTACATGGGATGTCAGATCCTTGCATGGATAAGGAACAGGAGACAGGATTTCTTTCTGAAAAACATCTTTTTTTTTTAAAAGATGAAAACTTGACCGCACTGGTATTTATTTATTTATTGCATAGGCACTTTGAATGCCTCAATAAAGATCACAAAAGCCAGTGATTTCTTCTTTGCTTTCGTTATCCCCCATCTGCTTCTCATTAAAAGTCTGTCTGGAAGGCTGCCTGGTGAAAAAGGCTGAAAAAATGAGCCTGTAGAATTCCCATAGGATGGAACTAAATGTGGCTGGAATTAGGGAGCTCGTTGCCTTTTGTCCTGGTTTAGCAAACGTCTCTCTCTCTCTTGGTTTGCAATTTAAATGCTCAGCTCTGTTTTTCAAGCTAGAGACTCAAACTGCCCCCCAACACCCCCAAGCAAACTCATACAACAGTCCTGGGCTTGCTCCCTGCTTCCCCTTCACAGGACACGGCCACCCATGCAGCGAGTCTGCGCGGTCTCAGCCCAGATGACCCTGTGCAGAGGGGTTATTTCTCCTGGTAAAGGGGTGAGGTGCTGCTGGACCTGGGCAGAGACTCAGGGACTGGTCTTGTCATGATATAAAGGTTGAGGGGATCCAGGGGGTCCTGCCATCGCTCTGGGCGCCAATGGCTGAGCGTGATGGGCTGCTGGGAGCGGTGGCAGTGGGGGAAGAGATCCTGAACTCCCTTGTGAACCCCTTTTTGGTAGCATAGAGCAGTGCTGTGCCTCACATGCCGCTCCTGGTCCTGTGGTTAGAGGCAACCACCACAGCAACACCCTCAAAAGAGGAGTTTCCCCAAGCTGGTACCTTTGACTGATGTATGGCACTCACCCTGCTGTGCTTCTGTCTCTCTTTCCCAGTCCCTCATATTCCTTGTTCGTGACTGGAGCTTCCCCTATGAGTTCTCCTATGGATCCGACGGTGGCGCAAGGTTTTTGGAGAAGCGGCTGAAGGTGGGTTCCTTCTGGCCTGGGGTTCGTTTAATGAGCAGTGCTAATTACACTGGGGGTACGCTCATGAGTGATGGAGGGCTTGTGCCCCAGGGGTGACACGCTGCCATCACCTGTGTGGGTGCAGACCTTGATTTAGGGAACAGCCGGTGCTGGTGAACATCATCCTGAGCAGGGAACAGGAGGCAGAGCACCCGTGGGTGCTCTGGGTGGACAGAGTGCTGGCTGATAGGTGTGAACTGGTCTGCAGGGATGCTGGTTATGGTCATACTTACCCAGTGCCTTAAAATCAGGGAAGAGTCATTCCAGGGGACTGAATTTCCTTGCCATTTTCAGCAGAGGCTTCTTCCCAAGCCCGGGCTCCTGGGGAGCAGTTGGGAGAGGCATTTGGGATGGGAGTCAGCAGATTCCCCAGAGCCCGGGCCCCATGTTTCAGTAATAGGTAGTTGTGCAGTTAAACTGATGGGTGAGGGCTCTGCTGGGATTAACCAGGAAATGCATGGGGGATTTGGTAGTGGAGAGACCTAATTTAAGAGGAGACAAGAAAGGCCCTGGTGGGAAATCCCAAATGCTTTTGTATTCCAGTCATACACAGACATGCACATTTTTCCAAGCGATAATAACACGCCCCAAGGCTGTGGTCAGAGATACACTGGTTCCTTGGTTGCTGGAAGAGCCTTGTCTTTGTCCTCATGCCATGTACCCCTCTGGGATGTCCTTTGGTGTTGCTTTTCCCCTCTGTAAGCAGCCATAGCATGGAGCACCCAGTGCTCCTGCCAGCACCACTGGCCCAGCCTTACCAGTGTCCACATCGGAAGAAAACCCCCTTGACCCCAAACTGGTGTCTTCCAGGTCTCTGGAAATCAGCATGAGGAGCTGCAGAACGTCAGAAAGCACATCCACTCCTGTTTCACCAAAATCTCCTGCTTCCTCTTGCCTCACCCAGGCCTGAAAGTCGCCACCAACCCTAATTTCGATGGAAAGCTGAAAGGTACAATGCTAAAAGTGCTTTTTAAGCAGATCTTTAGATGCCCTGGCAGACTGTCCTGCTGGTTCCTGAAACCTCTATAAGTGTTTTCCATAAACAACCCCGCTTCTGGATCCTCCTCCTGATGATGTTACACATGCTCAGCTCATTCTGAGTCCAGCAGCTGTTTGTTGCCAGTTGCATTTACCATAAGACAAGAGGTGGAGGCAAAAAAGTGTGGGAGACCAAAACAAGGTTTGGGAGGTCAGAAAGGTCTCAGAACCACTGGCAGAATGTCCTGTCTGGACAGATGGCTGATGAGCAGCCAGGGAAGGGCAGGGAAGAGAGAGGAAGTTACAGACGTGGTGTTAAACCTGTAATTAACCCATTATACCTCGGTTGCAATGCAGCACAGATGCTGGAAGGGTGCAAGGCTGGTTCCACGTGCTCTCAAGAGAATGTTATTTCCCTTTGAAAAGCTTTCCAAGGAATATTTAATCTTGCTGATTCATCTGATGGGAGGTTTTCCTACAGGTCTGGCTTAGGGGGAAGGTAAAATGGCCATGCTGAGATTCTCCACCCTCAAATGAGTCACTTCATTCAGTTGTTTTGATCCAGCTGCTTACCAGCATCACTGGTTACAGGCTGCTTGTGATACTTGGTGCTAGAGAAGGTGGCCCATCAGCCACTTAAAATAAATCACTGGTGTGGGTTGTTCAGATAGGTTGTGGAGGCCCCATCCCTGGAGACATCCAAGGTCAGGCTTGGTGGGGCTCTGAGCAACCTGCTCTACTGAAGATGTCCCTGCTCACTGCAGAGGTGGGACTAGATGGGCTCTGAAGGTCCCTTCCAACCCAACACGTTCTCTGATGCTGTGATTCTAAATCAGACAGAGTTGCTGCTTTTTCTCTGGTTTTGTCTGGCTAGTGATCGGGACAGTGAGGCAGCCAGGGAGTGCTGATGGCAACCGAGCAGATCGCTGCTAGTTCCCCCCTGAATCTCAGGTGCTGAACCACTGGTGTGTGCAGAACTGGTCCAGGAGTTGGCAGCAGCTTCTTGACACCCATTTGCTTCTTCCCTCAGAGCTGTGTGCAGCTTTTTGTCCTCTGATGGAGGAAATGTGGGGAAGCATCCCCCCTCACCCTACCTTCCACATGCCTGGCTGTGGCATCGGTTTTTCCATCTCCAGTTTAATTTAGATGGCAATAAATGGGTGCCAGACTGTGAAGCCATAAGAAGAACTGCTAGGGGATGAGTCTGCCTCTGCTGAAGTGACACAAGCAGCTCATGGACACCTCAAACATCACCCTGTGCCAGCTCTGGGCTTTGGCGAAGGGACCAGGCTGGTAGGAGCAGAGATCACCCCTGTTCTGGTACCTGCACTGAGGTGTGGTGCCAATGCACAGTCACTGGCAGGAGACCTTAATGTGCCTGTACCCAGCACCTCATAGTTTGGAAAAGCTTTAAAATGCTTCACAACAAGAATTTCCCACGTGGGTTCACAGAGGACCGAGAACTCAGCACAGGAAATCTTCCCTGCTGGCATGGGAGGTGGCAGGGATGAAATCCAGAGAGCTCAGCCCTGGTGCTGTGGAGCAGAGCAGGGGGAAGGCACAGCAGGTATTTGATCCCTGCATATGAGAGGACATGAGTTGCAGAGAGTGTAGGTGTCTGGGCAAGATGTTTCTGCTCTCAGGCTCTCAGCATTGCATGTGCTTTACCGGTGCCATCAGCAAAAGCAGGTTTCTTTCCCTCTGTGCAGTCATGTTCATGTTTCCATGGGTATTTTTCAAGCCTGTGCTGCTGGTTTGTGGACATATGTGCAGCTTACATCCCATCCATGGGTTAAGGAACCACTTAACCAGGCCCATCACTAAATTCCAGGCTGAGGCTTTGCCTCTCCCACCCTTGTTTCATGCACAGCACAGCACTGTTCTGAGAGGCTGGTACTGATGGCTTGGGGTTTTGTTTCCAGAAATAGATGATGAGTTCATCAAGAACCTGAAGATCTTGATTCCTTGGCTTCTTAGCCCGGAGAGCCTGGATGTTAAGGAGATCAATGGAAACCACATCACCTGCAGAGGCCTTGTGGAGTATTTTAAGGTACTGGCTTGTTTATCTGTGGTAGAATTGTGGTCCCACTGTGGCTAAAGGGGAAAGCAGCAGCAGGCAGGGCAGCTGGGGGAAATAATTATGGTCTAGCCAATAGTCCTGACTCCCATCATCCCACGTTTGACCCATGTGAGGCCCAAGAAGCAGGCAGGGCTGTTCTCCCCCATCCCTGGAGAGCTGAGGGCCGGGGGGAGGTAGGCTGAGGCCTGTGTTCCTGTTGCCTTTGGAAAAAGCTAATTTTTGTTGTCATGACTACTGGGACGTTTTAAAGCAAGGCATCAGTGAGTAATTCTCACCACCTACTCTCCAAGGCTATCTGACTCTGGCTCCTTCTCCTTGGCTGAAGGATGGAGGTAGGTTCAAGCCCGATGGTAGAGATGCTTGGTGTGAGTGGTGGAGCGAGAGCCTGGAGCGTCTGACCCATGCCACCCAAGGAGTCCACCTTGAGCCACGCTGCAGCAGAGCATCCCCTGCTGAAGCCATCTTGTGCCAGGAGCATCCTCCTCTTCCATGCCCTTAGCATCCTGCTAAGCTGCCTCTGGGGGTGTTTGGATGCTGCATTCAAGGGGATTTCAGTTTTCATGCGCTCTTTTGCAGGCCTACATAAAGATCTACCAAGGGGAAGAACTGCCACACCCCAAGTCGATGCTACAGGTACGTGAGCGTGTGCTGGGAGCTGCTGGGCTTTCATGGGCTGTAATTACCATTGATTTCCAATTAATTGTCAGGTTAATTGTCAGAGGTGCCCACGTGGGCAGAGGCTGCAGGGCTGTAGCTCCACTCACCGAGCCAGCTGGCTTTTTGGGAGGTTGCTGCTGTAGCTGTTTACGTATATTGAGCCTTTTAGATGTTTTCTTGCTGGTTCCTACAGCCAGAGCCCAAGTTTTCATTGCTCTGGGTAAGAATCCTGCCTCCACACAGGCTTTTGCCTGGGGACAGTGAGGAGACAGGACGTGTAAATTCAGGAGGATCTTTTTGGCATTAGGGGGTTACTCTAAAACGAGCTGTAAACATGCTAGTTAATTCTCTACATGTGCACTGGGGTGCTGTGTACACGTGGGTACCCAGGAGCTTCTCACCCTGTCTTTTGGCAGCTAAACTCTGTACCCCCTTTGCCCTTCTTGCAGGCCACAGCAGAAGCCAACAACTTAGCAGCGGTTGCCACTGCCAAAGACACCTACAGCAGGAGAATGGAAGAGGTGGGTGGTTTCACAGCTCTCCTGTCTTCAGGAGGAGACATCCCTGCCTGGGTTCTTGGTAAAAAACCATCCTACGTGGTCTTGGCCAGGGCTGGTGACAGTCCTGCACACTCAGGGGCCTGGAGAGGGTCTGTGGTGGAAAGGGGGCTTTATTGTGGGCTGGAGGAGAGCAATGCCTGGTCAGGGTATCATGGGACAGGGGAGGGAGATGGGCAAGTGGTGGCTGTTTCATCCCATGGCAGTTTTCCACAGGCCATGTGGTTTCTGCTGAATTCACATCCTCTTCCCAGCCTGTCCCCCTCTCAAACTGTGATGCAGGGGGTGGCAGCACTGCGTGACCACGTGACCGGTGCTGTGGTTGGTGCTCAGGAGGGGGTGCTTACCTGGCTCCTTACCTGTGCCCTGCCCTGTCAGCCCGGCTCTCCAATCCACTGAGGGGGCGGTTGGGATGTTCTAAGGTGAAGCTCAGACCCAGCCTTGCCTCCAGCCACTTCCAAGCCCCCAGAACAGCAGATTGCTGCCTCTTGGCAGGAAAAAGGTCTGGAGCTGCGTGGCCAAGCTGCCTGTGGGCTGCCCTGACCCTCAAACTCATGTCTCCATACTCTGAAGCAGAAGGAAAATGCTGTGGAGTTTCCAGCTCCACAGGATTTGGGGTCACGCTGGGCGGTGTAGCTCTGTCGTTGGTGTTACCAGAGATGAGTTTGGACCATGAGGGATTGAGTGGGGGAGCCGGGGGACACGGCTTCTCCATGCAGACATCAGCTGCCCCGTTTGAAGCTGCACCTTGCAGAGCTGTCCCAGATGGACAGCGCAGTCGTGGAGGATGGGGGTTGGACCTGATGATCTCTCGAGGTCCCTTCCAACCCCTATGATTCTATGATTCTATGAGCTTCCTGTGGCTTGCTCAGCCCAGGAGCTGCAGGTGGGTGCTGAGCTTTCTGCAGTGATGGGACTGTGCTTTCCACGCAGGTCTGTGGTGGGGACAAGCCCTTCCTCGCACCTAGTGACCTCCAGACCAAACACGTGGAGCTGAAGGAGGAGGCTGTGAAGCTCTTCCGCGGGGTGAAGAAGATGGGTGGGGAGGAGTTCAGCCGCCGCTACCTCCAGCAGCTGGAAAACGAGATAGACGAGCTCTACATCCAGTACATCAAGCACAACGACAGCAAGAACATCTTCCACGCCGCCCGCACCCCCGCCACCCTCTTTGTGGTCATCTTCATCACCTATGTGATCGCTGGAGTGACCGGTTTCATTGGCTTGGACATCATAGCCAGTCTGTGCAACATGATCATGGGCTTGACACTTATCACACTGTGTACCTGGGCTTATATCAGATACTCTGGGGAGTACAGAGAACTGGGAGCAGTAATAGACCAAGTGGCTGCAGCGTTATGGGACCAGGTAGGATAAAGAGCTTTTGATTTAAAACAACCCCCACCAACCCCCAAGTTCTCCAGGCTTTTCATAGAATCATAGAATGTCTGGGTTGGGAGGGACCCCAAGGATCACAGAGCTCCAACCCCCTGCCACAGGCAGGGACACCAACCTCCAGGCCTGGAGCTACACAAGGTTGCCCAGGGCCCCAGCCAACCTGGCCTTCAACACCCCCAGGGACGGGGCACCCACCCCCTCTCTGGGCAGCCCCTGCCAGCCCCTCACCACTCTCTCTGCAAAGAACTTCCCCCTCAGATCTCCTCTCCCCCTTCCCTCCTCCAGCTTCACTCCAGCCCCCTTGTCCTGCCAGGCTCTACCCTTTGAACAAGCTGATTCCCCTCCTGTTCCTCTGCTCCCTTCAGGGACTGGCAGGCTGCAGTGAGGTCCCCCCACAGCCTTCTCTTCTCTGGGCTGACCCAGCCCAGCTCCCTCAGCCTCTCTCCAGAGGGGAGGTGCAAATTCCTCACCCTCTGAATTTGTAGTTGGGTTTGGGGTCAGTTGGTAGATGCTCCAGCTGGGGCTCCCTGCACAGATCCGGCTGCTCGAGCTAGTGGGGCTGGAATCAGTGAGGAAGACCTGTGTCCTTGTCTTCTTCAGCCAGCAGGATGAGGGGTTTTAAACTGTTCCTTTGGCTTTGTAACAAATGGGGAAAGTGGGGGCAGAGAGAATGTTTCCAGGTCAGTTTGGGGAGTTGATTGAAGGGGGAGACGTCTGAGGACCGGGATGGGTTGTGGAGCAGGAGCAGTCAGCAGGGATGGAGCTGTGTGCCAACCCCCCTTCTCCTGCTTGAGCCTGAGACTCTGAATCCTGCCCCGTGTGAAAACAGGCTGGGTAGGTCCAGGATGGGGATGAGGAACCTCACACCAAACCCTTTCCTTCTTTCTCCTCTCCCATCATCTCACCCATGACCCAATGTGAGGTTGTGGAGCCCAGCACCTTGCAGGAACGGGGCAGCTTCCCCTGGGGTCCCATAGGGCTGTGATTCTCTCAGCCAGGGGCTGTTCTCCTTGTGTGGCTGTCAATAAGAACAGACTGTAGCTCTCTCCTGGCTCAGGGCAGGGATTTTGGCTCTCCCTGGCTCTGCCTTGGCAGGGTCACCGTGCAGCCCACGCCACGGTATTTTTAACACTCGCTCCTTCCTGTTTCCCCTTGTGCTGCAGCCCTTCCCTCTCCCCATGGCTGCCAGGGAAAGCCCAGGCTCTGCAGCCTCCCCCAGCCTCGCTTTACCTTAGCCAGGGACCACAGCTTAAGCTTAAAGCACGGCACTGGCCTCCTGCTCCTCATGGGGCAGAGCTGAGGTGAGCTCTGTGTTTGCTCCACCCTCAGGAGCCACTGGCCACAGCCATGGGTTTTATTCCTGTAGCCATTCTCCACAGCTTCACCTGCTTCTTCCCCGTGGTTAACCCCCTGCTTGGTGATCCAGAGTGACCCCATCTGCCCGCTCCCCCTTGCTGTGCAGAGACCTCCAGCTGGAGATAAACACACAGCTTTGGGGGGGAAACCCCAACCCTGCAGCATTTATTACTCAGTTCCCAGAGCTGGGCAGCAGCTTTGCTCAGCTCGGCCACCTTTGAGGGCCAGCAGCCCCCTGGCTGCATCTCAGGTGGGTTCCATCCAGCCTGTCCAGGGGGTGGCTGTTTGCTCAGGGACCCTTCCCGAGCCTTTGGAAGGTTCCAGCATGTTTCAGCCCAAGTTTTACCCATCCCTGTGCAGGGACCAGGGGGAGGTTTAGAGCTGTAGTGAGAGCAGGCCAGAGCAGGACCCCAGAGCTGCTGCCCACCCAAACCCTGTGCCCAGAGGGGAGAAAATAGAAATAAAAGATGTGAAAGTTGCTTGCAGCTGCCTCCCTCACCCAGCCAGCCCCCGTGGGCTGTGCAGCACGGCTTCCTGACTGCAGCACCCAGTTCTCCAGCTCAGCTGGAGCTGCTGCTTTCTTCCCAGGAAGCGTGATGCCCGCTGCCATCCCCAGGGCTCGATACCCAAGTGCCCTGGGTGGGTTCAGAGCCCTCACAGCTCCCTCCCGTGGGAGCACTCGGTGTTCCGGGGTGGTTGGAGCCATGAGGGGGTCCTGCAAGAGGGGCGGTGAGCCCCCTCCACCCCAGGGGGCACACAGCAGTGGTGTCACCAGTGTGGGGCTGTGGCCAGAGGCGTGAGCACCGCGCTCCCCTGAGCGTGCACGATGCAGAGATGCTTTTTTTTTTCCTTTTTCTTATCTATTTTCCCCTTTTCCCCCTGCTGCCTCTCCCCAGGGAAGCACGAATGAGGTAAGTGGCTCTTGGTCTCCCCCTCTCCCCAGCATGTGACTCTGCTCTGCTCCCAGGGGCAGCTGAGCTGTGGGCTCCTGGGAAGAAGTGTCACAGTCCCAGCTGCACGTTTCAGCATCGCTGCCTTTGGGCTGGAGGAGGATGGGGCAGTGAGAGGGGTGTGTGGGCTGTGAGGGTTTGGACTGGTGTCCTGCCTGTGCCCTGTGAGGCAGCTGCCTGGGGCAGGAGTTAATTGTGCTGCTGGAAGCCAAATGGGGGAGAGATCTGGGCAGGGGGTGGGTTTGTTACCATGGGGATTCTCATCTTCCTCCCATCATCAGTTCTGTTTGGGGCTTTTCCTGCTGTGCTGAGGTCAAACCCAAACACTGGGTTGTTTTGGGGCACCACCACTTTAAAGGAAAAAATATTTAAAAGGGAACTCCTCTTTGCCCCAATGCTTTGGTACCACTCAGAGCCACACATGCCCAGCTGCTACATGAAGTCTGACCTCTGGGGCTGGGGGCTTTCTCCCACCTTGAGTGAGCAAGAGGCAGAACAGGGGCTCTGCTACTGCTGGGCTCTTGAACAAACCCAGCCAAGACAAAGCTCTGAGGCATTGGGTATGGGAAAAAAAGGCCTAAACCCAGCACAAAACTGTAGTATTTGACAGTGTGTTTTCAAGAGAGAAACTCAGAGAAGCTGCACGGAGTCTCCACCCAGCCAGGGCGTTCCCAAACAATCCCAAAATACTCACACACAAAGCCCCCACCTCCATTTCCTCTAACTCCTTTCACCTCAAACACCTCCAGTGTCTTCTCAGCCCCCATCACCCTCCTCCTCCTCCTCTTCCCTGCAGCTTCAGCCTCCCCTGCTTCCTCCAGTGCCCCACACACAGGGGGACCAATCACCTCGCCCTGTGTTTGTCCCATGCCACCGCTGCCCACTCGCCCTGAGCTGATCCTGACTTGCCCACACCATGCAGGGCCCCAGCACCAGCCCCAGGGCCCCAGCACCAGCCCCTGGGCCCCAGCAGCAGCCCCAGGGCCCCAGCAGCAGCCCCTGGGCCCCAGCACCAGCCCCAGGGCCCCAGCAGCAGCCCCAGGGCCCCAGCAGCAGCCCCTGGGCCCCAGCCCCAGCCCCAGGGCCCCAGCCCCAGCCCTGGGGGAATTTGGTTGGGGTGTTTTCCCTTCTCCTTTTTTCTTCTGCTCCCCCCAATCACAAATTCACTTGAAATGGAACTGTCAGCGCTTCACCAGCTGGTCGTCAGTACAGAAACCACAGCCCACAGCCCACGGGGACAGGCGCTGCTGAGGTGACACCCCTTCCATGAATCACAGACTCACAGGGCTGTAGGGGTTGGAAGGGACCTCCAGAGCTCATCAGGTCCAACCCCCTGCCAAAGCAGGGTCCCTAGGACAGGGCACACAGGGCGGCATCCAGACGGGGCTGGACTCTCTCCAGAGAAGGGGATTCCACACCCCCCAGGCCATGGTGTCACATGGGGCTGCAGCCTGCCCCCACCCCCCGCCCACCCCAATTTCCTGTGGAATGGGGGTAGCCACCAGCCTTAGTGAAACCTGTGGAGAAGCCCAACCCCGGCCAGTCCTCAGCTCAACACGGCTCCTGGGAGCCGCTCCCCAGCCCAGACCCCTGCACGTGTGTCAGTCACAACCTGGGGCACAAACCAAACCGGGTTGGATGCACCCGGTGGTGAGCGCAGGAGCGTGTCACATGCAGCGGGGCCGAGGACGTGACTGGTTTCTCTCTCTCTCTCCCCCTCTCCCCAGGCTTTGTACAAACTGTACAGCGCAGCAGCCACCCACAGACACTTGTACCACCACGCCTTCCCTGCACAGAAAGCAGAGCCTGCCGAGGGCTCCGAGAGGAAGAAGGTGTAAGCCAGCCAGCCAGCCAGCCAGCCAGCCAGCCGCGCTCCCCATCGATGCATGAACCAGGCGCGGACGTCTCATCCTGGGTTCAACACTCCTCATCCTCATACCCATCACGAGCTGCTGCTGCGGAACGGGGAAGAGCAGAGAATGGGGGGGGTGGGGGGTGTGCATAAGGTGGTGCGGTGGGTTCTCTCCATGTGACGGTGTCTGGGAGGGGGGAAGATGTGGGGGTGTTTTTCATGGTGTTAATATGTACATACCGGTACTGCCGCAACTCCAAAGTGCTTTTAATTTGGAATAGCCACCATCCACCCCAGCTAACTAACAGAGCCTTATTTCCACCTTCTTAATTAGTTACAAGGTCACTGAGGAAATCATTATTTCCATGATACTGCAACTAAAATCCTCCCAGCCCTTGGCCCTACCCAAAAGGCAACTTATTTTCAGGTACTTGACCAAGTTCTAACATGTAACCAAGTTTTTGTTTCTTCCAGTTACTCTTTAATTACATAGACACAATTAAAGGTGTAGTAACTTGCTTTATCTGAAGCCCTGAGGACGCGACAGGCGGGTGATCCCGCGTGGACCACGTCCTCCTCTGTTGGTAACCTGTGCACCCAGCGCCGTGTTCGCTGTGTATTGGGGAAGTTTGACTGTATTTCTGTACATACATTCATCAGAGTGCATAGAAAGCGTGTTCCACAGGTCTATTCTTTTATTGTCAGAACTATTAAAGGTTGCTTTCAGTTCCTATCACGTCAGTTATCCCAGAGGCAGTTCCTGACTGTGGAGGTGAGAGCCACCGCTCCTTACGGGTGCTCCTGGGGTTCTTTCAGCCCTTGGGAAATTGGTGCTTTAATGCCAAGGTGGCATTTTGGGAACGCTGTTGCCCAGGTGGACCTCGGGGAGGTGCTTCCATCACAAATAAAGCTGGGCTTTACAAGGCTGAGGCAGAAAGTCTCCAGTGTTTAACCCCACCACCACCACCACCACCTCTGGAAGGACAGACATGCTTTACCATACATGAATCGATGCCCAGGGCCGGTGCTGTAACCACAGAGGGGTCAGGATGAACCAGCTCAGCTCCCTGGCAGGTCGGCTCCTCTCCATGGACCCCCAGCTAGGCACTTCCACCACCCCTGAGCAGATCTCTCTACTGAAAGGCAAGAGAGACATCAGTCTGGCAGCCCTTTCTTCGTTAAACAAAATGATTTTATTGAATTAATAGGATTTACAAGAAATGTGGGGTGGGTGGGGGGGATTCGCCTGCAACAATGTTTATTGCACTAAAGAGAATCCATAAATAACAGGTCAGGAGAATCAGTGAACTGAATGAAAGTGGGGGGAAGGTAAGGGTACAATCAACACTCTCCCCCCACACAAAGAACCTTCTCCACAAGCCCCTTTCACACACAGTGTTTGTCCTTACAGCCCAGATCTCTCCCCACAGCTGCTAAGCCAGTTGGGCAGTGCGACCACCTTCCACTTGCCTGCGTCCCCTTGTATGAAACCAGGTTCCCCCCAGATTTAAAATCCCTGTGGCAAGGTCTTGGGCTTTTAGAGGGTGCAAGTATTTCCCCCTCTGACTAACTTCTGTGAAAACTAATAGTAAATCTGAAGTAGCAATGCGTGGAAGTAAAAAAATAAGGCAACTCTGGCCTGGCTTTGATGAAGCACTTGGGTTTGAAGCTGCTGAGATCTGTCTCCTTCTGGCTGTAGTGCTGAACAGACATTAAAGCTGTAAACAAAGAGCAGACCTCTCTCTTTCCCTCTCTCTCTCTCTCTCACACTTGGGATACAAAGTCCCGAGGGAAACACAGGGAAATACTCATCTGGACTTGAAGGATGGTTCATATCCAGGACATACAGTTGCATCTATCACCCTTTAAAAGGCATCATCAGCTTCTTCATAATACAGCTGACAGCTAGAGAAAGGTACCAGAACGGAGTCTCCAGCTGAGCTCTGTGCTGGTTTTCTGAACAATAAACTAGTTCTTGTGTGGGGGAAAAAGAAAGGAAAAGATTAACAAACATTTTCATTTTTATAAACAATACATAATGCATGTAGAAAAATATTAAAGAGGATAATAACAAAGGTGCAACATCCAACAAAAATAAGCTGCCTTTTCAACAAAAGCACTTTTTCATAGTTTTTAAATGTGAAAATGTTTTTAAAGCTCTTGGTGTCCTCTGAAAAGTCTCTTTTTTAGATACAAAAAAGAGCTGTTAGCTTAAAAATTTTTGCTGTGCTGCTGGGAATACCACTGCTGCCTCTGCTTGGAGTACTCCAGCTCGGTGAGGAGGGCCTGCCTGTACGCTTCGTACAGCTTCACGATCCGTTCCAGTTCTTTCATGAAGAGCAGCTTCAGCATCCCCTGGTAGGTGTCCAGGTCGGCCAGCTGGAAGAGCTCCCACTTCAGGATGTGATCGTACCTGGTTCACAGAGTCACAGGGTTGGAAAAGCCTTTTAAGCTCATCAAGTCCTCCTGCCAGACCAGGAGGCCACACCATCTCATCTCCCGTGTAACCCAACCTCATCCCTTCCCAGGATCACAGAATCACCAGTTTTGAAAAGCCCTTTAAGCCCATGGAGTCCAACCGTCCCTGTGCTGTGCTAAACCAGATCCCTGAGCACCTCATCTCCCCTCTGTTCAACACCCCCAGGGCTGGGGACTCAGCCCCCTCCCTGGGCAGCCTGGGCCAGGCCCTGACAACTCTGCCAGGGAAGAACTTTGCCCTCCCAGCTGAGCTGAGCCTGCCCTGGCACAGCTTGAGCCCAGTGCCCCTTGTCCCAGCTCCTGGCCCCTGGCTGAAGAGACCAGCGCCCACCTCTCTGCACCCTCCTGGCAGGGCAGGGCAGGTGGGGAGAAGGTCTCCCCTCAGCCTCCTCTGCTCCAGGCTCAACACCCCCAGCTCCCTCAGCTGCTCCTCAGAGGATTTGCCCTCCAGGCAAATTAAGAAGCACTTAATGGGGGAAGAAGTCTTTAATTAGACTGAGCCATCAGCAGTGCCTCAGTGGCAACACACTGATTCAAATCCAAGAGAGGAAGCAGCTCTGGGAACACTCATCCCAGACACTGAGTGGAGCAGGACACAGAATTCCAGTACCTGACCTAGACCCCCCCAGGCATGTTTTAGAAAGGCAACTGGTCACAGAGCCAGAAGTAGAGGGGAGAAAGCACGTCAGCACAGAATTCCTGCAGCACACAAAGCCTTCCCTCCTGGTGAGGAAGCAGGAGCTGACCAGACAGAATGCACAACCCAAAAACACCATCTCCAACACTTTGCCCATTAGATAGAAGGTATTTACTGTAAAACAGAACACTCTCAAGAGAAGAGACACTGCCCTGCCCTGAATACTTACAGCCCACTGGTTAGGGCTGGGAGATCACCACCCTGAGATCAGATCCAGAAGAGGAGGGGGACAAACCTGAAAGCAGGAGAGGGGCTGTTCCCCAGGGAGTGCAGGGACAGGACAAGGGGTGATGGCTTCAAGCTGACACAGGGCAGGGGTAGATGAGACGTTAGGAAGGAATTCTTTACTCTGAGGGTGGTGAGGGAAGGGTGAGAGGAGATCTGAGGGGGAAGTTCTTGGCAGAGAGAGTGGTGAGGGGCTGGCAGGGGCTGCCCAGAGAGGCTGTGGGAGCCCCATCCCTGGGGGTGTTCAAGGCCAGGTTGGATGGGGCTTTGGGCAACCTGGCCTAGTGAGGGTGTTCCTGCCCATGGCAGGGGGCTGGAACTAGATGATCTTTGAGGCCCCTTCCAACCCAAAGCTTTCTGTGATTCTATGAACCACAAGCTCTCATAGGAGGAAGGCATTTCCTCTCCTTACCTTCACAGTCCCATGCACACAGTCTGACTCACTGTGGAAACACCTACCAGGCTTCATGGTGGAGAAACACTCGATTTAAGAGTCTAGAAAAGGCTTAAATGCAAGGTGGGAGTTGGGACTGCAGTGGGCAGATTGGGATGGCAACACTTGGGTCTCTCAAAACAACCTCTGACTGATGCCAGGAGGGAGAGAAAAAGGATGCTTCAAGGTAGGACAAAGAGCCATCATTAGCTTGAGTTATAACTGGCCATCCTCACTGTGCAGTGAGCCAAACAGTGCTTTTTTTTCTGAACAGTTTGACTATTTTCCACTAAAACAAGGAAGCATTATGGCTCACACCTACTAAACTCCCTGTCAGACCTTCCCACTGACCAGAATTCTCATCCTTTAAATACACATGTTGAAACCAAAAGCTAGCACTATCTATTTTTGCTATTATTATCTACTTTTCTCAACAAAAACAGCTGGTCTTTAGTCAGCAAAATCAAGCTACAGCCTCAGGTGTAAATAACAAATGGTAATAAGCTATACCACAACAATTTCAGTGCAAAACTGCTACTGGCTTTTGCCCACTTAGTTTCATTTTTGCACCAGAACACAGCCAATATTCATACAGTTGCTTACTCAGCTGTGGGGACACCACCACTGAAGAACTTGTAAGCATTGCTCAGTGTTCTTCTCCAGCTTAAAGCCAGTTGCTTTGGCAAAGTGACACTGAAAATATATGAGGGATCTTGATTTCAATTCCTTTGGAAGTTATTTGTAGCTGTTCCTTAAGAAGTCCTCAAGGTGAGACAACACTAAGGCAGCTGCTACCACTCTTCCTCACCTTCCCAAGATAATATTAGTATAAACCCAAATTTACTTCTTCACAGAAGTAATGGTGAATTACAACAATATTCCTATTACCACCAGCACCACTGGAGCAGAAGGCTAAAAGGATAGGGAAAAATACAGGATTTGTGATTCCTCTGAACAACCTACACTCAATTCAAACAGGCTGAATGAATTAAATGGTTTGGGTTTGGGTTTTTTTGGTCATTTTAAAAAAAAAAATAAAAATTGTCTCAGCTTAGAAGATATAAAGAAATCCCTGATAACCTTAAATTGTTTAAAATGTCTTAAATGTAAAGTTTCAAGAGAAGAACCAATAGGAGTCCATACAACAGAGGGTGAACTATTTAAAACTCCTTTGTCTGGATGCGCCAAAGACCTAAAGAAAGAATCATAGAATCACAGGGGTTGGAAGGGACCTTCAGACATCATCAGGTCCAACCCCCTGCCAAAGCAGGGTCCCTAGGACAGGGCACACAGGGCGGTGTCCAGACGGGGCTGGAATCTCTCCAGAGAAGGAGACTCCACACCCCCTGGGCAGCCTGGCCCAGGGCTCCCTCACCCTCACTGGGAAGAAGTTCTTCCCCAGACTGGAGGGGAACTCCCTGTGCTCCAACTTGAGCCCATCACCCCTTGTCCTGTCCCCACAGACACTGAGAAGGGGCTGCCCATGTCCCCTGTGTCCCACCCTTCAGCTATTGATCCCCAGTGATCAGATCCCCTCTCAGGCTGCTTCTCTCCAGGCTGAACAGCCCCAGCTCCCTCAGCCTTTCCTCACAGGGGAGATGCTCCAGGCCCTTCAGCATCTCCCTGTCCCTCCTCTGGACTCTCTCCAGGAGATCCCTGTCCTTTTTATCCCAGGGAGCCCAGCACTGGACACAACACTCCAGGTGGTGCCTGAGCAGGGCAGAGCAGAGGGGGAGGATCCCCTCCTGTCACCTGCTGCCCACACTCCTCCTGATGCCCCCAGGATCCCATTGTCTCTCTCAGCCCCAGGACACACTGCTGGCTCATGGCCACCCTGTCATCTACCAGCACCCCCAGGTCCTTCTCAGCAGAGCTCCTCTCCAGCAGGTCACCCCAGCCTGTCCTGATTCAAGCAGTTATTCCTTCCCAGGAAACACAGCAGCATCCAAAACCTAGAACTATTTCTAGGGAAGGAGTTCTCCCACATGTTACATGAATTTACCAGACCCTGGTGTGCAAGTGCACCAGTGGATTTTAGCTTTAAATCCCTAAGTGCTGCTGGCAAGCCCAGCATTTTCCAGAAGCAATAAAACCCATTCAAATTATAGTTACTAGAAGCAGCTAAAAAAAGGAAGGTGTTTTTAGCTGGAAGTCACTGAGCATCATGGTCTGAACTCTTGATTACAGCCCAGCCCCACTCATTGCTGTAAAACTCAAGTTTCTCCATATTGTCCTTAGAAAAAAGTCCATGATTTCATAATTACTAAAACATATCTGGCTTTTTTCATTGCTTTTCTATGAAGTGTTACCCTTCTGCAGAGATGTATCCACTGCACTTTGTTTCATGACACTGACTGACATCTTCCCTTGGAGGAGATGTCCTGTTCCTACAGCACCCTACCTCTGGAAAAGTGGCTGGAAAAACCACTTGGTTTTTAAGTTCCTGAACAGCAATGTAATTTTAGTCTGTCTTCAAAATTCTTAGTTGTGAAGGGCAATTTCTAGGTCATTAAGAATGTAACCTCCTAAGTATTTAGGTATTTTAAAGTATTAAATACCTTCTAAAAGTATTTAGGTATTTTTAAGCTGTGTGGTACCTTTCTCACAAGTACACTGGAATTAAATCACATCCTCAACTCTCTGATACCTCATTCTGCAAGTCATGAGTACTGTGATGCTTTTAATTAAAACCTAATGCAACAAACACCTGGTTCAACTTCCTCATCCTCAGTTCTTATGCAAATAAGAAACAGATCCCAGCTAGAGTCCTACTTTCAGTCATCAAAACTCATTAATTTCCCCTCTGAGCTATGTGTGTAGGGTGTGAAATGCAGAATCATAGAATCACAGAATCACAGGCTGGTCTGGGTTGGAAGGGACCCCAAGGATCACAAAGCTCCAACCCCCTGCCACAGGCAGGGACACCAACCTCCAGGCCTGGAGCTACACAAGGTTGCCCAGGGCCCCAGCCAACCTGGCCTTCAACACCCCCAGGGACGGGGCACCCACCCCCTCTCTGGGCAGCCCCTGCCAGCCCCTCACCACTCTCTCTGCAAAGAACTTCCCCCCAAGATCTCCTCTCCCCCTTCCCTCCTCCAGCTTCACTCCAGCCCCCTTGTCCTGCCAGGCTCTGCCCTTGAACAAGCTGATTCCCCTCCTGTTCCTCTGCTCCCTTCAGGGACTGGCAGGCTGCAATGAGGTCCCCCCACAGCCTTCTCTTCTCTGGGCTGACCCAGCCCAGCTCCCTCAGCCTCTCTCCAGAGGGGAGCTGCTCCAGCCCTCTGAGCATCTCCGTGGCTCCTCTGACCCCTCTCCAACAGCCCCACATCTTCCTTGTCCTGGGGCCCCAGCTCTGGACACAGGACTCCAGCTGGGGCCTCCCCAGGGCAGAGCAGAGAGGGACAATCCCCTCCCTGTCCCTGCTGCCACCCCTCTGCTGATGGAGCCCACTTTACAGGAGCAACTCACTTGACAGGAGCCCTGGCATAGACCTGCAGCCAGTCTGGAATCTCTGCAGTGTGGTAGGGGTTGGCGGGGACGAGGAGGGGCTGGCTCCGCTCCGCTTGCTGCGGCTGGTAACTCACTGGGGGAGGCTGGTCGTAGCGGGGAACGCTGGACAAAGGGAAGACAGGCAGGGTCTGTAAGCTCCAAGCCATAATATCATTAAATTGTTAACATTAACACACAGATTAATGCAGGCAAAGGCTGATGATGCAGCCAGGAGCAGAGCGTGGCCTCAGCAGGGCTGTGCTGGGAGCAGCTCTCTGTTGCTATTTTTATGCTTCACCCCAGTGACAACTACATGTTGGTGCTGACAGCACACTGCAAAATTCACCCCAGACCTGTTCACCTAGTGCCCCCTAACCTGGATACTCAGGCAGAACCCCAAATTGTATCTGGTTTTAAAACACTGAGGCAGCAAGCATTGATTCAGCCAAACAACCCAGTGCTTGATACTTCAGAACAAACAGATTCAGGCTGCAGCTGGTAAGAGTTACTCCCTGTGTAACACAGGACATCCTCCTGTGCCACAGGCTAAAAACACCTTCTCTTGCTGGGTAACAGCAAAATAGACTGAGTAGCAGAAATTAACTGCTAGATTTGGTGCATACTAGGTAGCTAAAATATCAGACAAGTCTTAAAGTCATATTTCACATGTGCTGCTTGTTCACAGTCTCCTGGAACATCTCATCAAGTTTCTTTTCAGCTCACAATTCAATTCTGTTCTCAACCACTTTTCTGGTATACAACAGTCAAAGAGAATAGCTGCTTTGTTTTAGTGAGTTAGGAACAATATCCTGTTTCTGAAATTAAAATTGGGACAAAAATCACAACTTCTTCTAAAAAAATCTTAGTTGAGAACCAGTAAAACTTAATTCTAAAAAGAAGAAGTTTTTGGTATGTTATGTATAAAACAAAGCCAGTTCCACTTTCTTAACTGGATTAGGAAAACCACTAACCACTCACAGAAGAGAAGGCAGATGACTTACCTGGGAGCACAAGGATGTTTATACTGAGCTCTCTTATTGATGTGATCTACGTAATACACCCCAAATTCTGCTGACTCCACTCTCTCCCACCCTGGGGGCAGTCCCTCCCGCTCCAGTGGATGGCTCCAGTGAGTTGTGTTAGTGTTATGGTCTATGTAGTATTTCCTTCCTCTAATAGTCCAGTCCACTGACCAGCCAGGAGGAAGAGGCAAATCTTCAGAACTATGATTTGTTAAGTTTCCTAGAGATGTAGCAGCAACTCGACCGATGCCTAAAAGATAAAATAAGGGAAAGGAACATTTTAGCTAACCTGGTAATTCCCAAACCCAAGAGTGGGTATGAAGTCAGCTCCCCCACCTGAAGCACCTTAGGAACTTTGGACAATCCCACAGAGCTTATGCTGTGTGCACTTGTACGTAAGGAAAAACACAGGATCAACATCAAAACAGCTATTGCCTTTTGAGTCTCAGATGTTCTGCTCTCCTCCAACTCTAAATTCACCAGACAGCTTTGTTCAGAGACACCCTTGCCTTATCACAGATGTATATCATACATGTCAGGGATGAAGCTGTTCCTGTCTCAATGTGCTAGGCAGAGAGAACTCACCAAGTTCTCAGAGAACTGATGTGACAAAGCCTAAAGCTTTATGGAATTGACATTTTCTGTTAATACACTATTTCAGCTGCATCAAACTATTTAGAATCATAGAATCACCTGAGTTGGAAGAGACCTTTAAGATCATCAAGTCCAACCACAGCCTCACCCTGCCCAGCCCACCTCTAGATCATGTCCTCAAGCACAACATCCACACACCTTTTAAACCCCTCCAGGGATGGTGACTCCACCATCTCCCTGGGCAGCCTGTCCCAGTGCCTGGCAGCCCTTTCAGTACAGAACCTCTTCCTGACATCCAACCTAAACCTCCCCTGATGCAAGTCCTATTGCTTGAGAGAAGAGACTTCCTTGAAGGCAGTGGTAGAAAGCAGTAAGGTCTCCCCTCAGCCCCATGGGTATTTCTTTTTCTAGTGGATCAGAAATTGCAGCCATCTAGACAGATCCCTGAATACCAAGAGAGCTTCACAGATGAACCAGCCAGGACCAATAACTGGCCCAGGTAAACCAGGAGAAGAGGGGCAAGTAAGGTTAGCACTGTGCTGTCAACTGATGAAGTCTCTGCAATCCAGCCCAAAAGTGTCACCAGTAACGAGAGGAAACTGATAAGCTGGATCCACACAGGATCCTACTCAAGCCCTTTGCTGAACACAGTCATCCTGCACAATGGAAACTGATGCTGCCACATCTTCTTTGCTAAAACTGACTGTGCTAGTTAAGAGTAGCCACTTTGTGAGCACTTCTGGGTGGGACAGCCTGGCCTTCTGAGTGACATCCAGCCCAGATGGAGACTCCTTTAATTCAGAGCGAGTCACACCATCTCCACATCTCCCAGTCTAGTAGGCTATGTATCTGCTTCTCTACTGTGTATCTTGCTCTTCTCTGAAACTGAGCACCCACACTTCTAATGCTAAAGAGGGACATGAAAAAAAAGAGTCATTTCCAGCTTTCCTTGGGGATGTGGGCTGATCTAGAAGAGTTTCTCCAGCAAGGGAACCAAAGCCTTGGTTAGGTGTACTGGTGGCAGGAGAGCAGAGAGGACTCAGCAGTTGAGTTCCCACCTCTGCCCTAGAAGCACATTCAGGTTTTACCACTGAAGAGACTGTCCTCCAGCATCTTACATGACTTGGTTTACTGTAACATACACAGGCTGTACATCGTAAAGAACAAGGATGCTGAGAGATGTACTGAAGAAATGCAATTTAAATTGAATCTTTTCCTTCCCTCTATATGCTATGGATACTTAGGAAACCAGATGAAATAAAAGCCATCGTAATAATTAATGAAAACAAAACAAAAAAATATCCCCAATAAAACCAAGAAAAAACCCCACCCCAGCCACAAAGCCCAAATGACAAACCCAAGGATTCTGCAGGTCTCTCTCATCCCTTGGAAGCTCACCACCCACTGGATGTGCTGGCCCAAATTAAACTCTCTTTTAAAAATCCTTTTAAGTAGTTTCCTTCAGTTACCACAGCTAAACAATATTTAATTCAAGTCCAACGATCTTCTCCTCCCACAGTCGTACCTGTTCTATCAGAGGGTGAGCTACTACGTTCCACAGCCAAAAGAAGGGGCACAGGAGCCCCCTTTCCCATTTCCTTAGAAGTCAGAAAGCGACTCCATCCCAAGCACTGTGCTTATGGATGGAGGAATGTGCCCCTTTCCTTCTGTTTTTCAGAAATAACATCTTTGTGTCACTATTTTTGGAGAGAGGAGAAGAGAAAGGCAGAGCCAATCTCAACTAAAGTGTGCTACTGCAAAGAGGTTTCAGGGGTGGTCACTAACTCCAAAAGACAAGAGTAATACTACCAAAATAACCAAAGTTGTTATATTTCTCAGGCCATCTCATAAACCTTGTTTGCTGACAAAGGCCAAAGTCCTTGTCCACAACACACACACAGAGTATACCATGCTGGCCAAGGGATGCCTTCTATTTTAAGGATTAGTTTACCTCTAAAATGACACAGCCTGAAAACAGGATGGGCTCTCCTAACACAAGCCAGCAGTCATCAACAATAAAGTAATGGGAAGGCTCCAAAGCAAAGGAATAAATTAATAAAGACAAAAGTATCTCCCAAGCTTCCTCCTGGGGACTGATCTTTAGAACATCTGTGCTCACCTACACTTTTTCTAGCCTTGCCACGTTCTGAACTACAGGCCCTGAAGCATTTTCTCTGGTTGCAGTACTTACCTATTTGTTAGTTCTAGCCAGGAAAGCTGACCTGCATGTGACTGTTCCCATCTCTCATTAGGATTAAGCAACCCAGACCTTTACTTCCAGTGAGGAGAAACATCCCAGAGGCTTCCTGGCATTTAGCAGTGCTGGGGCAGGGAAACTATTTCAGACCCCAGCTAAGGTTATGCCACTGGTTTTGTTTTCATTCCAATGACAAAACACAAACATTTAAAATTCCTGAATATACAGCACTTGGCATAAACAAATTCTGCATTTTCCCCAGTGAACTGGACCTCTGTGTGGTAACTTTATGGACATATAAACTGACTGTTAAATCACCACTACCAGAAGATCTGAATACACAACTTCAAACACAAACCAGCCTTCTGTTTACTGCTAAAACCAGCACAGGTCTGTATTTTTGTTGCAGTTCCTCCTACTTAAATTCTAGCATGATTCCAGCAATAAATACTTATGTATTTATTACTTGGGGTAAAGGTTAGTGTTTTGTACCATTTGGAAGTCTGTACTGCAAGTTGCACAAGCCATCTTGTGATGGCCTCTGCACCAGAAGTTCTCTTGACACAATACCCATACCTCTTTGTACAGAAGAGGAGAGAGGGACTCAGGCAGAATGGGAAACCAAAAATCAGATTACAGAGAGGAATCACATAGAGAAAGCAGACTATAAAGCAAAGCTGCACCCAATGGAGAGGCAACACAGGCAGTTCACTCATTTAATTCCACCTACAAGATTTCCCCTAATGCCACATTACCATTTTTTGATTTCCAGGATGCAAAGAACAAAAATAATACCAGGCTATGGAGACACCATACATTCCTTTTGCCATTTTGACTTCACATGTGAAGCAGCAGAGCCATGCTGTTGAGACAAACTCACACAGCTGTAGCAGTTACCATCACTGAACAGAGTGCTGAGCCTCTACAGCTATCAAACTCCAATTATGAAGTCAAATGCCAGATTTACAAACAGACTGTTGCAAATACTTCAGGCTGTAGACTACCACATATAGTCTTAATTTTCCCCCCTTAAAATCACAGCTCATACTGAAACATACTGTGTGCTGGGAGTTTTAAGACATCATGTAATATTCATAGTGTCTTGCAACACTCAACCCACTACAGCACTCAAATCAGCAATTAGTACAATTTAGTCATTTGTTTATCTAGCTGGAGTTACTAGAGATCAAAATAAACTGTGTATTGGTTTCCAATATAAACCTCAGCAAATGCTGAGGGAGTGAAGCTATACAGGTAAGGGACACAGCTCCTGCTACAACTGTGAACAGTAAAAGATTGACTTTCATACATATATGTTATACATCAAGAGGATGAACAGCACACTGAAGAGCAAATTCCTATGGGATTTTTTTCAGAGTAAACCAAAAAAAGCAAGTTACAAGACAACCTAAGCCCACCAACTGTCAACACTGCTGTATCATACCAGCCAAGTATGGTACTGCTCTGTGTTTAAATTTCAGGTGAGGTCTCAGCCCCAAGCTGCATGTTGGATTTGACTGCACACACCAAGGAGATTCCCTGAATCATGGGCTGGTACCAGATTTATATTGCACTAGGCAAAAAAGCTATAGGAAAAACACCCCTAAACTTACAACCTGAACCATTTTAATCAAAACAGCTGGTGTAAAAGCTCTGATTTTCCTACTGACAGACGATATGATCTCTGCCATAAGATAAGCAAAACCAGAGTACTTGAATTAGGTCACTAGCTACTCAGCATTTTCTTACTCCTGTACTGGTTTACCTGCAACAAGACAGACATTCTCATCCTCCCTGCTCTCCCAAGGAATGGAGTTGTTTAAATTATCTGCTTTTCCCAAATGTTACAAGTCTTTTCTCTGCTTAAGGATGAGAGCTGCTCCTTACAAACTGCCCTGAGTGTCACAGACCTCAAGAATGGTCATCAAGGAATTTAAATTTATGCAACTGTCAATCTTTTTCAGGTGGTCTCCCTTTGTTAATTCTGTTTCCTGAACATTATTTGTGGCCTTGCTTTTTCCTTCTCTTGTAAAATACAGTATCTGCAGTTTAAGGTCCTGAATTAACCAGTCCAAGAAGAGGAATTATATGCTATTCCAAACCAAAATAAAGTCCTGTAACACAGCTTACTTGCTTAGGAGAATCACTGTGTATGTTCTCAAGGTTTTGAAAAGACAAAGTGCAATGGAACAGCAAGCACTTTAGACTAATATTAAGAGGATTTAAAACACCCAGAGGTTTAAGAAAGGCCAGGTGCTATATTCAGTCTTATTCTCAACATTGTCAACAAGATGGTTTTAAGCTGAAGGAGGGTAGGTTTAGGTTAGATCTTAGGAAGAGATTGTTCTTGACTGGAGGGGGAGGCCCTGGCACCGGGTGCCCAGAGAAGCTGGGGCTGCCCCATGATCCCTGGCAGGGTTCAAGGCTGGGTTGGATGGGGCTTTGGGCACCCTGAACTCGGGGGGGGTGTCCCTGCCCATGGCAGAGGGGCACTGAGGGCCCTTCCCACCCAAACCAGTCTGTGAGTCTGTAAGAGCAGAATTGAAACTTTAACTTTGAGCACCACACTCCAGGGCATTACAAGATATTAATGCTAAAAGCTTCTTCATTTAATATTCTTCTCTTAAAAACAGATCTTAAGGTAATAACGTCACAAACTTGAAAAATATGTACTATCTTCATCAATTCAAGGAAATTCTGTTTGTTCCATTACTATGGGGCAAAGAAAACTCTAAGTGATACATGTTAATGCTTTCACAGCCCAGTGAAGTTTGGGGTTTTATTGGGGTTGCTCTGCCTGGAAAGAAGTGCCAGTTCTTAAGAGGAAAGGTTTCCAGGTCAGCAAAGGGCAGTTCTTCAGTCTGCTTGTTAGAAAGCACAGGAGAAAAAACTTATCCCCAGGGCAGCCCAGCATAAAGGGAAAAGAGCAAAAACACCCAAGAGAAAGTCTCCCTTTGATTATTAGATACAGTGTTGGTGTAGGCAGAGATGGTTTAGTGCCTGTGAACTCCCCACAACTTGCTTCAAGCAAATGTCAAAGTGTTGAAGAACAAATCTAGGCAAAGAAAAGGCCTTCATATTTATCTTTAATGAGGTCGGTTGCCTCAAGGGCCATTTTTCAGGCTGCCAAAATCCTCTCTCCTCCCCTCATCAAACCATGAAGAAGAACACCAAAAGAAAAAGATGATGAGCAAACTGTTTAAGGGAGTAAGCAAGAAATAAAAGAGCAAAAGAAGCTTCAGTAACTACTCTGTTTAGCTAGGTCTGCAGCTCTAACCCATTCCAAAGCTCTGAAGGGACTTCCTGAGCACAAGTACCTCATTTGTCAGAGGGAATGGGGTGTTCCCAGTAAGCAGAGTTTCACAGATAGGAAATGACAGGAAGCACTTTTGAAAGTTGGAGAAGTAAGCTACAAAAACTTACTGCAGGATCAGCACAGAGGGAAAAAAGGGCAGGAATTGCCGTTTGTTTAAAAACAGTCACGCATACACACTTAAACAGAAGAAAAGCCCTGCTACTTTAGCTTTATCACAGGAGCACAGAACATCAGGGGTTGGAAGGGACCTCAAAAGCTCATCCAGTCCAACCCCACTGCCAGAGCAGGGTCACCCAGACTGAATCCCACAGGAACACATCCAGGCGGGTTTAGATGTCTCCAGAGAAGGAGACTCCACAGCCTCTCCGGCAGCCTGTCCCAGGGCTCTGTCACCCTCACAGTGACAAAGTCCCTCCTGACATTCCCATGGAAAATAGGTTTTGTTTCCTTTAATTTCCCTTAAATAGGTTTTGTTTCATAATTTGCATTTCATTATTTTGCTTTCAAATTAAACATGACTAACAGTTCCAATTTTTAAAGTGCACAACTTAACATGAGATCAGTCTAATTTCCCTACCATGCCCCAGATTCTCTGTTCAGAGGGTTAACTATTTTTCTCCTCAGACATCAGCCAGCTGCTTACAATCCACCATCAGAAAGTCCCTTTACACTGCAATCTCAGCAATTTTCATATACACATAAGAATTGTTCAGCTTACCGCTCAACCAGGTACAAATAACTCTGAGGTCTTGGTTACAAGTTAGTTCCAATCTATACTGCAGATATAACTTCAACCACAGACCTCCCCAAACCTTTAACCTAGAAGAGAGGAAAGAGATGTCGAGGAAAGATAGGTAAAGTCTCTGAGAATTAAGTTTGAAACGGACACTAAAAAAAGAATAACAATAATTAAAAAATAAATCAAATCAAGAAATGCCACAGAAGTACACACACAAAACTAGGAAATATCTCAACTGAAGACATTTTTTTTTTTTAGCACTAGGTTGCTAATTAAAAACAAGTGTAACAAAAATAAGGACACAGAGAGAATTGAAGCATATTGAGAGAGGAAACATGACTTCAAGGAGAAATGTCTGTGAAAGAAAGTATCAATGCTGTCAACATCAGCTGGTGAAAAAGCATGGGACTTACTTAAATGCTTTGCTGAATGAGTATGAAGATCTCAGTAAGAACTCCTTGTCAAGTTATCCTCAAATTATAAAGAGTAGAATCCTTGTTTTGAATGAAAGCTGACAATCACATGCACCCCTTCACTTCGGGCTACTGCTGCTCAAAAGTTGCCTCAGTTGTAAGCAACACCAAGCAAATCACACACCAAGAGTACCTGGTGTTCAGGCAACATTTCTGCAGCAAGCAACCCAAACCATAACAGATCTGACTGAGGGGACCTTCTAAGGAAGGGTGGGAGAGGAGGAGAAGGGCAGAAGGCAGCACTTACAGATTCTAGCTAAAAAACCAGACTTGTATGATGGAACTGTAGGTACTAGGGAATTCTGTCATCAATTAATTTGAGGAAGCATTTTGATTAGGTCAAAAGCTTATAAGCAACAATGGAGATGTGTGAGGAAAAAGTAATTTAGACAAAGAAAATGAAAGTTAAAGTCCTGCCTCAATATTCTGCAAATGCAAGGACAAGACACCCCAGAGAGTACAGAAAGATGAAAAACACTACAGGTTTGAATGCAATGGATGGTTCAAATAAAAAGAAGCTTAATGGTGAGATGAAAGAAGTAAGAAGCTTAGCAGCTAGAACTCCACTTCCTTTTAAGATTGCTTCAACTCTACACAGCAGCAGTACCATTTCTTTAACTCTTCTTCAGCATATGGAGTTACTGTAGTAAATCTGAACGTTAAACTGGTGGATTGGTTTATGCAATCCTCCTCCTCCCACCTCTCCTCCCTACAGCATCCCAGCACCCACCAACAGCTGCTCATTTTCTGGACCAAATAAATGTTTAATGATGGCTGGCTGAACAACAACTGGCAGGGACAGAGGGCTCTCATGCAAAATTCAGGTAGATCAGTTATATTAGCATTCAGCAAAACAAGCAAGGCTTAAACCTTCCCATTTCAGAATTCCCTGCTGCCAGCAGCGATGCCAGCTTCACTCTTCCATCACTTTTGAGATGTTTCTGTAGTCAGCAAACCCACAAAGCACCGTCAGGCTACATTCCATCTGCAACATGGGCAGCCTTCAATGTTGACATTTCTCCTCCTAGCAGATTTATTTTTCTAGACAAAAGATTTATCTTTTACTAGATAGAGACTATTTATTATTTTGTTTATGGACTACAAGTAACAATGAGCTAACAAAGTATTTCACAGGGAAGGTAGTAATTTACAGCTTCAATATGATCCTCCTTTACCACACTGTATACACTGCTCTCAAGTACAGCCAGATTTCCTACTTTTAAGGTCACCTTTCTATGGGCAATATTGTAATCCCAAAAAATTATCCCCAAGTGTCATTGCTGATACAATCAAATGTTTCAAAAAATAGTATTTACTGGATTGCTCTTTCTTATCCTGTCCTCCCCTTAGAAAACAAAGGCAAGTTCCAGTGAATTTGAGGGGGAAAGGGGAGCACTTAGAAACAATATTACAAGCTAAAAGAAAAGCCAAGGACTAGGAAGTGAACTTCAGCACTAACCATACACCAATTTGCTAATTACTCAAAGCAGTCATTCCTCCCTTTGACTATTTATAATAAATTATTTTAATTACTGAGGTCAAATTAGCAGAGTAAATAACAACGCAATGATAGTTAGGATATTATAATAACAATAAAATGGCAGTGTTATAATTTAGAGCTGTTGGTTATCCTATACTACATGAAAATAGCTGTCCTCTAATGAGTAAAATTCCCTTGCCCACTAGCAAGTGAATCAAGCAAGTATCACAGGTAGCTGCACATATGGTTGGCATTCATGAAAAACCTGCTCAGTCTCACCCCATTTATTTAATAAATACAACACAGTTTAAGGATATTTTTTCTCCTTTCTGGATACATATAATCAAAATCCTAGCACTAAGAAATGTGAGCACATAGTGTACTCAGATCACAAATGTCAGTAAAAAGAAGCATAAGATGGAAAAGCAGCACGTCCTACACAGCGTAACTCCTATAAACGTGACCCTGATTGTCCAGATATACCTCTGCACCTGAAGTCTTCATCAAAAAAAAATATGTATTTTTAATGAAGCAACAATTAATACTTACCTGAAGTGTGCCTCCCATGATTCTGTGACATCCTCTGGAAAAGATCACTGGTGTGCTCATAATACCTGCAGTCCTCATGCACGCGATCGTTTAACTGACGTCTCCTCTGGGCATCATAAAAGTGATCGTAATAGTAACAGCGGGCACCAGCATCTCCATTCTCCAAGGCAGAATTAGCTTCTGTTAAAAAGGACTGGGAGGAAGATCCATATTCTCTAGGGACATCAGCCAAGCTTCTTGCAAGGTAGGAAGGCGCTGACAGTCTGTTGCTTTCACGTCTCATTATTTCGTGAGGCGGCCTCTGCACCGGAGTTCGAAGGAAACTCTGGTTCCTGGAAACAACCCCATCTCCACCAGAAGCATAAGCAGAAGGAGCTGAGTCAGGTGGGCAGATGTCAGTTCGCCTCGGAATGGTTGGACCGTGGCGGATAAATGAAGGCATCAGATCTGATACACAGCAGGAAAGAGAAGTAAGGGCTTTGGCTGTAAAGTACTTCGTTACTCACTTTGGCTGTACTTACACATAAAGAACTTTGTTACTCACAGGGCTGATTTACTCTGTGGAAAGAAGTTCCACAGCCAGAACCCCTTTAAGGCACCCCTGACGCACATGCAAGTATAATGGTAACACTGGAGCCTGCACTGGTGCAACAGAAGCCACTCACATCCTCCAACTGCTGCCACAACAAACAAATGAAAACACCCAAAAGCTAAAGAAACCCCCAAACTGCACTGTGGCTACATCAGCTAGGCATCATATCTCTCTACTAGAAGGCTCAAGAAAATCCAAGCATCCACTCTACCACTTCACTGGGACCGCTGCCTGTATGAACTGAAGACATTAATGCCTGGTGCTCACAGGAATCCATGGATGGAATGAGAATTCACAGCTTCTCCACTCATCGTAAAGCTTAGCCAGAAAAACCCTGTCATTCTGCACACGCTGTCAAACTATCACAAAGGGATTTCACTTTCTCCTTTACACAAAGAGGTCTTGCACACCAACAGCAACAATGCTTCATGCAATTTCACTGCCTTCCCCCAGCAAAAGATGGGATACTCAACTCCTCACCATTACTTTCAACATGATATAAACAAGTAGCTTCCATCCAGGTGAGCTCATACAAACTGTGAGTTTCATTTAGGAGGATGTAATGTCTCTTGTTATTAAAAAAACCTCTTACAATTCAGGGTAAAAACTCAGTGCATCCCACAAGGTGTCATCAGCAAATTTATCATGATTACAGAGCAGTCACATGAGAGCAAACAGCATGTGTAAACGGTCTTAACTCCTTAGACATGCCTACAGCTCAATATGAAAAACACTCTGGGGCATTTGGGTTGTTTTGTGTGGTTTTTTTAAAAGACTCAGTCAAGGTAATCACACTACTAAATGATGTTGACTGGGGAACCAGCTGTTCATGCAGCAAATGCTTCCAGAAAAGCTGAGTGCCTGCTCCTGCCAGCAAATCAGTTGTTGCTGGTTGCAATCTCCACACTAATCCTGCAATTACAGCATAATAAATTTCAATCTCAGGTTGTTTTCAAAGATTAACAAAAATAAACCCTACCTAAGTGCACTCTCAACCTGTATTTGCCAGCATTTCATATAGTCCAAGCAAAACCAGCACTGTGGCATTAACATCAGGTTAACCACACGAAGATGAGCACATCCAAGGTACATAGCTGTGACCTCATCAAGTTGATTCATGGTTAAGAACTGGAGCACTGGCTTCCACAGGGATTTTATACAACTGTCTTCTACAGTTATCTCACTGCCAAAGCACACACCTTTTGGCAGTGCACACAGCCTAGGTCAGGAAAAAACCCCACCAACTTCTGGAAGATGAGAGGTGTCTGGGGACTACCATAATCCTTACCTGTTGAACATGAGCAAGTGCAGCTGGGAAAATAAAAACCAAACCCCAAACAGCCAAGTTTTCTTACTGGGAACACCTGGTGGTACACTAAGTCTCGGCTTCCATTTCAATTCCACGTTCCTTTGAGGTTGAAGTTCCTTCCCTCAGCTCCCAGGTTTCACAGGAGGAGCTTCCCCCATCCCTCTCGAGGACACTGGGCAATGGGTTGAAATTCAGCACAGTGAAACACTGGGGCCTGCACTTTAGTTATAACAACCCCAGGCAGCGCTACAGGCTTGGGGCAGGGGCTGGGAAGCTGCACAGGGGAGAAGGATCTGGGGGTGTTGGTTGACACTTGCCTGAACATGAGCCAGCAGAGTGCCCAGGTGGCCAAGAAGGCCAATGGCATCCTGGCTTGTATCAGGAATAGCATAGGCAGCAGGACCAGGGAGGTGATCATCCCCCTGTGCTCAGCTCTGGTGAGGCTGCGCCTTGAGTGCTGGGTCCAGTTCTGGGCCCCTCACTACAAGAAGGACATCGAGGGCCTGGAGTGTGTCCAGAGAAGGGCAACCAGGCTGGGGAAGGGGCTGGAGGGCAAATCTTCTGAGGAGCAGCTGAGAGAACTGGATAAGAGGAGGCTCAGGGGAGACATTCCTGCTCTCTCCAGCTCCCTGACAGGAGGCTGTGGGGAGCTGGGGCTCAGCCTCTTCTCACAGATACCCAGCGACAGGAGGAGAGGGAATGGCTGCAAGTTGTGCCAGGGGAGGTTCAGGTTAGAAATGAGGAGAAATTTCTCCTCCCAAAGAGCAGTTGGGCATTGGAAGGGGTTGCCCAGGGAGGTGGTGGAGTCCCCGTCCCTTGGGGTGTTCAAGGGAAGGTTGGGTGAGGGACTCAGGGACATGGGTTAGTGAGTAATAGAGGGGGTAGGGGGCGGTTGGACTGGATGATCTCGGTGGGCTTTTCCATCCTTCACGCTTCCGTGGCTCTACGAGGGGAACCCCCGAGCCGCGCAGGGCCTCCCGGGCCCGCCGCGCCACACACAAAGGACGCACCCCCGCCCTCCGCCAGAGGCCTCGGGCTCTCCCTCCCGCCCGTCCCCGACACTCACTGCGAAGCAGAGGGCTGGTCTCCTTCTTCACGTACTTGCCCTGCACCTCACCCGGCTTGGAGAGCTCCGTGCGCGTCTTCTTCCGCGACAGCATCCCCCCTCCCGGCCCGCTACCACCGCCCGCATACCCGGTGCCGCTCCCCGCTCCGCAGGGCAGGACCCGGCCGCCCCGGCCCCCTCAGGCGCGGCGACGGTTGCTCCGCGCCCGCACGGCCGCGCACCGGAGGGGACGGGACGGTGACTCGCACAACCGGGCACTCGGCTCTGAGGGGAGGCGGCAGCACCGGGCCGCCACGCGGTGGCTTGTGGGAAAGCGGCCTCCGCCCTCCAGGGAAGGCCGCGGGGCAGGGAAGGAGGCGCGCTCTGTCACAGCGCCCCCTCACGGAGGGGAGGGCGGAGGCGCCAGAGCGGTGGCGGGAAGGGGCTCGCCTCAGGTGCCCGGGAAGGAGTTCGCCTCAGGCCAGCGCTTGCCCTCTGCCTCGCTCCCGCTCTCCTCCGCCCCTGGACACGGGCTTCTGAGCACCGCTGGCGGGCATAGGCAGCCCGCAGCCGGCCTCTTCTCCTGGGTGGCTGTAGGGACCCTGCAGCTGGTTGGGGAGTGCCGAGGTGGCTGCAGGGGAAGTTCCCCAGAGCTCAGTGACCAAGGGGCAGTGTGCGCCTTTCACAGACTCACACAGTGCTAGGGGTTGGGAGGGAGCTCCCAACTCGAGGGCAGGGTTTGCTTCAAAGTATGCTCACTACCCATCAGATTTTTTACACTATAATAATTTTTATACTTCCATTATGAAAAAAAAAAAATTTCAACTACTTTCAATAGCTGCTAAACTGCCCTTTTTTTTACTACAGCTTTGTCTATGCACTTGATGAATTGGTAGATACTACCTGAAATACCTACGACTTCCATGGGAAGATACTAAATATTTTCATGTTGGAATAAAACCCCAAAGACACAAGTATGGCTCATCCAGTGTTTTATTTTATATTTTTTTTACATTCATTATAAATAATGTGTAAGTTTGTTCATCTTTCAGTTTTACATGGTGTTGTAAGGACAATATATTACACCGGAACAACAAACTCAATAGGAAAAAAATAATACATTGCTTTAATTTATACAGAAGTCATTTGTCATGAAATGACAGCATCTGACACCAAAGAGGAGACTTAGTAGGTAAATGATGGAAGACCTGAGACACAGTGATGACATTTGCTGAAGATAAACAAAAAGATTTTACTCCTGATAGATCCCAGACTGTCCCCTGCTCTACCTTACATATAACTTGGCTAAAATCATCTATGTTACAACCCACCCCCCTTTTTCTCCAGTTAGAATTCAAAGAATCCAGCTTTCCTTGCATTTGAAGTAGTCATTGGAGAATGAGTGACAGTGCATACTTTTAAATTGCTCTGAGTTGACAAGCAGCGTTTCAACTGTGTGAATTTAGTACACATAAATATAACTTGAGGTCTTTCCTCTTCCAAAGCTCCCAAACCCGAGATATCCGTACGCCTTTATTTTCACAATGATTCACAAAGCAAAAGTTCAAAACACTTAAAACACCTTGTGGTAATTAAGTAGTTAATAAATTACTTGGCAAGACCTGCTGTATGAACAAGGCCTAGAAATTCAGTGACCTCTGAGTGGTGCAACACCCTTAAATACTTTGGTATCTTTAAAATGCCTGTACTGCTTTGGGACACATTCACGTGTGAAAGACCACTAATGCTTAATAAATTGTTTATATGCTTATTTTCAGTAGCCTGAACTTTGTAAAAGTAGAAATTAGCTGCTTATCTTCTGAGCTGACACAACGAACCAAGAAGCAAGCCGGTGCTCATTTGTAAGCAGCACCACCTTTCTTGGTGTTCCCTCCATTTTGTGAAAGGATTGTCCTGAATTGTCTTGCAGCAACAGAACCAGTACGCAGCACAGAAAGGCTGTAGCGTATGTAATTACAAAAGGCACTTCTGAGGTTTAATTCACACAAGTATTCCAGTGAAGTTGCAGCTTGGTTTAAAAATCTATTTACCAAATGTTTTCCTTGTTTTCCTCCTACTCTCTCCCGTGGTTAGGTTAGTTTTTTGAAGCAAAGCAGGGGAAAAAAAAGCAGAGCAAGGTAGGATAGGGTGAGAAAGGGAGAAGTCAAAGTCCTTTTTCTCTGTTTCTTCCTTCTATTCCCTTTTTGGTACTGTGCTCTAGAAACAGCTGTGTTTGGTTTACAAAAAACTGGTAATTACCAGGAGATGACCAGAATTAGCTTTTAAAACTGACTAATGTGAATATGATGACACAATAGTTTAAGTGAAGTACTCATTCCCTCTGTTCAGTGTGCAGATTTTGGTCACATGCTGAGCATTATTTGAAGTAAACCTAGGTCAAGATATGAAGCAGGGTTCAAATGTGCTTGCTAATAATATTATTCCAAGTATGACTGTGATAATCTGATCGTTGTTTACCTTGTTTCCTACAAGGTTTTTGAAACTTTATGGGCATGGTTTTAGGGTGTACTCAGTTACCATATTGCTCACATGCAGCCCTGGTACCCATACGCAGAGCTTTCTTAGAGAAACTACATCACTTCTTTATTGATATTAAAAGAAACCCTTGATTGATATTAAAAGAAACCAGATCTCACTACTAAAATTTTTAAAACCTCTGATTTATATCAGTGCAGTTTGGGAATTTGACACATTTCAAACTGGTGGAAAAGGTTTTGCAGGCTTTGAAAAAACAGGATATGTAAAATACCTGCATTTGAGGTGACTTTAGAGGAAGAGCCAGTGAAGGCATTCAGAATAGCACAGCAGTAAAATAATTTATGAGGAATTTGTGACACACCAAGGTGTTCTTCCATTGTTATGTTTCCATTTCCATTATATTGCCCACATAACGCCACGGAAGAGGAGAGAGGAGAGGAGGTCATACCCTCTATGTCTAATTCAGTCCCTCAGCGTGGGGGGAGGTAAGCATACAGACACAGAGAGCATTCCCCTACAGCCACACGCTCATCATTGCTATGGGAAAGTCATTTTCCATAGGTTACTCCACAGCTTGTAGGCAGCGTTGTCCCAGTTTCTGGGGGACTTTTTGGCTCATTAGAAACGCTGTCAAAATTGTCACCTCGCTAACGGTCCCAGAGATAAAACATCTCACCCTCTTCCTCTGCATTCTGAACACATATATTATGGAGGTCCAGTTTCAAGTATTGCCAGCGTGGGCCCCTTTCACCAGCTTAAATTACATTGTTTAAATGAGTCTTACTGGTCTGATGGAGGCAAGGCAGTCATAGGGCATTTGGACTCTTTGCAGTGAGAGGTTCTATACAAGCTTTTATTCAGCAGCATCTGTGTCAGACCCGTCTCAGCCTAGAAGCTGTTCCCAGAAAGTCTGCATTTCCCTAGCCTCAGTGACTGATGAAATAGGAAGTGTTATCCTGCCACTACAAACCTTGATGCTCCTCGACACCTCTGTATTACAGTAATATTAATCCAAATAAAACGTGCTCTTCACGTTTATCTTCATCGTTTGACATTAATATGCACATATGCAATGCTGAAGGAGACTAATTTAGGATGTTATTCCCTGAGTTCTTCATATTCAACACTGAATATGTTTCTTCACAATTAATTACAAACTTGGATTCCATACAGGGACCTACTACAAAAGACAGGCCTTTCCTCAGGTCAGACTGAACACCGGTTAATGGCAGTGGTCCGTGTTTGTGAGGCCTAGCGACAGGCCTCCACCAAAGAAACCATTCCAGCCTCCCTCTTCATACTTCTGCCAATTGTTTAATGAACTTTACTGAATTTACCAATTACATAAACAAAACTCACATCTTTGATTCTGTTTAGCAATTCTTTTTTTTGTTTAACATAACTTATTTCCACATAAAAAAAAAAGCCCCAGAAAGAAATTAAGGCCTCTACAATTTTTAAGTTGTCTGGCAGCACAGCTTAAAAAAAGAATAAATATTTTTTTCTGCCGTCTGCAAAATTTCTTCATATTAAATACTGCTATAGGCTTACTTGTTGTTTATTTACATATTTTTCAGAAACCTTTTTTTTTCCTTTTTTTCTCAGCTCTGCAGAGAAACAGCCATGAAGAATAACCCAGAAGCCTAACGCATATGGTAGAGCATACTGCTTTCCAAAAATGACAACAGTTTTTAATGAGACATAGACAATATGAGGAAATTCTTGCTTTCAATAGCAGTTTGACAGTGTTGAAGACTGACTTACCAATATTACTACTCATGGACCATTAAGTATTCTAGAAAGCAAACAAGTATTTTAAATTTTTGAATTCTGTTTGCATTAGACCTTGGCTTCAACCTAGGTAGGAATAATTGATTCAGTACAATAAATTCAGACTTTATAAATTAAACCCAAAGTATCAAAATAAGTTAACCTAGAAAAACACAGGTGTTGGGTTTTTTTACATGGTGCAGATTACTCTTAGGCAAAATTTAGCAGAAAACCAGTTTGGGTATAAAGAAAAGTTCCCTGTTGGCAGTGTGCAGTTTGGGATTTAGCTCAGGCCTCTCCTCAGAGGCATCTGTTAACAAAAATTCATCAATTAAAAAAAGGCAACACAGTGATAAGCTGAAATATTAACATTTCAGTAAAGTGCATGGGACTGTAGCAGATTTCATGGCTTTGCTATGACCTTATCTCAGCTGCTGAATTAAATGATGGGGATGCCAGGTTCTTTACTATTCTGTTGAGGTTGGCAATTTTTTCTTCTAGCAAATAGTTTTTCCTTTCAGCAGTTTTCTGCCGCTGTTCTGTCATCTCCAAAGCCTTCAGCAGTTGTGCATTCTCAACATAGAGATCCTTCACCATTGCATCTGCCTTAGTGTTCTTGGAAAGCTGAATTGTGAATAGAACATAATTAGCAAGTTAAAAATTAAATGCAAGGACAGTGCTGGGCAAGTAGGTGAATGTGTTTAACTCAGTTATCAGAGGGAGACAACCCACCCATTCATTGTATTTTCTTTTGTTAGACTTATGTGCTCTGGAGTCTTAATAGATACTATGAATATTTTTTGAAAGACTTTGTAAGGAGGTCAGGCAGGGCTTCAAATAAATCTTGTCAGGTGTGTAGTGCTTCATAGCATTTATGTCCTAAGGATAAGTCCAGTTTACAAGAGGATCCACCAACCCAGTGATCCCACAGAGACACTTCCACTGTCAGCTCCTCCTTTAAAGGTGGGGAGAGCAGCGTCCACTTGTCCATGTGCTTTTGGAAACAGCCCTTTGGCAGGAGACAGTGTCAGCACTGCAGTGTGAAAAAGGAGACTGTACCTCAGTGGAAAACAGGTATTCTTGGCATGTCAAGCCTAAGTGTTCAAAAGCTGCCTTTTCCTACGCTACTGAGGACTTCTGAAGGTGGCAGACCAGGTCAAGAACAAGAACCAGAACCCCAAAGCCAAATAAAGCAAAGAGTGTGCTGGGGCAGGGGACCTGAAGAAATCAATAATTCCAAAGTAATCCTGTCTGTAATCTTCCAGATGTTCTTCTTCCTCCTTTTCCAGGCCATGATACTTCTAGGCCATTTTCCAGTTAGGATACTTGGCCAGAATTTGATGTTTGTTTCTTGATGTTAAGTGTCCTGGCACACTAAAAAAGCATAGCTTTTAGGAAATGACTAAGTGGTGGATTCAGTCCCCATTTGGGAGGTTTTGAGCAAATATGCTACACTTTAGAAGCATTAAAAGAAATAGGAAAGCACCTTTAATTTCATTCTAAGCCAGCTTTTGCCCACTGCGTTGTTTACAGGGGTAACTAGGACGGATTTGAGGAAGAGAGTAAGAATACTTACTTGTTCTTTCAGCTGATTTACTTTATCTTGGAGAAGCCTCTTCACAAGCCTTAGTTTCTGCTCAACATCCATCATACGTTCTTCCATCGTTTTTAGAAGCTGCTCATGACCCTCCTGGAAAGCAACATTTATGTGAGAATCAGTTAAAAATCAGTTCACATTCACCCATGTTTATTTCTTTTTCAGTTTAGGCTTAAAAAAATAGCTGTCACTACACATTTGAATCTATTTTATAGAGTCAACTCAGTTAATAAACTATTCATGGATGAAAAATGTTATGGCAACACTTAAAGGATACTCCCAGCATTGAACTAATTTTCCAAATATACATTACACTTGAGATTTTCAGATTTAAGAAAAATGGATGTAAGGGTCTAAGTTCTGGCTTGATCATAATATCAGATCTGGTTAGTTTGGGGTTTTGGGTTGGTTTTTTTGGTTGCTGGGTTTTTGGGGTTTTTTGTTCTTAGGTGCTGCCACTTTTCTGTTGTAGTAACAAACATACCAAGTAAAAACTTAATGATACTAGAAAAAAATTAAGGTGAAATGATCAGGACATAACAACATAACTCTCCCAACACCAAAGACCCCTTGAAATTGAGTAATATCCTGAAACAGTAAAACGCTATTATCTCAAACTTGATCTTCTATGTTGTTTTTTAAGGTTAGTTGTTGCTAACTATTATTTCCAAAGAGTAACTAAAATACTTCTGGTCTTTTTCTTCAGTGAGGTAACAGACATTCAAACTCAAAGCTCAGTGTCATGGGAGCATCCAGGTTGAGTGGAAATTTCCCTGATCAATTAGAAACACTGAGCACTGCAAGAAAGCTTGTTTGTGTTTAGGAACTTTAGAGACCAACTGCAGGAAAGGGATTCTTTATTTTAATGCTACTTGGTTACTGTCATTCACAGAATCACAGAACATTGGAAGTGGAAGGGAACTCGAGAGATCATCTAGTCCAATTCCCCTGCCAGAGCAGGATCACCCAGACTAAATCCCACAGGGCATTCTAGGAAGTCTAAGATTAACTTTGAGACAAAATCCCTTTAAAGCCAAGGTACCTTCACATGAGTCAGGGAGGAGAAAGGAAAAACAGAGGGAAATGTGATTCAGGGAGGCAGTGGCCCACCTAAACCACTGTAAAAAGATCAGTCCTCTTCAGAGATTGATTGGCTAAAGTCTGGTCAACATTTCATTTGTTGTAACACCATAAACTCCTGACAGCTGTGCAAGTTACATCATCACTCCACTGGTGAAAAAAGCCTAATTGAAGAAGTTCACATCCTACAGAAAGCAGTTCTGTAGTCTAGCTGGACTGGGTATTTTTCCAGATAAAGTACTAATCTGAACTGGCAGGGGACTTGCTAGCCAAGTTATCATGAGGTTTTTTGGTAATTTGATTTGAATTCAAACTGACTATTACACTTTGTAGTGTTTGTAGGAGCCTTGATTGAGCAGTTAAGTGGAAATTAGGAATTATTGTGGTCTCAGTACCTGTGATCCCTGTGGTTTGGCTTGAAGTTGATTCAAGAATGTTCTAACTTTACATTAGTTCAAGTTTAATGGGAGAAGCCAGGTCAAGCATTAACTTTAAGGTCATTAGAAAGGTAAGAACAAAAAGATTTTTGAAGCTGACCTGGTTCAAGGCTCCCAGCAAGAAAAAGGCCACACAGAGGTGTTTTACTGGCCTCTTAATATTTTAAAGAGTCTGGTTTAATCTCATAATTTGAGACAAAAAGGAAAACCAACTAGGAAAGTTACCCAAGAAACACATATGTAAGTAATTCTCCCTTTTCTGGCATTGTCTTTTTACTTTATGGCCACATCAGGAGGCCATACAGCTACTTTATGGCCCATGTAGCATGCAAATTCTTTTCTTAAACATGCAGGTGCATCTGCTAAAGGGAAGTACAGATACTCTGCTTCAGTACATCCCCTATTGCAAACCTTTCCCAGTAGTCCTGATAAGACAGCCCTCAGTATCAAAGACATATTTTGACTAAAATGTGTTAATTCTTGTTTATAAAGCTGAAAACTAGTGATACTATTAAGACAAGAGACATTATGTTTAAAAAAAAGTTTATTTTTCGTTTACATCAAAAAGTCATCTTTCCCTGATAAAAAGTTTATACACCTTATACAAAAAATGCAGTATAAATACCCCAGATCTCATATAAAATTAGTACCATTTTCCAAAAAAAAAAAAATAATAATAGCCTCTTTCCACACTGAACAACTCCACATTTTAAATACCATAAATAAAAACCATTTATAACAAATTTAAAAAATAGAAAGAAGACAGCTCATTAACTTTCACAAAATAGCTTCTAGGCAAATAAATAACACTGTGGAGACCCTTGGCCTTTTTTCTTTTTCTTTTTCTTTTTTTTTTTTCCTTTTTTTTAAAAAAAAAGCACAAAATAATTTGATCCTCAAGTTTCTCAGCTTATGCCAGTTCGTGTGTTTGTGTGTGTTTATCATGGTAAGGAATGAGATCATTAGCAGCCAAGCTGTCAGAGGTGCCCGATCCTCCGGTAGGAATCTGCATGCACTGCTCGCTGCTCCGGTAGCAAGGCCTAGAGAAAGAAGGCAAGTGGGATACTTCACCCTGATATCCAGATTTTTCTTTTAAAAACGTATAACTTCAAGCAAACCACCAACACAAAGCGAAGCAAGCAACAAACAAAACCACACACAGGAGAAAACATGCAGAGTAGCACTTATTTCTCTAAATACCAGTATTAGCACTAGGTATATATACAGTTGAGGAGATATTTAGGAGGTGTTTTCTAGATGTCAGGACTCTTCAAGGTGGCTCAGCCACATTTTGGGGGGATTTAAAAAAGATCAGTGGCTCTGATTAACTGCAGTTAGCAAAGCATTTAAGTTTCTTAGAGGAAATTCTCTGCCACTATACATATATATACATATACACACACGTGTATATATATTTACTATTCAGCACTGTAAATATATATCATAGAATCCCAGACTGATCTGGGTTGGGAGGGACCCCAAGGATCACAGAGCTCCAACCTCCCTGCCACAGGCAGGGACACCAACCTCCAGGCCTGGAGCTACACAAGGTTGCCCAGGGCCCCAGCCAACCTGGCCTTGAACACCTCCAAGGACATGTTATTCATATATATATACACTATTTTATATTCATATATACTATTTCAGCACTCTGTGAATAATATATATTCATATATATACATGTGTGCATATATATTCTCAGAGTGCTGAATAGTGTTTGTGAAAAATGTAGTCCTTTAAAAAAAACCAAACCCTTATTTGCATTTATTTTAAACCTAGTTGTAAGTCTTTTTCTGAGACAAGTGAACAAAGCTATTGGTCAGAGGTGATTTGAATTTTGAAACAGAGCTGAAGAAAGGGGAAGTTGAGGAACTGCTTTGAACAAAAATATTGGTCAGCAGAGGTTCTAGGAGAACTTAGGAGAAGATTTGGTCATTAACAGGCTCCCAAATCTAGTTAATCAAGCCAGGAATATGAGAAAAAATGCAGCAGGTACAAATTGCAGCACTAGACACAGCAGAAAATAATTGGGAATTCAGGAGAGTCCAGACAGGTTAATGCAGTAGAAAAGGCTCTGGGATTTCCATGTAGTGAAATTGGAACGTATGACAGTGGTCTTTGGAAGACAATAGCTCGAGGCTGCCTGTCAAATGAACACCACAGACCACCATAGCAATGCTCAAGAAGCAATGGAAATCACAAAGCATGAGGAACGTAAAACTCATTCCAAAAGGGATGGGGATAACTTCAGATTCCTCATTACACAGAAGGACTCAGGGTCTAAAGAAAGCTGCAAAGAGCAAAGCAGCAACAGTGCTAGGTGATTAAATGTACACAGAGAGCATGGCCACAGCCTGACATTGTACTCACTGGTGAAAAGGTGATGAAGAGGGATTAGGATGCAATTTTTCAAGCTGCTAAAGGGGACATTAAAACGGACATAAGCTCAACTAAAATGTTAACCCTAAAAAAATCAGGATGATGAAGAAAAATAAAACCAAACCAGAATTAAAAGAAGATACGGTTATGGAAACGTCAAAGTTGAGACAAACTAAACCAAGCTTGGCCCTGTTTATGCTTGCAGAATGCATGTATTTAATCATGATTTTAGAAAGTTAGGCAGTAAAACCCAGGGAAAAAGCTGTTGGTGATGTTATAAACTGGAATGTCCATTGACTTTAAGCAAAAAACAAATAAATAAATACATTAACAGGATTATGTGTGTTAGCGCATTGACAGCAAATATCTGCTAAGCCTCTCAACGTATTTTGAAATTCATGAAGCTTTCCAGAATGAAAGCTTTTATAGGAAATGCAGAAGTGATTTATCCCTAGAACTACAAGTTCCAGGATGTGCCTGGTTTGCAGATTGTTTCTCAGGCTTTCAAAGGCAACATGACAAAGACATCACTCCTAATGCAATACACAGTGCATTCATTTATGGATGCTACTGCTGTAATATGGCTTTTATTGATTACAAAACTAAACTGCACGCTCTGCTTTCCATTGTATGTGACCAAGTGCATTAGCCTGTGGTAATGCACTTCTATCAGGGCTTGGCTGAAAGGGTTTCTCCTTTCAGCCTTGCAATTGATTTATTTTTACCTGCCCTATATTATCTATATTCATTTTTGGGGGGGAACTCTTTAGATTTTACGCCTTTCTTAAAAATTCTTACTCCAGATGTTGGAAAATTTAGAAACTGTTACTACATGTACTCTCTCCCCATCATACCCTTCCTCAGGGTACCCTAGTAAGATGTTCATAGACTTTTGAGCTTCAAAGTCTTGGCCTTACAATTATTATTTTTTAATAAGCGTAACTGCAATCTGAATTTAAAGTGTAAAGGTGGGAGGTTTTCCCTGCTGTAATAAAAGTGTTAGTATTTTATCTAAGTTTAAAGCTTTATCTTTTCTCAAAAGACAAAGCTGTAATATTCTTTTCAGACCTATATCCTGAGCCAAAGCTCTAGAGATATTTTTTTTGAACAAAGTAATTTAGCAAAGCAAAGTCCCCAAGCTTAATTTTATATGGGAGAGGCCAGCTTTTCTACCTACCACCTGTAATTCAGTTTTACATGTGAAAACAACCCCAAAGCAACACTAAGAGTGGCTCTGCCCAGTATGTGCAGTGGCTGTCATCTTCCTTGGAACTAGATTGTTTTCCTCAGAAAGGCCAATGTTAAAGTTTCTGTAAAACAGTAAGTGTTCTTCAAACAGTGAAGACAAACTGGCCTCATAAAAAGGACTCCTTTGTTTGGATTGTGCTCTGCTACAGCTGACACAGAACTTGGTATGACAGCTACAGCCCAAACTAGTATTTTATGTGTGCTGTGCAATATGCAGTGTGTTTTTTATTTGTTCCAGACATAGACACTAGGTAAAGAAAAATAAACCAGAAAACTCCATAACCATCTCACACCCATCAGGAGAAAAGCCAGTTGAATGCAGATGGGAGTGTTAAGATGAGATTAAGATGACTTCAGAATTAAGCTATGGCTCAAGCTAAATACCCTAAGTTTCAAAAGTTTATTTTGTACATATCTTTGATAGGATTAATTTTAATTTTTGAACTGGCATAAACAGAGAATGGATCTCATCAGAATTGGAAGAGAAAAAAAACAAACCCAAGAAAACTAACCAGATATCCAGTTATAACCTGCAGAGTAACAAGAGCTTTACCTGTTGCATGTTTGTTTCAGAGGGTCTGCTTTCAAGTTCTTCCTGAAGACGTTGACTCCTCCTCTCTGCTTGTAGTAGCTGGTGTTGGAGCTGCAGGAACTGTTCCTTGGGCACCATAGCACAGCCTTGCTGCTGGAGCTCCCGGGAGTGTGGGGGTTGGCTAAGCATCACACTGGTGCTTGAGTGGAGCATCTGAAGAGCAAAGTGAATCAGCCATCAGGAGAAAGCAGCAGAATCATTTAGTGATGCCCTAGATGTTGGGTTAGTCTTCAATAGCTTCTTGCACACACGAGAAACAAGGCTGAACCCAGTAACAGAAGCTAAAGAGACAACTCTTTCCAGAGAAAGAAGATGCATCTTTATGTGGGGTGCTTAAGTCTAAGGGAATCTGAGCTTTAATCCAGGTCTGAAATCATGAATCAAATTCACTGAATTTCTGATGAAATCCCAAAAGGTAAATGGGCCTGGGGTGAGCTTTAACTTAGGGGGGGTTTAGTTATTTTATTCTCAGCAGCTCTTCTAAAAATAATATCAACTTACAAATAAAAGCACTAATATGAGGCAGGCTGAAGTAGTTGACCACCAATGCTCATAGTTTCTAGCCTTTAGGATGGGGAGACAGTCTCAAAACAGATTTTCAATGTAATGTATGATGACTTAATTTTATTCCAGTTACTATATTCCATTCAGAATTCAGTAGAATCCCATATATCTCTCTATATTCACTGCTAAGATCTGCCACAAGCAGGGTTTGAGAACAAGTCGAGACCTCCCAAGTGTCTGTGCTGCATGATCAGGATTATACTCAGAGGGCTCTTAAGATAAGGACGCACGCAGTAATCTGAAGTAGTTTAATTCCAAATTTAACTCTTGCTTTCATTTAAAAAAGCTTACCAAAGCATCAGCAAGCCTATGTAAAGTCAAGTATATATCTACAAAGAGCTTGTGCATAATGGTTCTCCTCAGTGAAGTTCTACTACTGGAAAAGACTCTTTGTTGGTAAATCTGGGCATCTCACATGGGACAAAAAAATTGTGTTCCTAAGTCCTTGCTACAGCAAAAAAAGCACCTCCAAACAGAATCATCCCAAACTGCTTAGCTTCCTCACATCATTTCACAGAATCAGAACCACAAGGTTGGAAAAGACCTTGAAGATCATGGAGTCCAACTGTTCCTGTCCTGTGCTAACCCAGATCCCTGAGCACCTCATCTCCCCTCTGTTCAACACCCCCAGGGCTGGGGACTCAGCCCCCTCCCTGGGCAGCCTGGGCCAGGCCCTGACAACTCTGCCAGGGAAGAACTTTGCCCTCCCAGCTGAGCTGAGCCTGCCCTGGCCCAGCTTGAGCCCATTGCCCCTTGTCCCAGCTCCTGGCCCCTGGCTGAAGAGACCAGCGCCCACCTCTCTGCACCCTCCTGGCAGGGCAGGGCAGGTGGGGAGAAGGGCTCCCCTCAGCCTCCTCTTCTCCAGGCTCAACACCCCCAGCTCCCTCAGCTGCTCCTCAGAGGATTTGCCCTCCAGCCCCTTCCCCAGCCTGGTTGCCCTTCTCTGGACACACTCCAGGCCCTCAATGTCCTTCTTGTAGTGAGGGGCCCAGAACTGGACCCAGCACTTGAGGTGTGGCCTCACCAACACCCAGTACGGGGCAAAATTTAATTCAGCACTGCTCCCAAGGTATGCTATGACAGTTACTGGACAGAGGTGGCTAGGGAAGAGGCATTTCTGGCATGGCCTTACTGCAGAGGTGAGGCAACCGCAGGAGGCCGACTTTGGTACACCAGCCTAGCATTAGATGAGCTTTCAGACAATAGTTTAAAGCCAAGGTAGTCACACAAAACAACGTTGTGTTTTTCTAGGCTAAAGTAAAACCCAGGTAAGACTAGCTGACTGTTGTAATAATGCTAACAAGGTCCCCAGGGATACAGCAAAGCCCCCAAGGTTTCATTGCAGCTTGGATTTACATAAGGATTTTCTCCCTGTAACAGTTCAGTTGCTCGGATTATAAAAATCTCACCTGTTAGCTCAAAACCTCTACTCTGTTCTCTTAGGAAAAGGCATGTAAGATTACATTAGTGTTTTTAATTTTCCTCTCAAAATGTGGCCAAATTAAGGTCTCCATACATAACTGTTTCAGCCAGTGAGTTCATTTAAAAACAACTAGCAGCTTTTCTGGCTGTGTTCGCATCTGTGCATCTCTGCTGGCCCAGGTAAGCAGAAAATAGGTTTACAAGTCCTTGAAAATATAAATCTGTTTATATTTTTAAAATAATTTTCAGGAGGTTCTCTTGAAACACTTGTCTGCCAAGGAGCTATTCTTTTACTGGCATCATAAACAGGGAAATTAATGAGCTTCTTGTGTAGGGTTTCCCATAATGTGAAGCACATGAGTATCTAATGAAAGAACTGAAGAAACAGTTGATCAAAGCTAAAGCTAACAGGATCTTAAAACTAAGTGCCAGTTGCATAGCTGATGGAAACAATATAATCTTGCTGCGTTCATCTGTGGAAGGAAGTGGAAAAATAATCAACTTGCTAAAGCTACTAAGGATGATGCTGAGGGCAATCACGTAACAGTATTAAGGAGGAGACATTCGACAGGCATGCAGATATCAGAGGTAGGTATGCAAACACCTTCAAGTCTTGCAGGGTTAGGAGGACAGGGTTGAGCCACTTTTCATTTTCTTATGATCAAATTAAGCCTTTGGAATGCAAATTGGCTATTTCTTTCCATTTTCATGGCAATGCCTTAGGATGGAACTTCTCAGCATACAGAATAAACCCAACACAACATACCAGAGAGGTCAGTGCAGCCATTAGATTAAAAAATAATTACATTAAAATGAAGAGTGGCTTCTTTACTGAAGAGATGCGTGGAATAATAATAATAATTTTTTTAAAAATCCATAAAAGAAAGCAATATTTTCTCCATGCTATGGTAGTACATTGAAAAGGATTGCTCTACCTTCGCACACTATTTCAGAAAGAGAACTGCACCCTTCTCTGCTAGTTCCAACCACTGAGTTCTAGACAGGTTAGCCACGAACAAAAGGAGAACAGGCACAAAAGAGAAAGTTAGAAGGCATCAAGTGCTGAGTGAATGTTATACACACCTGCTGGGAAAATGTTATCAGAAGGAACAAGAGTCCTGCGTGTTTGAAATACAGATTTTTAGGAGAAACCGCGGTTCCACGCTTGGTGTTTATACTAAAGGGTTTAACAGTGTTTGGAATTTTTCCAAAGCTTAATTAAATCTATATAAATTTAAGCACAAGGCATATAAACAGTCTTTCAGTAACTCATCAAAATCTCATCTTTTCTAATTAAGTTTTTACAGTTTTACAGCTAATTACATCGTATACTCAGCATAACATGTTTCCCATTTGCTTACTTGATCAAAAACATGACGTCTATCAATAAACAGGGTTGCAAAAGCCTCATCTAGAAGATGCTTTATCAAAAACATCCTGATTGTGGGTTTGGGGTGGGTTGGGGTTTTTTTAATATTAATTTCAAACTCAAATTCAGAATGTAAAATTTATGCAAGACTCCTGAGACACCTCAGTGATCACCATGATCTTAAAGGATCCACTAACTCAGAGTTAAGATTGCCTGTTCCTGTTAACTGAGGACACCTAAGAATTGGGCAGTTTCCATAACATTCAGCAGGATCCATCTCCAGCAGCACTGGACAAACATCCACATTGCCAGCAGGCTTTGGAAGACTCTCAAGTGAAGTCTTCCCTTGCATCTTTAGATTAGCAGCAAGTTGTGTAAATTGTTACTCTGTGATAGTCTAGATAAGACAGCAAGGCTTAAACTCAGCAAATCATTCCCCGTCATAGATAAGAACGGGTTTCTACATTAAGAGCAAATATTAGTTAGAGAACCTGAGGTTATGTGTTTCAGAAAGGAAGAGGAAAGTGTTAGCCTTGCCTCAAGTATGGAAATAAACTTCTTTGCTATTTGATTTTCCATCTCAAGCTGTATGTGAATTACAGTAAACCCTAATGTGCTTCAGAGCCTGTCTGTCACACTAAGGATGAGATTAGGCGCTAGAGGAGACTAATTCTTCCCGTTTCAATTGGTTCCCTCTGTTCCTACACACCCAGGAGTTGTTTTTAAATAAACACACAGATTCGGTGAGATAGTGATAAAGCCCCACAGTGTTCAGTAGTCGATAAGGATTGAAAAGTACCTCCATTAACTGATCATCCAGTTTGACTTGCTTTTTTCTTAGCCCTTCTGAGCTGGTTTCCAGTTCACGTTCCAGAGAATTCATCTGACTGATCTGTTAAAGACACAAGGTTGCTTTAGAAAGATAGCAGTTTCTTGATTCTATGATCATTCTATGATTCTTATTTTATCTGGTTTTGGGTTTTTTGGGCGATTTTTTCAATATGCACGTCATGAATCCTTGAACATCAAGACAATTCAAGGTTAAAAGATGTAAGTATTTGGATAAGCACAATGCTTTCCTAAAAACAATGCCTATGACAATGTAATACAGCATCTCTGGTGCAAGTTTTAAAGAGGAGGCAGGGAAACACAGAAGTCAGCTCCTTGGGCTGGGATCTGTAAAAGGTCAGAGGAAAGGAAGAGAACTACAGCTTACCACGTTAGCTCAAAGATGGAGAGTACTGCATTGAGTCATGGATCTACCACGTGAAACTAACCTTCCTGTTCGCAGATGACAACTCCTTCTGCAGCTGTTCACACTCCCTCTTCAAACTTAGTTTCTCTTGCTCTATGGCTTTGACGATACCTGACTGGCTTTGATGCTTCTGGTGCTTTAGGGAAAGGATAGTAGATTCCAGCTGCCTGATCTAAAGAGACCAAAGATGAATAAATGTGGAAAAAACATTCCAGACCAGTCAAAAAAGTCAAATTACATCTGCTTAATCTAAAATACCCAGTACCAACTGATTTCAGCCTCAGTGGATCCTGATATATCTGACATTTCAGCTCTCAAACAAAAGATCCTTCCCTTCCTCTTCCCCATAACCTGCCTATCGCTGAGAGCCACAAAACTGAACATGAAGAATGCTAGGAATATTAAGGTTTTATGAAAGAAATAAAAAAGTGAAGGGCATTAACTGAAAGTGTCCAACCTCCACCTTAAACAAGAGTTATCACAGGAAGGAACCTTGAAAGCTCATCCAGTCCAACCCCCCTGCCAGAGCAGGATCACACAGACTTAATCACACAGGATTGTCTTTTAAAAGGAGCAGTTTGAAACGTCAGAGGAGCATCTCAGTGCAGCTGTAAAGGAGAACTGCTCCCTTATCCATTCTTTCTGCAAGTATTTCTATTCAAATCTAACAAACATTGCTCCTTTCCTGTGTTACCCACAGCAAAACAAGTCTCATTAAGCTCTGCATAAGACTCAGGGGCCGTCTCTGATCCATCAGCTTGCTCTGGTTACCTTCTCCCTGGAGTGAGCCAGGTCTGTCTTAGTGCTCTGGACTTCTCTCTGCAGCCTCTCATTCTCCTGCCTGAGCAGCTGCTGCTCCTGTTTCGTCAGCTGGTCCAGTTCATCCCAGTGTAGTTGCCTCTGTTGGTCCTGCAGCCCTGAGGAAGGCACAGCCAGTGCTAGAACCCGACTCTTAAGACAGACAGAATTGCAGGGTTAGGCCTCAAACAAAGCAGCGGACATTCTTCTCTATTCAGGCGGGTTTTAAGTAGGCTTTCAGTACCTGCAGATTCCCCTCTTCCTCCCAGTTTACACACCGTTTCCCACTAAGAAACCCAAGGTGCTAATCACAGTGCAAACCCCCGAGTGCTTCCCTGGGCTCGAATCACAGGGAACAGGCCGCGCTGACAGGGAATAGGCCCTGCTGACAGGGAGGCGCCATTTGCGCCCCTTTTCAGCGCCTCATCGAGCAAACAATAGAATTCACTATTAGATATTATGTGGTAATAGATGTAATTTAGTTCCTGTTGTACAATTCTGAACCAGCCTCTTTTCCATGCAGACATTAAATATTCCTTAATTACACGGCAAACAAGCCAAATTAGCGACTGAATTCATAATGCCAATCCCAAGACTGCTGTCTACAACCTCCAGCGGTTACAGCTCCTCATCAGTAAAGACAGCCATAATGCTGTGCCTCTCAAACACAAGCACGGCTGGAAATTACACCCCCCTTTCAATTACCACTACAATTATTAATTAGTTTATAGTTTTTGTATACATAAATTCCATACATTAGAATCACAGACTTGTCTGGGTTGGGAGGGACCCCAAGGATCACAGAGTTCCAACCACCCTGTCACAGGCAGGGCCACCAACCTCCAGGCCTGGATCTAAATTGCCCACAGATTATTTTTTACTCTTTTGGGTTTTTTACATTAGGTTTCTTTTAGGGAAGAATGGAGACTTGGGAGATGGACTGTCCTCCCATTTGGTACTTAAAATCAGCTTTTTAAAAATAAAGCTTCAAACTCACATTACATACAGTCAGACAAGATTTATAATTAACTATTTTAAAAATAGAAGACCACTGAGTACAGAAGACATCATTAAAATATGTAAAATTACTCAGCATTGGTGAGGCTGCACCTCGAGTGCTGGGTCCAGTTCTGGGCCCCTCACTACAAGAAAGACATTGAGGGCCTGGAGTGTGTCCAGAGAAGGGCAACCAGGCTGGGGAAGGGGCTGGAGGGCAAATCCTCTGAGGAGCAGCTGAGGGAGCTGGGGGTGTTGAGCCTGGAGAAGAGGAGGCTGAGGGGAGACCTTCTCCCCACCTGCCCTGCCCTGCCAGGAGGGTGCAGAGAGGTGGGCGCTGGTCTCTTCAGCCAGGGGACAGGAGCTGGGACAAGTGGCACTGGGCTCAAGCTGTGCCAGGGCAGGCTCAGCTCAGCTGGGAGGGCAAAGTTCTTCCCTGGCAGAGTTATCAGGGCCTGGCCCAGGCTGCCCAGGGAGGGGGCTGAGTTGCCTTCCCTGCATGTGTTTAACAGAAAAGTAGATGAGGTGCTCAGGGATCTGGTTTAGCACAGGACAGGAATGCTTTGGCTTGATGATCTTAGAGGTCTTTTCCAACCTAGTGATTCTGAGATTCTGTGAAAATAGGGCTTTTTCTGTATCCACCTCCTTCCAGCTTGTTTTTTTAATTACTAGCTCTACATCCCTTTTTAAAAATACCCATAATCGCTTAATTCAAAGTCTCTTTGCTCAAATCTGCAGCACTACTTGTGTCCTTTCAATGGATACACCAAGAAATAAGTTGGCTACAGTGGCAGGCTACGACAAAGCAAATCTGAGACGACTTTGTGGCTCCCGAGGTCCGTTACCTTTTCATTGGCATTCTGCAGTTGCTTGTGCAAAGACATCACTTCTTGTTTCAGAGCTTCCTTCTCCTGTTGCGTCACCCGTAAGTCCGATTTCAGTCGGGACATTTGAAGGTTGGTGTTTTGCAATGTTTCATCAAGACTCTGAACCTGTAACAAGGGGGAAACGCAACTTGGCATTGGATGGTAGGAGATTCTTTGTAAGGTGGGTCCTGCTAAGGGGGTGTACATGGCACATCACACCTGCTTAGGATCTCTGATGGAAGGATTGAGGACTTTATAATGCTGACAGCCCCCCTTTAAAAACACTAAATGGATTTCTGAGTCTCCTCCAAATTACTAGCCATGCACTTTGGATACAAGCCACAATACTGCATTCAGAGACACATCATCCACTCTCAAATATTTATTGTGGTATGCCAGGAAGAGAAGATTTCTCTTGAATTATTTATTCTTCCTGGCAGCCCATGGCCAAGGAAAAACCCCAAGCATCATTCAGCCAAACAGACATCCATTCGCTCCTCTCTGCTGCCTGGTGAGAGATGAGCCACTGCTGGGAGAACAAGGAGAGATGGCAGAGTCTCTGCAGATTTCTGAGAATAACTGGGCAGAATGAATCAGCAAAAGGAACTTGGCTGTTTGTGTGAAAGAGCACAGCTTATTCTCAGGGAAAATCATGTCACTCGTAGCATTTAACAAGTTCCCTCTTGTGCCTTAAGGATGTCACTTTGAAAGCCCATCGACACTGTCATTCTCAGCAGCACTACAACCCTGCACATGTTAGAAGAGGGCAGGTTCTTTTATGACAAGAGATTTAAAAGAACTCCACTTTTGATCTCGGGTGGTACCAGAAGTGACCATTATACCTTTTCTTGTGAAAGGGTGAGCTGTGTCTTTAGTGCCTGACTCTGCTGTTCCCAGGACTTCCGTTCCTGCTTCAAGTCACCCACTGCACTCTCTAAGCAGCTTACTTGAGCTACCTGAAATGAGATTCCATCTGTAAGCCCAACTCACTCAGGGTTTTCTTTAACTCGATTTGACTTCCAGAGTTAAGCCAGAGGGAGTTACAGCTACAAAAAGAAAACACGGGAGAGCAACTCTTCTCTGCCCTCGTGAAGCCCCAGCTGGAGTCCTGTGTCCAGAGCTGGGGCCCCAGGACAAGGAAGATGTGGGGCTGTTGGAGAGGGGTCAGAGGAGCCACAGAGATGCTCAGAGGGCTGGAGCAGCTCCCCTCTGGAGAGAGGCTGAGGGAGCTGGGCTGGGTCAGCCCGGAGAAGAGAAGGCTGTGGGGGGCCCTCATTGCAGCCTGCCAGTCCCTGAAGGGAGCAGTTAAGGGAGGGAAGGTTTAAATTAGATATTAGGGGGAAGTTTTTTTACAGAGAGAGTGGTGAGGGGCTGGAAGGGGCTGCCCAGAGAGGGGGTGGGTGCCCCGTCCCTGGGGGTGTTCAAGGCCAGATTGGCTGGGGCCCTGGGCAACCTTGTGTAGCTCCAGGCCTGGAGGTTGGTGTCCCTGCCTGTGGCAGGGGGTTGGAACTCTGTGATCCTTGGGGTCCCTCCCAACCCAGACCATTTTATGAAAACAACCCCAACCTCCTCACAATGGGATCATTATTTATAGCTCCCATGCTAGTCTCACTGCTCAAGCGCTGTTACAGTACGGTAGAGCTGCCATAGGAGAGCAAGAACACTGCCTTCCTTGTCTTCACTGCAAAGTTTACATTCAGGCCTCTGTCCTTTGCAACGTTTGGAATTTCCCACATAATCAAGTTACAGTAAAGCTCTGCTCCAGAATTTAAGCTTTAAGACCAGTGTTGGGAGTAGGGGGGAATAGGCAATTAGACCTTTATCTGGCTTGAAAGGGAGAAAAAACCCCACGACACAGTGTCACAGGTTAGGGTGATACAGGGAGAAGTAAAAGGATTTTAGCAGTCTGTTACAGCACAGAGGTAGCGGTGTGGATCTCTGCAGGTCTCTCTTACCTTGTCAAGACACCTGTTTAACTCCTCACTCAGGGCTTCTTTCCCTTTCTGCAGCTTTTCGTTTTTGGCAGTTAAGCTCAAAACTTCATTTTGAAGGTCAGAGAGATCAGGACATCTGGGCAGCTGTGGAAGACAAGCCCCTCTCAGTTACATCGCTGTGCTGCTTTGGAGTTCTGCATGCAAGTGTTACATAAAGCTTTCCCTTCTCCTCTGGGCCAAGCATCCCACTCAAAATAGAGTGAGGGGAAGAGGAGCACCCTCCAAATTGACACAAATGCCTGCATAGGTATCATTCATATGAGGCAGGGCATCCTTCCTGCAATGGTGGTGCCAAGGATTCCTAATTGCCCTGTGATCCCTCAGATTTGCTTTAGGGCTCTGGTCTTTCTCTGCCTTTTCCATGAAAGGGGAAACAAAAAACCCACCGTACTGCTGGTTTCTGATCCTTTTCCCATTTGACACAGCAGTTTAGCCTAACACTCTGCCTTCTCCTCTGCTGTTCTGGTTTTTCACAATCAGCCTCCTGTCTTTAATTACACTGAAGCCACAATCCACTCTTTACTGAATAGGCCTCATCTGCTTTTGCTTTTTAAGACCATTATCAATCCCAAGCATTGGGTGCATCAAATGACTGCTTTACACTGTGAAGAAAATGACTCTGAGGAGCCCTGAGCAGGGGAGCTAACCCATTAGGAGCCTTCCTTATCTACATTTATTAGCATATATTGGCAGCCAATTGAACCATGTTTATACAGGAGATAAGCAAGCCCTCCAGGAAATCATCCTCAGAAGTTGTGAGGCATCAACATCTCCAGATGGGTTTAGCAATAGGAATCCTCTCCAAGAGGATATGCAGGAAGAGACCAGCCCTTAAATGGAGCTATACTGGTATCACCAGTTACATGGGGCAATGTTCCCCTCCCTAGCCCCTCAACACACATGAGAAAAGCCTTCCCTGTTCCTTGACTGGAGCTTCAAATCTTTGTCTGCCTTGTGAAAGCCTGTCTTTCATAGAATCATAGAATGGCATGGGTTGGAAGGGACGCCAAGGATCACAGAGCTCCAAACCCCCTGCCACAGGCAGGGACACCAACCTCCAGGCCTGGAGCTACACAAGGTTGCCCAGGGCCCCAGCCAACCTGGCCTTCAACACCCCCAGGGACGGGGCACCCACCCCCTCTCTGGGCAGCCTGTTCTTTCTATGACTGTGATTCTGGAAGACCGTTTGCCAAAGGCTAAGCGAAACCAGCCTTATTTGAACAACTGTGCATTGTACCCAGAGACTCTTTCAAGAGGATTTATATTCCCTGATTGTTAGGGCCTTTCTTTAAAGTAACTAACTGTTTCCAGCTCAGGCAAGGGAGCAGGACACAATGGGGCAATGCCACACCATCTGATGGCACTCAATGGGAAGCCATACCTGTTTCATCTTCTCGAGTTCCTGCTTGAGGATGTGGTTCTCCTGCTCCAATATATGAGCTTGAACCTTCATTTTCGACAGCTCCATCTCTAAAGACGACACCATATTTGATGACTGCAAAAAAAATAAGAGGCTCAGATTTCATCCTTAGGGACATGCCAAGTGAGGAAGGTCAACCAGAAGGTGCTGCAGCCAGTGGGCTAGGTTAGAGCTGGGATGGTACCGGGCTGAACAGAACAGGCATGCTGGAAAATACAGGCAGTTCTTTACCATCACTAAGCTCCAGTCTCAAGACAAACCCGCACACTCCTACCTCCCCACCTGTGACATCTGCCATGCTTTCCATCCACCCCTGGTATGCAGGGAAATTCAAGAACAGGATACTAATTCCACAGCCCGAGCCCCGTTGTTTCATACCATTAGAGACAGTGCAACCCTGTACCTTCACTCTGGAGTTCTCCAGTTCCTCTTTCAGCACCAGTCTCTCCTTTTCCCATTCTTCCAGGGTACACTTCCCTGCTTCCCTTTCCTTTTGCTTCAGCGCCCTTGCCAGCTGTTGATTAAGATCTTGCACATCTGCCTGATTTTTGGAGTTCCTCTCGCTAAGCTCTGTATTTTCAGAATCCAGCTGCTGGTTCCTGGTCTTCAGATCTGCCACCTGAATCAGGACAGCACCCTCAGTTAGGGCTTGTTGAGACTTTAAGATAATTTCCTTTCTATTAAGAGGGTTACAAGAACTGAGAGAAGTATGAAGCCTCCCCACAGCCTGTTGCATGTGTGGGCAGCATCTCAAACTTAATTTCTCACAGTTGGCCTCAGTTACAGCAGTTATGACATCAGTCCTCTGGCACAGCATCAGTTCTCCCTTCCCTCTGCCATGCTGATGGATATTTTGAGGGTTATGCTCATGAGCTAGTAGATTCTTCTGAGGAAGGAGAATTTTAGGAAGAGGCACCAGAATGTAAGAGCGACAAACCTCCTGACTTAGCCTAGCATAACAAACCACCCTTAAAATAAAAGTAGGAGCCTCATGGATACAAGGCAAAGGGTACTGGCACCATTCCTAGATCCAGAGGGCTGGGAAGTAAGTAGAGGCTGAGTCATGTCACCTGTTTCCCACATTACCCACAAAGAGTACAACAGAAAAAAAAATAACTTTTTATTTCTAGCAAATAAACTTTCCACGTTGATTCTGGAAAGTGCTTTCAAATCTGTAAGTTGATTGTTATAGTGGCATCATAGTTGGGTTTTTCATCATGTCAAACAAGCCTCATATTGTTCACAGAATCCCAGAATGTTAGGGGTTGGAAGGGACCTCCAGAGCTCATCAAGTCCAACCCCCTGCCAAAGCAGGGTCCCTAGGACAGGGCACACAGGGCAGTGTCCAGACGGGGCTGGAATCTCTCCAGAGACCCAGACAGTTAATCAGAACAGTTGTCAAATAGTTTAAATTCCTGTAATGGTGATTTTCTACTGCCTTTGCAACCATCTGATTTCCACAGAGAAGGTTCCAGGCTCAGTCTGCATACCTGCTTCTTCAGGTTGTCAACCATCTTCTGTACAGCCACCTTCTCCTTTCTCACAGCCTCTATCTTTTGCCTAAGGAAAAAAGTAAGCTTGTTAACATTAGGACACACTCCTGCTGGAACGAGCTGGGCTTTGATGTCAACAGAAAATTGCTGATAATTCTGGGTATTTCTTTATTGATTAGCATCACTCTTTTGCATAGGCTTGGCAAGCACTCTGTTCCTCAAAGTATCATCACAGAACCCCAGCCTGGTTTGGGTGGGAAGGGCCCTCAGACCCACCACCCAGTGCCCCCCTGCCACGGGCAGGGACACCCCCCAGCCCAGGGTGCCCCAAGCCCCATCCAACCCGGTCTTGAACCCTGCCAGGAATCCAGGGGCAGCCCCAGCTTCTCTGGGCACCCTGTGCCAGGGCCTCTCCACCTTCATTCAAGAAGAATCTCTTCCTAATACCTCATCTAAATCTGCCCTCCTGCAGCATAAGGCCATTCCCCTTGTCCCATCACCTTGTACCCCATGTAGTTCTCTCCTAGGAAAGGGCAGAACACTCCCAGGATCACAGATGGTTAAATGCACTTGCAGCAGACCAAATCCCTGAGACACTCTGTCACACTGTACCTCTCCCTGCCTTTTCTAGGGCTACACCAGCCCAACAAGCTCTGCCTTTGCTGAAGCAAGAACTGCATCAGGTTGGCTCATACAAAGGTCATCTGAACTCCTGCCATTAAGGCCCTGCTTTGGCTCTAGGAACAGGCAGGACAATCAGGGGCAGGTGAAGAGAATAAGGAATAGACTGTCAACCAGCTCAGTTTCCAATGGCATCATGAAATGAGGCCGTTTCAGACTTCTGTAGAATACCTAACATGTGAAAGAGCTGTGAAGGAAGGGATCACAGAACTTTAGGAGTTGGGAGGGACCTCCAAAGCTCATCTAGTCCAACCCCCTGCCAGAGCAGGGTCACCCAGACTAAATCCCACAGGAACACATCCAGACAGATTTGAATGTCTCCAGAGAAGGAGACTCCACAGCTTCTCTGAGCAGCCTGTCCCAGGGCTCTGTCACCCTCACAGTGACAAAGTTCCTCCTGACATTCCCATGGAGCTTCCTCTGCTCCAGCACCCGCTGCCCCTTGTCCTGTCACTGCCATCCCTGAGCAGAGCCTGGCTCTGGCCTCCTGACTCTCACCCTTTACATATCTATAAACATTGATAAGGTCACCCCTCAGTCTCCTCCAGGCTGAAGAGGCCCAGCTCCCTCAGCCTCTCCTCATCAGGAAGGGGTTCCACTCCCTTCATCACCTAGGTGTCCCTGTGCTGGGCTCTTTCAAGGAGTTTTATGTCCTTCTTGAGCTGAGGGGCCCAGAGCTGGACACAATATTCCAGGTGGGGTCTCCCCAGGGCAGAGCAGAGGGGGAGAAGGACCTCTCTTGACCTACTAGCCACCCCCCTTCTAACACACCCCAGGATGTCATCGGCCTTCTTAGCCACAAGGGCACATTGCTGGTCATGGGCATCCTGCTGTCCCCCAGGACCCTCACGTCCCTCTCACCCACGCTGCTCTCCAACAGCCCGGTCCTTCAATGTAACCATCACATCAGCACCTCCGTGAGGGCCTGAAGGCCCACACGTGTGGTACGTGTCCCTCCCTTCAAATTCTTACCACATTTCCTCTCGGGATCCGTGGAGCTCCCTCAGCTTCAGGCTGGAAGCACTACCTTCCTCGTGCAGCAAAGTCACTTCAGTTTTCAGAACGGCGTTTTCTTCCCTGAGCTTCTCAGCTTCACACCTGCAGCAGAGACAAGAGACAAGTGAAAACTCTCCATGTACCCTCAAGGCCCATAGGGACAACTACTGAACACCTCAGCTACCTGTAGTAGTTCAGAACACAGCTACAACTGAGTTATTTCATGTAGGAACAGTACTCGGAGTTCACGTGTCATTTCAGGAGTGCTTCTCATGAAAAAGGGGCTTTTGGGGCATGTTTTTGTCCCTCAAAGTCTGAGATACCTGGTACAAGTTCCACACCAGTGTGGTGCTATCCCTTCAGGTCCTTATGTTATACTTAACACAACTTTAACCAGCTTGACACCACAACATGCAGATTGCTGGGAGAATGAGCTAAAGGAAGGAAGGTTTAAATTAGATATTAGGGGGAAGTTCTTTACAGAGAGTAGTGAGGGGCTGGAACAGGCTGCCCAGAGAGGGGGTGGGTGCCCCGTCCCTGGGGGTGTGGAAGGCCAGGTTGGCTGGGGCCCTGGGCAACCTTGTGTAGCTCCAGGCCTGGAGGTTGGTGTCCCTGCCTGTGGCAGGGGGTTGGAGCTCTGGGATCCTTGGGGTCCCTTCCAACCCAGACCAGTATGTGATTCTATGACTCTATGAATGAGCTGTTTGAGCCCCAAACCACGGTGACATGCCCAAAAGAACAATTTCCTGCAGGAAGCTGGTGCTGAACAACAATTAAACCACTTTATGGCCTCCAGAAAAGGTCCTTGCTGAAACACAGCAGTTAAAAAACAAGTAGGTAAAACCTATTACAGCCTGTGTGCTGTAGTGGTGCTCACCATGGCACATGCCTGATGAGTTCCTAACATGACTGTACCTGACTGGGAGGGGGGGGTGTGGGAATCACCATAATTCTCTAAGTTTTAACTTAAATACTGAGAAAACCAGAAGCACTTTTAGCATCCCAAGTAACATTCCGTACTAGAAGCAAACTGAGCGACGAAGAAGTGATATTAGTAAAAGCTAAAAGCATTCTGGAAGCATCACCAGAGTATTTTGGATATAAAGGAACCCCAGAGTGGGTTCTGCTGTACCCACAAGCCACACGCTGAAGGGGACTACATCCCCAGACAGAAGAGCTGGCAGGTCGCTCCCGTGTTAGGTCATGGTCAGAGAGGAGTAAGTCAACCGTTGTTATCCAGGATTAAAATGGGCCCTCTTGCTAGGAGTTAAGAGTCCCAGGCACTGATTTCTAACCAAAGTTAAGCTACAGTGGTTAATGCAGCAGCCGTAGGGCAGGCAGGCGGCTAGGAAGCGACGAGCGGGATGCTAGGTTAGTTTCTAAGCAGCACGTGTGGTTACTGCGGGGCCGGCACCTTTCCACACAGCGTACGTTACCTCAGGAGATCAACCTTTTGCTGCAGCTCAGTGCACGTGCTCTGCAAGCCCTGGGTCACTGTGTTCCTCTCCCCTCTCTCTTCATGGAACTCCACGTTGTTCGGGTTAAGCAGAGCAGCCACCTTCTCCTTCAGCTTTCCGTTGGGCTCTTGCAGCTCCCTCTTTTCCAAGCTTTCTCTCAGCGTGCTGTCGCTTTGGGCATGCTTGTCTTGCTGGCCTGGAAAGGCAGAGACATCTTCTTCCAGCTTCCCAAGCTGGCATGGCAGCCATAACTTATCACCCTGTGCATTGAGGTCTCCTTGTGCACCTTGTTCTTGGACATCTTCCAGATCTTTAACTCTTTGGAGGAGCTGTGTGTTTTCCTCTCTGAGCTTCATGCTTTCCAGTTTACTTTCATCCTGTTTGCAGCGGAGGCCCCTCAGCTTACACAGGTTGTCTTCTAGGGCTTTATTTTTTTCGACTAACTGTACAATTTCAGATCTCAGGGCCTCATTTTCTGCCTGAATTTCTTCTTGCAGCAACAGAAGTTTAGCCTGTGCCATCGATCTGCCTTCCAACTCTTCGACCCTTTTCCAGAGTTCAGCTATTACGCTTTTCAGGTCACCATTTCTTGACCCAGGAGCACGATCAAGCTGCAGAGAGGCTTCCCTCAGTTCTTCAGCCTTCTCAAGCTCAACCTGGTGCTTTGAAGCATCAGGAACAAACCCTTGATTTTTGGGAGCCGTTCTGTGATTTAGCAGCTGACCTTTCAGCTGCCTAACATCATTGTGGGGCATTTTTGGTCTAGGAACTTTCTCAGGATCCCTCTTTTTTTGCAGCAGAGGGACCCAAAAATACAGCTCTTGATTCTTGTCACGACCCTGACTGCCAGCAGCCTCCAGTGTTGCTTTGCTTCCTCTCATCTGACACACCTCCACCTTGTGTCCGTGGTCACCTGCTCCAGCTTTAACATCTGCCTTCTCCAAATCTGAATCCATCTCAGCCATCTCTTCCAGGTCTGTAGCATCAGCCTCCGAAAACAGAAGGTCATTTGAATCCACTACCTTGTCTGCATCTTTATGATCCCATGCCAGCCCTTCAGAGATGGGATCTATGTCATCCAGCAGCTGAGAGCCTTCCGAGCCGGAGTCGGAACAGCCAGAACCGGGAGGTTGCCCAGGCTTTGGCTCCACGGCTCGCAACCTGTGCTGCAGCCTGATGATCTCAGCAGCCATCCGGACGTTCTCCTTCACAGCTTGCTCATGCACTTTCTGGAGGTTTAGGAGAACATCTGCATCCTCTCCCAGAGGCACCACACCAGAGAAAGAAGCGATTTTACTCTTTGCTTTGGCATACTCTTTTTCCAGCGCCCTGTAGTGATTCTGTAGTGCAGAAAAACTGTGTCTCTCCCACTGCAGCCTCCGTATTTTCTCTTGAAGGTTTGAGATTTCCAAACTCATCTCAGCCTTCTCTGATTCTGCTCTCATACAGATGTCTTTGTTTAAGCTCTCCAAAGCAAGAAGCCTGGAATTGAGTTCTTCTTTCTCTTGCTTGTATTCACTGTCAAGCTTCTCCAGCTTTTGCCTAGCCAGCCTCCCGTTCTCCTCCACCACAGACATGCACTCTTCCTTGACCTGTAGCTCTTGTTTGTAGTCATCTTGGAGCTGTGTTATTACATCATGCAGCTTTTTCTCTTGCTCCTCAGCAGCATTCCTCAGCTCTCTCAGCTCCTTCTCAAGCTGCTCTCTCTCACACGTGAGCTTGTTCACCTCCTCCTTGAAGTTCTTCTCCAGGAGATCTTTCTCCTGGGTCAGGGCAGAAGAAACAGCCTTTTCATTTGCCAGGCTTTTCTTCAGTTGCTCCTGAGCTTCAGCAACCTCCTGAGCGATTTCATCCTTTTCAAACTCCCACTGAGACTTCTCCTCCCTCTGATGCTCGGTGAGTTCACGCAGCTCTCGCTGGTGACGCCCTTCCAGGTTTTGGATGGTTTCTTCATATTTATTCACAAGGGTTTGGGTGGCAACAGAGAACTGAGTTTCGGCACGAGCCACTCTTCCGTTATAGTCACTGGCCATTTCTCTCCTAAACACGTTAACATAACACATTACTACACCCCAGGCTGACCCAGAGGGATTCAAACGGGGGTTTGGGGGTTGGACCTGATGATCTCTGCAGGTCCCTTCCAACCTCTACAATTCTGTGATTCTACAATTCAGGCTTTGGGCTGAATAAAACAAGCTGGAAAATTACTTTTCTTCCCTGAGTTTAAATGAATTGCTATTTGATGGGTGTCCCTGAGCACTAAAAATTGGAGGCAATCTGTTGAAACCTCAAAAATAAAAGTCTAACTGCCTTGGAGAAGTGTTAACTCATGGCACATCCTCAGAAAAGGCTTCACATACAACATATGCCTGTCTATCCTTGTGATCAGATTTGAGGGGGCCAATGTTCTTACCCCCATCACCTCAGGATGGTTTCCACTTCTTTTGACACTTGATCCTACCTTGAACATTTACCAACCATCCCTTTCCTACTTTGGAAGAAAACCCAAAAGGCTTTAGAAGTAGAGTGGGGATTTGTAAAGCCCAGGAACCCCAAGCAGTGCTCACATGGGTCACGCCTGGTTATCTCTGGGACTACTGCTGCCTCTGGGTAAGCCATGATAAAATAAATCAATATAAATATCTGCTTGAGGAAGGTCAGAAGGAAAAAAAAAGCCTCTGGAATCAAACATCATTGTGTCAGGGGTCACTGAGTTCACCGTGGTTATCAAACCAAGATGTTGAGGTCAGCACCATGCCACTACTGTCCCTTGCCAGTGGTGACAACTCACCTTTCCTCCTCCAGGTCCTGCTCGTGCTTCCTTAGGAGCTCCTCCTTCTCCAGGGCATGGCCCTCTGCCATCCTTTCCAGCTGCTCACGAAAGCCGCGTTCCAGCTCTCCCTTCTCTTCCTGCAGTGTCTGCACCAGCCCTCTCATCTTCTCTTCCACCCACACGCCATTCTGCATCAGTTCTTCCCGTTCTTTACTGAACTTCTCATTGACCTGCTCCAGCCTGGCTCTAACGTCTTCTTCATGTTCCTGCCTCAGGAGTTCTCTGAGATTGGCTTTCTCCTCATCAAAACACAGTTTTAATTTGCTTTTCTCCTCATTATGTTCAGACTGGAGCTTTTCTCGCTGCTCTTGGAGAATGGCTGCCTCTCCTTGCAGTTCTGAGATTTGATTTTTAAGGCCAGTTATTTGCTTTTCCAGGACATGCATCTCATCAGCATGCTTCTTCCTCATATCCTCTTGCTCCTTCTCACAGTGGAGTTTGGTCTCATCCAGCTGCTTTTCATAATGGCTCACCTACAAACAGAATCAGAATCACCAGGTTGGAAAAGCCCTTTAAGATCATGGAGTCCAACCGTCCCTGTGCTGTGCTAAACCAGATCCCTAAGCACCTCATCTCCCCTCTGTTAAACACCTCCAGGGCTGGGGACTCAGCCCCCTCCCTGGGCAGCCTGGGCCAGGCCCTGACAACTCTGCCAGGGAAGAACTTTGCCCTCCCAGCTGAGCTGAGCCTGCCCTGGCACAGCTTGAGCCCAGTGCCCCTTGTCCCAGCTCCTGTCCCCTGGCTGAAGAGACCATCACCCACCTCTCTACAACCTCCTTTCAGGTAGTTGTAGGTCAAAACAGAGTGGCTTAGATCATTTTTGACAGTGTGTTCTCTGGAGATGTTCTCTCAGCACTTTGGTACTGACCATTTCCATACATTCTAACAAATATTTTGCATCTGATATTTATTTATTAGGGGGAAATTCTTTGCAGAGAGAGTGGTGAGGGGCTGGAAGGGGCTGCCCAGAGAGGGGGTGGGTGCCCCGTCCCTGGGGGTGTTGAAGGCCAGGTTGGCTGGGGCCCTGGGCAACCTTGTGTAGCTCCAGGCCTGGAGGTTGGTGTCCCTGCCTGTGGCAGGGGCTTGGAACTCTCTGATCCTTGGGGTGCCTTCCAACCCAGACCAGTCTGTAATTCTGTGATTTCCCCAGTGAAGAATGCTGAAGCACTCAGCTTCATTTCTTACTGGGATAAAGATGATTATTCTGCAGTAACATGTGGGATTAATTGCTTTTCCATTAAGCAAATCCATGTATGGGGAGGGTGATAGGGAAAAGGAGAGAAGCATCTAGTGAATTTTCAAGCCCTAAATAGCTTGGCCGAGTTGCAAGTGGGCACTTTGTTTCACCAATTACTTTCTTAAAGCCTCCCCCAAATTAAAGGGTAGATGAGAAAACCTTCCAGAAGTTTTTGGTTGTTTGGGGTGGTTGGCTTTTTTGTTTTGCTGAGACAAAGCCTGAAGGCAAATTAATCATTCAGGAGAATGATTTTGGGGTAATAGTGCAGCAGTTCCCTTTCCCCACTCTCATCCCAGCTTCATCCCAGTACAGTTTCAGTGGAGCTGGGTGATGCCATATATGAAATGGCTCAAGTCCTCTATCAATTATAAATACAATACTGCCTTGGAAGGCTCACTACTTGCTCGTTGGCTGCTAGGCCAAATGATCCTGGTGGCCCAAGGATCTACAGCACCATTCCCTCAGCCCTCTGCATTGCACAACAACGTGTGGAAGGAGCAGGCAATGGGGAGGCTCATGTTCCCAGCAAGGTTAATAAGGTGACCAGGAATTAAAAGTCCTCCTCAAGACCGTTCCACCTGTATGAAGAGGCTGGAAAAGTTGTGAAGTTTGAAGTTAAAATAGCTTACTGTGTCTTCAAGCTCCTGTTTGAGGTGTTGTAGGTCCCGGTGATGTTGTTCCTTCATTTGCTCAATAGCCATTTCTGCCTCTATGCTCATGTTTAACGGGTTGCAGTCTTCTGAACCAAGCCCTTTAAAAAACAGTAGTTACACAAGTTTTCTTGAAGCCCAAAGAGTTCTGTTCTCAACAGAACTATTTCATTAATTTAAATTTCTTTAGACAGCTACTTGCAGCTCTCAGATTCCCATCACAGAGAGACAGGAAACCACAAGCATGAGTTTCGGCTCTGCAGACAGCAGAGCAGCCACGTTCCACCACGTTAAACAGCAAAACACAAGCAGTGGCTGTGTCTCACCATGAAGGTTTGGGTATGTTTTTACCTCTAAGATGTTACCAGAAATACTGACAGCCCAGAAGTTGGTCAGACAGGAGATGTTAGGGGAATCAGCTTGTTCAAAGGGTAGATAACTAGCAGGACAAGGGGGATGGGGTGAAGCTGAAGGAGGGAAGGGTGAGATGAGATATGAGGGGGAAGTTCTTTGCAGAGAGAGTGATGAGGGGCTGGCAGGGGCTGCCCAGAGAGGGGGTGGGTGCCCCGTCCCTGGGGGTGTTGAAGGCCAGGTTGGCTGGGGCCCTGGGCAACCTTGTGTAGCTCCAGGCCTCGAGGTTGGTGTCCCTGCCTGTGGCAGGGGGTTGGAGCTCTGTGATCCCTGAGGTCCCCCCAACCCAGACCATTCTATGGTTCTATGATCTTTACCTTGGTCAGGCTCAATCCCACCGTTGCCATGACTCTTCATATCAATGTCAAACTCTTCAGACAGTGAGTTTTTCAGTGAGGGCCTGAGCACTTTGCCTTGGGCACGGTACTCCTCCAGCTCCGAGTGCAGCTCATCTATCTGGTCTTGCAGCTCCTGAGATGGAGGAGAGGGTGGAAAAAAACCCCACCAAACCTTAAGTGAGAGCAACCAAGGCATCTGAACATCTGTAGGTCAACTCACTCCCCCGCTGAGACATTTAGGAGGGAATTACAGTGGTAGAGACTCATTGATAACAGGTAGTCACCCTCTTATCAGCAACTCAACACTCTCCTCCAGGTTCTGACCTGTGTTTCGTACTAAGAGCCCAAAACTATTCTGCCTCTAAAGCACATCATGCTCCAGGACCTTTCACCACACTCCTTCCTACCACCTCTTCTCAACAGCAGCTTAGGAACACCTTCAAGCAGGTGAGAAATTCCTCCTCAAGCACCATCTACTCATAGAATGAAATCAGAAGCAAGAAGATCAAGTCACCAGAAGGTGAATCACAGTTGTAGGGGTTGGAAGGGACCTCAAGAGATTGAGTCCAACCCCCAGAGCCTCAGATACCAATCGTAGCAGAGTGCTACAGAGAAAAAATAATCAGTTGCATATTCAAGTGATTTATTAGCCAGAAGTCTTGATTCAGCAGGTATTTCTAGAAAAATCTTTGCTTTTAAATGGTAGCTTCCTAACAGAGGTAGTGTGCTGTTCCAGCTGAGCCCACTGCCAAGGCTGTCCTTTACAGAGTGAGAAGGATCATGCTGAACAGATGAGCCAAATGATTGTAGCTGTAGTAGTCATCAGAAGATAGATCACAAAATCATTAAGGTTGGAAAAGCCCTCCAAGATTGCCTAGTCCAATCATCCCCCTACCCCCTCTATTACTCACTAACCCACGTCCCTGAGTCCCTCACCCAACCTTCCCTTGAACACCCAGAGGGATGGTGACTCCACCACCTCCCTGGGCAACCCCTTCCAATGCCCAACTGCTCTTTGGGAGGAGAAATTTCTTCTCATTTCTAACCTGAACCTCCCCTGGCACAACTTGCAGCCATTCCCTCTCCTCCTGTCGCTGGGTATCTGCAAGAAGAGGCTGAGCCCCAGCTCCCCACAGCCTCCTGGCAGGGAGCTGGAGAGAGCAAGGAGGTCTCCCCTCAGCCTCCTCTTCTCCAGGCTCAACACCCCCAGCTCCCTCAGCCGCTCCTCAGAGGATTTGCCCTCCAGCCCCTTCCCCAGCCTGGTTGCCCTTCTCTGGACTCACTCCAGGCCCTCAATGTCCTTCTTGGAGTGAGGGGCCCAGAACTGGACCCAGCACTCCAGGTGCAGCCTCACCAGAGCTGAGCACAGGGGGATGATCACCTCCCTGGCCCTGCTGCCATGCCAGGTCTGATACCAGCCAGGATGCCATTGGCCTCCTTGGCCACCTGGGCACTCTGCTGGCTCATGTTCAGGTGAGCATCAACCAACACCCCCAGGTCCTTCTCCCCTGTGCAGCTTCCCAGCCCCTGCTCCAAGCCTGTAGCACTGCCTGGGGTTCTTACAACTGAAGCACAGAACCTGACACAAAGCTGCAGGGCCTCCTTAGAGCACTTGGCCACCCACCATTCAGGGGTAGGGGAAAGCAAGCTTTAGGTTTTCCCTTCCATTTTAGGAACATACTGTTTTAGAAGCCACCAACGTTTGGATCTTTCTCTTACTTCTGCTGTGAGCTCCTGTTAGGTGAATTCAAACCAGGGCAAAATGTATTTCATCAATCAAAGGGCACCCCCAGCAAACACGGGGGCCATGTGCCCCCACCCCACACTCCACTTACTCTGCACTGCTGCTCGTACTCGCTTCTCATCTGTGCCAGCCTCTCCTCCTGAAGGAAGAACTCTGCACTGCTGGGATCCAGGTCACCAAACTGAAACAGGACCAACAGGATGCAGTTACTCTTCCTGACAGCCCTGCTCATCACCAGCATCCCTCCCCTCTCCTCTCATCCTAAACACAGCAGCTCTGCTTCTCTGGTGGTAGGGGCTAATGAGTAGCTCTCCTAGCTGCTTTCTCACCATCTCCCTCATGCTAACTTGGATTTCAAGACCACAGCTTCCTAGCACAGCATCTGCACAGCGCTGCTGGAGACCTAATCCTAGCTTTAAAGAAGTCTGGGAAACAGATGCTGGGTGAGAAGCCTGGTACACAAACCTTTGCCTGCAGACACCTTCCCCCCCAAAAAAAATCCCTTTGGAGAAGCTGACAGTCTGCAATACAGCCACTATCAGCTCCTCACCTTGGTTTCCATCCAAGTTTAGCAGAGCTGCCATGTAACACCTAACACCTCATCTCATCACCTTCCCTGGAAGGAACCTGTACGTTGGGTCTAGCCAGGGAAAAATCAAATCCCTGCAGAGTCGTGGGATGGTTGCTTCACTGTAAGGCTCCCTGCTATTAATTAGTATAGAACTACAGCTAAAGCAGCTTTAAATTCCTTAATTGAAGTCTAGAAGGCAGCCCATGTCAAAGGCTGCACCTTGGTCACATCTGGAGAGGGACCCCAAAGCCTCTGGCCACCGGTTAAATCAGCAAACTCAAGTGTTGTAACTGAAAAGCGACTTAATTCTGGGAGCACACCAAAGAGAGGAGGGTTTACCTTCTCAGCCAGGACGTTTTCCAAGTTCCTCTGCAGTTTGCTTGCCAAACTTTCATACTCAGCCAGTTTGTCTCCCGATTCCAGCAGCTCGCTTTCCAGACGGCTGTTTTCCTGGAGCAAATAAACCAACCCCCCACAAAACAGCCTCAGTGTTCAGCAAAGGCAAACACCAGCATGTGGTAACTCATTAGAAAAAAGACTAATCACCTAGTCAAAACTGGAACCCATCACTGTTACAAGCTCCAGCCCAAGCCAGGAATTAAAACCATGGGAATTCTTGCCGCGGTGAGTGTGGAACCCCAAACCTGAGGCTGGGTCTAACCCAGCACCCCTCTGCATCTCTGACCTTGTTGGATTATTTCACAACCTTCCTGATGCTCACAGGATGGCCAACCCCTTCCAAACCTGCCCACCTCACCATCTCTAAGGGTGTATTCAGCAAGCTATGTCAGCACTTTTGATGTCATTTGTAAGACAACACCATTAGAGCCTGGGGGTTTTTATGTCTCCCCTGTGAGGAAAGGCTGAGGGAGCTGGGGCTGTTCAGCCTGGAGAGAAGAAGCCTGAGAGGGGATCTGATCAATGGGGATCAATAGCTGAAGGGTGGGACACAGGGGGACATGGGCAGCCTCTTCTCAGTGTCTGTGGGGACAGGACAAGGGGTGATGGGCTCAAGTTGGAGCACAGGGAGTTCCACACCAACATGGGGAAGAACTTCTTCCCAGTGAGGGTGAGGGAGCCCTGGGCCAGGCTGCCCAGGGGGTGTGGAGTCTCCTTCTCTGGAGAGATTCCAGCCCCGTCTGGACACCGCCCTGTGTGCCCTGTCCTAGGGACCCTGCTTTGGCAGGGGGTTGGACCTGATGAGCTCTGGAGGTCCCTTCCAACCCCTACAGCTCTGTGATTTAACTAAGCAAAAGTTAATTATAAGGTAAAATAGAGAGTTGGGACTTCAGTGTTTTATGAAAGAGAAAAGGATGCTAGGAGAAGGATCTGAATCCGTAGGTCACAGGGGAGCAACACCACTGCATTCTGCCACAGATAAATCATCAACATGAATAACAGCAACCTTGCTTTAGAGGAAGGGTTTTTGGGGGGGTTTATGCTTTAAAGAATCCTTTTCAACTTCATCAAGCCCTATTATTCTTGGCTAGACAGCCAAGCAGCCAGCAAGGCACACAGCCCATCCACCAGCTGTACCCCCGTGCTGCACACGATGGCAGCAGAGCTTTGAAACGCAGCCTGACGAATCCAAGGTGACCCAAAAAAACCCAATTCTGAGGATGCACCTCTACCCTGGCACTAAAACTACTGTCAGGTGGCTCAACACATGCCCTAACTCATCTTCTCAACGAGGCAAGCCTCACTCCCCACTTCTGGGCACCCTTGCCTTTTTGGGGGGAAGCCACGGGCCGCGTTCCGTCCCTGTTACCTTCAGGGAAAGGGTGAGGCGATCCCGGATGTAGTTCTCATCAGTTTTCAGCTTTTCTATCTCCTGCTCCAGCTCCAGGCGCTGTTTATTAGCCTGCTGCAGGATTTGCTCCCTCTCTTTCCGGAGCTCGTTCTTCAAAGCAGCGATTCGTTCCTTGTACTCCTCATCTAGCTTCCTATGAAGACATTGGAGGTAAGAGGACCTGGGGGTGTTGGGTGACTGCAGGCTGAACATGAGCCAGCAGTGTGCCCAGGCAGCCAAGAAGGCCAAGGGCATCCTGGCTTGTGTCAGAAATAGAGTGGCCAGTAGGTCTGGGGAGGGGATTGTGCCCCTGGACTGGGCATTGGTGAGGCTGCACCTCGAGTGCTGGGTCCAGTTCTGGGCCCCTCACTGCAAGAAGGACATTGAGGGCCTGGAGTGTGTCCAGAGAAGGGCAACCAGGCTGGGGAAGGGACTGGAGGGCAAATCCTCTGAGGAGCGGCTGAGGGAGCTGGGGGTGTTGAGCCTGGAGAAGAGGAGGCTGAGGGGAGACCTTCTCCCCACCTGCCCTGCCCTGCCAGGAGGGTGCAGAGAGGTGGGCGCTGGTCTCTTCAGCCAGGGGCCAGGAGCTGGGACAAGGGGCAATGGGCTCAAGCTGTGCCAGGGCAGGCTCAGCTCAGCTGGGAGGGCAAAGTTCTTCCCTGGCAGAGTTGTCAGGGCCTGGCCCAGGCTGCCCAGGGAGGGAGCTGAGTCCCCAGCCCTGGGGGTGTTTAAAAAAAGGGTAGATGAGGTGCTCAGGGATCTGGTTTAGCTTAGGATGAGATTGGTTGGACTTGATGATCTTCAAAGGTCTTTTCCAACCTTGTGATTCTGTGATTCTGTAAGAGGAGCTCGTAAGGAGAAAGAGGTGGCAGACACTGCTCTGAGTGAAGCTGCTACCTCCATCAGAACCCCAGCAGTGATCCCAAAGAGGAGAGCTGAACCAGGACACCGTACCTGAGGTTGTACTCGTTCCGGCGCTCAATCGCAGCATGGTGGTCGTCCACTTCAGAGGCCATCAGGGATTTCAGCTTTTCAGCTTTTTCCAAGTCCGAGCGCAGCTTCTCCTTCTCTCTGGCTGCTTGGTCGACCCGCTCCCTAGGAGAGAAGGACAACCAGCATGGATTAGCTCACCCTCCTCAGCTTCCTCAGAGAAGATACTTGCAAGAGGCTCATTGGACAAGAACAGCCTGGAAAACTCTCCAAGAGACTTTTATCACCAGCTGCGCTGAGCATAGCTCTGGACCTCTTCCCACACCCCCACAGGTCCTGAGACCCCATCACGTGAGCCAGCCCCCCAAACTGCCACATTGACCCATTTTCCCAGGCCCCTTTCTGCCTCATCTCATGAGGTTTCACCCAAGGAACACGAGCAGCTTGCAAGTACAAGTGATAAGCCAGCGACTAACAGGACACGTGCAGTCTGAACGACCAGCAAAAGCCTCTCCTTGTATTGCACGGAGAGGGATGCACAAGGACTGAGAGCTGGAGAGCACAAAGGAAACCCCAGTAACAACTGGAGCTCATGCACGTGGCAGGTGGAAGCCACAGTTACATCCCAGGAGCGAATCAGTGCAAAACTGAGGGTGCAGTGATGCTTAGAGCATCACTCTAGGGAGAGGAGGATCCGTGGGTGGGTGGGAAGAGCTATTTGAGCTTCAGTAGTTCACACATTCAGTTTATAAACTACTAAATATACCTATGGGGAAGTGTTTCCCATCTCACTGGAGAAACCTCCTGGCAAGTCCAGTGCCAAGTCAAACAATATTAACTTTCAAGTGAAGAGATCAGGGGTGCAGGGTGGTTTGGTACCTCACCCACACCTCCATAACACTACTGCAAGGACCCAGGTAGGATTAGTGATACTGCTTATCAGGTTGCACCAGCCTCCAGCTGCAGCTTTGCAATCCTTGGCCATCAGGTTGCAGGGACCATTTCCAGACTGCAGAGGGGGGCTGGAAGCACCCTGCTGCTTTTTGGGGGGGGGGGTTATTAAAAGAAAATACTAATATATTTTTCAGCAGTACTTGGGTGTGAGTGTTCTACATGAACAAAACCAAGGGCTGAACGTTTCTGGCCAAGCTAACAGAGAACCCAACCCTCTGATACACCAGCAGCGCTGCTTGGAGAGGTGCTACGAGGTGCTGTGACTCATCAGGGCCAAGTGGAGAGGGCAGAGAGGCAGCGGCAGAGCTGGTGATGCCAGTGGCTTACAGCAAGTGCCTGATCTCTGTTTTGAAGCTCGCCAGGGCTGCCTGGTGGACTCCGTTCTTTGTTATTAGAAGCTCGTTTTCCAACGCCAGCGTCAGCTCCGTCAAGTTCACCTTCCCATCCAAGCTGAAGTCCAAGGCCTGCAAAACAACATGGCGGGAGGAAGAAGGGCGGGAGGAAGAAGGGCGGGAGGAAGAAGGGCGGGAGGAAGAAGGGCGGGAGGAAGAAGGGCGGGAGGAAGAAGGGCGGGAGGAAGAAGGGCGGGAGGAAGAAGGGCGGGAGGAAGAAGGGCGGGAGGAAGAAGGGCGGGAGGAAGAAGGGCGGGAGGAAGAGCTTCCCTGGCCCCGCAGGAGCCTGGGGACATTCATACATGAAGTGACAGAATGAAACGAGGGTGCTCAGAAGAGATCTGGGCTTGGCGATTCATCTGTCACCGATGGCTTTGGGGCAATAAACCAGACATCCCTGTCACCTCCCTATGTGAAAGAGCTGCTGCCAGCCGGGGCGACAGAAGGCATCCTGGCTGTGCTGCAAGAGGAGCAGGAAATTAAGCCCAAACCTCATTAAAAAGCATTTATTAATTCTCCAGGAGACCTCAGCACTGAAGGAGACGTTTGCATTATGCCCAACCAGCTCTTGCAGCTGAGACAAGGCAGAAGCAGCCTTGTAGGAGGCACGTGTTAGCAGACATCCCACCTCTTCCCAAAGAGAAGGTGGCACAGGTAACAGGGCAGGTCAGTAGCATGGAGGCACCAGGAGAAGGTAAGGCTGTGCTGGTGAAACCAGCACCAGGTTTACCAAGCCCAGCTTAGAGGGAAGTCTTAAAGCCTGAGTAACAGCTGAGTTTATTACATGTCTGCTATCCAGGTGGATGTTAAACACCAAGAGAAACCTGCTGTCAGCACTGCAGGGAACCCAGTGATGCTCTGGGGACATGGACACAAGAAGTCCTCTCCTCCCATCCATGAAGGGATTTTCTTCAGGTATCTCACAGAGCTGTGACCCCTGCACTCCCTATAACGAAGCACTAATTACCAGGTAGGGTTTCAAGTGCCAGAACAGCCTCAGCACAAGCAATAATTGAGGTCACCCCAGCGCTGGGGGATTTTGGAGGTGGGGCCACCTGGTGAGGGGAAGGAATTAAAATTGCTTTTGACAAATAGAGGTGACTTTTCTGGGCAGAACTGGAAGACAGGGGACATTCTAGCCCTCTGGGACTCCCCATCACTTCAGTAAAGGGAATTACTGGAAGTTTCACAGACTCACAGAGCTGTAGGGGTTGGAAGGGACCTCCAGAGCCCATCAGGTCCAACCCCCTGCCAAAGCAGAGTCCCTAGGACAGGGCACACAGGGCGGTGTCCAGACAGGGCTGGAATCTCTCCAGAGAAGGAGACTCCACACCCCCTGGGCAGCCTGGCCCAGGGCTCCCTCACCCTCACTGGGAAGAAGTTCTTCCCCACATTGGGGGGGAACTTCCTGTGCTCCAACTTGAGCCCATCACCCCTTGTCCTGTCCCCACAGACACTGAGAAGGGGCTGCCCATGTCCCCTGTGTCCCACCCTTCAGCTATTGATCCCCATTGATCAGATCCCCTCTCAGGCTTCTTCTCTCCAGGCTGAACAGCCCCAGCTCCCTCAGCCTTTCCTCACAGGGGAGATGCTCCCGGCCCTTCAGCATCTCCAGAGCCTCCTCTGGACTCTCTCCAGGAGATCCCTGTCCTTTTGATCCCAGGGAGCCCAGCACTGGACACAACACTCCAGCTGGAGCCTGAGCAGGGCAGAGCAGAGGGGGAGGATCCCCTCCTGTCACCTGCTGCCCACACTCCTCCTGATGCCCCCAGGATCCCATTGTCTCTCTCAGCCCCAGGACACACTGCTGGCTCATGGCCACCCTGTCATCTTCCAGCACCCCCAGGTCCTTCTCCACAGAGCTCTTTTCCAGCAGGTTTCCCAGGACTCTTTGTTGCTGGTACTGGGAATTTTAAAGGGAGGAGGGGAAATAATCCAGCTATAGAGAAGATAAAAGAGCAGAAAATAAAGGGGTGGGACAGAGCCACCAGTACCTTCAGGATCTCCTGGCTGTTCTCTATGCCTTCCTGGTGCCAGCAGTCGAGGATGCCCTCCACACAGCCATAACCCATCCCATCATCCAGACTGGAGAAGAGGCAGAAGCCGACGGTGCTGGGCATGGCCGAGGGGGTGGTCGTGCGCCTCCCGCTTTCATCGAAGGACTGCGGGGAGAGGGGAGAGGCTGCGACGGGGCACGGGCAGCGCCAGGCACCTGCCCACCCCGCCACAGGAAAGGCTTATAAATGTCAATTCACTAACAGGACTCTGGAGATTAAGGATTAAGGCCTGGCTTTTCCTCCTTGCCAAGTAAACACCCGGCAGGAGCGCCACTGCTGACCTCACAGCGCCGCCGCGCAACCAGGCGCTTTGGATTTAAACTAAGTATAAGGAGCAACAGTTCAGAGCTGCTCTCAGTGCTCCAAAAGGGGTTTCCACTGGCTGTTTCTGGTTTCAGGTGTCACTCTTCCCTCCTAAAAGGCTCCAGCGGGTACATGCACAGGTACTGCGGCTCTAGGTCACAACACCCTCAGCCTCCAGGCTGAGCTGGGCAGCAGATTTCCAGCTCTAATTTTATTCTATTCACAAGAAGAGATGCAAGACCTGTGTGCCCACAATCTGCCCCAGGCCACTGCATCCCCCCTGCAACATGTTTATAATATCATAGAATCCCAGCCTGGTCTGGGTTGGGAGGGACCCCAAGGATCACAGAGCTCCAACCCCCTGCCACAGGCAGGGACACCAACCTCCAGGCCTGGAGCTACACAAGGTTGCCCAGGGCCCCAGCCAACCTGGCCTTCAACACCCCCAGGGACGGGGCACCCACCCCCTCTCTGGGCAGCCCCTGCCAGCCCCTCACCACTCTCTCTGCAAAGAACTTCCCCCTCAGATCTCCTCTCCCCCTTCCCTCCTCCAGCTTCACTCCAGCACCCTTGTCCTGCCAGGCTCTGCCCTTTGAACAAGCTGATTCCCCTCCTGTTCCTCTGCTCCCTTCAGGGACTGGCAGGCTGCAATGAGGTCCCCCCACAGCCTTCTCTTCTCTGGGCTGACCCAGCCCAGCTCCCTCAGCCTCTCTCCAGAGGGGAGCTGCTCCAGCCCTCTGAGCATCTCCGTGGCTCCTCTGACCCCTCTCCAACAGCCCCACATCTCTCTTGTCCTGGGGCCCCAGCTCTGGACACAGGACTCCAGCTGGGGCCTCCCCAGGGCAGAGCAGAGAGGGACAATCCCCGCCCTGTCCCTGCTGCCACCCTTGCACTACACAGCTTGCAAAAGCCATCACCACAAGCCACCTTACTGTAAAAATGGAAGCCCTTTCTAAAGCTTTCTACATCATACTCTGCCCCCCATGCCTCAGCACATCCTGCTTTTACCCCAGGATGCAGCTCAGTTTCCTACCTGCATGGAGAGGTGACGCTTCAGCTGTCTGTATGGAGTAGATGCCGAGGGTGTGAGTGACTTTCCATTTTTAAGCAAGCCATAGAAGAAATCCTCAATGCTCATGGTACCATCTTGCTCCAGGTCCTGGAGAACCTCTTCAAGCACCTGCAAGTGACCAGGGATAGAAATCACAGCTGATATGGCCAAAAATACCACAGTAACAGAATCACAGAGCTGTAGGGGTTGGCAGGGCCCTCCAGAGCTCATCAGGTCCAACCCCCTGCCAAAGCAGGGTCCCTAGGACAGGGCACACAGGGCGGTGTCCAGACGGGGCTGGAATCTCTCCAGAGAAGGAGACTCCACACCCCCTGGGCAGCCTGGCCCAGGGCTCCCTCACCCTCACTGGGAAGAAGTTCTTCCCCAGATTGGGGTGGAACTCCCTGTGCTCCAACTTGAGCCCATCACCCCTTGTCCTGTCCCCACAGACACTGAAAAGGGGCTGCCCATGTCCCCCTGTGTCCCACCCTTCAGCTATTGATCCCCATTGATCAGATCCCCTCTCAGGCTGCTTCTCTCCAGGCTGAACAGCCCCAGCTCCCTCAGCCTTTCCTCACAGGGGAGATGCTCCAGGCCCTTCAGCATCTCCAGAGCCTCCTCTGGACTCTCTCCAGGAGATCCCTGTCCTTTTGATCCCAGGGAGCCCAGCACTGGACACAACACTCCAGCTGGGGCCTGAGCAGGGCAGAGCAGAGGGGGAGGATCCCCTCCTGTCACCTGCTGGCCAAACATCCTGCCTATAAAAGCACCTAAGCTCCCAGATATCTCAGAGCCTGCACCTTGCAAAGAAGCATGGAAGGAAAACCCACCCCACCCCTTGTTTCATTCACAGGGTGAGCTCAGGGATTCGGTGCGGGGCAGCGAGACGGATGCTAAAACCCCAGCAGCTCCAAGTGACCTGGTGAAAAAACCCCATAGGAAGATACTACAAGGTTATACCAAGTGTTTTATCCTTCAGGGCATGTCTGCTTTTGTAAAATCAAGACAAACCTCACCAGGATCAGACACATTAAGGTCAGTCCCTTGGGATTTGTTTGTCTACAGGATGGGTTTTCCCTATTTTCTGCCTTCACATACTGGTGCAAGGAAATCCCTGCTCCAAAACATGCTTTAGGAAGGAAATGATGACAAGCTGTGCTATTTTAAGATGCAAAACAATCACAGAATCACCAGGTTGGAAAAGACCTTGAAGATCATCAAGTCCAACCATTCCTGTCATGTGCTAAACCAGATCCCTGAGCACCTCATCTCCCCTCTGTTCAACACCCCCAGGGCTGGGGACTCAGCCCCCTCCCTGGGCAGCCTGGGCCAGGCCCTGACAACTCTGCCAGGGAAGAACTTTGCCCTCCCAGCTGAGCTGAGCCTGCCCTGGCACAGCTTGAGCCCATTGCCCCTTGTCCCAGCTCCTGGCCCCTGGCTGAAGAGACCAGCGCCCACCTCTCTGCACCCTCCTGGCAGGGCAGGGCAGGTGGGGAGAAGGTCTCCCCTCAGCCTCCTCTGCTCCAGGCTCAACACCCCCAGCTCCCTCAGCTGCTCCTCAGAGGATTTGCCCTCCAGCCCCTTCCCCAGCCTGGTTGCCCTTCTCTGGACACACTCCAGGCCCTCAATGTCCTTCTTGCAGTGAGGGGCCCAGAACTGGACCCAGCACTCCAGGTGCAGCCTCACCAATGCCCAGTACAAAACAATCTGTTTGGGGGGAGGAGGCGGGGTGTTTAATAAAACTTAATCCTAACTTGCCAAGAGGCTTTTTCCTCATGCAATCATTTTCTCATTGACTCCTGCCGGACACAAACAGCATGCAGGCCTTCACAAACTCAAAAGCAACCATCCCTGAATATTTTAACCTGGATTTACTGGCCAGCTAGAAGATTTCTGGGATTAGGATGACATGCTTGGAATCTAGGATATGTATTTTTAAATTCCAGGTTACTCTGCAGTTGTGTGAGGAGACATGCACGCTATGGGGTCAGCAACTATCATGTTTGACACCAACCAGCTCACTGGAAAGCCATGAGCTGGAGCTGAGAAACCACCTTGTACTTTAGGTGTCATAGAATCATAGAATGACAGGGGTTGGAAGAGACCCCAAGGGTCACAGAGCTCCAACCGCCTGACACAGGCAGGGACACCAACCTCCAGGCCTGGAGCTACACAAAGTTGCCCAGGGCCCCAGCCAACCTGGCCTTCAACACCCCCAGGGACGGGGCACCCACCCCCTCTCTGGGCAGCCCCTGACAGCCCCTCACCACTCTCTCTGCAAAGAACTTCCCCCTCAGATCTCCTTTCCCCCTTCCCTCCTCCAGCTTCACTCCATCCCCCTTGTCCTGCCAGGCTCTGCCCTTGAACAAGCTCATTCCCCTCCTGTTCCTCTGCTCCCTTCAGGGACTGGCAGGCTGCAATGAGGTCCCCCCACAGCCTTCTCTTCTCTGGGCTGACCCAGCCCAGCTCCCTCAGCCTCTCTCCAGAGGGGAGCTGCTCCAGCCCTCTGAGCATCTCCGGGGCTCCTCTGACCCCTCTCCAACAGCCCCACATCTTCCTTGTCCTGGGGCCCCAGCTCTGGACACAGGACTCCAGCTGGGGCCTCACAGGGCAGAGCAGAGAGGGAACCCTATGGAGGTTTCTGTAGGGGTCACGCTAAAACCCAGGCATGCTGGTGCAAGGGGTTCCACACGTGTCCGCTCACCTCCCCAGCCGCCGTCCTCAGCCCGTACTGCTCACAAATGGAGAGGAGCTTCTTCCGGTTCAAGTGGCCGTCGCGGGTGATGCCGAGGTGCTCACAGACCTCCTGAAGCTTCTCCTCTATCCAGTCTGGGGTGGGCAGAGAGGTGCTGGGGGAGGCATTCAGGTCATCCGGGTTCCAGAAGCGTAGCTGCCCTGGAAAGAAGGGAGCACCAGAGGACCCAGTGGGGATTTGCAGCAGCGGGATGTCCTTCCCTTCGTGCTCAGGCCCCACGGGACCGTTCCCCTTCCCTCATCCTGCACAGGGTACCTGTAACTTTGAGTTAGGACAAATTCTGGGCTGTCAGACCTGACCAGAAGGAGCAGATCCTGCTTGGCATTCAACCAAGGCCAGGAGGATGTTTGGGGACGTGGATGAGTCCAATGGCCAGCGTGAACTGGTGGCCAGGGGAAACACAGTCCTGCCACAGGAATGGATGGAGAAGGGATGACTCCTCTTCCAGCAGTGACAGGATCAAGGGAGAGGACTGAGCATGCTGCACATCCACATACACCTCAGCCAGGTTGAGAACTCCAGTGGTTGTCCCTCTCCCTAACTGTCAGCCCCCAGTTTGATCTGCCTATAAACTCCCATGCCCTTTGAACATCAAGTGCAGCGTGTGCTTTGCTCCACATACTTCCAAACACCCCTTCAAAGAAGGGAAAAACCTGATAGCCTTCAGCTGAACACATTTCTTCTGCCTCCAGCAAACACCTGGAGCCCAGTCAAACCCAGTCTCACCCAACTGGAAACATTCACCAGACAGTCAAACCTTGCACCCACTACCTCACCTGGGGCTGGAACAGCCACTTCTGGAACCAAAGCCTGACAGCCCGGTGACAGGAGTGGCAAGGAGAGGAGCTTGCAGGGACACAGCCAGCCAACACCATGGGGTCCCCTCGAGCATCCCCACTTGAGCCAGTAGGAGAATATCTCTACCCACATCCCAGAGCAGGATGTGTCCCACTGCTGTCCCTGCTCAATCCCCGGGCCCTGAAGGCTGTGTCCACGTGGGACAAGGAGCAGGACAGGATGGGGAGCCTCTCTGTGCCCTGGGGGGTCACCCCACTCTCCCTTACAGGACAGTTAGGGGATATTTAATGACAGGTCCATGCTGACATCTAGTGCCAATTGTGCTCCACTACAGCAGCCCCCAGGAAGGATTGGGGACCAGACCCAGGCCCCTGAGGCAGGAACAGAGCCCAGGACAACCACCCCCCAGGACAGAAGACTGCTCAGCACACCCAGCCAGCCTGGAACTGTGGGAGTGCTCCTCTGAGGCATCTCCAAAGCCAAAAAGGGAACAAGCCCACAGAGGTACTGGGGTTTTACAAGCACTGGGGTTCACTCTTACCCTCGGCCTCATACTCCTCGCTGTCTCGTGTCTTCCAGTGCTGGGGAGAAAACAAAAGGTTCCTGGAGTTACTACTACTGCAAGACATGCCCTGTATGAAAGGGACTCAGTGATCAGCATCAAACAAGCTGCAGGGCTTCAGCGCTGCCACCAGCCTTTCATCTCCCTGCTTCCCGCAGGCTGGGCTGGCAACCCATAGCTCTTTGATGCTGCCTTTTTCTGGCACGTGAGGTTCTTCAGTGGGGATCCACCTCAGCGGTGGCATGAGGTGCCTAAAGCCCTCCCCCACCCCCAAGTGACAAATCTGAGTCTGGCAGGGAATTGATCATAGAATCCCAGCCTGGTCTGGGTTGGAAGAGACCCCAAGGGTCACAGAGCTCCAACCGCCTGACACAGGCAGGGACACCAACCTCCAGGCCTGGAGCTACACAAGGTTGCCCAGGGCCCCAGCCAACCTGGCCTTCAACACCCCCAGGGACGGGGCACCCACCCCCTCTCTGGGCAGCCCCTGCCAGCCCCTCACCACTCTCTCTGCAAAGAACTTCCCCCTCAGATCTCCTCTCACCCTTCCCTCCTCCAGCTTCACTCCAGCCCCCTTGTCCTGCCAGGCTCTGTCCTTGAACAAGCTGATTCCCCTCCTGTTCCTCTGCTCCCTTCAGGGACTGGCAGGCTGCAATGAGGTCCCCCCACAGCCTTCTCTTCTCCGGGCTGACCCAGCCCAGCTCCCTCAGCCTCTCTCCAGAGGGGAGCTGCTCCAGCCCTCTGAGCATCTCCATGGCTCCTCTGACCCCTCTCCAACAGCCCCACATCTTCCTTGTCCTGGGGCCCCAGCTCTGGACACAGGACTCCAGCTGGGGCCTCCCCAGGGCAGAGCAGAGAGGGACAATCCCCTCCCTGTCCCTGCTGCCACCCCTCTGCTGATGGCTAGAGAAACAAAACCAACACAACTCCTTGCTGGTCTTAATCCATCCCGCTTTCTCTGTGGCCATCCCACAAGAGCTCAGGGCAGAGGTTTGTTGTTTAAAGTGATTTCCCCATGTACTACATGTTGTCCTGTCTCTACCACCCCTGTACCAGCCAGGGGTATTTACCCAGATGCTGATGCTCAGGGATATTAATTCCTGGTTTAGCAGCAGCACCAGCAGATGTTGCTTGGCCACCGTACTGAGCGGATCCTTCAGCAGCCACGTGACTGATGGATTTGAAGCCCAAGTCACCCAGGACATAAAGAGGCTCTAAATCATGGTACAAAAAAGTTCAATACATCTTCAGATTACAGCTAAAAGCCATTAATCTACAGCGTTACCATGGAAACGGGATTAGGTCACTGGACTTTTTAGTTCTGCTCCTTGCTCCTGGTTCATCTGCTGGACTGTACAAGGGCCGCTCGCTGCTGCAGCATCTCAATGTACTGATCCACTTTTGGGGCTGGCCACAGGGCAGAATTGGGAGGGGGTGGGGGGGAAGCCCTGCATGGGGCTTCACCTTTGCTTTCCCAGCCAGGTTTCAGGCAGAAGTGAGCCCAGCAGAGGCAGGAACCTCCAGCTCTGCTGGATGTCCTGGCCAAAGCCAAGGATGTGTGTAACACTGCACTAGAAAGCTGCGGATTTTGGCCCAAAGAAGCTCAGCCCAACTGTTGCCACCACCACAGAGCCATGAGGGTGGCAGATTCCCAGTGGGCCTGGGAAATCACTGGGACAAGCACATGCAAACAGCAGGAGCTGAGGCAACAGGTACCATCAAGTTACCACCTGCGAAGGCGGAAGACACCCTGCGTTCCCCAAAACACGTGAGCCAACACCATCCCTGCCCATAGGTGCCCCTGTAGAGGTGATGGCCAACCTGGTGTCTTTGGATGCCACTTATCTGAGGGCAATCTATGGGGGTGACACTCCAAAGGTGTGTCCAGCCACTGTGTCCAAGTCCTTTTACATAAGCAACACCCACACCTCTCTCCAGAATCAGGCCTGAGGGGTTTCACACCGGGCCCTCCCCTCCAAGGACATGCCTCAAAGCCAAGAGCCCCAAAACCACAGCGCATGATGACCCTGTAAAGCAGCCATCCTCTTCAGCTGACTGTAGCAGGGAAGGAGTTGGGGGGGGGGGGCTGCAGACTCATAACCCACTGACCCCAGGGTGGGTGGGGGGCTTACATGACCTCCCTCCCCACACCGGCACCCCGCTGGGGAGGGTGAAGGGGGTCCCTTTGTGTGACAAGGGCTCAGGGTCGGCCACCACCAATGGGAGGACAAAGAGGGGCTGGGGCAGGCACACGGGGCGGGGGGGGGGGCAATGCATCCCAATGTCAGGAAGGGCATTGTTCCCCCGGCCCCGGCGGTGCTACAGCTGGATGTGGGTCACGCACACCGGCGAGCTGCACGTCCCAGGAATGCATTGTGATTTGGGCAGGCGCGTGCTCAGCCAGGCCTGAGGAGCAGATGGCCAGAGCTTTCAATGCCCACCACCCTCCAAAGCTGGGGTGAGCATCTGCAGCCTGTGCCGTTTGCTCGTGGTGGCCTCTTCCCCATAATAAAGCAGGAACCACTCCATAGCCCCCACCACCACACACACACACACACACACATCCCCCTTCTCCTCCTCCTCCCCCCACCATCTGCTTCAGCAAGCCAGACCTTTGTTCTCCACCAGAATATATTGCTAATTAAAATGACGATCAGGAGCGCACGCTGAGCCCTGGTCGGCTCTGCACGCGGTGAGGAGAGGGGCCCCCCTTCCTCCCTCCCCACCAGCTCGCCCCAAGATCAGGTCACTGGTCTGAGCAGCTGGAGCTGAGACTCCCTGAGAGATGCCACATCTTTGGCAGTCACCTTCGTGGCTCTGAAGCACCACAGCCATACCATAAAGTACCTCTGGCATGGAGTGAGCAGGAGCCTGAGCTGTAGCCTGCAGGAATCATAGAATCATAGGGGTTGGCAGGGCCCTCCAGAGCCCATCAGGTCCAACCCCTTGCCAAAGCAGGGTCCCTAGGACAGGGCACACAGGGCGGTGTCCAGACGGGGCTGGAATCTCTCCAGAGAAGGAGACTCCACACCCCCTGGGCAGCCTGGCCCAGGGCTCCCTCACCCTCACTGGGAAGAAGTTCTTCCCCATGTTGGTGTGGAACTCCCTGTGCTCCAACTTGAGGCCATCGCCCCTTGTCCTGTCCCCACAGACACTGAGAAGAGGCTGCCCATGTCCCCTGTGTCTCACCCTTCAGCTATTGATCCCCAGTGATCAGATCCCCTCTCAGGCTTCTCTTCTCCAGGCTGAACAGCCCCAGCTCCCTCAGCCTTTCCTCACAGGGGAGATGCTCCAGGCCCTTCAGCATCTCCAGAGCCTCCTCTGGACTCTCTCCAGGAGATCCCTGTCCTTTTGATCCCAGGGAGCCCAGCACTGGACACAACACTCCAGGTGGGGCCTGAGCAGGGCAGAGCAGAGGGGGAGGATCCCCTCCTGTGACCTGCTGCCCACACTCCTCCTGATGCCCCCCAGGATCCCACTGGCTCTCTCAGCCCCCGGGGCACACTGGCTTCACAGGAATGACAGACCTCACAATGGTACACTGAGGAGCTGAAGGCCAAGAGTCTCAGCCTGACCCTCCCCAGAAGGTTGTGCTCTGAAGGTCCTGCCAGAAACTGCTCTGTGCAGAAGCAAATAGGTAGGAGGAACCTTCCCCAGAGCAGAGCCAGCAGCTGGGGAAGGAGAGATGATTGATGTCCCACGCTGAGGTCAAAGTCAGCACGGCCTGAAGATGGGCTGCATAACCTGGGGTGCACTACTGGGCACCTGGGAGCCAAGGGGTGCTGCTGCCCTACCACCAGCTCGGGGTCGGTACCCCATGGCCACCAAACCTGCTCCCCACCTCAACCCTGCGTGGCCACCATTGCCTGGATCATCATCAGGAGTAACACAAGGTGCAAGGGAGGACAAAGCAAGGTCCCAGCCCTCCCCAAGGACACCAGGCCAGCCCTCAGCTGCTGCAGGTCTGAAAGCCTGGCATCTCTATGCAGAGCCAAACCAGCTCAAGCAGCCACAGACACACAGTCTGAACCACCACAAGCTTTCACACTGTGTTTCCAGCTGCTTTCCTGGTCTCCATTAGCAGCTCCATTAGCACCACATCCATAAAACAAGCAGAGCCACCCATGGGTGGCTCTGCTTGTTTTATGGATGTGGTGCTAATGGATGGGTGATGGGAAGAGGATAATGGGTGATGCCCATTAGCCCATTAGCCCCATAGAATCGGTGGGGACAAACCCCACAGGTCAGAGCAAACCCTGGCATCCCCACACCACCCTCTCCTCACTGCAGGGTCCACGCTCAATTCAGACCCAGCAGCTCACGACTTTGGCCAGCGCCACCTGGAAAGCCACCAGAGATGGAGGTGGCAGAGCCTCTCTAGGGCAGCCCATTTCCCCCTCACAGCCCAGCCCTCCGGCCTCTCCTCCTGTGTTTACAGGGACGTGAAGGGGAAGGAAGCAGCTCAGACAGAGCCTGAACCCTTTTAATTGGCACCGCTTGAAAGCCCCAATTAAGCCACACTGCCCCAGTTCTCAGGCCAGCACAACAGCCTGGGCTGGAGGCAGGCTTGGGGAGCACAGGCAGCAGCGTTTAGACACACAGCAGGAGAGACTTGGGCAAAGGTTGCTGGTTGTCCCAAGCCCCAAGAAGTCAACACTTCAGGAGGCTCCACCACAGCCCCCAGACCCCCAGTGCCTTCAAAAATCATAGACTGGTCTGGGTTGGGAGGGACCCCAAGGATCACAGAGCTCCAACCCCCTGCCACAGGCAGGGACACCAACCTCCAGGCCTGGAGCTACACAAGGTTGCCCAGGGCCCCAGCCAACCTGGCCTTCAACACCCCCAGGGACGGGGCACCCACCCCCTCTCTGGGCAGCCCCTGCCAGCCCCTCACCACTCTCTCTGCAAAGAACTTCCCCCTCAGATCTCATCTCCCCCTTCCCTCCTCCAGCTTCACTCCAGCACCCTTGTCCTGCCAGTCTCTGCCCTTTGAACAAGCTGATTCCCCTCCTGTTCCTCTGCTCCCTTCAGGGACTGGCAGGCTGCAATGAGGTCCCCCCACAGCCTTCTCTTCTCTGGGCTGACCCAGCCCAGCTCCCTCAGCCTCTCTCCAGAGGGGAGCTGCTCCAGCCCTCTGAGCATCTCTGTGGCCCGGCTCCCCTTAATTTCTATGCATATCAAGAGGATCTTCTTCTCAAGGCAAAAGACTAACGATGAAAGATGGGGGATTTAACAAGTTTATCCTGGCTTTTACTCACATTGCAAGAGAATTACCCATCCCATCCACTCCATAAGGTGCAACAAGGGGTCCCACCAGGGCACTGATCCAGCCAACAGTGAGCACAGCATGGTTATGTTGAGTTAATTGACTGACCCTGTTAATAGGCCAGCCTTTCAGACCTCCTTGACAGCTAAAACAGAGGAGTAGGATCACAGTAGGCTCTTCTATCAAGGGCATTGCTTCCCTGGGGGTTAGCACTGATTCCAAGGTCAGGGCAGCCCACACTGCCACAGCACTAGGAGATGGAGGAGCATCCCCGTGGTGGGGGGCAAAGGTTACTGAGAACAGGGTAAAAAGCTGGCTCTGGTATTAAAACAAAAAAAAAACCCCAACTTTTGAGTATTTTAGTGTCTTTTTAAGCTCAGTTGCATAGGAATAACAGCAGAAACCTGGTAACTGGAAATGTCTCTGTTGCTAACCCATGCAGGGTTGGTTGGGCATCCCTCAACGCTGGTGGCGGCAGAGCTGCCCCCATCCCTAGGAGGGCACATATGAAGGCAGGAGATGGGAAGGGAGAAAGCAGCAGCATTTCTACTTCCTCCTGGAAAATCTCCCAGTGGAGTGGGAAAGTTTTTAGTTGGATAAATAAAACACAGAGGACTGACCAGGGAAGCTGGTGGCTCTGGATTTTGGGCACCATCCCAGGAAGCTGCTCACCACCCCTCTTTCCCCATCCCTTCTAGCAGAGAGCACAGCTGGGTTATTGCTGATAAACTCATGGCTGGGGACAGGCTTCTCCTGCTCGCTGGGCTCCCAGCCCATACTTTGTTAGCCACAGAGGCGGTGTTATGGCCTTCACTTAATTGCTGCCCCAAGCCACAGCAACACTGGCACCCGGCACCCATCACCGTGCTGCCATGTGAGCCCAGCTCTTCCCTGGCTTCCCACAGCAGCCTGCCAGCCAACAGGAATTTGGGGCTGGAGCAAGGGAAGTGCCACCTGGCACAGCCCATCGCTGGGGACCAGCAAGGAGGATGACCATTGCCTTCACTGGGAATCACAGAGCTGTAGGGGTTGGAAGGGACCTCAAGAGCCCATGGGGTCCAACCCCCTGCCAAAGCAGGGTCCCTAGGACAGGGCACACAGGGCGGTGTCCAGACGGGGCTGGAATCTCTCCAGAGAAGGAGACTCCACACCCCCTGGGCAGCCTGGCCCAGGGCTCCCTCACCCTCACTGGGAAGAAGTTCTTCCCCACATTGGGGGGAACTCCCTGTGCTCCAACTTGAGGCCGTCACCCCTTGTCCTGTCCCCACAGACACTGAGAAGGGGCTGCCCATGTCCCCTGTGTCCCACCCTTCAGCTATTGATCCCCAGTGATCAGATCCCCTCTCAGGCTGCTTCTCTCCAGGCTGAACAGCCCCAGCTCCCTCAGCCTTTCCTCACAGGGGAGATGCTCCAGGCCCTTCAGCATCTCCAGAGCCTCCTCTGGACTCTCTCCAGGAGATCCCTGTCCTTTTTATCCCAGGGAGCCCCGCACTGGACACAACACTCCAGCTGGGGCCTGAGCAGGGCAGAGCAGAGGGGGAGGATCCCCTCCTGTCACCTGCTGCCCACACTCCTCCTGATGCCCCCAGGATCCCATTGTCTCTCTCAGCCCCAGGACACACTGCTGGCTCATGGCCACCCTGTCATCTACCAGCACCCCCAGGTCCTTCTCCACAGAGCTCCTTGGGGAAGACCCCAAGGACACCCAAACCACCATAGGATGATGTGGGGAGCAGCGACATCACCGGGGGGGAGACACACACAGCACACCCCACCTCCCATCCCCTTCCTGCTCACCTCCTGGCAGGCGCTGGAGGCGATGTGTGGGGCAGGTGCTTCCTGGCTCAGCGGCTCGATGACGGTCACCTCAGCAAAGTCCTCCTCCTCCTCCACAGACTCCTGGAACTCGGGCAGGGAGCGCCGGCCGTAGCGTTTGCCACCTTTGATGTACTTGGGCTGTGCTTCTGGGGAAGAATCTGGGGAATTTGAGCACAAAGTGTATCCATAACATGATTTTGGCAGCTCCAGGCTGGTACCCCCCAAGCACAAAGGGCTGCAGGGTTTGAAGCACCGAATTGCCACCTCCATCCATCCATCCATCCATCCCACCCCAGCTCACTCCTTCCCAGGAGCACGACCCTCACCGTGCTATCAGGCCTGATGGGTTGGAATCAATCCTGATCCTCCCCCCCGCCCCCAGAACACCAAACCAAAGCAACACTGCCACGAAACAGAATCAGGGCTCCATCCTCCTCACCCTTCCCCAATTCCCAGCTCAAGTTTAACAGATTCCTGTTACCAGGATGGGGGGAAAAACCCAACCCCACCCTCATCCTTGTGCATGCAGCCTCAGAAAGGCAATTAGGTCTCTCCTCCTTGCACTAATCTTCATTACCAGCCAGGGGCAGGTTTAATTAGGGACAGCATCACACTTAGGCAGCTCAAGTCTCCAGATGATGTGGATACCTGGGCGACCGCCGCTGCTTTCAGTGGATTTAAATGGATTTAAAAGCCTGAAAACAAGTGGGTGAGCAGAGAAAATATAAATATATTGGGCAAATTTGGAGGCAAACATCTCCCTGGGGCCCAACAGGAGCAGCTGATGAGGGCGCCGGCGGGGCAGGTCCCAGCTTGCACCATACAACTAACGCCAACTGCAAGATCTAAATAACCCTTCAGAGTCTTTGCCTAATTACAGGGGCTCCACTCACATTCCCCAGCTCCAGCTCCTTGCAGCCAGCTCCTGCCTTCAGGGACCGAATTATCCCGGAGTGCTGGCAGACAGGGATCAAACCCAAAATAAATAAGCACGTTTTGGGCTATTTTCAGTGAGAATCATCTGACATCTGGAGCAAGGGAGGGTGCAAATTAAGCAGAGGACCAAATTAACCAGGGATTCAATTAGGGAAAGGCTCTCTGGCCATGCTTTGTTCCCATATTTGCTAACCTTACTGTTGGAACCCCCTCCCAGGGACTTGATGCTCTTTATTTTCCACCACTTAGGGAGCACTGAGGCAGCAGCAAGAGTGGCAGCTCCTAAAAATTACCTCTGTGGAGCACCCCAGCGCTTAATAAATGTAAGAGTGCAATGCTAACAAGGAGCAGGGAAGCTGTTTCATCACCAACAGCACACAGAAAGCAGTGGGTCTTTAACTCCCCCCTTTTGCCCAAATTCCTCCTTGGATAATATTCCTTTAGATATGGCAAGGTGGCTTCAAGCTTGTTAGAGGGTGAAAAAGAGGAGGGGGGGAAGAAATAATACATATTCTGCCACTTAGCTATGCAATGAATTATAAAATACACAGGGAGAGGAGTGCTTTGATTCCTCCCAGCCCCACGCTCCCATCCATCCCCAGCACAGCTCCAGGGAACAGACCCAGTGCCTGTGTTTGAACAAGGCCCCTTTAACAAGATTTGATGCAGCAGGGACCCACGGATGGAAGCTGGGTGATGGGAGAGAGCAGATAGAAGGTGGGGGGAGGGGGTGGTGTTGGGAAATCAGGAGGAGACAGGCTGATTAAGGAAGAGCCTGAGAACAAAAGCAAACCTTATCGCTCCTATTAAAGCCTGCCCGGTGGTGAGCAATCTCCATCCAGCAGCTCTCTCTGAAATGCTAATGTTTGTGGCTACCCAGCCACCAGTTTTATTCCCCCTCCTCACAGGAGAGAGCTGGTGGGGAGTGTTTTAGGGGTTTTGGGGGGGTTGGTAGGGCTTTTTAGTTCCATACACATCATTTTTCCTTCTCCAAGGCAAGAGAGGTGGCTCTGCTCCCACCTGTCTTAGTAAAGATGTGGGGAATGGGGGGTGGGGGTGGGGTGGGTGATGGTGGGGTGGGTTTATTGCCATAATTTAGCAATAAATGAAGCTCCCTGGGAGGGGAAAGTGAGAGGAAGTTTGCACCTGCTTTGCAAAGCTCTGACTTTGAAATGGGCTGAGCTTAAGCCCAGCTACTCAGGGGACCCCAGCTCAGGCACCCCCAAAAAACACTTCCAGAGCCAGGGTGGTTTCATTTGCACTGGGTTGCAGCTCTTCCCCTGCCAGCCCCCTTCACCAGGCGACAGAAGGAAGCCCACAAGCCACAGAGTCACCAGGTTGGAAAAGACCTTTAAGACCACTGAGTCCAACCATCCCTGTCCTGTGCTAAACCAGATCCCTGAGCACCTCATCTCCCCTCTGTTCAACACCCCCAGGGCTGGGGACTCAGCCCCCTCCCTGGGCAGCCTGGGCCAGGCCCTGACAACTCTGCCAGGGAAGAACTTTGCCCTCCCAGCTGAGCTGACCCTGCCCTGGCACAGCTTGAGCCCATTGCCCCTTGTCCCAGCTCCTGGCCCCTGGCTGAAGAGACCAGCGCCCACCTCTCTGCACCCTCCTGGCAGGGCAGGGCAGGTGGGGAGAAGGTCTCCCCTCAGCCTCCTCTGCTCCAGGCTCAACACCCCCAGCTCCCTCAGCTGCTCCTCAGAGGATTTGCCCTCCAGCCCCTTCCCCAGCCTGGTTGCCCTTCTCTGGACACACTCCAGGCCCTCAATGTCCTTCTTGCAGTGAGGGGCCCAGAACTGGACCCAGCACTCCAGGTGCAGCCTCACCAACGCTGGGTACCACGGGGACCACACTGGTGTAAGAGACCACCTCCTGCAGCCCCATCCCTGGGCACAGACCCATCTCCTCAGCAGGAAGCCCTGCACGCCACCATCTCCAGCCCGGGTGTGCACAGATACCTCCCATGCATGCAGCATCCTCTGCCTCTCCTGCTTTGCCAACCCAAACCCCCAGCACAGCAGCTGGTGCCTGTGATGCTCTCCCCATGCCCAGCGTGTCAGGGAAGCGAGCACGCACCCAAAAACTGATGAAGAAGGATGGAAAAGAACCCCTTGACCCACCCTGTGCTTTCAAAGGGACACAAGGGAGATGTCAAAAACGAAAGCTTCCTGTGAGACAGACACACAGGAGACAGCCCTGTGTGCTACTTATCCCAACCACTGTCAAATATACCCCTGGATTGAACACAGAGGTGGGGGGGCTGATCTCGCTCAGTGTGACCTCTGGTACCCCCTCCTCCTGCATCCAGCAGCAAGGTGAGATGCTGCTCTGTGCAGACTCCTGAGCCATCAAGAAAGGGAAAGGAAAAAAGAATAGAGAAGAAGAAAATAGGTCGAAGCCCACCCACCCCCACTCCCCCTGCTTCCTACAGCCCTGGGCGACGCAGGGGCTTAGTAAAACACATACTTGGGAGCTGGCGCCTAATTAGACACTGGGGGCTGATCTGGCCCCCTCCTGAACTGCCCTCGGGTGAGAGCAGGAGCTGTCAGGAGAGCAAACCTCTCACCTCCTTGCCCTGCTGCCCCCCCGGAAAAAAAATAAAATAAAATCAAGCCAGCCCAGGCTAAATCTGCATTTCACAAGAATCCCCCTCCATTTAAGCACTGCAGGCAGAAGCCATCAATTCCCCAGCTCGCTCCCCCCTCCCTCCCCATCCATCTCAGCAGTTAAACGTCTCCATGGTTAGAGATTTACACTTGATTTTCTGCCTTTCTGCGCTAGATAAGTCATTTCAAAATCCTGCTCTGCCCTCAGATGCTTGGGGAGGGGGTGAGGTGGTTGGGAGAGGAGGGTGGGGGGCACTCCCCTTGATGGTGAGCAGCTTTTTCCTGGGCCCAGCATCAAAGCCTTTGAGCACAGACAAAAGGGGGTTTAGAGGAGGAAGACCCTCACCCTGTGAGCTTGGTAAAATTAATTCCTTCCCCACTTAGGATTCAGGAGGGAAGGACGCTCCTTGCAGCAGCAGCAGGCAGCCTAACGCTGCTAAACCCCAACCCCCTGAGACACCAGGTACCCCCTGAACTCCTCCTCACCCCTATTTCCCAAACCTGAGTCTTTTGTCCCAGGGGCATTCCCCCCCGTCCAGTTTTACACCTGCCCCCACCACCCAGGGCTGCTTATGGAGCAGGGGGAGCCAGACCCCTGCAGCCACACGAAGAACCTTTTCCCCATGGATGGCATTCCTGTGAGAGCATCATCCCCTCTGACTGCTCTTCAGGAGGGAAGCTCCCTTGTCTCCATGTGCTGGGAAGTGAAAAAAAAAGATCCCCAAACTCAACAGCATCAAGCTGTTCTTTAATTTGCCCTGGGTGTTCCTTTAATCCTGTGCTCCACCCCACTAATCCCTCTGGATCGATCCCGGCTTCCAACACACAGACCTGACTTTCTATTTGTCATAACAGAGAGAAAGGAAACAACCCTGATTTCTCTTCCCCCTCCCCCAACTAAACACCCCCATAATTGATTTTATTTTCCTTCCTCCCCCACTTAAATCTATTTTATTGGCCCCAGACACCCCCTCACTGCTCCAGTGACCCCCAGACAAAAAAGCATCGGTGGCAGCTGCACCCAGCTGGGTCCCACAGGGGTCCTGTCCCCACAGCCCCTGCCCCACAGAAGCATCTTTCCAGAGTGCCAAACCTTGTGAATTCGGGCTATAATTTATCCCCCCTTCATCAGGCAGCTCCACAAAGGCCCAAGATGCTGCTTGGGGAGGGGTGATGGGTCTCCCTGGCAGCTCCCTCCCAGTGTTCCCGTACATCTGCCTGCAGGAGCTAGATCAGCGGCTGTCCCAAGGCACATCCAAGGCCTCTTTCTGCTCTTCCTGGAATCCCTCCCCCCCTTTTCTTTGCCCACCGCTTCCCAGCAGAGCTGGGGTTTGCCTGGCCAGCTGATGCTCTGGTTGGCAGCTGGGTCCCTGCACTGATGTCCTCAAGGGGACAGAGCTGACATCAGCAGCGCCCTGCGCTCTGCCCGCCTTGGCTTTCAGGGCATCTTCCCAGGCACAGCGCCCAGGGGATGCCAGGACCATCCTCCCTGCCAGCCTCCCCTTTGGAAAGGGATTCCAGCTTCTTTGCCAAGATTAAAAAAAAAACCACCCCACAAACATCAGCTGCTCTCCACAAGCCTGAGTGCCTCTTCCCCCCAAAAAAACAACCCCAGGGAACCCCCAGCCAGCCACTTCTGCAGGAACTGCTATTGCATTCCATGGCAGTTTTGGTTCCTACCATGACCCAGGGTGGGGGATGCTCCATCACCCCCAGGCTCTTCAGGCAGAGCTGAGACAAGCCCTCTGGCTGCTCACAGACCTGAGGGACCTTCCCCATCACCCAAGCCACTGCCTAAAACCACACCATCCAGGCACACAGCCGCTTCCTTGCGCGGCAAACTCCCCAGATACAGCAAACAGCCTCAAAATCGGTGTGGTTTTTCCCTCCCCCTCCTCCAACCCAATTAAATCTTCATCTAAATGATAGGATTTAGAGCCTTTAACTCCATTTCTCCCAAGCCCAGGGCAGGATGTAACACCAGCCTTTCCACAGTCACTGCTGGTTCTGACACCAGCAGCAGAGAGCAGCTCGTTCTTCACATCTCCAGGCTGATCTCAATTAAAAGCAGCAAAGATTTTGGCATTAACCAACCTATCAAAATTAAATGCTTCCCCCACACACACACACACCCCCCAGGCCAGCCTGGTGCAGGCTCCCTACGTGCCTCCCCATGCCCTTTGGTTCCCTGCCCTGCAAAACCCAGCTCTCCCCAAGGAGAGCTTCCCAGTTCCAATGCATCCTCTCACCAGCTGCATTTGGAATTTCCCCTGTGAGAACCCCAAATTTAGCCCTTTCACCAAGATTTCTTTATATTTAAATCAAGCCAGAGCTTCTCAGCCATTAGTGAGCTGGATTAGTTCTGGTTTGCCAGGGTTAGGGGGAATCACAGCAGATCTGACCCCTCACTAGTCACTGGTGAGGATTCCCCCCTCCACCTCCCACCAACCTGTGGGGAAAACCACATTAAGGGATGCTGGGTACAAGAGTTGTTAGCACCCATCTCCCTCTGAGCATTAAAAGCATTGGAAACCAGGGTTGGAAAAACACAATCCCCCCATCCATCACAGGGTCATGGGTTTTGGAGTCAGTTTTAGGTGGGAAAAGTACAATTTGGCTGATTAACTGCCCTCTCTCAAATGTGGGATGCTGCATCTGGGACTGATGCTCTGGGAGAGGAAACCCAGAGGTCCCTCTCCACCCCCTTGCTAAATTGTTTTCTCCTTTGGGGATTTCATGTTTCTGCTGCTCCAAAGGCAGGATTAGGGATTTACATACAGGTGTGGCACCAGGCTGACCCCCACCCCCTCACCCCCACCCCCTCCTCACTCCAGCTGGAGCTGTGAGGAGCTCAGCCCTCACCCCACAACTCCCCAGTGCTCCCAGCACCACCAGCCCCCTGCTCACAGGGAAGGGGAGCACTCCAGAGCTGTGACCCTGGTGATGAAGGTCTAAAAAAGCCTCATCTTAACGGCTCCCTGAAGCAAAGGGAAGGGGAAAACAGGACTGGCAGCACCCACTGCCTTCTCCAGCCACCCCCAGTTGGGTTTGTCAGAGGGATCTCTTTGTTCAGAAGCATCTTTGGGGCAGACTGAGTGTCCCCTGGGAGAAAGCCACCCCTGAGCAGCTCCCAATGGGTCCGAGGTCACCCCACTCATCTCAGGCACAAGGAAACAGAGCAGATGTCAAAACCAATCAGCACTAGGCAGAAGGGGTACTGCCATGCCCAGCAGCCCACCTCCAGGAGGAGCCCTTGCAGATCCCCTTACAACCTTCCCAAAGCCAGAGAAGCATCCAAAGGTGACACAGGCTTTGGGTCAGACACCACTGAACCCCACAGAGCTGCAGCAGGAAGGAACCAGCTGCAACTCAGCCCAGAGCAGGGCTTATCCCAAGGAGCTCACAACTCCTCCTGCCACATCAGGGCTTCTGTGACTTGAGGGAATCAGAGAGTCACAGGGCCGTAGAGGTTGGAAGGGCCCTCCAGAGCTCATCAGGTCCAACCCCCTGCCAAAGCAGGGTCCCTAGGACAGGGCACACAGGGCGCTGTCCAGACAGGGCTGCAATCTCTCCAGAGAAGGAGACTCCACACCCCCTGGGCAGCCTGGCCCAGGGCTTCCTCACCCTCACTGGGGAAAAGTTCTCCCCCAGATTGGTGTGGAACTCCCTGTGCTCCAACTTGAGCCCATCACCCCTTGTCCTGTCCCCACAGACACTGAGAAGGGGCTGGCCATTCCCCCTGCATCCCATGCTTAAGATATTGATAAACATTAATTAGGTCCCCCCTTAGTCTTCTCAAGACTGAACAGCCCCAGCTCCCTCAGCCTTTCCTCACAGGGGAGATGCTCCAGGCCCTTCAGCATCTCCAGAGCCTCCTCTGGACTCTCTCCAGGAGATCCCTGTCCTTTTGATCCCAGGGAGCCCAGCACTGGACACAACACTCCAGCTGGGGCCTGAGCAGGGCAGAGCAGAGGGGGAGGATCCCCTCCTGTCACCTGCTGGCCAAACATCCTGCCTATAAAAGCACCTAAGCTCCCAGATATCTCAGAGCCTGCACCTTGCAAAGAAGCATGGAAGGAAAACCCACCCCACCCCTTGTTTCATTCACAGGGTGAGCTCAGGGATTCGGTGCGGGGCAGCGAGACGGATGCTAAAACCCCAGCAGCTCCAAGTGACCCGGTGAAAAAAGCCATTTGCTTGCCCACCCATAACCACCCACCACAGCAGGAGAGCTCCTAAAGCATCCCTGGCCACCAGAAGCAATGATGGACAGACAGACCTCAGCCTGGTTCGCAGCAGTGGGATATCTGGAGCATCTCAAGTGCCCTCAGCTGTCTACACACAGACATCACATGCCTCTCTGGGCATTTAGATCATAGTAATGGGATATAAATAAATAACAGCTCAGAAAACACTTATGTATGAGGGTCTGCAGCAGATCTTCACTTTCCCTTCTCCCCAGGGCTGGGCAAGAGCTTCCCTCAGCACCTCAAAAACACTTTCTCTTCTAAGATCCGCTGCAAGAGGCACCCAAATCTCCTTTTCCAAGCAAAACTTCAAATCAGTTTAGTAGGTACCTGTTTCTTGGAAGTGCTCTTCATTGGAGAGGGTTCTGGACAAGATGAGGATGAGTGCTTCCTTAAACTGGTCAAAGTGGACCTGGGAGGTGGGAGTGGAAAGAAAAGAGCATGAAAGGAAGAAATCAGCTGGTACGGCTAATTAAACATCAGACCAGTAACCCAGGAGGAAGATGGACAGCAATGAGAGTTTCTTGGACCAGAGGAGAGCCTTGGTGAGGGGCACTGAGGAACCTCAGCCTGGTCAGTTTTGGGGCCTGGAGAAGAGAGGACAAGCAACACAAAGCCCCAGGTGGTGTCTTTGGATGTGTGTGAAAGCAGCTGTTGTCACAGCCTGACCCAAAGCCACTGCTTTAGTTGGGGTTTTCCATCAAGCAAGTAGCTGAAATAAGGTGTCCTGAGGAGCAGGGAGCGTGTCCATCACTTGGACATGGCCACGGCCAGTGGCTCCCACAGAGAGATACCAGTCCTGACCAGTGAAGGGATACTGGGCTGTGGAAAAACTCCCAATTACACCACAGAAAACACTTCCCAAAGTGGATGGCGAAAAGGGGCAGCTCTGCCCTGCTGCAGCTCCCCAAAGGCTGCGCTGGGAATACCTGGAGATACTGGAAACGGGTCTGGAGCATGGGGAGAAACAAGGAGGGATTGTTCCCACCCCCAGCTTGCTTGCTTTGGCTGGTTTTTCCATCCCTATTTTCCATCTGTACCTTCCTGGAAAGCCTCTGGCCCCCCAGCCACAGCCACAGCAGGGCTGGAGCATCCTTCCCAGCCGTGCTGGGGAATGTCAGCAATCCCTGCCGCGGGGGACGGAAGCCTGGGACAGCTGGGGAAGCTGTTTGACACGGGTCAGTGGGGAGGCAGAGCCAGCTGCTGCAAGGTCTTTCAGCTAAATAAATCTTTGGAGAGTTCTTAGCATGGAACAAGAGATTTTATTTTTTTTTTAATCTTGAAAGAACCCAGTGAGGCTGCTCTTGCTGGCACGTCTGGGTGCTGTGGATCCAGGATGAAGGGAGGGAGCTGCAGTCATGGGAGGTGGGGTGGGGTGGAGTGGTTAACTGCAGGCTCACAGGGCTGTAAGGGGTTGGAAGGGCCCTCCAGAGATCATCAGGTCCAACCCCCTGCCAAAGCAGGGTCCCTAGGACAGGGCACACAGGGCGGTGTCCAGACGGGGCTGGAATCTCTCCAGAGAAGGAGACTCCACACCCCCTGGGCAGCCTGGCCCAGGGCTCCCTCACCCTCACTGGGAAGAAGTTCTTCCCCAGACTGGAGGGGAACTCCCTGTGCTCCAACTTGAGCCCATCACCCCTTGTCCTGTCCCCACAGACACTGAGAAGGGGCTGGCCATGTCCCCCTGTGTCCCACCCTTCAGCTATTGATCCCCATTGATCAGATCCCCTCTCAAGCTTCTTCTCTCCAGGCTGAACAGCCCCAGCTCCCTCAGCCTTTCCTCACAGGGGAGATGCTCCAGGCCCTTCAGCATCTCCAGAGCCTCCTCTGGACTCTCTCCAGGAGATCCCTGTCCTTTTTATCCCAGGGAGCCCAGACCTGGACAGACAGGGCTGGAATCTCTCCAGAGAAGGAGACTCCACACCCCCTGGGCAGCCTGGCCCAGGGCTCCCTCACCCTCACTGGGAAGAAGTTCTTCCCCACATTGAGGGGGAACTCCCTGTACCCCAAACTATGCTTCTGATGCTGCTGGGGAAGGCACAAGCTGCAGAGTGCAGGTGGGAAGTCTGCCAGCTCACTCTCCACAATGAGCCAGCCAAAAATGGCTGGGAATGATGGCAGAGGTGGGGATGGGGGGCTCAGCCACAGCCCCCCTCCACCCCGTGCTGCCCCTCAGGGTTTAAACACAGGCACCTCAAGTAATTAACAGTTCAAAATACATCCAGCAAAGCAACTTGTCAGGGATGACTTTGTCTCTGCACGCTTCCAAGGGCTGCTGTACCCTGAACAGACAGGCTACAGCGACAGGAGAACAGGCCCAATTAAAGAAACCCAGCATTTAGGCTAAATGAGGATGAATAAAATATGAGGGTGATCAAATAACAGGCCCACACCATGAGATCTGCTTGGGAAGGGAACGGTGAGGAGACAGCCACAGGGACAGGCAGACAGGTGATGGGGCTGGGTTTGGATGGGACCTCACAGCAGCAGGAAGAGTAAAAATTAAGTTAAATGAACTAAAACTTCATTTAGTGAATTAAAAAAAAATAAAAGAAATCACTTTGCATCACTCTTGCTGACACACTGAATGAGAGGGCAGGATAAAAGCACCCAGGGTGGGGGCAACACATCCCTGCTCTGCCTAAGGAGCCCTGTGACTTGTGTGTGCTCAGAAGCACTAATGAAGGGGAGGAAGGAATTTGGGGGGGGGGCTGGAGGAGGGGGTAAGCCCTCACCCACACAGCTGCACACAGGACAGATGGCTTCAGCGTCAAGCGATTTTACCATGACCACCCCATCCAAAGGAGCCCCTGGAAGATTAGGCTGCTGTCCTCCAGTGGGATTTAAAATGCAAATTGGCAGTGGGAGGGACACAAGGCTCAGAGGGGTCCTGCAGCCCTGAGATGTAGCCCAAGCTGGGTGAGGGGGGATATTTTCCTTTAGGAAAAACTCTGTCCCATCCTAACAGGAGATAACCAGGAAAAAATAATATGTGTTTTGGGGGTGTGTCTGACCTTGGGGGCTGTGTGTCTGTATGCAGAGGGTGTGTAGAGAAATGCATCTGTTCAAGTCAGAGCTGGGCTCCAGCACAAGCTGATGCAGCCACCAACATGCCAGAACCTCACCCTGCAAGGAGAGCGATGCTTCACCAGTGCTCCCCAGCAGCATCCTCGCTCTCCATCTCACAGAACCACCAGTTTTGAAAAGCCCTTTAAGATCATCAAGTCCAACTGTCCCTGTCCTGTGCTAAACCAGATCCCTGAGCACCTCATCTCCCCTGTTAAACACCCCCAGGGCTGGGGACTCAGCCCCCTCCCTGGGCAGCCTGGGCCAGGCCCTGACAGCTCTGCCAGGGAAGAACTTTGCCCTCCCAGCTGAGCTGAGCCTGCCCTGGCACAGCTTGAGCCCATTGCCCCTTGTCCCAGCTCCTGGCCCCTGGCTGAAGAGACCAGCGCCCACCTCTCTGCACCCTCCTGGCAGGGCAGGGCAGGGGGGAGAAGGTCTCCCCTCAGCCTCCTCTTCTCCAGGCTCAACACCCCCAGCTCCCTCAGCCGCTCCTCAGAGGATTTGCCCTCCAGCCCCTTCCCCAGCCTGGTTGCCCTTCTCTGGACACACTCCAGGCCCTCAATGTCCTTCTTGCAGTGAGGGGCCCAGAACTGGACCCAGCACTTGAGGTGCAGCCTCACCAATGCCCAGCCCAGGGGGTTTGAATCTCCATGGGGGTTTGAATGCAGACACCCACATGAGGGGACACACACACCCCTGGGAGATCCAGCACAGGCAGCGCCCACATCATGAAGCATCCCACATGCACTCTCAGTACATCCAGTGCCCGGGTGATGCAATGGAGGGTCCCAACTCCTGCCTGGAAGGTAAACCCCAGCGTGATGGATGTGACAGCCATGAGGACAGGCACCAGTCTGCATCCACAGCCTTTGGTTTTGGCTTAGAGAATATTCCCAGTAAAAGGAGGGGCCCAGATAACCCAGGGGAGGGAAGCAGGAACTGCAGCAGCATCACACAAAGCACCATCCACTGCTGGAAAACAGCCTCAGGCACTCAAACCAACCCAAAAACCTCTCCAACACAAGGCAGGCAGCATACAGCAGCAAAGCAGTGCCAGGGGGGTTGAGGCTGAACGCCCTTTTCAAGGTGCTCAGCTGAATTTGGGGTATTTTGGAAGCACTGGCTCATGAGGCTCATGGGGGTCTCACACAGCAACCCGACCCAAACCAGCCTGAAGGCAGCAGAGACTGGGAGGTGATGCTGGAGGCGTGCCTAGGTGCCCACCCAGAAGTGTGGGTCAGGGACAGGACACACATCCCTGCGAACCCACTGCAGGACATGGGCTCCTCACCGTGCTGAGGGCATGTTAAATCCCCAGTGAAGGGACTTTTCCCAGCACAGGTAAACCAGAGGCAAACAAGCCCAGCATCCCTGTGGTCACTGGGGACCAAGCGAGCTGCTGGCTGCTAAGCAACCCCAGTACCTCTGAGAAATCTGCTTTAAAGCCAGTTTCCTATGAAACCATGACTTATTAGCACTAGAAAGAGAGCAGCGTGCTTGTGCCAAGCTACCTGCTGCTTCTCTGGGGCAAACCAGCACCAGCAGCTCTTTCCAGCTCCCTCTCCATCATCTTGGAAGGAAACCCTCTCCCCAAAGCCCTCGCTCTGCTTACAGAGTCCTTCCCCACCAGCTGGGGAGGGACATATCTCCAAGACATGGGGACAAGGCCAACCTTGCAAGCAGATCTCCTGCCCCAGAACACAAAAAGCCACTGATTTCAGGGGAGCAGCATCTCAGAGGGAGAATATCTGCAAAGAGGTCACCAGCCAAGGCCCTGAGGAGTGAAACCCTGCAGTGACCTTGCTGCAGGCTTGTGAATGTGCTGGTGCAGGGTGAAACCTGAACTCCCTGTCCCTGTTCGAGGACAGTCCTTGGGCAGGGTCTGGAGGTGCCTGATGCAACCCCTTGTCCCTGAAAAATCGGGTGCTGCTGCCACATGATGCCCAATATGGCTAGTTAAAGTGCTGAGGTGACAGGAGAAGGGTACCCCTGCATGCACCCCCTGACCCCCAAGGGAACGGCGTGAGCATCACCTCCACGAGTGATGGCATGAAGAGAGCTGCTCTGGGATGGTTTGGCTCTGTGATGAGCCAGGGCAGGATTTACACCCCTGCACTGCACCCCAGAGATAGCACGTTAATCCCCAAAGCATCGTGCAGAGCAGGGCAGTGGGGGAGGATGCAGCCCCTCACTGGGATGCCGGCTCAGCTCCCAGTGTCACCAAGCAGCCCCAGAGAAGAGCCCTTCATCAGAGCCCCTCCAGCACAAAAAGCCCCCATGTGCCCCCACAGAGTCACCCCTCAGCAGACAAAATGCTTCCCCCTCCTCCCCTCCACACACACCCCTCCCCAGTGCCCTCCCTTAAAACCAGTCCCAGGGAAGCACAGGCAAACAAAGGCTGCTCCCATCATCCAGAGGGACCATCTGCAGCAAGGGGCTGAGGGGCAGGTGCATGGAGCCCCTGTTTTGGGAGCTGCTCTCCCAGTGGGCTTCCCAAGGAACCCATGGGCTGGGATACCAAGCCAGGCTCACGCCTCGACATGGAGCATCGTGGAAGCAGGAGGAAAGGCAGGAGGAGACAGAGATTGTTCTGAGGCACAGGTTGCTATGCAAGAACCACCCTCAAAGACAGAGTAGGGAATAAATAAAATGGGGGAAAAAAAGCTCCTAGGGATGCTTGGTGCCCTGGGACAGCTCACAGGGATGGAGATCCCAGGTTGGGACAGGGCAAGCAGGACCTGGCATTTGGGGGTGCTTCAGCAGGTCACGGGGATGAGCGCTGCTGCTTTAGCCCCAACCAGCTGTGACAAGCACATCTTTAGCATCCCCCTTCCTGCTCCCATCTGAAGCTGGGCAACAGGATCCAAGCAGCATGGAAAAAAGTCTCCAGGGCTCCAGCAAATGCCACACTGCAACCTCAGAGGTCAGAAACCTCCATCTGGGCTCCCATGCCAGCACATCTCGGTGTCAGGAGAGCTATGGCCCTGGGGTGGGTGAGGAAGAGGAGGCTCTGGTGGTTAAAGGGGTTATTTTGTTTCCTGAAGACTGCAGTTTAATATAAAATGGGAGTCAGGACAGCTTAGCTTGTGTCTGTGGAGAGCCCTAGCCACCCTGCTCTGATTTTAATGAGCAGTGATGGGATTTCAGGGTGATGCTGAAGGAAGCACCTGACATGCTCTGAGTGCAGCGTGCTGGGAAAGAGGTAATGCATGAGCACAGGGACACCCATGCTGGTCACCAAGGTCCCCAAGGGCAGGCAGCTCGTGCTCAACACCCCAGCATTTAATTCTATGAAGTTAGAACCCCAACTGAATTCAAACAACTCACTTTGGGAAGCACAGCACGCTCACCAGCCCTGGCTCCCTTTCTGCCAGATGCTGCAGCCCCACAAGAGGAAGGTGCCATTTGTCCCCAAAGCCTGTCCCAGGTGGGTCTGGGACAACCACCACTGTCTGTAGATGCCAACATCAGGTAACACAAAGGCAGCTCAGCTGGTGACTGCTGGAGTCAGCTGGTGTTCTGTGCTTTGGAGAGACGTACGTGACTACACATGGCTCTGCCAGTTTAACTACAGCTTAAGTCAACATAAATCACAGCTCCAGCCCTGGCTTTAGGGTCCCCAAGCAGCCCAGAGTTTGTGCAAGCACCTGGTGAGCTGGTTCAGGGAGATGACCCAGGCCAGAAGCAGCACTAACCAGCACTGGGGAGCACGTGTGCTGTGGGAGTCACCAGCCGAGCACCGGTGCCTGCGCAAGGGTGGCAGTGACACAGTGGTTGGGTCAAGCCTGGGACACTGGGAAAGAAAACCCACCTCCCCACACATCCATGCAAGCACAAAGTGGTGGTTTCAGAGAGAGTTTCAGACTGGTCCCAGTCAGGGAGGACCAAGCAAACTGCTTCCTCCCTGTGATCACACCTGGAGCCCACCCAGACCTGGCAAGCTCTGCAGCCCCAGAGCCTCAGTGGTGTTGGGACATCCACAACTGACAGACACTCACCCCCTTCATCCCTCCCATGTGTGCAGGAGCTGCCTTGCACCCAAACCCCTAACTGCACCCCCTCTCCACCCTGTTGCACACCCCCAGCCTTACCCTGCCTAGGAGGTTGCCTTGGAGAAGGGTCTGCTGCAGCGCCGGGGCCACCTCCTCCAGGTGTAGCATGTGGCAGAGGTCAGTGAGCTCCTCCTGCCCCAGGGACCCCGTGCCCGTGCTGTCAAAGCTGTCAAAGAGCTCCTTGAGGCGAGCTTCATACTGGTCCTGCTCAGCTTCATCCATCCCATAGCCTGCCACGCTCACCTGTGGGGAGAAACATGCCCACTGAACACTGAGCATCACATGCAGCAGGGAAACCCCCACCAAGGGCTGGTGGAGGGGGTGGGGGGAGGCCTTTTGCTGCAGGTGGGTGAACCTGGTGCCCCACCACCCCTCCAGCATCTCCCACCCCCTGGGCAAGGCCAGATTTCACCCAGCAGAAAGACCAAGGGGAATAAAAGAGCTCTGGGGACAGGCCAGGGGGGAGGCTTGGGTTGCACATCCCTACCCAGCAGCTCCTGCTGGCTCCACCAGCATCTCGCTGGAGCGGCTCAGGTGCTGCAGAGGAAATTGCTCCCCTGAGCTCCAGTGCTCCCCAGGGGTTGCAGGAGATGCTCTACCAGCCTCAGCAAGAAGATAAACAACTGGCAGCAGCTCACCGGCGGCAGGGAGCAAAGGGAGGGGGCTCTGCCTGCAGAAGGGAGGGCAGGAGAGCCTAGCCACCCCCTCTCCCCCCAAAACCGAGCACTTTGGGATGGGCAGCTGCTGTGTTACACCTCCTGCCATGAGCACAGAACACATCCCTGAGCCAAAGATGCTTTGTTTAATGCTGGGCTGGGTGCAGGGACCCCCCACCCCAGCGTGCAGCCATCCCTGTGGATGCAGCATCTCCACTTTCCTCCACAACCCCCACTGTGCCCTGTGCCTGGAGGGACACAGGTGTCCCCATCGGTCCCACCACATGTCCTGTGCTGCTCTCCTTGAGGAGCTTCAGCTCACACCTTGCCTGAGGGCAGGAAAGCCTTGGATGGAGGCTGCTGCTCCCCCCAGAGCAGAGCTGACCCCAGCACACTGGCCTTCTGCACCAGTAAACAAAGCCTGGGGTGGTTTCCCCTGAGGACTTCACCCTCCCCCAAATCCATTTCTCATCTCCCTCCCTTACCCCATCTCTATCTGGAGCATCACAGCCCCGGGAGCTGCTCTGGCAGGGCAGCAGGGAGGGAAATTTCCTGTCCAAAATGAAGGATCTCACTGGCATCCATGTACCCAGCCCAGCTGTGGGGCTCCCTGCCAAGCCCAGGGGAGGCAGTGGCAGTGGGGTGATCCATTGTCACAACACTGCAGAGGACATGCTGGGGTGCACCAGGGACCCAGCACCCCAAGGACACAGCCCCGGGGTGCTCAGCCAGCCTCAGACCATTGCCCAGCACCAGGCAGGCTCCATGGGAATTTGGGTTTGCTCATGCTGCCACAGATTGGCTCAGGCAGATTTCCCAAAGGGGGGTCCCAATCAACACCCCACCCCTCACTGTCCAGCTGAGGGAGCAGCCACCTCCCTTCCAACACCCCAGGGTTCCTGCAGCTGCTGGTGTCCCTGGCTCGTGGACATCCCAGAGCCACCCCAACTGCAAGCACAGCCCCATTTCACACACACCCCAAACACCACCCCCATCTTCAAGAGCATCACAAGCCACCACATCAGCACCCAGCAGCATGAGGACAGCCTGTCCCACCTCTGGAGCTGGGAAGTCTCCAGGATGGATGCTGCAGCAGCCGTGCCCTTGACTTCACCGGGCTGCAGAGCAGCATCAAGCTCCTGTGCCCACTGCTGAGGGATGCAGGGCCAGTGCCAAGCAGCACACAGGGTCCCTGGGACAGAAATAGCCCAACCCCAGCTGTCCTTCCCCCCCGCCATGCTGACACAGACAAGGGCAAACCCATCACAGACCCACATCGCTCTGCCCCAGCCTTATGCCCTTGGTGTCCCCTGGGTTCCACACACACACCACCCAGATGCTGCTTTAGCAAAGCACCCGAGCGCTGTGGGGAAGAGTGAGGGTGCAGACACACCTGCATTTGACCCAGGGAACAGGGTAATAGCCAGCACCCAGAAACTCAGGTGCCTGCAAGCAGAAGGCAGGCAGTGAGCTAAGCTTCCCAGTTATCTCACGGCAGCAACCTCGTTTCCCACCTGCACCCAGGGTCCAGCACCCACAGGGCTCAATAGCTGCTGGTTCCCAGCAGCAGGAGAGCCCTGCCTGGCCCAGCTGTGCACCCCACCAGCCCCCAAACTCAAGTTAGGTCTGCAGCAAAGGTAACTCCAACCCACAGAGTGTTCCTGAGCCTCTTCAGGGTCAGCCAACCTCCTGCCCCCTGAGATCCCTCCAGCATCTCACCCCATACTTCCTCACCACCAGAACCAGTTCCCCCTGTTAGGCGGCTTTACAGGGAGCTAAGCATCACCTCCCAAAGCAGCCCTGAGCACCCTCACTGCTGGGGAATCGGGGTCACCCCCCTGCCCAGCGTTACAGGGAGCTAAGCATCACCTCCCAAAGCAGCCCTGAGCACCCTCACTGCTGGGGAACCGGGGTCACCCCCCTGCCCAGCGTTACAGGGAGCTAAGCATCACCTCCCAAAGCAGCCCTGAGCACCCTCACTGCTGGGGAACCGGGGTCACCCCCCTGCCCAGCGTTACAGGGAGCTAAGCATCACCTCCCAAAGCAGCCCTGAGCACCCTCACTGCTGGGGAACCGGGGTCACCCCCCTGCCCAGCGTTACAGGGAGCTAAGCATCACCTCCCAAAGCAGCCCTGAGCACCCTCACTGCTGGGGAACCGGGGTCACCCCCCTGCCCAGCGTTACAGGGAGCTAAGCATCACCTCCCAAAGCAGCCCTGAGCACCCTCACTGCTGGGGAACCGGGGTCACCCCCCTGCCCAGCGTTACAGGGAGCTAAGCATCACCTCCCAAAGCAGCCCTGAGCACCCTCACTGCTGGGGAACCGGGGTCACCGCCCTGCCCAGCATTGTACCAAGCCCACAGCCCCATCCAGCATCCGGATGCAGAGCCTGGGTGAGCTGAAGGAGGCACCACTAGGGAGTCCATAAATCCAGCAAGAAAAATACACTCCCTGAAGGAGAAGAGCCTCAGCTGCACTGTCCCTGCCTGGGGACAGACCTACCCCACAGCAGCCTCACGCATCCCCACAAAGGTGGGAGCAGGCCGGGCTCCAGAATGGCTCACCACAGCCCAGCCACCCTGGCACAGGAGGGGATTTCAGGCTTCCCAGCATGAAGAAAAAAAAAAAAAGCACTGGGGGATGAATAAAGGAGGGTGATGCTCTTCCCCTACCTGCTGTCAGTCAAGAGAGCTGCTGGCAGCCAAGCGATCCCGCACGCATCCTGCGCAACCTCCATCTTAGGAAGCCGGCGGCGTGCCGGAGCAAGGTGACCCAAGATGCCTACTCCTGGCTGAATTATTCAGCAGCACTTGGAAAAGGTGAGTGGGGAGGGCATAAAACCCCCACCACCGACAACCACCCATCCCAACCCTCTTACCTGATGAGCTGGCGAGGCCGGCTGGCATCACCCAGCAGTCGGAATAATGAGGTCACCAAGCATCAGAGGCGCCTGTGCGCTGGGGCTGCCTCGCAGGGATGGGGATGGGAGGCTGGCAGCAGGGAAAGGGCTGAGATGGGGGAAAAAGGGGGAGGGAAGCACACAAGAGGCACACACAAAGCCCGAATTAAACCCCAGCCTTTCATCCCGGCTCCAGATGGGCCAGCAGCTGAGATGCAGGAGGGCGGCCCGAGCGGGGAGGATAATAGGGGCGGGTGGCAGCTGAGAGGGGGCTCCCCGGTCCCCTGTGAGGAGGAGAGGGGCTGTTCCCTGCACAGGGCATCACTTTGTTTAGATTTATAGCCAGCCTTCTGTGTTAAGGGAAGTCCCCCCAAAGCAGCCAGCTTGAGCGGACGGTGCAGGTTTTAGAACTGCTCAGAGTCCTTCCCCACAGCAGGCTTTATTTCTCTTCTCCCTACAGCCAGTGCTGGGGAGCAAAGCACTCAGGGGTGAGAACAGGAACCAGAGAATTATAGGGGTTGGAAGGGACCTCCAGAGCTCATCAGGTCCAACCCCCTGCCAAAGCAGGGTCCCTAGGACAGGGCACACAGGGCGGTGTCCAGACGGGGCTGGAATCTCTCCAGAGAAGGAGACTCCACACCCCCTGGGCAGCCTGGCCCAGGGCTCCCTCACCCTCACCGGGAAGAAGTTCTTCCCCATGTTGGTGTGGAACTCCCTGTGCTCCAACTTGAGCCCATCACCCCTTGTCCTGTCCCCACAGACACTGAGAAGAGGCTGCCCATGTCCCCCTGTGTCCCACAAGACTGGGGAGCAATGTGTCCTGTGTCCCACAAGACACAAGGGGAAATTGGTGCAAGGAAGTCTGCACCAGTATTTCTTTCCTTCATTTAAATCCACCCCCCACCCACTCCTGAGAGCCAGACACCCTTCGCAGCATACAACCCAGAGCCCCATATGACTCATTTCTCAGCTAAATTTAACTCATATATATATATATCAATTAGGCTTAAACAGTAATTACCACTTTGCATATTAAGCATCCAAAATCAATATCAACCTCCACGAAAGCTTGGAGGTTTTGAGGAAGCTCTGTCCAGATGCTCCATCACCAACTCTGTCCCAACCAGCTCGCTGCAGAAGGCAGTGGCCTCGAGTCAAGGAAAAGCAAGGAAAATACTCCTTCCATACTACTCTTGATGGCCTGGACTCAAAGGAGGGCCTGGTAATTAGGAGCAAGTAAGCGCTCAGCGGAGCAGCATCATCGTGTGGCCACCTCCAAAACGTGAGCACCCACTCCCCAAGGCGTTCAGCATAAAAGCAACTTGTCCTTCCCTCTGTGCTTGGGGACAACCAGGATGGTGCAACCTCAGATGGTAAAACCCACCAGGACCCCAGGTTTTAGTGGGGAACGGGGAAAGGGTTACAACGAGATGCCCATCAGCCATCAAAACCAGGTTGTGCTGGGAAGCCAGAGTTGGGGGTGTCTTATCTAACCCGTTATCTCCTAACGGACCATCTCATCCATCACTGCCGTGATTCACCACGTACACCCCAAAAACATCATCAGGGTGGCTCTGGAGCTCAGCCCACCCTGCAGCATCCCACCCCTGCTCGACCAGCATGGTTACACTGAGAAACCGAAGGAGAGGGGGGGGTAAGAGCCCCAAAAGGACAATGAAGCATCCAAACATCAGTAAATCACCCGACAGCATGCCTGGCTCTTCAAGGGTCACCACCAAAGTCAGCTTTACAGCTGGCGGTTCCTCCTCCCCATTGAGCACCCTCATAATTCTCTGGCTGCTTTGCACCTCAATGCCACCTCCCTCCACGCTCCCCAAAACACTCTCCACTCTGCCCAAACACTCCAAAGTTGGCAGAGAGAAAGAGATCCTGTTAACCAAAACCCCACTTCCAGATCAGCAAAGCCAGGAGTTGAGGGGGGAGGAAGGGAGGGAGGCGGGTGAACCCGGCATATAAAGCACCATAAATTTATGTAAAGAGCTTCAAAAGGAGCTGCAGAGGTTTGAATATTCACGCCAGGCCGGTATTTGCATTGTAATGGGGCCTTTCAATGAGCAGCCTTCCCCTCAATAAGGAAAAACAAAGCGCCCATCTGTTTTGATTTGGTAAATGGGGCTGGAGTTGCGCCCCTCACCCGCCGCCGCAGTAACTCGGGGAGCCCTGGGTGAGATAAAGCCCAAGGTAGAGGCACAAAGCTGATTATTTCAGAAGTAAACAAAGCGAGGCAGCAATTCATCCAGCGACAGCCTCGCACACGCCGGGAAATAATAAGGGATTCAGTAATTCCTTGGTAAATCCCTGCTGAGGTCTGTGCCCTGCGCCGGCTCTGATAAAGCCCGGGCGTGGGATACGGGGGTGATAACGCTGAGCATCCAGGGGACCAGGGCAGCGAGCATCTCGCCATCATCCTCACGCTTCGCTGAGTGATGGAGATGGGATAGAGGCACCCACCCAAACTGACACCCACTTGCCCGGTGAACCCAACATCCTCTTTGGGTTGAGGATTTGGGCTTTCCTGGCTCCCGGCCTCAGCATCATCCTTACCGGGATGCGCTGGAGGCGATGGGCCCACGGTCTGAGGCCAGACAAGAGATGCCGCCTTGCCAGCCCGGTGACAGCCGAGGCTTTGCAACCGACACAACCGCTCCCGTTAACTCCTCCGGCCGCAGCCCCGCGGCTCAGCCCGGCTGCGCCGGCCCCGGTCCCGCTCCCACCGCCGGCGCTTTGAGGACGGGATGGGGACGCACCCCAGGACGGGATGCCCTTGGCAGGAGGACGAGCAGCACCCGGCTCCGCTCTCCCCACCAGCGCCCAAAGGCCACTGCCGAAGGCCGCGGGGGCTTTCCGCTTGGCTCCCCACCCCCTCCTCCGGCAGGCACCTCAAACCCCCCCACCGCGCCCCGTCCCCAGCTCCCCCTCCCTCAGCATCCCCTCCCCTCGACCCCCGACCCCTTCCCTAAGCACCCACCTCTCCCGCCGCGCCCCTTCCCCGCCGCCCCGCACACGCGGCCGGCCGCACCGGGAAGGGAAGGGGCGGGATGCGCTCCGGTACCGCCCGCAGAGGAGGGACCGGCAGCGGCGGAGGCCGATGCCTTTCCCCGCCCCGGGAAGCTCGGTAATCTTCCCCCCTCACCACCCGCGGTGCTCGGCGGTCGCGGTGCCCCCCTTCCCGGGCTCACCCGGCGGTGCTGCCGGTGCTGGCTCCGGGCGCGGCGGAGCGGAGCGTTGCGGTGGGGAGCGGGGCAGGGGGGAGGCGCTGCGTTCAAATGCGGCGGCGTTTATTGGGCAGCGACTCGGGGGCGGCCCCGGGGCGGGGGGTGGAGGTTTGGGGGCGGGAGGGGGGATGGCCCGGCGGCCTTTGTGCGGTGGGGTGCAGCTGGCACCGCCCGGACCCGCCCCCCTCCTTCCTCCCCCCCGCCTGGCATCGGCAGCGTCCCGCATCGCGCGTGGGGTCCCGGTGGCATCACCGCGGTCCTTGATGTCCTACCGCCTGCTCCCCCTGCCCCTCCCCGGGTGGCATCAGCTCGGTTTCCGTCATCCTGCACCCCAGGGTGGCATCACCCCGGCTGTCCGCTGTCCTGCATCCTTGGGGACATGGCCCTGCGGCACCTCGTCACCCCCCAAAAAACAATAACACATCACCTGGGGTGCCTCGTGTCTGAACATCACGGCACCCTGCCACCCCGCTGCCCCCCGCCCTGGGGACACGGCACCCATCCAAGGGGGCTTTGGGGTTGGCACCCCCTCTGGGATCTCCCTGTGCTGAGGGAACCGCTCTGCATGTCATCCCTCATGGGTGACACCCAGCCCTCCACCTGCTCCAGCACCCACTCCAGCTCCTGTGCCCCACACTTGCTCTGGGTGGTGGGGGGAATACAACCAGGGCCTACCCTCTGCTATCCCATGAAGGGGCCTCCGGGGTGCTGACACACCGATCAGGGGCACGAAACCCAAACCCTCACTTAAACCTCACTTAAGCCTCATTAGAGGCCGGAGCTCAGTGCCAGACAGGGAGCCTGCAGTCCCCAAGGGCTGTGGCTTGTGGATTCTCTGGCAGCTAATAAGAGGTTCAGCTCACACTGCAGCCTCCTCTTACCCAACTGCATGGCCTCATTTCCCATCTTTTCCATGAAAACACCAGGGATGTAGTAATTTTCTTTAACCCTTTTCCAAGGCGAGACCGAAAAGGGATGGGGGGACTTGGTGGAGCTGAGCAGGTTCCCCCAACATCCAGCAATACCCTGCCCAGAGATGAGGGCCGTGTCCCCACACCAGAGAGGGGGGTAAGGTGACTTGGATGGGAAGGGGGGGGCTTGGTGAGAGGCTGTGCTGGACAGATGTCAGCAGCCACGGCTTTGTGCCGTGGGAGGGAGGGCTTTTTGTTTGGGTTTTTTAACATTTGCCATTTTTCTCCCAGCGCTTTCTTCTGCCCTGACACTTGCTGAGGGTTTTTCTTTCTCCCTCTCTTTCTCTCTTTCCGCATTTGCTTTTTCATCCCCGGTTCAAACACTTTTTCACCGTGTATTATGCTGAAGTTGAAACCATCTGGTGCTTTGTTTTGTTGCGAGCCCTGCGAGTGCCAGGACCTTTATCCCCCGCTCCTGTCACCCTCCTCCTCCTCCTCCTCCTCGCCACCACACTGCCGGTGCCTCACTAATCCAAGCAACAGCCCTGAAAAAACCCTCTGCCATCACCCAACAAAGCCACTCGCCCTATGTTTGCACGCATGCAGCCCCACGGGTGAGAGGGAACAGGCAGCACCATGTCCCCACATCCCCAGCCAGCCCAAGGGGACGTGCAGACCCCAAGCTCAGCAGTGCCAAGCCCTATCGCCTCAGTACAAATTCCTGACTCATTTTTAGGACCAGCTGTTAAGAAAGGCATCCTGATTTTTTTTTTTTCCCCCTTTTTTTTTTTTTCCCCCGGAGGAAGGCACGTTTCTATAGGAGCTGTGGAGCCTGGCCAGACATGGCCCCTTCCAGCCTATTTTTGGAGCCCCCCTTCCAGCAAGCAGCTGCATTTAAGGACGGCATTTGCAGCAACAGGCGTCTTGCAAGGGAGCTCAGCTCAGCGGAAGGAAACCTCTGCTCACCCCTGCCGTCACGTGTGATACACACCACAAAGTTAAGGAAAAAAAGGGGCAGAAGGGAAAAGCCAGGACAGCTGGACACGAGCTGCCTCCCACAGCCAGGCTGCACCCAGGGCCATGGCCCAGCTCAGGAGCTGGCAGGGAGCCACCCAAAAACAGGGTCAGCAGCTCTGGGTTGCCTGCACAGGCCGTGGGCACCCGGTCCCTGCAAACCCCCACCCAAGCAAGGTTCTTGCTGCCCCGTCACGCTTTTCCTTCCCATTTCCCCTGCACAATGGGGTGCTTTGTTCGGGCAGGGTGAGGAAAGGTCCGGCCACAGCCTTGGCAAGCTGGGGTGGGAAGAGGGGTGGGGGGAGCCAAGCGCCGTGGCTGCAGTCTCGGGGGGGGGGGGGGGTGTGTGTGTCTTATCCTGCTGTGCTGTGCTGGCTGAGGTGCCTGTAAACCCGGGTTCCCACTGGGCCAGGGGGAAATCAAGGCCATAAAATAGCAAAAAAAAAAAAAAAAAGCCAAAATAAAAAGCTATGAAACCACCAGTGGACAAAATAAACACGGGGGGCTCTGAGGGAAAGACACCATCGGGAAAACCAGCCGGAATCCCCCCTGCCTCACAGCTGGTGCAGGGGGAAGTCTGGAGTGAAATCAGCCTAAACTTGAATTATCTTCTTATTTTATTCCCCACAAAACAATGGCGAGCCGGGCTCAGCTGCAGCGGTGTCACAACTCCTCAGCTCATTGCTGCCATCGCACGTCCGGCCTCCGCTGTACAAGCTGCGTTTCCGCCACCGCTGCTTGGGCCTGATCCTGCAGAGCCTTCCTCCTGCTGCGGGGGTTCCTCCTGCTGCGGGGGGGCTGTGCTCGCCCCCTTCCTCTGCTGGGGGTGTTCCCCCGAGCCCAAGAGACCCTCATGTTTGCTGTGCTGGCTCCATTTATCACCAAGTAGTACTGGTGTGGCTGCTGCGGCCTGCTGCGTGCGGGGCAGCTGCCATCACACCATGCCGATCATCGCTGGGTCTTGCTGCCAAAATAAAGCCCCTTACTGCCAGCACCCTGCCCGGCCCCACGGGCAGCGATAACCCTGTGGGTGGTCTCCGCTGTCGCCTTCAAGGCAGCCTGCTGCCACGTGCCCCAGTGCCCACTGGGAGCGGGGGAGAATTGGAGGCGGAAGGAAAAGGCTCTTGTGTGGAAAACCAGCGGGATCTGCTGGTCACTTCTGCTGTCCTGTGCCCCTGTGGCACAGGAAGAGCAGCCGGTGGGTGGCTTGTGCCACCCTGCTGCAACACCTGCTGACGGCGGATGCGCATCCGCCTGCCCACAGGCCCTGGAGGTCCCGGTTTGGCCGGACCTGCTTGTCTTTGGATTTGCATTCGGTGCCTGGAGCAGACAGCATCCACAGGAGCCACACCAGTTCATGTAGCCGCACATGAGCACCTTGCTGAGACACCCCCCACCCCTCAAAAACCTGCCCTGTGTTGGGGGGAGAAGGACCTGGGGGTGTTGGGTGACTGCAGGCTGAACATGAGCCAGCAGTGTGCCCAGGGGGCCAAGGGGGCCAAGGGCATCCTGGCTTGTGTCAGACCAGCAGGTCCAGGGAGGTGATTGTGCCCCTGGACTGGACATTGGTGAGGCTGGACCTGGAGTGCTGGGTCCAGTTCTGGGCCCCTCACTCCAAGAAGGACATCGAGGGCCTGGAGTGTGTCCAGAGAAGGGCAACCAGGCTGGGGAAGGGGCTGGAGGGCAAATCCTCTGAGGAGCGGCTGAGGGAGCTGGGGGTGTTGAGCCTGGAGAAGAGGAGGCTGAGGGGAGACCTTCTCCCCACCTGCCCTGCCCTGCCAGGAGGGTGCAGAGAGGTGGGCGCTGGTCTCTTCAGCCAGGGGACAGGAGATAGGTAGAGAGACATGATTTAGCATAGGACAGGAACGGTTGGACTCGATGATCTTAAAGTTCTTTTCCAACCTTTTGGTTCTGTGATTCTGGGTGCTGGCTGCTGGAGGGGTGCAGGGCCACGTGCCCAGCTCCTGCTTCATCTCAGTAGCTTGTCCCACTGTCACATCCCACCTGGAGCTTGGCTAAAATGGCAGGAACAGCCCGGTGTGTTCTGTGAACTCAGGCAAAGCAGCATGGGGCTTGTTTCTGGGAGCAGGGGAAGCAAGAGCAGCTTGAAATTCCAGTACAGGCCGGCTGTTCCTCTGTGGAAAGATTTCCCCCTGCCTCTGCCCCTCCAGCAGCAGGGACACAGCCCGCTTGGCCTCAGCCCCATTGCCGAGAGCACAGCGGCGCAGGTGATGGCCCAGCCACCTGTGTGGGTGCTGGGCAGCACATCCCCCGACGCCCGGAGGAGCTGTGTGGGGAATTTGGGTGCAATAGGAGTATTTCTTTCCTGCTGGGAAGTCTCAGCCTGGGAACTTCTGGCTGACTCAGCCAGAGCTGCAGGCTGGAATTACACCACAGAACCCCAGACTGGTTTGGGTGGGCAGGGCCCTCAGACCCCCTCGCCCCCCGCCAGTGGCCCCCTGCCACGGGCAAGGGACACCCCTCAAGCCCAGGGTTCCCCAAGCCCCATCCAACCCGGAATTGAACCCTGCCAGGGATCCCAGGGCAGCCCCAGCGTAAGCTCAGGGGAACCAGCAGCAGGTTCCCGGGGGCTCCTTGTCACCACAAGGCTGGTTTTCCCGGCGCCTCACCGCGCTGCTGGCCCGGGGGCGTCCCTGGCCCGGCCCTTGGGGACAGGGGTTACGGCCCAGTTGGGAACCGTCGTGACCCCAGAGCCCGGGCAGGCCGCGGCCGCATTTGAGGCAGGACCACCGCTCTCGGTGCGCGCAGCCCCAGGCCGAGCTCCGCCCTCCCCGCCCCCGGCACCGCCGGCACCCGCGGCCCGGGCAGCGTGTGGGCGGTGGCGCGGAGGGGCGGGAGCGGGAAGGGCTTGGCACGGGGCGGGGCCTGCCGGCACGAGGGCGGCTGAGAGCGGGGGGAGGGGGGAGTGTGGGCGGGGCCTTTATGGGGCGGGGCGGGGCCTGGTAGGGCGTGGTCTGATGTGGGGCGGGGCCTGGCAGCGGGACCCGGGGTGGGGGCGTGGCCTGGCGGTGGGGCGGGGTTTGTTTGGGTCGTTGCCTGACGGCGGGGGCCGGGCCCGACGGCGCAGCGGTGACAGCGGCGGCGCTGTCAGTCGGCGGGGGCGATGCGGCGGCGTGGCGAGCGGGGTAGCGGTGCCGGTGATAGTCCCGGTCCCGGTCCCGGTCCCGGAGCCAGCGCCCAGGCAGAGGGCAAGGCCGGCGCAGCCCGGTGAGTACGTGAGGGCAGCCTGAGCTGCCGGGCCGGCGTGGTGGCGCTGCCGGGCGCCCGGCCGCGGTTCGGGACCGGGCAGCGCCGCTCCGCGCTCCCCGGGCCCGCCGTGCCCCTCCGCTCCGCGCTTCCCGGGCCCGCCGTGCCTCCCTTGCTCCGCGCTCCCCGGGCCCGCCGTGCCCCTCCGCTCCGCGCTCCCCGGGCCCGCCGTGCCCCCGTTGCTTCGCGCTCTCCGGGCCCACCGTGCCCCCCGCTCCGCGCTCCCCGGGCCCGCCGTGTCCCCCCTTGCTCCGCTTTCCCCGGGCCCGCCGTGCCCCCCCGTCCCCGCATCCCCTGTCGCCGCGCCGTGCCCACCCCCCGCCATCCCGCTCCATGCCGTGGCCACGCTCCGGTATGCCCGCGCCCGGCCGCCGTGGCACCGCGTGTGTCCCTGCCCGTGGCCGCGCCGCCGTGTCCCTGTGCCGCTGCCGTGTCCCCGCGTCGCCCGGGCCCGTTCCGTGGCCGCCGCCTCCTCCCCGCGGGCTGTGTCCCCATCCCCCCGTGCCGGTGGCCTGTCGCCGTGACCCTCGGTGGGTACATTCCCCCCTCTCGGCCCGGCCTGGGCCCGCCGGGTGTCACCCTCAGCGGGTGTTGCGCAAGAGTGGGTGTGAGCGCCTGCCCCTGCCCTTGCGTGTTGGGTGTAGACGGAGAGCAGCACCCAATAATTACCTGCAGCGACTGCTGCCCCTTGCTGCCAGGGCACAGAGGGTTCCCTCAGACCCTGGAGACCCCCTCTTAGGGGTCCTCAGGGCTTCACAGAGCTCCCCGTGGCTCCAGCATGGCTCATGCCACCCTTCATCCTCCCAGGAAGGATGCCAGTGCCTGGGATACTGTGTCCTCTTCCCTTGGCACTCCCTATTGCAGCCTGTTCTCAGGATCTTGCAGAGCTCCCCAGGCCAGGCAATGCGCTAAATCCGCTTCTGCAAGAGGGATGATAACCCCAAGGCACACACTGGCAGGGAGCAAGCTGCGCTTGGATGCCTATCAGAAACCTCTGCTCTAAATCCCCTGGCGCCCTGGACTAGTTTCCCCATCTCCTGGCCCTGTCAGCCCATGAGGGAACGCTGTGCAGGGCAATCCATGGCTCTAGACCTTCCCTTCCCCTTTGGAGGCTGGAGCCAGGGTCAGACGGTGGTTGTCTGCCCAGGGTGGCTGTGTGTGTTCCTCCAGGATGCTGTCGGAGGTGGTCCTGCTCCTCACCTGTGCTGGTGGCGCTGGGGAGCATCGCTATGGATTCTGGCTTGTCCCTCAGCGCTGAAGGCTCCCTGAGCTCTTTTCCCTTGTCCCTGAGGTTCTGGGTGCCAGGCGTGGGGACAGCTCCGCGTCCATGTCTCGCCAGCCACATCTTGGGGTGTTGCCACTGAGTATTGTTTGCTCCTTATTGCCGGTTTGGCTTGCAGCTCCCAGCCCTGGCACTTGCCCTGCCCTTCATCCCTGCTGGCCTCCCGTGGGAGGCTGCATGGGGCAGGATTGTGGCCTCTCGTGATGCTGTGTCACTGTGTGGCTGCTCTGACCCCTTGGCTCTATCTCCAAAAGCCAAACACAGCCCCAGCGTGGGGAACTGGTGGGGGGGACGACGGACGGGACGGGACACACAAACAGCAGCCTTGGGCCCTTGTGAGGGAAACGCTGCTGTATCCAACCATCACGACTGGGGTGGGAACGTGGACCCCGCTTCACCGAGCCCCAGATCCCTTGGGGTGGGAGGGGATGTGCTAATGGGGCGTCTGTCTTGCAGGAGCTGGCTGTCCTGGTGCCCCTCGCTGCGCACCCTCCTCCTGGACCTGCTGCTCATCTACATCTCCGTGCCCTTCCTCATCCGCCTCTTCCCCATCTTGCTCACCAAATTTGTCTTCCTCAACTTCTGTGAGTGCTCTGGGGCTGTCCCAGCTGGGAGAGACACTCCCAGGGATTCATCAGTCAGGGAATACAGAGGGAAAGGGGAAGGTGTCCCCCAAATCACAGGGTGGGGCAGCACCCAGCACCTGGGTGGCACCAGGACAGCACCCATCCAACCCCCCTACTTTGCCGTGGGCTTGCAGAGGAGGCACAGAGGGACCTTTCCTGATGTTTTGCAAGCTGTAATAACTCAGTGCTGCTGACCCTGTTTACTGCCTGAAGTTGCAAAACATCTGGGCACACACACACACAGCATCCATGGGGCTGGAAATCCAGGTGGGAGGAGGTAGCAGAGGGCTGCGCTTCCCAAACCAGCCATGGCACAGACCTTGGCTTCCAGGCAAGTGGTTGATTGCTCCAACCAGGAACAAGTTGCTTTGGAAAAGCACATAAAAGCAGCTGGGTAGGAGGGATCCTGGTTTTCCCTGGTGACAGCTGCGGTTTCTTCATCAGTGGCCTTCCCATTCTTCGTGGACCTTCGCCGTCCGGAGCTGCTGCTGAACAACACCATCAGCCTGTACCTCACCACCGAGCCAGGCATCACAGTTGGCATCTGGTGAGTTGGGGGCAGCCCCAGCACCCTGGGTGGACACAGGGTGTGTGGAGCCCCCGCTGCCCTGGGGTAACCCCTCTCCATCCCCTCCCAGGCACACAATACCAGGCAGCAGAGGGGCAGAGGCACAGGGCAAGGACCAGCGCTGGTATGAGGAGGCGCTTGCTGATGCTCACCCCGTGATCATCTACCTGCATGGCAATGGGGGGACCAGGTGAGTACAGGAGCACGGCTGTGGGGCTGGGATTGTGTGCCTGCCTCTCCCTGGGGAGGATGGGTATGGTGGTGGATGCTCGTGCTCAGCATCCCTGTGTGGGGTGAGAACTGACCCTGTGGGTGGAAGAAAGTCCCCCTGAAACATCAAAACCTACCCATCCCAGAGCATCCTGCTCTCCCCTCCTGGGAAAACATCACCCTGGTCCCTCACCTGGACTGGTGCTGGAGGGGAAGGTCCCCAAGCTGGTCCTGCCCTCGGGACAGGTTGGAGACCCCCTCCTTGAGCTCTAACCTCCCTTTCCCCGTCAGGGCCGCAAGCCACCGCATCCAGTTCTTGAAGGTAAGTGGTCCCATGTGTGGGAAACAGGGACCTGCCTGGGGTAAAGCTCACACTGACTCCAGGGACCCAAAAGGGGCCCTGGGCAGAGTGAGCCTGGCCATGCTGGGGGTTCTGGGGGTGAGTTCACCCCCCTGCCCCAGCACGTAACACAGTGCTGCTCCTCTGACAGACGATGGGGGCTGCTGACTTCCACATCCTGGCTCTTGACTACAGAGGTAAAGTCACCCCATCTTGAACCTGAGTGACCCCCCCATTGCTCCCCAGAGCTGGTCACCTCCTGGAGTGTGACTATGAGCCGTGTCCCTCACAGGCTATGGGGACTCCAGTGGGTACCCCACGGAGACTGGCTTCACCACAGATGTCCTGGCACTCTATGACTGGGTCAAAGCCCGGAGCGGGAACAGCAGCATCCTCTTCTGGGGACACTCCTTGGGGACGGGGTAGGTGTGGGGACAGGTGGGAGGGGAGATGCCCTATGGGTGTTGGCTGATGCTGGAACCCACAGCTGGTCCCCAGGCTGTGATGCTGCTGCCAGCCCGGTGCCACCCAAGGATGGACCAAGGGGTTGGAGCAGCTCTGTGGTGGAGGCACCTGCAAAGCAAAACCCAGCAGGTGGGGGGAAGCTCTGGGGGTGCTGTGCACCCCAGTGGGGCATTGTGGCTGCTCCCCCCACTGTCATGTCTCTTCTCACAGGATTGCCACGAATGTGGCGAGGAGACTGCAGGAGGAGCGAGGTAAGGGCTAGTGTGACTGTCCCCGTGGCTGTCCCCTGGGCTGTCCCCCATCCTAGGACTCTAGTCAGATTTTGGGGGCTGCAGAGGAGATAGGGAGCCCCATCACTCTCTGCTTGAGCATCAGGCTCAGCTCCTGCAGCAGGGACAAGGGGCTGTCCCCAGCCTCCTTAGCAGGATGGAGGCATCTTGGCTTCACAGCTGTTGCCAGGAACATGGCAGCAGTGGAAAGGGGGGTGGGGGGAGGACAGGCCTCCCTCAGCCACCCCTTCTCTCACCCTGCTCTGCCCTCAGGGGTCCAGGTTGATGCTGTCATCCTGGAGTCAGCCTACACCAACATCCGTGAGGCGGCCGCCCACATCCCCATCACCAAGGTGAACCCAGAGATGCTGCCTGCAGCAGCAATGGGTGGGGGGGCTCTGCCCGTGGGGTTCCCCCAGCCCTGGCAGCTCCTTCCCCCCTGCCAGGGGAAGGGTGTAGTAATCAAAGCCATGACTTGGCACCCCCCAACTCTCTCCCTGGCAGCCCTATCGTCAGTTCCCAGGTTTTGGCTACCTCATCCTGGACTCGCTGGCCTTGGGCAACATGTTCTTCTGCAATGATGAGAAGTGAGTGCCCAGAGGGGTGCACAGCTCTCCCTCAGGGGTGTGGGGAGCATGCTGGGACTACCTGGAGCCAAGGAGGGGTGGGTCAGGCACGTCCCAGCTCCATGGGGCTCTGTGCCCTCAGTTGTGTTTGCCCAGTTACTCATGCTTTACAAGTGGTGTTTTATTTGCATAACTTCTGCTGTCACCATTCCTGGTGAGTAAACTTCACAAGCCATGCTCTTTTTCTTGAACACCATGGGCCTGGGTCCCACCTCTGTGACAACACCACCCCCGCCCCAGTCACCCTGGCTAAAAGCCACCCAGTTCAGGGGGACTCCTGAAGCCAGATCACCCCAAATTATTAGTGTGATGGATGCTCCTGTGCCAGGGCATGGCCCCTGCAGCGCTCCAGCAGCTCAGTGTGGGTCTGAAGGGCCAGTGGGGGTCTTCGTAGAGGTGGGGGAGGCTCCCAAGGGGGGGTTGTCTGTCTGCTCTAGGGTGACTTGTGGGTGCTGTGCTTGCTTCCCACAGCGTGAAGGTGCTGGCCTGCCCACTCCTCATCCTGCATGCAGAAGATGATACTGTGCTGCCTGCGCAGCTGGGACGGAAGGTCAGAACTACCACCACCACCTCTGCAGGGGCTAAGCAAAGCTCAGTTTTGCTCCATGGGCTGGGTTTGGGGGAGGTGGCTGAAGGGAGCTGGCAAGCCCTTGAGCCCCAGGAGGTTTTGGGGTTCCCTGTGCACACCCTCAACTGGGCTTCCATTCCCCCCATGGCAGCTCTTCGAAACCGCACGCAGCACCTACAAGGACAAAACCAAGGTGAAGTTCATCACCTTCCCTGAAAAGCTGGGCCTGGGCCATGACTACATCTCCTTCAACCCAGAGCTGCCTGCCCTAGTCAAGTAAGTGCTGCTGAACCAGGGGGTGAGGAGGAAAGGAGCCTTGGTGTCCTGTGGACACTTCTTTCCCCCTGGCAGCCACACATGTCCCATCCCCAACCCCTGACATACTTGATGCCATCAATGTTTAAGCTTCACACACTCCTCATGGCCCTTGTCCTCAGATTGGGTGTGATGCCCTGGGGACACCTCCAGCCCCTCCGTGACTGGGGGCAGAGGCAGCTTTGCTCTGAGCTCAGCAGACAGGCCCTGGGGCAGTGACAGAGCATAAGGGTTATTGCATCTCCTTGCAGAGACTTCTTGAACATTAAGTGATGGTGGCTGCTGCAGGAAGCACCCCCAAGCACTCCTTCACCCACCCCCCAGGAGCCCCTCATGCACTGAGAACTGACTGCTGTATGTAATAAAGACTACTGAGACCCTTTCCCACATGCCCAGTGGCCCCAGGATGCTGCAGGATACTCAGGGCAGGGTGGGGGACACTGCTGTGAGCTGGGTGTTGCGTCTGGGGTGGGACGATGGAAGTGGTGACTGAGAGCATATCACATCACAGAATCACTGGGTTGGAAAAGACTTTTAAGATCATCAAGTCCAACCGTCCCTGTGCTGTGCTAAACCAGATCCCTGAGCACCTCATCTCCCCTCTGTTCAACACCCCCAGGGCTGGGGACTCAGCCCCCTCCCTGGGCAGCCTGGGCCACAGCCCCACAACTCTGCCAGGGAAGAACTTTGCCCTCCCAGCTGAGCTGAGCCTGCCCTGGCACAGCTTGAGCCCATTGGCCCTTGTCCCAGCTCCTGGCCCCTGGCTGAAGAGACCAGCGCCCACCTCTCTGCACCCTCCTGGCAGGGCAGGGGATGTGGGGAGAAGGTCTCCCCTCAGCCTCCTCTGCTCCAGGCTCAACACCCCCAGCTCCCTCAGCCGCTCCTCAGAGGATTTGCCCTCCAGCCCCTTCCCCAGCCTGGTTGCCCTTCTCTGGACACACTCCAGGCCCTCAATGTCCTTCTTGTAGTGAGGGGCCCAGAACTGGACCCAGCACTCGAGGTGCAGCCTCACCAGTGCCCAGTCCAGGAGCACAATCCCCTCCCCAGACCTACTGGCCACTATTTCTGACACAAGCCAGGATGCCCTTGGCTTTCCTGACCCCCTAGGCACACTGCTGGCTCATGTTCAGCCTGCAGTCACCCAACACCCCCAGGTCCTTCTCTACCTGACCCCTTTCCACCCCCTGCCCCAAGCCTGTAGCGCTGCCCTGGGGTTGTTGTGTCCCATGTCCATAGGATACGTGGCCCCAACTGCAAACACCCCCTGACCCCCCAGCACAGATCCCAAGCCCAGCTACAGCATCCCAGGGCTTAGCCAGCTGTGCTGCCCACCCCAGCAGCGCACCCTGGCTGCAGCAGCGTTGGTACAAGCAGGCCCAGGCCTTGAGTTTGGGCCTCAGCAAACAGCCCCTTGGACTCTAACGGCACTTTTATTTTTAGCACCTACGCAAGCAGGCGGGCAGGGCCGTGTCCCTGCCCACAGGGGACAGTTAGGGGATAAAAATCACCCCCCCACACACTTCCCCATCTGCAGGGCAGCCAGGCGCAGCAGGGCAGGGCCTAGACAGCAGAGACAGTTTTACAGCGCACGTGCTGGTGGGCAGCGGGTCCCTGTCCCTACGCTGCTGTCCCGTTGGGGGTCTTGTCCTCAGCCGTGTCCCGGGGCTCGTTGGGTGGTGGGATCTTCAGGTCAGAGGGCTCCACCTGCCAGATGTCCCGGGCATACTCCTTGATGGTGCGGTCACTGGAGAACTTACCAGCTGCTGCGATGTTCCTGATGACCATCTTGGTCCATGCCTTGGCGTTCTAGCAGGAGAGCGGTGGGACAGTGCAGACAGAGCCTTGTGGTGATGGGCACCACGCTGACCCCCCCAAAACAACCCCCTGCAGCAGCACAGCCCCCTCCCCACCAGGAATCCAACCACATGAACAGCCCCGCCAGACCCCTTCTCCAGGCTGGGATGTGCCCCCAGGCTGGTACTCACCAGGTACAGCTCGCTGACCTTCTCCTGGCATTTGACATAAGCCTCATAGTCTGCAAAAACTTTAAACCTAGAGCAGCAGAGAAAGGGGGGAGGGTGTCAGTGCCAGCAGAGATGTGGGGTGGGAGCACAGGGTGGGCTGGTGGCTTCAGAGCATGGGGCTCAAGCTGCCAGGTCCAACACAAATGGCTCAAAAAGTCATCCCACAGGCTCTGCAGCATAGGCTGGACACAGATCCTGAGGTGGGACATGCTGCATCAGCTCACCAGGAGAGTACTTCCCCCATTCCTACAGCCCTTGGCAGCTTAGTGTTCCAGGCAGGAAAGCCCTTGAGATGCCTAAAAGCATCTACCAGCCAGTGAGGGCTGCCCACCTCAATGTCCCCAGGGCTTTAATGTGGCAGCAGGCACCTCAGGAGGTTTCTGTACCCCTAAAGCATAAACTGCTCTTCCACACACACATCAGGGCCAGAAAATGGGATGTTATCGGGCAGAGGGTGGGTGGGTGGTGCTGGGGGAGGGGGCTGCTCTGCACAGGGAGGTTGGTGGAGAGATCCAGGAGATGGATAGCATCCCAAGCCTCACCGGTCATGGTGGAAGAGCATGTTGACCACATCTTTGAAGAGGTCAGGCTCCTTGGGGGAGAAGAAGCCGCTCTTGATCTGGTCAATGGCTTGCTTCAGCTCAGGGAGCCGGCTGTAGTACTCCTGGGCGTTGTACCTGGTGGGGGGGAAGGGCTGATATGAGATGGAGCCAGTCCAGGCGCCTTCAGTGACACTCCCACAGCACCCCTAGCCCTCACCCTTCCTTGTCCAGCTCCGTGACATCCTCCACCCTCATGCCAAAGATGAACAGGTTTTCTTCTCCAGCCTCCTCAGCCATTTCCACGTTGGCTCCATCCATGGTGCCGATGGTCAGAGCCCCGTTCAACATGAACTTCATGTTCCCCGTGCCCGATGCCTCGGTGCCTGCTGTGGAGATCTGCTCTGACAAGTCAGTAGCAGGGATCACTGCCAACAACACAAAGACACAAGGGGTTCATGGTGACCAGCTCTGGGTTTGCAGCATGCTAACGGACATTAGATCTGCCATCTCGCAGTGATGGAGCTGTGGACTGGGGGACAGACACAAGACTGATGTCCCCCTTCTCACTGCCCTGTGCTGGCTGCGTAGCAATAGGATAAGGGGTGATGGTTTAGAGTAAGGAGGGCAGGTTTAGATGAGACATTAGGAAGAAGTTCTTCCCTCTCAGGGTGGTGAGACACTGGCACAGGTTGCCCAGAGAGGTGGTGGAGGCTCCATCTCTGGAGACATCCAAGGTCAGGTTTGATGGGGCTCTGAGCGCCCTGCTCTAGTGAAGATGTCCCTGCTCACTGCAGGGGTGGGACTAGATGGGCTCTGAAGGTCCCTCCCAACCTAATGCATCCTGTGACTGTACCTTTCTCTGCCAGCGAGACCCTGTAGTTCTCCAGGAAGATGACCTTCAGCTTGTTCCCCACAACAGGGTCGTTGTTGACCACCTGAGCCACAGCGTTAATGAGCTTGATGATCATTTTAGCCATGTGATAGCCCGGGGCAGCCTAGGAGAGAAGCCCCAGGTGAGGCAGGCAAGGAGCACCCAGCTCCCAGGTGCCCAAGGAAGCCCCTCAGCCCTGCTCTTATCCCTCATCCGACTCCTGGGTTGCACCACCAGGTTTTTAGAGGCTTGTGTGACCTTTGCTTGGGTTGAAGCCAGCAAGTGCTTCCCTCCAAGGGCTTTGGAGGCACGACCCCATGAGAACATCCCCACCCAAATCCCATAGGGCATTTTCAAGGACTCCCTCCAAAATGTCCAGACCTCCTGACCCAACTTACCTTGCCCTCAGCGATAGCTGTCCTGACCTAACTTACCTTGCCCCCGATGATCACTGTCCTGGGCACAAAGAGCATGGTGGGATCCCTCCTGATACCTGGAGAAGACAACAGCATGGCATCACCCTCTGTTGTAGCTGCAGCCCCAGGGGATGGGGATGCTGGTGCACCCCCGGGACAGCCGGTCCCTTACGGTTGTACATGGTGATGATGTGCAGGCAGTTCATCAGCTGCCTCTTGTACTCGTGGATCCTCTTGACGTGCACGTCAAACATGGAGGACGGGTTGATCTTCACTTTGTACTCCTTCTCCAGGTACAGCGCGAACTTCACCTTGTTCTCCTGTGTGAGGGCAGCGAGCGCCTCAGCCCCCAGGCCGCATCGTCCCCTCCCAACCCCAGGCCGTGCCCTCACCTCCCCTCACCTGCTTCACTTTGGCAACCTCTCGGATGAAGAGGTCATCGTCCACGAACTCGTGCAGCTTCGTCAGCTGGCTCAGGTCCCGCACATAGTCCTCTCCTATTTTCTAGGGGGGGAGGGAGCACAGGCACACGCTGACCCTGAGGCGAGGGCGGGCGCCATCTTGGGCCGCGCTGCTCCCGCCCAGCAAAGCCAGCGGCGCTCAGAAAGGGGATGAGATATAACCAGTTAAACCCCGTTTAACTGCTGGGACTAAAGGTTGGAGCGGTGTCCCTGGGGTTGGGGAGAAATAGGGTGCTCCCCCCTCACCCCGTTACCTCTGCGATGAGCTCCGCCAGCCCCGGGTTGCAGAGCAGCAGCCAGCGGCGTGGGGTGATGCCGTTGGTCTTGTTCTGGAATTTCTCTGGCTCCAGCTCTGCAAAGTCCTCAAAGCTGTGAGGAGGAGGAGGAGGGTACGGATCACACCACCGTTCCCGAAGCTGTGGGTGATCCCCCAACCATCTCCCCTCCTCCCCACGCTTACACTTGGGTCCTGACTATTTCGGAGTGGATCTTTGCCACGCCATTGACGGCGTGGGAGCCGACGATGCAGAGGTGGGCCATGTTGATCCTCTTGGTGCCTCCTTCCTCTATCAGGGACATCCTCCGCAGCCGGTCCACGTCATTAGGGAAGAGGGACGCGATGTGCTGCGGGGTGGGAGGCGGTGAGAGGCGTTGGTGTTTTGGGATGTCCTGCCTGATGGCTCCCGAGGAGGCCCCCCAGCAGTGCCCCCCAGGTACATAACACCAGCCAGAGTGGTGGCCTTTAGCACAGAGTGATGGTGCAACCCCCTCCCAAAGGGTTCCCCTCCCCAGCACAGATGTTTATGGACAGAAGGACCCCCCAAGACCCTTCTCAGAGAGGGTTTACGAGGACATACTCAGCCAGAAAGGCTGCTTCGGTAAAAGCACTGTGCTGCCAGACCAGGAGGCCACACCATCTCATCTCCCCTGTAACCCAACCTCATCCCTTCCCAGGATCACAGAATCACAGGGTTGGAAAAGCCCTTTAAGATCATGGAGTCCAACTGTCCCTGTCCTGTGCTAAACCAGATCCCTAAGCACCTCATCTCCCCTCTGTTCAACACCCCCAGGGCTGGGGACTCAGCCCCCTCCCTGGGCAGCCTGGGCCAGGCCCTGACAACTCTGCCAGGGAAGAACTTTGCCCTCCCAGCTGAGCTGAGCCTGCCCTGGCACAGCTTGAGCCCATTGCCCCTTGTCCCAGCTCCTGGCCCCTGGCTGAAGAGACCAGCGCCCACCTCTCTGCACCCTCCTGGCAGGGCAGGGCAGGTGGGGAGAAGGTCTCCCCTCAGCCTCCTCTTCTCCAGGCTCAACACCCCCAGCTGCTCCTCAGAGGATTTGCCCTCCAGCCCCTTCCCCAGCCTGGTTGCCCTTCTCTGGACACACTCCAGGCCCTCAATGTCCTTCTTGGAGTGAGGGGCCCAGAACTAGACCCAGCACTCCAGGTGCAGCCTCCCCAGTGCCCAGTCCAGGGGCACAATCCCTGCCCTGGCCCTGCTGCCACGCTGGGTCTGACACAAGCCAGGATGCTGTTGGCCTCCTTGGCCACCTGGGCACACTGCTGGCTCACACTGGATGCACGTTGCATTCCAGGAGCAAAGAAATGCTGACAGGGAAGTCCCTGAGACTGTGGGCAAAGCCTTGCCAACACCCTCTGACTGCAGGACAGCAACACGCCGGTGGAACAGGGCTTTCCTCCACACCAACCTCTCAAAATAGCTGCCAGACCTTCCCCCCACACTCCCAACATCACCGGTTTGTGCACCCCCTTATCCTGACAGCCCAACACATGCCATCCCTGGCCCCCTCTCTGGGGGGCTGCCTTGAAGCACTTACATCCAGATGTCTCTGGTTGATCTCGTAGATGATCTGCAGGTGTCTGGGGAGCAGCTTCTCTACCAGGTCCACTGGCCAGCGCTCCAGAGCTTCGGGGAGCACTGTGTGGTTGGTGTAGGCGAAAGTCCTCTTGGTGATGTCCCAGGCCTGCCAGGGGGTGGGAAGAGCCAGCACTGAGTGGTGAGGGTGGAGGTGATGCTGGGTAGGTGCCAGCACCCACACATGGTCATCCCACCATGGCCGAGCTCACTCCTCCAAGCCCATAGTGGTTAACCCCAACCTGACTGCTCCACATCCCTCCCCAGCCCACCAGCGACTACAAAACTGGTTCGCCAACACCTCTGCCATGGGTGGGTGGGTGGGTGCAAGCAGAGGGGACCCAGAGCAGCTGTCCCTACCTTGTTCCACGGCAGCTTCTCGATGTCCACGAAAATCCTCATCAGCTCAGGGATGGCCATGGCAGGGTGCGTGTCGTTCAGCTGGATGGCGACCTGTGGGGAGAGCAGGGGTGGCAGGTGGGGACATGTGGGCATCCCACTGCCTGAGCCAGCCAGGCACAGGCACCCATGGAGGGGCCACAACGCCTCCAGCCCTGGGTGTGCATCTGGGAGGTGCTCCCCCCGGGCAAGAGCAGCCCCGGGGTCATACCTGGTCAGGGAAGGAATCGAACACGGTTCGGACGCTGTCCGTGCTCCCGAACTTGGATGCTTTGAAGCGGCGTATGATGTCCTGGAGGGTGGCAGCCACAACGAAGTACTCCTGCTTCAGCCGCAGCTCCTTCCCCTCAAAGAACTGCAAGCAGAGAAGCAGGATGCTGCAGGATGGCACCACACCACCCAGACATACCTGTGCTGGAGGAGCTGTGTCTTCCCAGAGCTCCCCACCATGGGGCATCCATGCCAGCACACATCCACCCCACGGCCCAGGCAGCAGCTCCCACCCCAACACCTTGCTTCCCACATTTCAACATGGGATTTGGAGATGTGCTGCTACAACTGGAGGTTTAAACCCACCCCCCTTGCCCTGAGCATCACCAAATCCTGCTCTCCCTGATCTGAGAGTTTCAGCCACAAGGAAAGGTACTGGGGTGGTGGGAAGGGGAGCCAGGGGAGCCGTGACACCTAGGAGCTCCTTGGCCATCCCTACCACAGAGATCCCCCTCCCCACATCCTGACTCACGTTGTCGTTAGGGTAGAGGACACGGGAGATGTTCTCCGCCAAGTTTCTGTCCAGCACGGCCTGGATGTAGTCTCCAACGTTGACTGGGGAGGAGCAGAGGGATACAGTGGGCACGGGTCTTCCCCCCTACACCCCACCCCACACGGGGCACCCTGCCAGCACCCACTTACAGTCCCGCAGGTTGAAGTCGTTGGGTGCCCGAGCCGACCACAGGCGCATGGTGTTGACGGTGTTGTTCATGTACCCAGGCACAGGGGTATCGTAGGGCAGTGCCAGCACCACCTAGGACATTGGCAGGGCAGCTGGGCACCCCCCCCAACCCCACCAGCCCCCTCCCATCCCGCAGACAGCACCGACTTCAGGGCAGCATCCACCCCTTCATGAGGGTGCGTGCATGGGGGTGTGCTCAGGATCCCTAGGGACACCCCAGCTCACTCAGCAGCTGGTGGGTGCCAGGAGCGCTCAGGGGCTGGGCTGGTGAGGGGCTGTGCTCGCTGGGCACAGCGCTGCTGGAGATGCTTTTGGGAACCCCAGAGGTTGGCTGGCTACGGCTGGGAAGCAGGAAGACCCATCCCCATTCCTACAGCCACCTCCTTCCCCATCTTCTCCATCGCTGCCAGAGTAACCTTCCCCGGCAGGGTTGCTGGTGGGACCCGTGCCCATGGCAGGACCAGCCCCCCAAGGCTGCACCCCAGCCCGTACCTGGGTGTCGACCCACTTGGCGCCGGCGGCAGTGTGCTCCACCCGGCCGTAGAAGTGCACGGGCAGCATGTACTCAGGCCGGGCTTTCTCCCAGGGGTTGCCATGCCTGAGCCAGTCGTCAGCTTCTTCCACCTGCCCAAGGGAACAAGAGCAGTGACAAGGCCACCCACCCTAGGGGCCTCGCTGGGTCACAGCCTGAGATGTGGGGAGGGTGGCCAGGAAGGAGTCCAGCCGCTCAAGGCGATGGGATGCTTTGGAGTCTACCCTAAACCCACATTTCCATCCCTCAGGCTGAGCCTGGAGCTCCTCACCCATCACCCTGAACCTTAGGGTGTCCCTGACAGCGGGGTGATGGGATCTGGTTGGATCTGGCCTCCCCCAGCTTCCCCACACCCCAGCAAAACCATCCCTATCCCACCAGGACCTGGGATGTGACTTCTCCATCCCAGCCCGCTCCACACAGCATCTCTCGTGGGGGTGCCGGGGGTGCTGCACCCAAAAACTCCTAAGGAGAGCACCCCACAAGCCCCTGCGAGGATGCATGGAGCAGGAGGTGGCTGCGGCTCCATGCAGGAGGAGCAGGAGAGGTGGAAGCACCGACCTCACAGCTCCCACCATGGCCCCAGACAGGAGCCCTGCTCCCGCCACGGGCCCGGCTCGCATCCCGCTCCCCAGGCAGGCATCTGTGCAAACCCAGCTCAGGAGGAGAGGATGTCACGCTGACACCAAACAGCTTCCTGTTAATTAACGGGGTGTGCTGCAAGAGGGATCTGCTCTGCTCCACGCTGCCACACCCAGACACTAACGGCCTTGAGCAGGAACCCTATCATCAGGCTGATCCCCAGCTCTGCGTGCTGGAGCCAGCTGGGATGAAAGGTGGGATGCTACCTGCTCATACTGGTCTGAGAGGTTAAACTGGTTGGAGAAAGTGTCTGACAAGTTTTAGGTACCACAGCACCAGCTCCAGACTGTACATCCTGATCCAATGGGATCATGGGGTGTATCAGGAGTGTGGGCAGCAGGTGACAGGAGGGGATCCTCCCCTCTGCTCTGCCCTGCTCAGGCCCCACCTGGAGTGTTGTGTCCAGTGCTGGGCTCCCTGGGATCAAAAGGACAGGGATCTCCTGGAGAGAGTCCAGAGGAGGCTCTGGAGATGCTGAAGGGCCTGGAGCATCTCCCCTGTGAGGAAAGGCTGAGGGAGCTGGGGCTGTTCAGCCTGGAGAGAAGCAGCCTGAGGGGGGATCTGATCACTGGGGATCAATAGCTGAAGGGTGGGACACAGGGGACATGGGCAGCCCCTTCTCAGTGTCTGTGGGGACAGGACAAGGGGCGCTGGGCTCAAGTTGGAGCACAGGGAGTTCCACATCAATCTGGGGAAGAACTTCTTCCCAGTGAGGGTGAGGGAGCCCTGGGCCAGGCTGCCCAGGGGGTGTGGAGTCTCCTTCTCTGGAGAGATTCCAGCCCCGTCTGGACACCGCCCTGTGTGCCCTGTCCTAGGGACCCTGCTTTGGCAGGGGGTTGGACCTGATGAGCTCTGGAGGGCCCTTCCAACCCCTGCAATTCTGTGATCTAATCCTGACCTAAGGGAAGGGCTGGACTGGGGGCTCTGGCTGGGGAAGGTGAAGGTCACCTGCCTCTGTCCATACCTGCCACCCATCCCGGATCTTCTGGTTGAAGATGCCATACTCGTAGCGGATGCCGTAGCCGTAGGCTGCCAGCCCCAGTGTCGCCATGGAATCCAGGAAGCAGGCTGCCAGGGAGAGCAGGGAGTGGTGAGCTGTGCTCCCTGGGGTGGCTGGGAGCCCCGGGGCACTGCAGCTCCTGCTACCCAGGGTGCAGCTGATGGCACAAGGCGGGGCCAGCAGCCACCCCTTGCTTGCCAGCCACCCACTCACCCCGTGCACAGAAAGCCTGGGGCAATAACTGCCCTCACTCTGGGTTTGGATACCCCCTGCAGCAGATGGGCTGTGCTCCACCACCCAGCAAGACCAATTCGGGGGGGGGGGTGTGGGGAGGGAGGGGTGTCACTCACCAGCAAGCCTGCCCAGACCACCGTTGCCAAGACCAGCATCCTCCTCAATTTCCTCCAGCTCTTCCATGTCCAGCCCAAGCTACAGAGGGGAAGGAGAAGGTGATGGGATGGGGACTCTGAGCATCCAGCCCCACGGAGGGGAGGCACTGCTGGCACCCCAGGTAGGCTCTGGGAGGGCGGAAAGGCAATGGGCCCTGCCAGAGGGGCATTGATCTGCACCCAAAAACATCTCTTCTGCTGCTCTGTGGCATGGCCAGGACCAGCTCTGGCCTTCACAAGGGACACCAGTGCCCTGACTGGGACATTTATTCCCTTCCACAGGGAAATGGAAACTCTCCAGCCCCGGGATGCTGTGGGAAGGTGGTGCTTTGCCTATGCAAAACTCCCCGGGAAGCAAGAGGACACCTTGCCAGGGCTAAGCCATCTTCTCCCATGGAAACCCCTTGGCCCCATGGCACAGCAAGTGGGGACAGCCCCAGTCCCATGGCCACCCACACAGGGCCCTGTGCTGCTCGCCTTCTCCCAAAGCAGCCGGTCACAGAGATTGGAAAAGACCTTTAAGCTCCTGGAGTCCAACCGTCCCTGTGCTGTGCTAAACCATATCCCTGAGCACCTCATCTCCCCTCTGTTCAACACCCCCAGGGCTGGGGACTCAGTCCCCTCCCTGGGCAGCCTGGGCCAGGCCCTGACAACTCTGCCAGGGAAGAACTTTGCCCTCCCAGCTGAGCTGAGCCTGCCCTGGCACAGCTTGAGCCCATTGCCCCTTGTCCCAGCTCCTGGCCCCTGGCTGAAGAGACCAGCGCCCACCTCTCTGCACCCTCCTGGCAGGGCAGGGGAGGTGGGGAGAAGGTCTCCCCTCAGCCTCCTCTTCTCCAGGCTCAACACCCCCAGCTGCTCCTCAGAGGATTTGCCCTCCAGCCCCTTCCACTGTCCCACAGACATCCCTGGGAGCTGGAGAGCACAGAGCGCTTCCATCCCTGGTCCTCACTGACCCCCTTCCCGGGATGCTCACCTGGTAGATAGCTTCATCACAGGCGTTCTGAAGGCCCAGGTTGATCATGGTGTTCTGCAGCGTCCGCCCCATGTAAAACTCCAGGGAGAGGTAGTAGATCCTCTGAAAGACAAAACAACCCCCCTGTCACCTTCTCCAGGGATGGATGAAGCTTCCCAGGGACCCCAGCACCCAAAACAGGGCGTTACCTTGGAGCAAGAAGAGAAAGCCTGGCTCTCACCAGAGCAGGGTGGTTGACACCAGGATGCTGAGGGCTCCTCAGAGGTGGCTGTGCTCTGCAGCCCCCAGCCCTACTCCCCCCACCACGGGTATCGCCCAAGCCGGGATGCGGGTACCGCTGCGGCGCTGTCTTTGGACAAGCCCCAGCGCCCTGTCTGAGAGCAGGGCCAGGGCCAGGATGGTCCCTCTGAGCAGGCAGGCAGGTGCCTGGGCAGTACAAAGTTCAACTTTAAAGAGGAGACATTTCCCAACGCTCCCCCTGAGCTGGGCACATGCGGCCATGGGGACACCAGCTTCCTCTGCCGTGCCCAGGGAGGGATGGGGGGGGGAGGGCACAGCATGCTCTCACCTCCCCTCTCACCCCCACGCTGGGTGCAGGGTGCAGCCAGGAAGGCAGAGGCTTGTGTAAGGCGCTCGCCTACCGCAGGTTTTAAGGAAGGATTTAGGCTGGAGGAAGTCGCTGACTTGACAGGTTCCACCCCCAGCCCCCCATCTCCCCTCCCCAGGACCTATGTAGGGTCAGGCTGGGGATGCACGGAGGGGGGCAGGATGGTTTGGGCTTACTGGTTTGCTCCTGAGGCAGCGATACTGGGCGGAGGGGAGCCAGCTAAGCATCCCAAACACCCTCAAGCTACCCACCACGGGCTGAGGGCTGAGCTAGCACTGGCACAGCCCCAGCCAGACGCTCCCAGGGAGGAAATCGAATCCGACAGCCCCGTCCAGGTGTCAGGAGGGGATTTACCCCTTAATCCCCCCTCCAGCAGCCAGAGCCCCTCTCTCCCTGCAAGCCAGGGCAGCCTGGAAACTCCTGAGCAAACCGCATCTTCCCTCTGCGGTGCAGATCAGGCTTTGGGGGGTCGGGGAGGGGTGGGGGTGCGTTTAAACCCCTCAATGGCTTCATCCCAGGGGGCTTCGCAGCGTCCCCATGCCCAGCGCCCAGCCAAGCTGGGCTCTGTTTGTTTTGCAAAGGACAGTGGCCTCGCTTGGTAAAGTCCAGTCCCCACGCTGGGCAAGGTTAAGGGGAACGGCCCAAAACACAACAACTACCCCCCTCCCCGCCACACACACCCCCCTGCCCCTCTATTTCCTTGTAGCGTGCTCGCAGAGCAAAGGGGGGGTGCAGCCAAGGGGGGGGGGAAATCATCACACCACCCCCCCAGCTATAATTTGGGGTGTTGGGAAAGGCAATGGGGGGGGGGGGGAGTTTGTGGGGGTGTCCCACCATCCTTCACCCCCCACTATAATTTGGGATGTTAGGAAAGGCAAAGGGAGGGGGGGGTGTCCCACCATCCTTCACCCCCCACTATAATTTGGGATGTTAGGAAAGGCAAAGGGGGGGTGTGGGGGGGTCCCACCATCCTTCACCCCCCACTATAATTTGGGATGTTAGGAAAGGCAAAGGGGGTGGGTGTGGGGGGGTCCCACCATCCTTCACCCCCACTCATAATTTGGGATGTTGGGAAAGGCAAAGGGGGTGGGTTTGTGGGGGGGTCCCACCATCCTTCACCCCCACCCCTAAATATAAATTGGGGTGTTGGGAAAGGCAGGGGGCGGGCAGTTTGTGGGGGGGGTGTCCCACCATCCTTCACCCCCACCCCTAAATATAAATTGGGGTGTTGGGAAAGGCAAGAGGGAGGGGGTGTCCCACCATCCTTCACCCCCCACTATAATTTGGGATGTTAGGAAAGGCAAAGGGGGGGTGTGGGGGGTCCCACCATCCTTCACCCCCCACTATAATTTGGGATGTTAGGAAAGGCAAAGGGGGTGGGTGTGTGGGGGGGTCCCACCATCCTTCACTCCTACCCATGATTTGGGGCATTGGGAAAGGCAAGGGGGGGAGTTTGTGGGGGGGTCCCACCATCCTTCACCCCCACCCCTAGCTATAATTTGGGGCATTGGGAAAGGTAAGGGGGAGGGGGAGTTTGTGTGTGTGTGTGTGGGTCCCATATCCTTCACCCCCAGTATAATTTGGGATGTTAGGAAAGGCAAGGGGGAGGAGTTTGGGGGGGGGGGGGTCCCACCATCCTTCACCCCCCACTATAATTTGGGATGTTAGGAAAGGCAAGGGGGAGTGTGTGTGGGGGGGTCCCACCATCCTTCACCCCTACCCAGGATTTGGGATGTTGGGAAAGGCAATGGGGGGGAGTTTGTGGGGGGTCCCACCATCCTTCACCCCTCACTACACTTGGGTGTTGAAAGGCAAAGGGGGTGGGGGGGGTCCCCCATCCCCCCCTCCCGTAGCTATAATTTGGGCGTTGGGAAGGTAGGGGAAGGAGAGTTGGGGGACCCCCATCCTCGCCCGCTCCCCGATGTCCCAGCCCGCTCCCCCCAGCATCCCCCGCCCCGGCTCCCACCTTGGGATCCTTCTCATAGTAGTACTGCTGGGTGCGGATCCAGCGCCCCACCAGGTGGTCCCGCACGGTGTGGGCCAGGGCGAAGTAGTAGTCGCGGGGGTGGCCACGTTCCGGTCCTTGACCAGGGTGAAGTGGAGGTGCCGGTTGAAGCCCCTCTTGAGCTCGGCCACGCTCTCGGCTCCCACGATCCCGCGGATGCTGATCTGCTTTCGCCGCTCCTGGTCCGAGAGAGGCCGCGACATCCCGGACGGGGCTGCGGGGATGGGGGGACACGGAGAGGGGAGGGGGGGGGTGGGTGTGGGACACCCCCGGGGATGAGCTACCGGCTGGGCCGGGCCGCTGCCGCTCCGGGAGGGGACGGGACGGGAAGGGACGGAGAGGGAGGGGAGGGGACGGGCCACCGCCACGGGCCACCCACTCGCGGGGAGGGGAGCGGAGGGGAAGGGAGGGGACGGGCCGGCACCTCCCGGGGCTGCGCAAGGGGCGGCCCCAAGGATCGCTCCCCCTTCCCCCGTGGGGGGTGCAGAGGGAGGTGCAAGAGGGGGAGCTGGGGGTTGCGGAGGGGGGTGCGAGGGGGGGGACCTGGGGGGTACAGAGGGGGGTGCGAGGGAGGGACCTGGGGGGTGCAGAGGGGGGTGCAAGAGGGGGGACCTGGGGGTTGCAGAGGGGGGTGCGAGGGGGGAACCTGGGGGGTACAGAGGGAGGACCTGGGGGGTGCAGAGGGGGGTGCGAGGGAGGGGAACCTGGGGGGTACAGAGGGGGGACCTGGGGGGCGCAGAGGGGTGTGCGAGGGGGAGGACCTGGGGGGTGCAGAGGGGTGTGCGAGGGGGAGGACCTGGGGGGTACAGAGGGGGGACCTGGGGGGTGCAGAGGGGTGTGCGAGGGGGGGACCTGGGGGGTGCAGAGGGGTGTGCGAGGGGGGGACCTGGGGGGTGCAGAGGGGTGTGCGAGGGGGGGGGACGTGGGGGATGCAGAGGAGGGACCTGGGGGGTGCAGAGGGGTGTGCGAGGGGGAGGACCTGGGGGGTACAGAGGGGGGACCTGGGGGGTGCAGAGGGGTGTGCGAGGGGGGGGACCTGGGGGGTACAGAGGGAGGACCTGGGGGGTGCAGAGGGGTGTGCGTGGGGGGGAACCTGGGGGACGCAGAGGGGTGTGCGAGAGGGTAAGGGGTCCCTAGGGACGCACGGAGGGGTGTGCAAGGGAGGAGATAGGGGGCACCCCGAGGATGCACAGAGGGGTGTGCAAAGGGGAGGAGAGCCCAGAGTCGGGGGATGAGCAGGGGTCGTGTCCCTTCCCTCCCCCCCCCCCCCCGGCACACCTGTACCGAGCAGAGTCGCTGCTCCTTCCCCCCGCGTTTATCCGGGCGGCGGCGGGTGCGGAGCACCGCCCCCCGCCCCTCCCCGCCCCGCCCCTCCCCTTCCCCCCTCCCCTTCCCCCCCTCCTTCCCCTCCCCCCTTCCCCCCCCCCGCCTCTCCCTCCCCTTCCCCCTCCCCTTCCCCCTCCCTTCCCCCTCTCTACGTCCCCCCCGCTCGGCCCCGCCCGCCCCCCGCATCCTCCCCCCGCGGCGCCTTGGCTGCAGCTGCCGGGACGGGGACGGGGACGGGGGCGGGGGCGGGGGCGGGGGCGGGGGAGCTCTCGGGGCTCGTACAAGGCCGTTCCCATCGGGCCCGGAGGGCAGCGCCGCTCTCAGGGCCCAGACGGAATGTCACGCTGCCACCCTGCACCCCATCCCCTGCACCCCATCCCCTGCATCTCCCCCCCGCATCTCCCCCCTGCACCCATCTTCCTCTTCAACCCCTCCCCTGCACCTCCTTCCCTCGCACCCCCTACTTTGCACCCCATCCCCTGCATCCCCCCTGCATCCCCCCTGTGCCCCTCTCCTGCATCCCCCTTCCCCTGCACCCCTTTTCCTCGCAGCCCCCCTGCACCCCTTCCCCTACATCCCCCCTTCCCCTGCACCCCCTTCCCCTGCACCCCTTTTCCTCGCAGCCCCCCTGCACCCCTTCCCCTACATCCCCCCTTCCCCTGCACCCCCTTCCCCTGCACCCCTTTTCCTCGCAGCCCCCCTGCACCCCTTCCCCTACATCCACCCTTCCCCTCCACCCCCTTCCCCTGCACAGCTTCCCCTACATCCCCCCTTCCCCTGCACCCCCTTCCCCTCCACCCTCTTCCCCTGCACCCCTTCCCCTACATCCCCCCTTCCACTGCACCCCCCTTCCCCTACACTCCCCCATCCCCTGCACCCCCATCCCTTGCACTCCCCCTTCCCCTACACCCCCCTGCACCCCCTCTCCTGCATCCCCCTTCCTCTGCACCCCCTTTCCTTGCAGCCCCCCTACACCCCCATCCCCTGCACCCTTTCCCCTGCATGCCCCCTTCCCCTGCACCCTCCCTTCCCCTACACCCCCTTCTCCTGCACCCCTCCCCTGCACCCCCCTCGCCTGCATCCCCTCCCCTGAACTCCTCCTCCCCCCGCACCCCCCCCGCACCCTGTCCCCCCTCCTCACTTCTCCCCGCGGGCTCCGCGCCCCCCGGAAGCGGCTGGGGGGTGTGGGGGTGTCTGGGGGTGTCTGTCCCCGGGGAGCCCCTCGGAGCGCTGCCCCGGGACGGGCCCGCGGCTGCTGCCGGTTCCTCCGGTTCGTCCGGCGGCGACGAGGAGCCGCTCGGCCCGTCCGAGGGCACAGCTCTTCCTCTTCCTCCTCCTCCTCCTCCTCTTCCTCCGGCCCGGCCCGGCCTGCACCAGCTCCCTGTGCAGCCCGATGGGGTGAGGACCCCACTGTCACCCAGTCCCCCCAGTGTCCCCATGGCTGGGACCAGGGCTCTGGGGGGGTCACACAGGCACCCCAGTGTCACCCTGGCTGGGACCAGGGCTCTGGGGGGGTCACACAGTCACCCCAGTGTCACCCTGGCTGGGAACAGGGCTCTGGGGGGGTCACGCAGTCACCCTAGTGTCACCCTGGCTGGGACCGGGGCTCTGGGGGGGTCACCCAGTCACCCCAGTGTCACCATGGCTGGGATCGGGGCTCTGGGGGGGGTCACGCAATCACCCCAGTGTCACCATGGCTGGGATCAGGACTCCAAAGGGGGTCACCCAGCCACCCCAGTATCACCCTGGCTGGGACTGGGGCTCTGGGCGGGGAGGGGGTGTCACCCAGCCACCCCAGTGTCACCCTGGCTGGGACCAGGGCTCCAAAGGGGGTCACCCAGCCACCCCAGTATCACCCTGGCTGGGACCAGGGCCCTGGTGGGGGGTCACCCAGCCCCCCCAGTGTCACCCTGGCTGGAACCCAGCAGCGTGAGGCTCCCACAAGGGGCTGTGCTGGCTCCCTGGGGCCTTTGGGCAAGTAGCCCATTAACATGCCCCATTATCGGGTATTGCCCGGGGCAGGTGGAGGGGTCACTGTCTGGGTGGAGACCTGGGGGTGGCTGGGACCTGTCCCCCCAGTGCTGCCCTGTGGGGCGCCAGCGGAGCTGCCAGGCATTTTTGGGGGGAGGGGGTTGTGCATCCTTCGGGTGCTGCTCTCCTGGGGGTGTCCTCTGGTGCCCTGGGTTATTTCTGGGTGCTGTGCTGCAGGGGGGATGCAGTTCCCTGCATCTCGGTGCCCTGGGCATGTTCCTCCCTCCCTGGAGGAGCCGAGCAGCGGATGGTAATGCAGTTACTGCCACGCATTAGTGGGTTTTCTTTAGCCCTGGCCCTGAGCCCAGGATGAGCTCAGAGGTCTGAGAAAATGGCACTAAGATCCCAGGAGCACAATGTCCCAGGAGCACAGTATCCTGGGAGCACAACATCCCAGGAGCACAATATCCTGGGAGCACAATATCCTGGAAGCACAACATCCTGGGAGCATAACATCCCAGGAGCACAGTATCCTGGGAACATAACATCTCAGGAGCACAGTATCCTGGGAGCACAACATCCCAGGAGCACAACATCCTAGGAGGACAATATCCTGGGAGCATAACATCTCAGGAGCACAACATCCTGGGAACATAACATCCCAGGAGCACAGTATCCTGGGAGCACAACATCCCAGGAGCACAACATCCCAGGAAGGAGCCCTTCCAGGCCCTGGAGAGCCATCCTTGCCTTCAGAAGTGGCCCCCTGGCCACCCATCCCGTAGCATTTGCCCCCATTTCTGCAAGGAAGTCCCCCTTCCTCCTAGATTAGACTGTGTCCCTCACGAGAAGGCTGGGCTCCTTCCTGTCACCTCCTCCCCACAGGGTCCTTCCCACCACCTCTGCTCCTGGATGGGTCTCCAGGCTGTGCTGGGCTGGATGCTGCAGCTTGTGTCTGCTCCCCCCACCCCCTCCCCAAGGGAGATGCTGCTCTGTATCCCGCTGGATCCCATCCCTCCCTCCTCACATCCCAGCTCCTCAGCACCCAGGACCATCCCTCAGCCCCCCTGGACTCCCCGCCGATGGCTGCAGGCGCAAGGGGAGGGCGTGTGTGTCCCCCCCATGTCACAGTCCTCCCCTCTCCTGCTGTCCCAGCTCAGCCCCCACGCAGGGAGCAGGGAATCATCCCATCTCCTCGGGCACACGCAGGAGTGAGGGGCAGCATCCAGCCCCCCAACCCTGCTCCATGAACTGAGTTCTGCCCGTTCTCTGCTGCCATCTCCTCAAGTGGACGGTGCAGGGACACAACCCACGCTGGGTTGGAGAAGTGTGGGGGGTGGATTAAGGATGAGATGAGACCTGAAGCCAGGGCCTGCAGGGATGCTCCAGGAAGCTCTGCCCTTCTCTCATAAAAGTCCTTTATTAGAACAGCAAACATGACACTTCTCTTCAGCACAGCGGCTGTACGCAGCTACCATGGCGGTACGGGGCAGGGGGGGCGACGGCTTACAATCACTGGGACTCTAATAAGCACCATGAACACCCTAAAGAGCTGGGAAGGGGGTGGGAAAGCAGGAGGAGGTGGGGGAGGAAAGGGGGGGAAAGGGCTAAGAGAGAGGAGCCCCAGGTGAGCCAGCCACGGGGGCACCTCAGGAGTTGACCCAGGAGCTGCTCGGCATCGTCGGCGTCGTCCCGCAACGCGGCTCTCCTGCGGCCAGGAGCGACTCCTTGGTGTGAGATAGCACCCATCCAATAAATTAGGGGAAGGGGATCCTAAAGCAACGGGGGGGATGAACGAGACCGTCCTAGTGGAGGGTGTGCTGGGAGGAGAGTGGGGTGGGGTGGGGTAGGGGGGGAAATGGTCTATTTACATTTGTCTTTCTGCTGGCCCGGTGTTCCCGTAGCATCCCAGCCCACCTGTGTGGGATGGAGCATCCCACCCCACACCCACCCTGGAGCGAGGAGCCCCAAGGGCTGTGGGTCAGGCTGGGTACCCACCCCAGCAGCCACACCGCTGCCTCCCCCCAGCCCCAGCAGCCGCCCTGGGGAGAGAGGGAGGAGGGACCCGAAAGCGAAGCGTGGGGGACATGCGCATGCAGGCACCCTCGGAAAGGGGGAGGGTGGGGGGTGGCACCGCGCACGGGACCCTCCCACCACCTCCAGCTCCTCTCCTGCCTCTGAATTACCAGCGAGTCGGGGTGGGGGGTGTGTGAAGGGAACTGCTGCCGGCAGCAGGCACGGGCAGGGCAGCGGGCACGTATCCCTGAGTGCGTTGGCAGGGCTGTGGCCAGCTCTCCTTCCCATCCCCATCCCCATCCTCATCATCACCCCCCATCCCCATCATCACCCCCCATCCCCGGGGCTCCCCACCGGACCCTGGCTGCAGAGCGAATTTTGGGAGCTGAAGGACACTATCAGGCAGATTTAAGGCTAGGCTTTGTACAGCAGCTATAGAAAAATAAACACTAATCTCCAGAGAGCCAGGGGAAGGGCTCGCTGGTGTATGGCTGTGGCACACGTGTCGGCACCGGGATGCAGGGAGCCAGGGGAAGGAGCATCAGCGCTCAGCACCCGCCCGAGGGCCTGCCAGCACCCAAGGGATGGGGTGTCCCCCCTCCATCACTCCATCACCCCACAGGAATGCCTTTAGGGGGAATGACATGGGACAGGGATGGGGTGTCCCCCCTCCATCACCCCACAGGAATGCCTTTAGGGGGAATGACATGAGACAGGGCTGGGTGTTTTGGTAAGGGTATGGAGACTGACTGGTAATCCAGGACCCACCTCTAGACGTGACCAAGGGTGCTCTGCAAGGAAGGCAATGGGGGGAAAGAAAGAGTCCTGCAAAGTAACAAGGGGAATGCTTTCCCGTGGTGGGGGTCCCTTCTCCATCCATCCATCCATCCATCCATCCATCCATCCATTTATCCATCCATCCATCCATCCATTTATCCATCCATCTATCCATCCATCCATCCATCCATCCATCCATCCATCAATCCATCCATCCATCCATCCATCCATCCATCCATCCATCCATCCATCCATCCATCAATCTATCCATCCATCGATCGATCGATCGATCGATCCATCCATCCATCCATCCATCCATCCATCCATTTATCCATCCATCCATCCATCCATCCATCCATCCATCCATCCATCCATCCATCTATCCATCCATCCATCCATCCATCCATCCATTTATTCATCCATCCATCCATCCATCCATCCATCCATCCATCCATCCATCCACCCACCCACCCACCCTTCCAGCCAGCCCCACGGGAGGGGAAATGAGACCAAACTGCCCATCGTCCCCCCCACCCTGTCCCCAAACCCCAACGCCCCAACTCAAATCAACCCAACCCAACCTAAAAGCGGACACAGAGGGACATCTCAGGCTACCTAGGGACGTCATCAGCCAAGGAGAGCTAAACAGCGAAGCGCAAACACACAGGACAGCGCGGGAGGGGGCGGGTCAGGGGCGGCCGAAAGTGCTTCCTTCCCGCTTTGCCCCCCCTCTTCCTTCCCCGGCCGGGGAGGAGCCGGGACCCGGCCTCTTCCCGCGGGAGGGAACGGGCTGGTTCCTCCCATCCATCCCGAGAAGAGGCAGCCGGGCTCCGGCAGCACCCTCAGGGCATGGCCGAGCGCGCAGTGTAGAACTCGGGCACGGGCAGGCCGGTGTGCAGCGTCACCTGCAAGGAGAGACACGGGGCTGGGTGGCGTCCCCCAGTGCCCAGGGAGAGGCAGGAGGTGGCTGGAGAATGTTGGTGGGGAGCTCGCTGCTCCTCCTGCCCCATCGCAGCAGGGCCTTGAGGGAGGATGTGGGTGGGAGAGGCCCCACCGTGACCACGGTGGTGGCTCCATCTTGCTGCTGATTTCTGCTGCAGGGTGCCCTCCAGAGCTCCAGGGTGAAGGGAGATGGCTGGTACCGGTGGTACCAAGCCCCAAACATCCCTGGCTGGCTGTGGAGGAACCCAACATCCAGCTGTGGGAAGAGGTGGGACGTGGCAGCGGTCAGACCCTTCGGCAGATGGGGTGGACAAAGGGCTGTGGAGGAGCCTGAAGGATGGAGAAGGTGCCCAGTCCAGAGGGACACCTCAGAGAAGGTCCCAGGCCATACAGCTGAGGGGATGTGGCTGATGGCTGGTGGGAGGAAGGACCTTGCAGCAGGGAGGCTGAGCAGCAGCGGGGTGCTGGGGCTGGGCCGTGCTACAGCGTGCAGGGACCACAGAATCACAGGCTGGTCTGGGCTGGAAGGGACCCCAAGGGTCACAGAGCTCCAACCCCCTGCCACAGGCAGGGACACCAACCTCCAGGCCTGGAGCTACACAAGGTTGCCCAGGGCCCCAGCCAACCTGGCCTTCAACACCCCCAGGGACGGGGCACCCACCCCCTCTCTGGGCAGCCCCTGCCAGCCCCTCACCACTACCAGATCCCTGGTGCTTCCTCAGCCCTGATGGGGCAACACAGAGCAAGGAGCCAGAGGCAGCAGCTGTGGCTTCAAGAGGACCCACCCAACTTCCAGCTGGGGTTGTTAGGGTGCAAGTTTGGCTCTTCCCAAGCCGTCCCTGTTGCACAAGAGCCCTCCTCCCCACTCCACGAAGTCCCCACCCTGCTGTGAGGGACACCAGAGGGACTCTAGTGCCAGGGCAGGGGCCAAGGGTGTACCTGCACGTTCCTGTTGAGGCTGACGGCGGGGAAGAAGAGCCCCTCCAGGTTCTCGAAGGCGACAGGCCCTTGCTGGTCCTCGTTGATGGAGAATGTCAAGGTCCTCCTGGTCAGATCCAGCAGCACTCCCACCGTGGCGCCTTTCGTTATCCCGCCCTCGGTTCTGCAGGGGGAGGGGGTGAGGAGGAGAAGATCAGAGCATCTCTGCAGCTTCACTCCCCGTCTACTCCCGCCTCAGGGTTCAGCCCACACACCTCAGGGGATGCTGCTGCTGAGCTTCCCAGCTCACCCAGGGGCCAGGCTGTGACCTGTACCCATCCCAGCCGTGCTCGTGGGTCCCTGGGGACCCTTTCCTCAAGCCTCTAATGCAGCCAACCATCATCTGGGTGAAGGCCAGAATGACATCCTAACATTCCTAGGGCAGATCTATTTCTTTCTCCTGTTCTTTCTCTGTTTCTTTTATTCATGTGGCCTGAAGGGAGCAGGGAAACAGGAGGGGAATCAGCTTGTTCAAGGGTAGAGACTGGCAGGACAAGGGGGCTGGAGTGAAGCTGGAGGAGGGAAGGGGGAGAGGAGATCTGAGGGGGAAGTTCTTTGCAGAGAGAGTGGTGAGGGGCTGGCAGGGGCTGCCCAGAGAGGGGGTGGGTGCCCCGTCCCTGGGGGTGTTGAAGGCCAGGTTGGCTGGGGCCCTGGGCAACCTTGTGTAGCTCCAGGCCTGGAGGTTGGTGTCCCTGCCTGTGGCAGGGGGGTTGGAGCTCTGTGACCCTTGGGGTCCCTCCCAACCCATGCCATTCTATCATTCTATGATCTACATCTTCACTAGAAACTGCTATTAACCATTGCCATTTCCACTGAGTTTTCAGCTATCTACACCTCTTGCTGAGGAACTTCTCTAAAAACTTCAGGAAAGTTGGGAAGAGTGGCCTAAAAAACTCCTGAAGTGTAGTAAAAATGATGGAGGATGATTTCTTTTCCCCTTAAACCATTAGATACAACTATAACTATTTTATGTATAACATCTACAAAGCCTTATTGACTGCCTGGAAAATAGGTGGTGGAAAGGACAAGATACAGCCTGAAAAGCCAATTTTTTTTTGCTTTCCAAGCAAAAAAGGAGGTGTCCCCCACTTGCCATGGTGTCCCCAAGGGCAAAGCAACGTGACCTGGGGGAGGAGCGAGCGAAGGTGAGGGGAGAAGAGCTGCAGGGACCCCTTCGAAACCTACTGACCCATCAGGGAACAGCCCGTGAGGTTGCTGAGGGTGACACCCAGCTCTCCAAAAGCTACCATGAGCCCCAAAGCCCCCACTCCTCTGTTCCATGGGGGGAGTGAGCAGCAGCTGTGGCACAGGGATAAAGACAAAGGCTGGTTCCATGCTGCATGAGCTGTGGGGCGTCGGGTGTTCCCAGGAAGGGGGAGACTGCTCTGAAACCCACAGCTGGCGTGGAAGGGGGAGTGGATGGAGCAAGGCAGAACCAGGGAGACAGGGATCGCTCCTGTGCTTTGGGGAAGGACACATCCTCCCACTGAGGTCGTTAGGGTCGCCACTGGAAAAGCCCCGTGCTCGGCTGTGGGCTGAGCTGGGGTGTCTGGGAGGAAGAGAGCCCCCGTTTCCTACCTGTTGGTGTGGGAGTTGTTGTGCATGAACCAGCTCCGGTTGTTGTCCACATACATGGCCCAGGCCTTGTCATCCTTGCCCAGCATGGCATCCTTCAGGACGTCGACGCGCGCCACGCCGAAGGCCGGGTCAGGGTGGTTATCGTACCGATCGATGGACAGCTCCCAGTAATGGAGCCCTTTGGAAAAGCCCGTTTTCCCCAGCACCACCCTGTCATCATAGCTGTTGCAGGTGACAGTCAGGTTGTCATTAGAAAAGATGATGTCAGCGTGGGCAGAGGAGGGATCGAAAGAAAACCAAGCAACTGGAACACACAAACAACAGCGGGTTAGTCCGGAGGGAGCGCGGCCAACGGCGCCGGCGCCGCGCGGAGAGGACACCAACCAGCACATGCTGCATGCAGGGCTGACACGTAGCACAGGGCAAGGGGTGGGGGGCTCGCTGACCACCCTCCCCACAGCAAGAAGCAAGCGGGGAGCTGCGTGGCTGGGGTGCAAGGAGAGGGGGGCTGAGGGATTGCTGCTGGCTCATGGAGAGGGCGCTTTCCAACCCCGGAGCTGCCAGCGTGGATGAGGTTTTATATGCAGGGCTTGGGTATCTTTTGAGTTTTGCTCTTGCTGCTCCCCAGGGCACGTCTGTCTCCGTCCTGCTGTCTGTCTGTCCGTCGGTCTGAGCCTGCAGGATCCTCAGGATCTCCTAAAATCCAGCCCTAGCAGGAGGAGATGTGCGATGCCAGCCGGGAACGCCGGGCTCTAGCTAACGTAACTTACTCTCAGGACTAAGGGTTACTCGTGCAAGCAAGAGTTGGCAGGGAAGGGGGCTGAGGATGAGCAGGTAGAACTCCATGTGAGCACTCAAGGGCCAGCAGTCCCAGGAACCAAAGCACATACAAAGGTCTACACTGACAGAGAGACCACAAGTCACACCAAGAAAACCTCCCTGCGGAGCAACCACGTGTAAGACAAGACCCAGCTCGTGGGAAGGCTGGGAAAGCACCTGGAAACCTCCAGGCCTTGGTAGAGCTGCAGGTTTGAACGCACAGGACTGCAAATCTGACAGGTACAGCATCACATCCTGGACAAGACAGAGGTGGGCAGGGTGGGAGTGTGTACATCACAAGCCCCCAACCCAGTTTCCCCCAGGTCACTGAGACGTGGAAGTGACACAATCCACAAAACACTCCCGAGCCTGCAAGGCTGGTAAAACACAGCTTGAAAAAATAATAATAATAATAACAATAAATAAAAAAAAAACCACTCCTGGTGAGATTTATTCATGGGTTTATTGGCATCAGTTCACAAGGCAGCTCACATGCACCCGGGCGCCCCAGTTTCGCCACTCGCCGGAGGCGGTTCCGTACCTGCCACCATTTTTTTAATGTCAACTGAGGTCATTCCCAAGGGAAAGCATGCAGGAGAGAAAACAGCACGTGAAAGGAAGGTAGGAGAAAGGAAGGAGGAACGATTGCTGGTTCTCTGGAGGGCGCAAGGACCTTTCAAGCCTTTGGAATCAAGGTGGGGAAGGATGGAGGGAGGATGGGCTCGGGCGCAGGGAGCTGCCTGAGGAGTGAATCCTGCCAGGCTGGGCACCCTGCTCCTTCTCCCAGGGAGGATGAAGGGGCCTGACCTTGAAGGGTGCTGAGCACCCCACTCCTCCTGAGAATGAAGGGGCCTGACCTTGCAGGGTGCTGAGCACTGGGCACCCTGCTCCTTCTCCCGAGGAGAATGAAGGGGCCTGACCTTGTAGGGTGCTGAGCACCCCACTCCTTCTCCCAGGGAGGATGAAGGGGCCTGACCTTGCAGGGTGCTGAGCACTGGGCACCCTGCTCCTTCTCCCAGGGAGGATGAAGGGGCCTGACCTTGCAGGGTGCTGAGTGCTGGGCACCTGACTCCTTCCCCCTGAGAGGATGAAGGGGCCTGACCTTGCAGGGTGCTGAGTGCTAGGCACCCTGCTCCTTCTCCCAGGGAGGATGAAGGGGCCTGACCTTGCAGGGTGCTGAGCACTGGGCACCCTGCTCCTTCTCCCAGGGAGGATGAAGGGGCCTGACCTTGCAGGGAGCTGAATACCCTGAGGCAATCAATGTGCATGTGTCAGGCAAGCAGCTCCCATGACCAATTAGCTGCTGGGGTGGGGTGGGGGAGCTAATCACCCTCAAGGAAGAGGATAGGTACAGCTTTGAGCAGGAGGAGCCATTCTTAAATACAGGGCCAGTTCCAGAGCACTGGCATTGGGCTTCTCTTTAAGGGAGGAACCTTTAAAACTCCTTTACCATCATTATCAACCACGGCTCCTCCTCCAAATTTGCCTGCTGCCATCCAAGAGCGAGCGGGGTACCCACAAGAAATGCTGCTTGTGTGCCAAAAGGCAAGTTGGAGATTCCCCCCCCCAAAAAAAAACCCCTCCCATAAAACCCAGAAAAGGGAAAAAAAGAAAAAAAAATAGAAAAAAGATGAGCAACAAGGAGTATGAGCTTGGTGAACTGTAATGAATATACTTGCCTAATTGAGAGTAAGGCGTTCCTTGGGTCTCAAAATTGCATCCTATAAAGAGATACTGCATTTCACACATCACAGCTATGAAACAACCACCACCTGAAAGACACCCCACTCCAGAGCATTCACCCAGTGAGCAAGCACCCAGCCAGCTGCCAGAGCCCTGATTCATTAAAAGCCCAAGAGACTGGGGAAGGGTTGTAGATCCAGCCCCTGAGTTTGAGGGTGGGCTGTTTGGCTGGGGTTTTTGGAGAGCCTCATATCTGGGAAAGAGAGGAGGATCCACTCTTGCCTTGCCAGATCCCATCGCTGCCTTTGAGAGCTGATTGCTACCTGCTTGGGATGCCAAATCGTTGGGGGCTTTTCCCTCCAGAGAAAGGCCAGGACATTTTAGCCTTGGCAGAATATCTTGGGAAGTATTCTCTAGGTGGACCCTCTGGTGAAGTCACTTAAATACCAAAAATGCTCCTTGGAGGACAGGGAATGGGAAAAGAGGAGCAGCCACTGCTGTATCCAAGGAATAGGGACCACTGAGCTCTCCTGGTGGGACTGGAGCAGGATAAGGGGGTCCCTGGGGGTCTCAGATGCCCACAAGCACCCAAAGCTCTGACCACAGGTATGTGGGGAGGATGCATGGGGGGAGAGGCTTCATCTTCCTGTGAATGGGATGAACCTGTCTGCAGGCTGCAAACACCTCCTGGGAGCTGGACTCACCAGGAGCTCATCCTCACCAGGAGCTTATCCTCACCAGGAGTTTGTCTTCACCAGGAGCTTATCCTCACCAGGAGCTCGTCCTCACCAGGAGCTCGTCCTCACCAGGAGCTTGTCCTCACCAGGAGCTCATCCTCACCAGGAGCTCATCCTCACCAGGAGCTCATCCTCACCAGGAGCTCATCCTCACCAGGAGCTCATCCTCACCAGGAGCTCATCCTCACCAGGAGCTCATCCTCACCAAGGAGGAGAGGGCAACATGAAGCCCCCCTGTTAGCACTGCATGGAAAGGGCATTCATCCAGGGTGCTGTGTTTTAAGGAGGCCCCTTGTCTAGCTCTGGTGCCTGGTTTTCCCCTCTCCCCTGGCAAAAGGCAGGGGGCTTTTCCCCCTGTGGTGGTGGGAACACGGTGGGAGGGAGCGTGGTGGCTGTGCCAAGCAGCACCTCCTGAGGCTGTTTTAATGAATCACACCCCGTGCCCCCACTCAAGAAGTGGGTTTTGGGGGCTTGGCACCATCGTTGCCACCCAAATTCACTCGAGGAGGGCCACGGGGACCCCCTTTTCCCTTGCCCCAGCACCCCTGTGAGGTGCCTACTGCACACACCCGGACTTGCTCGCGGTGGGGTCTGGGTACAACCGGACACAACGTAAGAGACGTCGGTGACGCAACAGAGTTGAAGCCATCAAGCAGTATGATGAGAAAGGAAACATGGAAAGCACAAAGAAAAGAACGTTGCCCCCTCCCCACATCCCCCCTGGTTATTTTGGCAAGGGTCATGCTGCAGCATTCCTCATTCCAGGTTATGGGATGGACATCAATCAATCAATCAATCAATCAGGGGCCCCCATCCTTCCTGGGCTTACACCAGAGGGAGCTGTGAATGACTCCATCGGAGCCCGTGGAGTGGTGTAAATCCAGAGCGGTGGAAGAATCAGGGCCCAGGATCTTTAGCAACTGAAGATGTGCAAAGGTTTGGTTAGAAAACAGCTTGGAGAGGTGTAACCATGCCTGCAGCTCCTTCGCTGGCTGCCTGATACCGTCACCCGTTCTGCTTGTCCTGCCTGTGTCCCACCACAGCCCATGAGGACCGGGTGTAAGGAGGGGAGCGCAGCGCTCGGGAACGCTGCTGGATGAGGGAGGTTATCAGGGGAGTTGGTTTCCTTCTGCTCTGCACAAAACAAGACTTGGAGACCATCACATCTGGCTTTGGGAAAGCCCAGCCCTGGTGAGCAGGAGAGAACCCACCTCTTCAAGAAGCCAGACTGCCAGGTTGGATGGGGCAACCTTGTGTGGATCCAGGCCTGGAGGTTGGTGTCCCTGCCTGTGGCAGTGGGGTTGGAGCTCTGTGACCCTTGGGGTCCCTCCCAACCCAGACCAGGCTGGGATCCTATGATTTTATGCTTCTCTGACTGCAAGGGGTCTGTGAGCTGGCCTTAGCAGACCTTGCTGGCATCCAGACCAGCTCCTCTCTTAAGAGGGGGTCTAGATTTAACAAGCAAACACATTTCACAGAGTAAATCTCCCAGGGGAGGCTGTGTTTGCTGGCTGGTTAGGGTAAGCAAACCATACAGCTGTCCCCACAGGTTCATCCCAGGGGAAGGTCTGTCCTTCTGACTGTCCCTAGACTCAAAATCAGTGCAAAAAGGAGAGGAGGGGTCTTCTCTGCCAGATGGCTGTGCCAAACGGTCCAGCCACGCAGGTCTTGCCAAGGACAGCACCCACATAAGGAGTTGCTGCTCCTTCACCTACAGATGAAACCACCACGGGGGAACTGCACTCCCAAAACTCTCTGAGCAGCAGGGACAGGCTGCTGCCAAACAGAAGGAGTTTCCCCCCCTCCCTCCCTCCATCCCTCCCTCCCTCCCTCCCTCCCCTGCCACCCGCATGTCATGTCATGTCATGGTGAAAAACAAACACAACAGGAACAAAACAAACAGTTTGGAGATGCCCAGAAGCACAGACCAAGAGGAAATGCCAGAGGGCACTGGGCTCACCGGCTGAATTCAGGGACTGTAAAGAAGAATGCAAGCTCAGCTGGTGGGCCGAAGATCTTAGCTCAAAGTAGGATCTCCCCGGGAAGCTGGGTTGTAGATTAAGGGTGGAGGAGAAAGGACTCATTCTACGAAGCTGCGATCTTTCCAAAGGCACTGGGAAAGGGAGGGTCTGTTCTTCTGACTGTGTGTCTAAACAGTAAGATCAATGCAAACTAGAGATCAGAATCCAGGTCTGCTGGGGGATGTCGCTCCAGAGCCCCCGAGACCAGATCTCAAACCAGAGCACAGGCTGTTCCGGCGCGCACGGAGCTGGGTGCACGACCCACCGAGACCCTCTGGGAACTCCTGGCCTCTGACAGCACCAGCACTCAACACATTTGCATCTCCCAACCCGTTCCCCCATCAGCAGGATGGGTGCTCTCCTCTAAAGGGAGTCCTGCCCCTCTTCACCACCACGCACCCTTCCCACGGCTCCTCAATGAACCCCGGCACCTCTCCGTGCGCAGCGACTGCAGGCTGGGAACACTGCAAGGCAGCTTAGCATCCTCAGCTGCACCACCCTGAGTGCCACCCACCTTACTCAGAGGTCCCTGGGGATGTTGGGTTCAAAACCCACCTGGGCCTGATGGTAAGAACTTAGCTCATGATTCCCAGTAAAACATGGGACAGAGGGAACTTCTCAGGACATTGGGTTGTGTTCCCTGCTACCCCAGTCAGTCACCTCCTGTCATTTCTCCCCCAGCCTCGTCAGGGGATATGTTAAGGTGACAACCCACCATCCTCCACACGTTCAAGCCAGCTAAAGCCCCCCCAGCTCTCCCCTTGTCTCAGCCATGAACACGGATGGAGCTGGGAACCACGTTAACACCAGCTCCGAGGGAGGTTTCTGTGCACAGCAGGACTCCTGTGCCCGGCTGCTGTGTGAGGCTGTGGAGGGAAAGAGCATCAGTGGGTTCAGACATGGGTTGGGTTAATTACCAACATCTACCAGGAGTGAGGAGGAACTACTACCAGGAGTAGCCAGGCTCGTGAATCTCCCTGAGCAGCGTCTTAGGTTCCTACAACCCCTTGCAGTTTATTTGCCCTTGTGTTGTTTGGCCCTCTCCAAAACCTGCTGGCTCAAGAGCTCTGCTGGCTGCTGGGGGTCAGTGCATGGCTGGTGAGGAGCTTCGAGCTGGGCCTGGGAGGAGGAACTGAGCTTGGAAGAAGAGCTGGTGCTCGATGAGGCTGGGGCAAGGTGCTTGGGCTGCCCAAGGCCCGTTGCCGCGTCCCCAGGGTGGCAGAGGTGGCCGGGAGCTGGTGGTGTTGGCAGGGTGGGACAAGTTTGGTAACCCGGCAGAGGGGACAGCAATGTGACAAGCCAGGTCCTCTGCTCATAGGCTTGTGTGTCACCAAAGGAACAAGAAGTCAAGACTGGGCTCACCTCCAAACCAGAGACTTGGAGCAGCTGAGAGAAGGTGGAGCAGAGACACGGCTCCTTGCCCGAGCGTGGCTGAAGACACACAGCAGCCTGATGGAAAGGCCAAGGAGGTTTGAGACCTGGGGAAGGGTGAGAGTGGAGCAGCAGGTTTTGGCAGGAGGAAACCAGCCAGGAGTGAAGATCTGGGCCTGGGGAGCAGGCACAGACAGTCGAGCTCCTCCTCTCCACCTCTACCTGGGGCAAGTTGGTCCTTCAACCACCATCCAGCTTGCTGGACTGCCCACGGAAAGAAATGACACTGGAGGGACTCAGAAGCCACCTCAGAAACCCTTGCAGAGGATCCCAGCAGCCAGTCCACCTCTAATCCCACTGCAACTGGGAGGGAACCTGGGTCCCAAAGTTAGCAGGACACTGGCCAGAAGAAAGACTGGATGAAGAAAGACCAAGAGCTGGGGCTGTCCCCAAAGAAGAGGAGGCTGGGGGGGACACCTGAGATGTCCCAGGGGTGAAGACAGCCTTTGGGATGAGAAGATGTACCACACTGTGGGCTGAGAAAGCAGCTCACGTAGGCTTGTGCCCACGCTGACTTCCCATGGGTGCTGCTGGCTCACCTTGGCTGTTTGGCTGGACAGGACCCCAGGGATGTGCCTGCAGAGGCCCAGACACAATTTTACCCTCTGCTCACTCTTCTTGTCTTCAGATACTGAGACCTCACATGACATTTCACTCCCTGCCAGCTTCTCCAGCACGATTTGGTGGAAGGCAGACTCCAGACAGGCTGTGGATAAGGATGCTGTGGGCCAGGACTAGAATCAGCTTTTAAATAACACCTCCTTGAAGCAGAATTCCTCATAACCACTTAGTCCAGAGAGATGTCCTCTTCTCATCGAGCCTGTCTCTTCTTTTGTCCCCTCTCCCTGCACCAACACAGTGCAGCAAGCTGCTGGAGGGGAAAGCTAACCCTGCTCCTGACAAAACAGCACTTAAAGGCCTGCTGCTGCTGTAAAGAGCCAGAAATAAAAGCCTAAGCAAGAGTTGGGATGTCCAAGGCAGCTCTATTCAACGAGTCACTTGGATACCCAGAGGCTGCAGTGAGATGTCACTGATTTCACGTTGAGGCCCAGAAGCTCAGACAAGCTCAAAGAGCAGAAAATGCTCCAGGCCTGGTTGGCTTTTTCTCCCTATTCTTTCTTTTTTTTTCCTGGGATAACAAATGCAGAAGCCTGGTGAGTGAAAAGGTTGAGTGCTGCAAACTTTTACCTCCATTTGCTGCTGTGGATGGAGGCACCGGCCCCCAAACCATGGTGGGACCATGAATGGCTGGTTTTCTCCTTTGTATTTAGGGGCTGGGCAATAGATGAGCTTGGTTTGACTGTGAAAACACCAAGGAGAGAAAAGCTGAGCTGGAAAGATCGTAGCAGGGACCCTGTAAACTCCTGGCTGGGATAACTTAAGAGCCCAACTGGTTTTGGTTAGGAAACTGCATCTCAAATGGGTGTTAGGAGACACAAACATGCTGAGAAGCCAAGGCTCTGCTGTCTCCTGCGACAGCTGCTGAAGCTGGGTAGTGAGGTGGGTGAGAACTGCTCCCCTTCAGGCACTGGGACCAGTCCTGGCCACCCCAGCATGGAGCTGGATCAAGGCTGTCCCACCTTTGGATCTCCAGAGGAACGCTGTAGCTTCCTTGAGACTGGTGCCCAGCCCTGCACTCCCACACACAGCTCCTGGATGGATGTTCTGAGGCCTTTGCAGCCTGTGACTGGACCTTCCTGCCTCTCATCCAAGATGGGTCAGCCAGAGGTTTGCTCTGCCACACACATCCCATTCCTCACCGACCCATCCTGCCCACGTGTTCTGAGCCAGAAAGTTCTCTAGGCAAGCAGATGAAAACCCCTTTGTGTAGCCCTTCTCTGCTTCTACCTGGAAATGGGTTTTGAACCCTTTCATTCTCCTTGCTCACTGGGTATGTTCCCTTCCAACTCCAGGCAGCATCAGCCAGGGCCTGGAGAGCTCCTGCCAGCCAGTGCTGCTGTGAAACAAACCTTCACCAGCCTGGGAAAGGAGAGATTTTAAGGAAAAGGAGAGATTTTAAGGAAAAGGGATTCTAATGAGCATGGAAAACACCCAAGGAGGGGTTTCTTGCCTGGCTACAGGGCAGAAGAGGTGGTGCTGGGGGGCTGATTCCTTCTTTCACAGCTGCATTGCCTGCTGTTCCTGACTCCCAGCTGGCTTCTGGGAGCCACCCACCCTTACAGCTCTTCCACCTGCCCGTCAGAGGAAGCTGATTTTCCACCACAGCTTAAGCACCTGGTGTGACAAAGGTACTTAAGTCAAGCAGGGAGACTCCTCCACAACCTGCCAGAGGGTGTTTAATACTCTAACTGGTGTGGGGGTGATGTGGAGGATGCCAGGGCAGCTGGCTGTGCCCCAAGGGTCTGCAGGGACAGCTGAGGCTCCACTGGCCCTCTGCTCCCTGTCACATGCAGCCAGGGGCTGGAGGAGACAGCATGGGGTCATGGTGCTGTGCAGCCTGGCACGGCTTGTAGCATCTCAGGAGCAAAGCTGACCATGTTGGTGTGTTTTAAAGGGAATTAATGGACACATCTGAGGTTCCTTGAGGTCCTGGAGTGTGTCCAGAGAAGGGCAACCAGGCTGGGGAAGGGGCTGGAGGGCAAATCCTCTGAGGAGCAGCTGAGGGAGCTGGGGGTGTTGAGCCTGGAGAAGAGGAGGCTGAGGGGAGACCTTCTCCCCACCTGCCCTGCCCTGCCAGGAGGGTGCAGAGAGGTGGGCGCTGGTCTCTTCAGCCAGGGGCCAGGAGCTGGGACAAGGGGCACTGGGCTCAAGCTGGGCCAGGGCAGGCTCAGCTCAGCTGGGAGGGCAAAGTTCTTCCCTGGCAGAGTTGTGGGGCTGTGGCCCAGGCTGCCCAGGGAGGGGGCTGAGTCCCCAGCCCTGGGGGTGTTGAACAGAGGGGAGATGAGGTGCTCAGGGATCTGGTTTAGCACAGGACAGGGATGGTTGGACTCCATGAGATTAAAGGGCTTTTCCAACCTGGTGACTCCTTTTGTGTCACTCAAACCCCTCTGTGATGGACCCTGAACTACCTCTCTGGGGGTGCCTCTCACCGTAGCTCCCCGAAGAACACCTTCTGCAAAGGAAAGGGGCAAGAGAGAACATTCTGGGCATTGCTCAAAGCTCCTGCTGTACCCTTTCCCCTCCCATCAGCACTGGCTTTCCTCCAGCCATCGCTGAGGTACCAGAGGCCCAGCAGAGCGGTTCCCCGTATCGCAGTGCTAAGCTGGGGGGTGCTGGGTGGGCCCCAGGCCTGCGTGTGAGCGGTGTCCCAGCGGGGCAGGCTGGAGCTGTTGCCTTACCCTCAGATGTCTGGAGGACCAGGGTCTTGCTGTAGGGGCTGACTCCTGTTTTGTTGAAGGCTTTGACCCGTGCGCTGTAGGTGCTGTTGAAGTGAAGCCCGTCCACCGTGCACATGGTCTCCTTGCCCACATACACCTCCTGCAAAGCAAGCACAATCAGTGTGATGCCCAGGGTTAGGCCAGGCTCTGCTACCTGGGGCAGACTCATGAGCCCTGGGTACAGCCAAAGCAAGAGCCAAAATCACCCTCTGATTTGTTCCTTGATGGTATTTTGGGCTGCATCCCCAGCAGCTGAACCAGCAGGTCTGTGGGAGGGGGATTCTGCCCCTCTGCTCTGCTCTGGGGAGACCCCCTGCAGCGCTGCCTCCAGCTCGGGGTCCCCATGGAGCTGTTGGAACAAGACCCAAGGAGGCCACAGGGGTGATGGGAGGGCTGGAGCCCCTCTGCTCTGGAGCCAGGCTGGGAGAGCTGGGCTGGCTCAGCCTGGAGAAGAGAAGGTTGCTGCTGGGGAGAGCTCTGAGCCCCTTCCCGTCCCTTGAGGGGCTCCAGGAGAGCTGGAGAGGGGCTGGTGCCCAGGGCAGGGAGGGCCAGGCCCAGGGGAATGGATTTATACTAAGAGAGGGGAGATTCAGACTAGGTATAAGGAAGAACTTTGTTACAATGAGGGTGGTGAGACACTGGCGCAGGTTGCCCAGAGAGGTGGTAGATGCCCCATCCCTGGAGATATTCAAGGTCAAGTTGGATGGGGATCCTGAGACACCTGATCTAGTTGAAGATGTCCCTGCTCACTGCAGGGTTGGACCTGATGGCCTGGAAAGGTCCCTTCAACCCAAACCCTCCTGAGATCCTGCAAGTCTATGAATACTGTGCCATCAATCCAGTTTCTCCAGGCAGCATTAGCTGTGTCCCACCGGCTGGAGCATCCCCTCTGACCCCGGTGGCAGGAATGCCACATACATCCAAGCCCCTTCCCACTGCACAAGGAGGAATTGCCCTCATTTTGTGGTGTCCCCACAGCCAACCTCCTGCTGCTGTTGCTCTCCAGGTCCCACCCTTGCTTCCTCTCTTCCTCCTCTGCTCTGGCTCCCACCTGCCCAGGTTTCTTGGGGTAGGGTTCCAAAACCACCACTGGCTGGTCCCTGTGCCTGCTCTGGGTGGGTGTGATCACACCAGGCTAATTATCAGCCTGTCAGATCAGAGAAAAATCCTCTTTTAATTGTGTAATTGCAGCAATTTAAAAGCCCTCAGGCCTGAAACACCTCTGCTGGCTGGCAGCTGGCAAAGCACCAGTCTTCCATCCCTGGGATCACTGGGAAGGCTGTTTCTGTCCCCTCAAACAATCCTGCCTCCCCAAAAATAGAAGCCCTAGGGGAGGGGATTTACAAAATAAAAAGGCTGGGGGACTCTTTGGTCCTTTGATGGCAGGGAAATATGGAAAGCAAGGGGCTGGCACTGGGCCTGGCTTTGTGCTCCAAGCACCTACCCTGAACTGGCCGCCGTTGCCGTCGTCGAGCTCCAGGATGTAGCCTTCCACCTGCACCGTTGACAAGGGTGGCTGTTTCCAGGACAAGGTGGCACTGTTGTTGTGGGTGCAACACTCCTCTAGCTGCAGGATGGGGGGAGCCGGCACTGGGGAGGAAACTAAACACACATCAGTGTAACCCTGGCTGCTAGCACCACAGAGGGGGAGCAGGGTGAGGGGCACGGGGGGGGGGGTGTGGGTGGGTTGGGGGGTGGGTGGCTGTGGGATGCACAGAGGATGCACCTCAGTGTGAAGTCAGCATGGCACAAGGGATGGAGCTGTGAGCTTGTGGGTGTTGAGGAGGCAGAAAGGGCCCTCCTCCAAAAAAGCTCTGGTAAATTCCTCCACCCCACAGCCTGGTGAAGCTGAGATTTCCTTGGAGTGTTCCTGCTTCAATTCCTGTTTCCCAGAGCATTCTGGTGGGATAGGACAGCACAGCTACTGCCCAGAGCCTTTCCAGGATCTGGTCCCAAACCTGGGATGCTGGAGAGCATGGCTGCAGTTGTGGGCCTGGCCTGATCTACAAAGGCTTCTCTGCTCTTCCCTCAAGCAAGTTCACAGCAACAAAGCAGCACTGATGCTGGAGCAGCAGGAAAGAGCCTCAGGACCTGCAAACAGGGAGTGCCCCATCTTTTTGCCATGGAAGAGTCTTGTCCTAAAAGGGGAGGCAACTGCCTGAGCCCAGAGATGGGTGAAGAGATGAGCATGGGTCGAGGATGCTGTTTTAGAGCCCAGGGGATGACAGCCCTTGACGTGCCACATAAGGCTCAGGGTCCTTCTGCGCCATCCCAAGGGGAGCAGAAGGGATGGCAGAACACTCTGGGTGTTGTGTGGGGTCCCTGAGGCTGTCTCCTCAGCAAACACCCCTTTTTTTTTTTGCTGAAACACCTCCTGCAGAGGCACAAGAGGTAGGAGAACATCTCAGAGAGGTCTCCAGATGGTCCCTGGAACTGAAGCTGGGAGGCTGAGCACCCTACAGCCTCCCATCAGCTACACGGGGGCATGAAGGACTGCTGGGGCATCTTCCTGTGTTGGGGTATCTGCACACATGTAATAGCCTGTGGTGGAAAGCACAGAGGGGTGAAAGCATGATGGGGAAAGGGAATGTCCAGTGACACATCCCAGCCCTGGTTAGGGAGAGCCCTTGACAGAGCTGCTTGCTCTCCATCCTCATCCTCACTGCCCAGAGTCTGACAAGGGGCACTGAAAAGGGGATGTGGAGGAGCCACGGATGCCCCAGGGAGAAAAGATGGACTTGCTGGTAAAGGTTCACCATCTGCAACCTCCCTCTGTGGCTCCTCCACCTCCTGGGGCAGATCCTCAGCAGGAACCACCAGCATGGAGAAAGACCTTGTGTCACAGGTAACCCAGCAGAAGGGATTGCTGCTCGTGCCCAGCATGATGGATGCAGGATGCCCTGTACCCAGTGTTCACTCCTGCTCTTTATCTGGACCTCTGGAGCTCCTGGCTTCTCCTATGAGGCTGCAACACGTCTGGGATCCTAACCCAACCTCCTCCAAAGTCACAACCACTTCCTTCCACAGCAAGGAGGAGATGAGAGGAGCCTCTGCCAGCTCTGCCCTGACTCCACACAGGAGGGCAGGCAACTAAATCAGCAGCTGATTTGCTCTTATTAATTAAAAATAACCCTCTGGGCTAAATCAAAAGAAGGGGGGTGGCAGGAACATGCCAACATCTCCACCACTGGTGTGTAAGCAAAGCAGTAATCCATCCCTCCCTGGGTTCAGCTCTCCTTGCTACTGACACTTCACATTAACAGCCTGGCTACTGATGAGCAGGGAGGAGTGCTCCCAGCAGCCCTGGACTCCACCACACCCTTCCCACCACTGCAAATACCAGCAGGGCCAGAGTTTGCAGAGGCTCCTTATCATTAGAGAGGAAGCACGTGGTCAGCAGCCTTCCTGTGCCTGACCACAGATGGTTCCCCAGGCAGGAAATCCAGTCACCATGGCAACAAAGAGCTGTGCCTGGACCCACGGCCAGTGGTCATTCCTCTAGACAACCTTCAGAAGGTTCAGAGCTATGTTCAATGTTCTCCTGAGCTTCCCTGTGTCACACACTGACATCTTCCTGGGGCTTGCTGAGTGGTGATGACATCGTGGATGACATCTACCTTGACTTCAGCAAGGCCTTTGATACTGTCTCCCATGACATCCTGATAGCAAAGCTGAGAGCATGGGATGGATGAGTGGGCAGTGAGGTGGGGTGAGAATTGGCTGTGGGACCGAGCTCAGAGGGTGCTGATCAGTGGAGCAGAGTCTGGCTGGAGGCCTGTGAGTAGTGGTGTTCCCCAGGGCTCAGTGCTGGGTCCAGGCCTGGTTAATATCTTCACTGAGACCTTGAGGAGGGAACAGCATCCACCCTCAGCAAGTGCTGATGATCCAGAGCTGGGAGGAGTGGCTGACACACAGGACACTGCGCTGCCACCCAGAGAGACCTGGCCAGGCTGGAGAGCTGGGCAGGGAGAGACCTCATGGAGTTCAACAAGAGCAAGTGGAGAGTCTGGCACCTGGGAAGGAACAACCCTTCCTATCAGGACAGGCTGGGGGTGAGCTGCTGGAGAGGAGCTCTGTGGAGAAGGACCTGGGGGTGCTGGTAGGTGACAGGGTGGCCATGAGCCAGCAGTGTGTCCTGGGGCTGAGAGAGACAATGGGATCCTGGGGGCATCAGGAGGAGTGTGGGCAGCAGGTCCCAGGAGGGGATCCTCCCCTCTGCTCTGCCCTGCTCAGGCCCCAGCTGGAGTGTTGTGTCCAGTGCTGGGCTCCCTGGGATCAAAAGGACAGGGATCTCCTGGAGAGAGTCCAGAGGAGGCTCTGGAGATGCTGAAGGGCCTGGAGCATCTCCCCTGTGAGGAAAGGCTGAGGGAGCTGGGGCTGTTCAGTCTTGAGAAGAGAAGACTAAGGGGGGACCTAATTCATGTTTATAATTATCTTAAGCATGGGATGCAGGGGGACATGGGCAGCCTCTTCTCAGTGTCTGTGGGGACAGGACAAGGGGTGATGGGCTCAAGTTGGAGCACAGGGAGTTCCACACCAATGTGGGGAAGAACTTCTTGCCAGTGAGGGTGAGGGAGCCCTGGGCCAGGCTGCCCAGGGGGTGTGGAGTCTCCTTCTCTGGAGAGATTCCAGCCCCATCTGGACACCGCCCTGTGTGCCCTGTCCTAGGGACCCTGCTTTGGCAGGGGGTTGGACTTGATGAGCTCTGGAGGGCCCTGCCAACCCCTACAGCTCTGTGATTCTGTGAATGGCTCCCAGGGTGCAGGAGCTCTCTGCTTCCTGCAAAGCGATGCGATGGTGGGAGCTCTCTGTGCTATGAGGGAGTGAGCAGAGAGGAACCAGAGAACGTGGAGGAGATCAGAACTGAAACCAAGGTCTACAATGAGAGGGAGGAGAGGGGAGGGAGGAGAGATCCTGAGTGAACGACTCCACTCTTGCTCATGCCTGCTTTTCTTGGGGAGGAAGCCAGAAAATGGGCTGATGGATCCTAGCGCCTGCTTTGTGGATGTGGACAAGCTCCTTGGTCTGGCACACAGCTGCCCAGGGATCATGGACACGGCTGGCCAAGGCTGTAGAATACCCAGGGATGGACAGGATTCCAGGTTTGGGGAGCTCAGTTTTGCTGGGAGAAGATGAAAAGCTCTCCTCTGCTGTCCCAGCCCCGCGACGAGTGGGATGGAAGCAGGCAGGGTGAACAGAGGTGGGTTTTTGGAAGGTGGAAGGGTCTTACCTTTCATCTGCACGAAGTCCAGCTGGTGGATGGACTGGAGCAGAGGGGCGTTGTCAAGGTTCAGGTCGAAGTCCGTGGTCATCCGGGGTGTGAGCGTCCCCTTGCCCCACTGGTCCTCGGTTAAGTGCACTCTCCTGATGAGAGCGTCGGAGATCTGGTGGCAAGGAGCAGCCTCAGCTACTGAGGGCCACGGGGGCTGCATCCCTACCCTGATCCTCCTTCCCTGTCCCTCCTGGGATGCCACTTCTGTCCCTGCCTGCTGAAGGCTGGGATATCATGTGTGGTTCCTAGCATCGCTAGGATCCTTCACTCCAAGAAGGACATTGAGGGCCCGGAGCGTGTCCAGAGAAGGGCAACCAGGCTGGGGAAGGGGCTGGAGGGCAAATCCTCTGAGGAGCGGCTGAGGGAGCTGGGGGTGTTGAGCCTGGAGAAGAGGAGGCTGAGGGGAGACCTTCTCCCCACCTGCCCTGCCCTGCCAGGAGGGTGCAGAGAGGTGGGCGCTGGTCTCTTCAGCCAGGGGCCAGGAGCTGGGACAAGGGGCACTGGGCTCAAGCTGTGCCAGGGCAGGCTCAGCTCAGCTGGGAGGGCAAAGTTCTTCCCTGGCAGAGTTGTCAGGGCCTGGCCCAGGCTGCCCAGGGAGGGGGCTGAGTCCCCAGCCCTGGGGGTGTTGAACAGAGGGGAGATGAGGTGCTCAGGGATCTGGGTTAGCACAGCACAGGGACGGTTGGACTGGATGATCTTAAAGCTCTTTTCCAACCCAGTGATTCTGTGATTGCCCTCTCCTGCAAGCTCAGACTGGCAGGAGCTTTGGGGACTATTTGGAAGGCAGGGTCTAACACCAAAGGGACCAGGAAAGAGTGCTGGGATGCAGCTTGCAAGTGCTGCATGTTTGTCTCTCACTGGAGAACCAGGAGATGGCACGTTATGATCCCTGCTCCAGAGATACACCCGTGCCTGCCACAACCCTCTGGTGAGATGTCCCTGGCTGGGTCCCTCCCGTCCTGTGAACCCAGAGGAGGTGAGAGGTTGGCCCTTGACTAGAAAAGCTGAATCATCACCCCCCTTGGTGCAACTCCCCCAACTCTGCTGCTTTACCCCCAGCCCCTTGGCTGTGCCATGCCCTTCCCGTTCCCCTCACAAGCCCAGCAGCTCCTCACCAACCTGCAGGAAGCCACTGGGGTCGTTCTCCTTGATGACCTCCAGGCAGTACTCCATCAGGCCCGTGGTCTGGCGCAGCTTGACCGTGCAGTGAGAGATCTGGTCTCGTACCACCTGCCAGGGGACAAGGAGAGAGGAGCATCACTTGGAGATGTGGGGTTTTGGGGGGCAGGGAGCTTTGGTGCCACGTGGGGACAGGGTCAGGGCAACACGAAGGGAGATAAAGGCTCAAGGGAGAAGAGCAGAGCTGGACAGGGGAATCCCAGCCATAGATAGAGCCTGGGAGAAGAGCTCCTGGAGAGCAGCCCTGCTGAGAAGGACCTGGGGGTCATGGGGGGTGAGGAACTTCCCCTGAGCAGCAGTGGCTCCTGCAGCTGGGAAGGGAGATGGGATCCTGGGCTCCATCAGCAGAGGGGTGGCAGCAGGGACAGGGAGGGGATTGTCCCTCTCTGCTCTGCCCTGGGGAGGCCCCAGCTGGAGTCCTGTGTCCAGAGCTGGGGCCCCAGGACAAGGAAGATGTGGGGCTGTTGGAGAGGGGTCAGAGGAGCCACGGAGATGCTCAGAGGGCTGGAGCAGCTCCCCTCTGGAGAGAGGCTGAGGGAGCTGGGCTGGGTCAGCCCAGAGAAGAGAAGGCTGTGGGGGGACCTCACTGCAGCCTGCCAGTCCCTGAAGGGAGCAGAGGAACAGGAGGGGAATCAGCTTGTTCCAAGGGCAGAGCCTGGCAGGACAAGGGTGCTGGAGTGAAGCTGGAGGAGGGAAGGGGGAGAGGAGATCTGAGGGGGAAGTTCTTTGCAGAGAGAGTGGTGAGGGGCTGGCAGGGGCTGCCCAGAGAGGGGGTGGGTGCCCCGTCCCTGGGGGTGTTGAAGGCCAGGTTGGCTGGGGCCCTGGGCAACCTTGTGTAGCTCCAGGCCTGGAGGTTGGTGTCCCTGCCTGTGGCAGGGGGTTGGAGCTCTGTGATCCTTGGGGTCCCTCCCAACCCAGACCAGTCTGGGATTCTGTGATTCGGTGATGAGACTCATACACCAAATTCCAGATCCCTGAAAACCTGGTGAACAGCAACAAGCTTCGTTTGGCTCAAAATTATTAACCCATGGAACTACTCAAAGCAGTAGAGCAGTTCCATGCTCTGGCTTTAATTAAGACAGCAGCCAAATGACAGGTTCTGGACTCCCTGCAAAGCCAGTGCCCACCTCCATAGATGCTCAGCCTCTGTGGGGCTGCCCTATGCATCCTTGGCATGGAGCTGGATGCAAGGTTGCCCCTAGGCTGTGCCACGTGGGGACAGGGTCAGGGCAACACGAAGGGAGATAAAGGCTCAAGGGAGAAGAGCAGAGCTGGACAGGGGAATCCCAGCCATAGATAGAGCCTAGGAGAAGAGCTCCTGGAGAGCAGCCCTGCTGAGAAGGACCTGGGGGTCATGGGGGGTGAGGAACTTCCCCTGAGCAGCAGTGGCTGGGTGAGGTTTGAGCCTGGGTGAGGTTTGAGCCTGGAATTTGGGTATTTCCAAGAGGAAAGAACAAACCCCATCTTCTCCCCCAGCAAAAGATCATTTTGAGATGCTCATCCTCCCATCAGCTGAGACAGACCGCGCTGCAGAGCCACCTCACTGGCTCCATCAGCTGCAGTGGGAATCAAGGGATGAGCTCAGAGGGAGAGGTGTGTGGGTGAGAGGAGATCAGTTCTGCAGGCCTTGTGACAGGGCTCCCTCCAGCGTGCTGAGCTCTGCCTGGGGCTGCTCAGGCTGCCTGGGAAAGCACCATGTCTTCTCTCCCCATGGGAGCAGCTCAGCATCCCAGAAACCTGACAGAGAGGATGGAGTCCAGGCTCCAATATCCTGAAGGGGTTGGAAGGCTGGATGGTCCCTCAGAGCAGCTGTAAGATGCTCCTCAGTGCCCACTGAAGGAGACAGTGCAGGTCTGTGCCCAGCATTGGCAGGATTTCTGTCTGTTGGACAGGCAGATGGACCCAGCAGTGGGTGAGAGACCGGCAGAGTCTCCACCAAGGACTGACCAAAGCCACATAGCTCTGGAGACCACAGCTCTTCAGGATGTTATGGATGTTAAGGATGAGCTCTGCATCAGCACCTGGTGCTGCAGTCAGAGGTGAACCCCACTCTGGAGGCACAGCAGCACGCTCAGGCTGAGGAGCATCTCCTCTGGTGAGCATCCCTACTGCTCCAAGAGATGGAGCATCCTGAGCAGCATCCCTACTGCTCTGAGGTAAGGAGCATCCTGAGGAGCATCCCTACTGCTCTGAGGGATGGAGCAACCTGAGGAGCATCTCTACTGCTCCAAGGTAAGGAGCATCCTGAGCAGCATCCCTACTGCTCTGAGGGTATGGAGCATCCTGAGGAGCATCCCTACTGCTCTGAGGGATGGAGCATCCTGAGGAGCATCCCTACTGCTCCAAGGTAAGGAGCATCCTGAGGAGCATCACTACTGCTCTGAGGGATGGAGCATCCTGAGGAGCATCCCTACTGCTCCAAGAGATGGAGCATCCTGAGGAGCATCCCTACTGCTCCGAGGTAAGGAGCATCCTGAGGAGCATCTGTACCACTCTGAGGGATGGGGAGGTGCAAGAAGCACATGTCAGCCTCCTGTGGTGACATGAACCACTGGTTTCAAAGGGGGGGGGGGCAATCAATCCCATCACATGTTTAATTATAATTTAATCACCTCCACTTAATCACCCAACAGGAAGAAAAGGAAGTCAGGACAAGGTATCTGCTCCTGTGAAATGCCAGGACACCCTCTCCTAGCTGCCTCCTGGTTTATAGGGAGCTGCTTTTAGCAATCCCAGCCTGATGTTTCCAGCAAGCTGGGTGCCAGGGAGGGTGCTGCACCCAGCACAACCCAGTGTGCAGGGCGGACAAGGCAGCAGAGGGAGCTCCCATATCACTCCTCTGGCCCAAGAGGTGTGTATGGAGGCTTGCAGAGATGGCTCTGAGACAGGGAGAGCAAACAGCACCTTCAGCACACCCCAGGTTTGGCCTCAAACACTGTCCTTAGGGAGAAGAGGTCATTCAGTGCCACTGGAACAGCTCTGCTGGGATGGGGTGGAGGCAACAGCGAGTCCTGGAGATCTAGACACCTACACTGACCTCTGCCAGAGGCATGGGCAAGCCCTTGGACTTCCTTTCTCCATGGGGATGGTCAGTCCTTTGGGGTGGCACCCCACACCCAGCGTCCTGCAGCTCCCACCACGCAACACAAAGCAGCTCCTTGCATTAATTGGGTCGTTAATTGGAAGTTGCTCTGCTCTTGCAATGCCAGTCAGGACGCGTGGGTGTCGGATGTCTCAGCTGCAGACCCCCAACACCCAAAAATCAGCCTCCTCCTGTCATGGGAGACCCCTCTGCAGGGAAAGGCACATGCCACCAGGGAGACAGCAAAGATGGGATTGGTAAAACAATCTTCTTATCTTCTTTGCAGCTTAAATCCCTGTCTGGTTTGGCTGGGATAATGAATTTGTGAGCCTCTCCCTGCCCACAGAGATGCTTTCCAAGTATTACTGGCAGAATTGCCATCTGCTACCACCAGCCAGCCCTGAGACCCCAAGAAACAGCATTTGCTTGGTGGAGCCAGGCAGGATGTCCCAGGACAGCCCCACACACGTGGCTCACACAGCCCTTGGCCAAGAGATGGGGTTATGGTGAGGCAAGAGGACCTACTCTGATGTCAGCATGAGACTTTTGGGGCTTCCTGGCACCATCCAGAGGAGGGAACTGGGGCATGGAGATGCCAGTCCTGGCTTTGCCCCTCCACCCTGCCTGCTCCAGCAGCAGGGTGAGGTGAGGCCAGCACTGGGAAGCTCCAGGCTTATTAATTACTGAGCTTCCTGGCAGATTATCCCTGCTAATAACGGGCTGGTTGGGAGTGGAAGTGTAGCTCCAGGCTGCCACCAGGACTATGTAAATCTTTACACATTCCTTATAACAGAAATAATTCCTTTTAAACATAAATGAAAGCCTGGTTTTGGTTGAGTTGGGGTTTTTATCCCCATTGAGGTGGTCAAAGACTGGAACAGAGAAGCTGGGGAGTGTCCAGCCTTGGAGATGTTCAAGTCCTGACCAGAGGCAGCCTGGTGTGGGTGCTCAGGGAATGCACCCAATGTGGTGGTCCTGCCCTTCTGTGATGCCCTCTGGGGACTGAGGACCTATTCATCTGGAGAACTAGAGCATGAAACAGCAGTTTAATTGCAGCAGCCAGGCAGCAGGAGAGCTGGCAGCAGAAAGCCATGGGATCCTCAGTTGGGATCTAGGGAGGCTTTGGGGCTTTACAGCTTCCACCCAAGGGAAAAGGGGCCCAGAAAGCAACAGTGAGACCCCACAAATTGCTTTGATTAAGGAAATGAAGGGCTTTAAGAACAAGACATAAGCATCTTCCACACCTCTGAGGGCATGGTCTAAACCCAGTGGGGCCAGTGAATCATGATCCCAAATCAGTGGGGTTGGCAGGGACCTCTGGAGATCCCCCAGTCCCACCCCTGCCAGAGCAGGGTCCCCTCAAGCAGGCTGCACAGGGCAGCATCCAGGATCACAGGGTTGGAATGTCTCCAGAGATGGAGACTCCCCAACCTCTCTGGGCAGCCTGGCCCAGGGCTCTGCCCCCCTCCCAGCAAAGAAGTTCCTCCTCAGGGTTAGGTGGAGCTTCCTCTGCTCCAGTCTGTGCCCATGGCCCCTTGTCCTGTCCCTGGGCACCACTGAACACAGACTGACCCATCCTCCTGAGCCACCCCTCAAGGGTTTATCAGCACTGAGAAGATCCCCCTCAGGCTTCTCTTCTCCAGGCTGAACAGCCCCAAGTCCCTCAGCCTCTCTGCATCAGAGAGATGTTGTGGTCCCCTCAGCATCTCTGCAGCCCCTTTTTGTCCCCTCTCCAGTAGCTCCCTGTCCTTCCTGCCCCAGGGAGCCCAGCACCACACACACTATTCCAGATGAGGCCTCACCAGGGCAGAGCAGAGGGGCAGGAGAACCTCCTTGACCTGCTGTCCACACTTTTCTTGATACACTTCAGGATGTGGTTGCCTTCCTTGGCCCAAGGCCACATTGCTGGCTCATGGCTCATGGGTGAAGCCCACCAGTTTTCCCTCTGGCCATAAGCATCCTTTGGTTCTCCTCATGCATCAGGGATTTCCATTCCCTGGGGTCCCTCAGCTCCCTGGTATCCCAGTAACCAAGACAGCATGAGTTGAAAGCAAAATTTGGAAGTTCCTCAAGGATTTGACTCAAGCCAGCAAGGCTGGGTTGGGCAGAGGAGCAGCTTCAGGAGGTCTCAAAGACTTTTCAGGATTCACCAGATCACCAGGAAAACCAAGATGCCATGAATTCTGCAGGAAGGTTGGTGGCTTGTAAACCTCTCCTGAACCACACCGCTCCACATGGTGGCATCTTCTGGGGAAGGGCTGATGGCTCAGCCCTTGAGGGGATTTGGGCAGCTCTGTATATTTTGTCTGTGGTTGTTTCATCAGATCTTCCCCCTTTCAGGTGCCAAAGGAGGCAACAGCCAGAACCTGGCTGCTAAGTGCAGCCTACCAAAGGACCTTGCTGTGCAACCACAGCTGCTCACCTCTACCTTAAAATAGGAAATTTATTTCAAGAGCTTTTCTTCCCTGGGAGATGACATTAACTCTAATTTACATTTAAATCCAGCTCCTAGAAGGCAAGAGCATCTCCACTCATTGCTGCTGAAATGTCTTCCTCACCTTCCTCCCCTTTTTAGCACTTGGCTGGGTTACTGGCACTCAAGGCACTCAGCCTCACTTGAACTTCCAGCTCCTCAGCCCCTGGGATGAGTTCTGTAGGGCCTCTGCACCCTGGGCACACCGTGGCTGGCACAGAGTCCCCCCCCCAGCTGTAGGGGTGTTCTCCTCCCATGCAGAGATCCTGATGGTTTGATGATGTTGAATCCCACGACCAGGCGTGCTCCGAGCGGAGCGATTCCAGGTGAACGTTTCCATGGTGACTTGTCTCTCACTAGCAGGAGAGGAGGCTCAGGCTGGAGCCAGAAAGAAAAGTGGAGCTGCTGGGTTAACAGCCCTGAGAGATGCTGTAAGAAACATGTCCTGGGGATCTCCACGAGCCCAAGGCACCAGCAAGTGTGGGAAGGTGCATGTGGAGACCTGGTGTCCAGCACAGGGAGAGCTCCTGGAGAACATGGCACGTGTTCTCTACAGAGAACACACTCAATCCAGCTCTTCAAGAACACAAGTGGAAAGCTTGAAGGACATCAGAGAAGCAGAGGCATCCCTGCAGCTCCATCAGAGCTCTGCAGAGCTGCTCATCCTCAGAGCCCACCACGTGGTGCTGATGCCCTTCCCAAGGTGCTCAGACAATGTGTGTGTGTTGGGGGGAACGGTGCAGGGGGAGGAGGGGTTTGGAAGGGAAAGCAGGGGTCTGGTATCTGCAAGCTGGGAAATGATGCATCTCATGATGAGCTCATCTGACCTGCATGCCCTCTGTGGTGTCTCCATTGTACAGGACAAGAAACCAAACCTGTGCTTCTGGCCTGTTCCTCAGCCTTTCAGCTCAGCCCTGCCAGCAGTGACCTAATCTAAAGCGGGACCCCAAGTTCTCCTGGGCTTCCTGGCAAATCCTGACTGTAATCCCTCAAGATGGGTCATGGACCAGCATTTCAGCTCTGGAGATCCAGCACTGTGGACAAGGGCCCTTGGTGAGCGTTGCCTGGGCAATGTGACAACTGCTGTCTGCCTTGCAGGGGGGTTCAGCCAAAGCAACCCACAGAGCAAAGACATCCTGTGACCTGAAGGCCAGAAGAAAGCCAGAATGGTCCACAACACTGCTGAGGGTTTAAAGGAGGCACACACAGAGCTCAGTCCAGAGTTCTCCCTGGGACAAGGCTGCAGGGAAGCCTCTGTGTCCCCTGCTCAAACCAGCTCATCCCATAGGGCATCTTCCCTTGGGAAAGACCATACTGCTCCTTCAAAAACCAGGGCCAGCAGTGAGACACAGGACAGACAGGGAGGTCTGTCCTTGAGGTCACACCTGGCCCCACTGCTCCTCCAGATGTTATTGCCTTAAAGCCCAAGTCCTTAACCTGACCCCAAGTAGAGCAGGAGGTTGGGGAAAGGCAGGGAAGCATCTCTGATAGGTTCATCTCCTCCCAAACCTCTCCCCTCCAGAGCAATTAGTGCTGGCCCACAGGCAGGCCTGGATCTGTGCCTGCACCCATGCAGTATGTGTCAAGCCAAAGTAGGTCAGTCCTGAAGCTGAGTGGAGCCAAACTGTGGGCACTGCATGGGAAGGGGAGCCTGGACTCCCTGGTGAAAGACACCCATGGGACAGTGCCAGCTGGCAGTGCCATGCTGTGCTGTGCCATGCTGTGCCATGCCAGCCAACCTCCCAGCAGACAGGAGGGACAACTCCATGGAGAGGTCAACTGCTGCCAGGGCACTAGGACACAGGGGACATGGCCAGCCTCTGCTCAGTGTCTGTGGGGACAGGACAAGGGGTGATGGGCTCAAGCTGGAGCACAGGGAGTTCCCCCCAGTCTGGGGAAGAACTTCTTCCCAGTGAGGGTCAGGGAGCCCTGGGCCAGGCTGCCCAGGGGGTGTGGAGTCTCCTCCTCTGGAGAGATTCCAGCCCCATCTGGACACCGCCCTGTGTGCCCTGTCCTAGGGACCCTGCTTTGGCAGGGGTTGGACCCCATGAGCTCTGGAGGGCCCTGCCAACCCCTGTGATTCTGTGAGTCTGTGATTCTGATGCCAGCTGCTGGAGCAGGCAGTTTGGATTTGAAAGGGCTCCTGGGCAGCAGGGCAATCAGGCTCACCAGGCAATCCATCTGCTCATCTCCAGAGCTGAGATGCTCTGGGGACATGGCGGTGGCCAGTGGACGTGCAGGTCAGGCTAGGATGCTCTGGGCTGGTCTCCTCTGGGAAGGAGCAGCCAACACCGTCCTGTCCTCATGTGAATGTCAAGCAGGACAAGCCCCACACCCTGCAGCAGGACCCACAGGGGCCCAAATGCAGCACGAGGTGCATGCACACAGTGTGCTGCTGAGCATGGGGCTGGGGGAGGTGGCCCCTCGACTGCAGAGTCCCTCCCGCTGCCCATCATCCTTCCCAACAAAGTGGAAGGATTCCTGCTCCCTCTGCTGCACTCCAGAGCCTCAGACTGAGAGCTGGGGGCTTTGTTATCCTCCCCCCAGCCAGCCCCAGCCCGTGACATCCCGTTGGGAGGCAGCTGCTCCAGGCACAATGGTGCTTTCACATCTCACCACCTTCCCCTGACCCTCAGAGCCAGGAGACCAGCCCAGCTGGAGCTGCAGGTGCTGCCTTTGTCTGGGGGGGATGTTCCTTGGAAGGGGCACAAAGGGGAGGCTGCCCCACGTTGCCATGAGCCAGGCAGCCCCTTCCCCTGGGTGACAGAGCACACAGGGGACAGGGCAGTGCTGGGGAAGGGGCTAAGGGGGAGCAGGCAGAAGGTTGGGGGTGAACGCTCACCTCGGTGTGACTGGGGGACGCTGTGTGGGCACAGGGAGGGGACATACCCAACAGGACTGAGACACTGAGACCCTCTGGCACTCTGGGTCCCATCTGCAGCTTGGGAGAGCAGGGAAGACCCTCTCTGTCCCTGTCCCCCAAGCCAAAGGGGAAGGTGTGGATCATAGAATCCCAGCCTGGTCTGGGTTGGGAGGGACCCCAAGGGTCACAGAGCTCCAACCCCCTGCCACAGGCAGGGACACCAACCTCCAGGCCTGGAGCTACACAAGGTTGCCCAGGGCCCCAGCCAACCTGGCCTTCAACACCCCCAGGGACGGGGCACCCACCCCCTCTCTGGGCAGCCCCTTCCAGCCCCTCACCACTCTGCAGCACCTTACCACTTCACCTGGATGTTCACCTTGGCTGTGTGTGTGTCCCAGCTGATGCCATCAAAGCCCTGGGATGCAAGACCTTTAGGTGGTACTTGTGGGGGGTCCAGCACCACATGACTCTCCCCACACAAGCCTCAGGCCAGGCCAGCACAGCTACATCTACTTCTTAGCTTATGGGCAAGAGTTAAAAAATAAAATCCAAGTAATTCCAAGATAAAAATCCTGATGGACACTGGACAGGCTGCAGAGCAGAGAGGAGCAGCTGCTGGATCTGAAACACCAGCCCTGGGATGCTGGTGGTAAACTGGGAGCAGGTTCATGTGCCACATCTGCTGGAGCACGTGGCACCACGGAGCCCTTCTTGCCCAGGCTGGGGAGCTGCCAGAGCTTGGTCCTTTAGGAAGGGAGGCTCAAGGAACTGATCCTAACTGAATCCAGTCTGAAATCCAGGGATTGCTGCTTCTTTTAAGGGCCAGACCTGCCCCAGTGACACAGGCTGGGTGGATGGGGGTGGGTTACACACATGGGCTTGTCGTGGGATGGGTGGTATGAGCAGTGGGGTGCAGCTTCCTTCCTCCAGCCAAAAAGTTGTGCTGAGCAGGGAAATCTCTTTGTGATGCCTGGCTTTGTGAGAGGTTAATTAACCATGGAGGGAAGGGGAAGAGGGAAAGAGAGCCCACCATGCAGAGGGGGTCCTCTCTGCACCTAAAAGAGAGGCCAGCAGCATGACCTGCCAGTTTGGGGTCGTGCTTTATTGTTGGGCATCAAGCACTGGTGCTGGGCTCATCCTAAATGCTGTTATTGTCCATCTTGGGATGGAAAGGCTCCTGGGGAGTCCCACTGCAGTGCCCATCGTGGGGACTGGTGGCCCCCTCCTTCTGGGAGCCTCTAGGATGGCCCAAAGCAAGGCTGGGGGGGCTGCAAATGGAACCAGAGAAGAGATATGGCCATTCCCAGCCCAAACCCTGAAATACCCTTGGAAGAGGGACCTTGGAAGCAGAAGGTGATGTCAGTTGAAAGCGATGTCAGTTTGAAATGCCTCAGTTGGCCCCTCTCAGTGACAGCCAGGGTGCAGCTACCTTGTCCAACAGACACTGGGCAGTGCTGCCCCCAACCTCCACCACTCCCAGGTGAGATCCAGCCCTTCGCTTCCCTCCTCAGCCCCAAACCAGCCCAAAAGAGGCAGCGTGGTGAGTGACTGCAGGGACAACAGGAGCCAGGAGCCTCTCTTCACAGCTCAGCACTCACATCTCAGGCTGCATCTGCAGCAAAAGGGAATTCAGGGAGTGCTGGACCAATCTCACAGCCTCCCATGATCTCATCACCGGCTGGGTGGATGGAGGGAGAGCAGTGGATGACATCTACCTTGACTGCAGCAAGGCTTTTGATACTGTCTCCCATGACATCCTGATAGCAAAGCTGAGAGCATGGGATGGATGAGTGGGCAGTGAGGTGGGGTGAGAATTGGCTGTGGGACCGAGCCCAGAGGGTGCTGATCAGTGGAGCAGAGTCTGGCTGGAGGCCTGTGAGTAGTGGTGTTCCCCAGGGCTCAGTGCTGGGTCCAGGCCTGGTTAATATCTTCACTGAGACCTTGAGGAGGGAACAGCATCCACCCTCAGCAAGTGCTGATGATCCAGAGCTGGGAGGAGCGTCTGGCACCTGGGAAGGAACAACCCTTCCTATCAGGACAGGCTGGGGGGACCTGCTGGAGAGGAGCTCTGTGGAGAAGGACCTGGGGGTGCTGGTAGATGACAGGGTGGCCATGAGCCAGCAGTGTGTCCTGGGGCTGAGAGAGACAATGGGATCCTGGGGGCATCAGGAGGAGTGTGGGCAGCAGGTGACAGGAGGGGATCCTCCCCCTCTGCTCTGCCCTGCTCAGGCCCCACCTGGAGTGTTGTGTCCAGTGCTGGGCTCCCTGGGATCAAAAGGACAGGGATCTCCTGGAGAGAGTCCAGAGGAGGCTCTGGAGATGCTGAAGGGCCTGGAGCATCTCCCCTGGGAGGAAAGGCTGAGGGAGCTGGGGCTGTTCAGCCTGGAGAAGAGAAGACTAAGGGGGGACCTAATTAATGTTTATCAATATCTGAAGCATGGGATGCAGGGGGACATGGGCAGCCCCTTCTCAGTGTCTGTGGGGACAGGACAAGGGGCAATGGCTGCATGTTGGAGCACAGGGAGTTCCACACCAACATGGGGAAGAACTTTTCCCCAGTGAGGGTGAGGGAGCCCTGGGCCAGGCTGCCCAGGGGGTGTGGAGTCTCCTTCTCTGGAGAGATTCCAGCCCCGTCTGGACACCGCCCTGTGTGCCCTGTCCTAGGGACCCTGCTTTGGCAGGGGATTGGACCTGATGAGCTCTGGAGGGCCCTGCCAACCCCTACAGCTCTGTGATTCTATGATTCTATGAAAGCAAGCAGTGAGGGGGGTGTCTTTCTGGGACCTCCCTGCTCCTCCTGTGGCACTTCACCCCAACAACCAGCATCCCACTCCTCATTTCAATCCAGTGCCAGAGCCTGCAGACAGCTCTCCAGCCACCCTGGCTGGTGGGTGTGGGGCTCACCTTGAGCTTGTGCTCGTGCTCCTTGTTGACACGGGACAGCAGCTGGGCTTTCCTTCGGTTGAGGGCATCGATGAGGGCGTCACACTGGGCCACCAAGCAGGCTTCAAACTCCACACTGTTCTCCTGTGGGTCAGAGCAGAGCATTTTGGGGGTTGGACCTGAAGATCTCTTGAGGTCCCTTCCAACCCCTACGATTCAGTGACCACAGCCCAGGACACATCTCCATGGCAGTTGGGAAACCTGATTTTTTATATACCACATGTGGTATTTTTGGAGGTGCCACTGCAGCACTGCAGCCCACACACCCATACTGGTAGTATGGGGGTGCTCAGACCCTTGGCTCATGGGAAATGTGGTGGCAGCAGGTGAGGAACAGGTTTGGTCCGTCCTGTCACATCCTCAGATGTGCCCATGGCAGAGGTGGGAAGGGATGGGATGTCTCCTCCTCATTCCCTGAAACAGGCAGCTTTTGGAGGAGCAGTTTTTGGGAGGACTTGCAGGGGGGATGATATGAAAAGGGAGGTGTGGGCTGCTCTGGGAGAGCACCCAGCACACCAAGCTGGGATGATGGGATGGGGAATCATGGTGGGAAGGGGCTGTTCCTCATCTGGGAGAGCACCCAGCACACCAAGCTGGGATGATGGGATGGGGAATCATGATGGGAAGGGGCTGTTCCTCATCTGGGAGAGCACCCAGCACACCAAGCTGGGATGATGGGATGGGGGATCATGGTGGGAAGGGGCTGTTCCTCATCTGGGAGAGCACCCAGCACACCAAGCTGGGATGATGGGATGGGGGATCATGGTGGGAAGGGGCTGTTCCTCATCTGGGAGACACAGTACCTGGATCTGCTGCACCATGTTGCGGAGCTGGACCAGGAACTCTTTTGCTTCCTTGGCTCTGTCTGACAACCCATTGAGGGCCTGGGAAAGCTGGCTCTGTGGGGGGAAGAAAGAACAAGGTAATTTCCATGTCCTGGCCTCATCCTTATGCTGGAAGAGCTGATGTGGGAGGTGGGCTGGGGATGGACAGCAGCCCAGCATGGCCTTCCTGGGGTGTGCATCCTCCAGCAACCCACTGAGGTGTCCTACCCCCCACTGCCCTGGGTGTGAGGAGGGGAGAAGGAGGGTTAGCCATCACCATGCATGCCCTGGGTTTGGGAAGCAGATACTCAGTGTCCACCTCCTCCACAGGCTTCTCTAGGTGATGAGAGACAAGCCACATCCATCCTGGATCCCAAAGTGAGCTCTTCAGGGAGCTGGACACCAAAACTCCTATCAGATCTGAGCTGTGCCTGCTGAGGGTGTCAGCAAAGGGACACAGGCCACCCAAATCAGACTGAGAATGTCCCAAACCTGCTGAGCAGGACCCTGCTCCTCCACCATGTGAAATACACACTGTCTCTACCTCCTCCAGCACTCAGGGTGGGAGCACAGACCAGTTCTGGCCTGTGCTGAGCTGAGCAGTGTAAGGCAGCCTTTGTAAGGAGGATCCCAGAATCCCAGCCTGGTCTGGGTTGGAAGGGACCCCAAGGGTCACAGAGCTCCAACCCCCTGACACAGGCAGGGACACCAACCTCCAGGCCTGGAGCTACACAAGGTTGCCCAGGGCCCCAGCCAACCTGGCCTTCAACACCCCCAGGGACGGGGCACCCACCCCCTCTCTGGGCAGCCCCTGCCAGCCCCTCACCACTCTCTCTGCAAAGAACTTCCCCCAAGATCTCCTCTCCCCCTTCCCTCCTCCAGCTTCACTCCAGCCCCCTTGTCCTGCCAGTCTCTGCCCTTGAACAAGCTGATTCCCCTCCTGTTCCTCTGCTCCCTTCAGGGACTGGCAGGCTGCAATGAGGTCCCCCCACAGCCTTCTCTTCTCTGGGCTGACCCAGCCCAGCTCCCTCAGCCTCTCTCCAGAGGGGAGCTGCTCCAGCCCTCTGAGCATCTCCGTGGCTCCTCTGACCCCTCTCCAACAGCCCCACATCTTCCTTGTCCTGGGGCCCCAGCTCTGGACACAGGACTCCAGCTGGGGCCTCCCCAGGGCAGAGCAGAGAGGGACAATCCCCTCCCTGTCCCTGCTGCCACCCCTCTGCTGATGGAGCCCAGGATCCCATCTCCCTTCTGGTGCTTCTTCATTTCCATGGCCCTTGCCAAGCATCACCTCCAGAATGTTCCCCTTCTGCCAGGCCTTCAGGAAGAGCTACCATCTCAGGAGGTAAGAACTCACCTCCACCAGAGATTCTGCCTCTCCTGTGGGCTGCAAGATGCCTGCAAACACCACACAGGTTCTGGGGCATCGTCCTCATGGGAGGGACAAAAGGGGGCACACAGAAGATGTGGGATGTCCCCAAATCTCCAAAAACCTATGGTGACACTGGCAACAGGCTGGGGGGCAGTGAGGGTGCTGAGGGGATGAAGTTGGGGAGCAGGGGGGGCAGTGAGGGTGCTGAGGGGATGAAGTTGGGGAGCGGGGGGAGTGAGGGTGCTGAGGGGATGAAGTTGGGGAGCAGGGGAGGCAGTGAGGGTGCTGAGGGGATGAAATTGGGGAGCAGGGGGGAGTGAGGGTGCTGAGGGGATGAAGTTGGGGAGCAGGGGGGCAGTGAGGGTGCTGAGGGGATGAAGTTGGGGAGCAGGGGGGCAGTGAGGGTGCTGAGGGGATGAAATTGGGGAGCAGGGGGGCAGTGAGGATGCTGAGGGGATGTGAGTGGAGCGCAGTGCCTGCTGAGATGGTGCTGAGCTGGAATCCAGTTAAAATCCAGAAGAGATGGGCTAACAAACCAACCTCAACCATTTAACAGCCTAGGAAAGGACCTCACCAGGCTTCCCTTGGAGATGTCACCATAACCCCAGGGATCCCCTCATTTCCTTTGCCATTTATCACCCTGCCATCAGGATGTGGAGCTCAGCAAATGCATCTCTCCTAAAGATGGGATGGCTCAGTCAGCTCAGCAGGGTCTCCCCATCTCTCCTCCTTCCCCTTCCTCAGCTGAGGTTGGAACATGAGCATGCTCCCCATGGTGCTGGCAGCACCCCCACACACCTCAGGGACAACCCTGCTTCATGCACCCCTGCCAAACCCTCTGTCACCCTGCCCCATGCACAGCTCCAGCCTTCCCAGCTGGAAGAAGACGTCTTAAGCCAAGACCTGAGCCTTGCAGGACCCTGGTTTTCTATAACAGAGGCAATGAACAGAGAAACCCAGCAGGACTTCATTGTGTTTACAAGCTCCTCATGAAAGCTGCAGCACAGTGGGGTTTGATTCCTTCACCCCAGGCTTCAGGAACCTTGGTTTTCCCTTTTTTTAATCACCACACATGTCAGAAATGGGGACCTCTGCCCCCCAGGGCTCAGTCCTGGGTCTCTTGTTCAACATCTTCCTCAATGACCTGGATCCCTGAAGGGATTTCAATGTTCCTTCAGTGAAGTTTGCAGATGGCACTGAGCTGGGAGGAAGGGTTGGTCTACTTGAGGGTAGGGAGGCTCTTCAGAGGGATCTGAACAGGCTGGATCCATGGGCTGAGACCAGTGGGATGAGCTTCAACAAGGCCAAGAGCAGAGTGCTGCACATGGGACAGAACAACCCCCTGCAGCGCTCCAGGCTGGGGGCAGGGGGTGGAAAGGGGTCAGGTAGAGAAGGACCTGGGGGTGTTGGGTGGCTGCAGGCTGAACATGAGCCAGCAGTGTGCCCAGGGGGGCAAGGAGGCCAAGGGCATCCTGGCTTGTGTCAGAAATAGAGTGGCCAGTAGGTCTGGGGAGGGGATTGTGCCCCTGGACTGGGCACTGGGGAGGCTGCACCTGGAGTGCTGGGTCCAGTTCTGGGCCCCTCACTACAAGAAGGACATTGAGGGCCTGGAGTGTGTCCAGAGAAGGGCAACCAGGCTGGGGAAGGGGCTGGAGGGCAAATCCTCTGAGGAGCAGCTGAGGGAGCTGGGGGTGTTGAGCCTGGAGAAGAGGAGGCTGAGGGGAGCCCTTCTCCCCACCTGCCCTGCCCTGCCAGGAGGGTGCAGAGAGGTGGGCGCTGGTCTCTTCAGCCAGGGGCCAGGAGCTGGGACAAGGGGCAATGGGCTCAAGCTGGGCCAGGGCAGGCTCAGCTCAGCTGGGAGGGCAAAGTTCTTCCCTGGCAGAGTTGTGGGGCTGTGGCCCAGGCTGCCCAGGGAGGGGGCTGAGTCCCCAGCCCTGGGGGTGTTGAACAGAGGGGAGATGAGGTGCTCAGGGATCTGGGTTAGCACAGGACAGGGATGGTTGGACTGGATGAGCTAAAAGGGCTTTCCCAACCCAGTGAGTCTGTGGTTGTGTGATCAAGACAGCTCTCTGAGGCTTTCCTAATGGGAAAGCATTTTAAATACACTCTAACATCCAGTAAGAGCTCTGCAGGGCCGGTGTGCACTGTCCCTGTGCAGCTCTTTCACAGCACAACTCCTGCCAGGGTGCAGCAAGCTGTGAGCCCAGCCACAGAAGGCTGGCCCATCATCCCTAGATGGTGGTCTTCCACTTCAAAGTTCTTTCCAAATCCCTAAGGATGGGTGGGCACAGGCTCCTCACTGGAAAGGCAAGCTCTAACATTTGGGGCATGTTTTTACCATCACAACCTTCACCAAAGGGTCCCCATGATGCTGGAGATCTCCTGGAGCAGAGACACGTTCCTGGACATGTCTCCTTTGAAACAACCATCTGCCCAGCAATCCCTCTGCATCCCTGCTGCTTGATGGCAAGAGTCACCCTGCTGGGGAGCCAGAGTGGCACACCAGTCACCACCAGCTCATTAGAGGAGGTTAATTAACCCTACATGATAACAGGGCACAGGTAGGAATGCACACAGGGACTGAGGGGATGCCTGGAGGTGTTCATTAAGGGCAGCACTGCAGAGAAACAGAGTCCTTCTGGGCTCTGTGATTACCTTAATTAAGGCAGAGAAATTAAATGATGGATTAAATGATGGATTGGATGGGTAAATTCTACAGGTACCTTCAGTGACCACTGGAGCAAACCCAAGGCTTAATGCTCCTGGTGCCTCAGAGAAGGATTTAGTCACCACACAGGGACAGGGAGGGGATTGTTCCTCTCTGCTCTGCCCTGGGGAGGCCCCAGCTGGAGTCCTGTGTCCAGAGCTGGGGCCCCAGGACAAGAGAGATGTGGGGCTGTTGGAGAGGGGTCAGAGGAGCCCCGGAGATGCTGAGAGGGCTGGAGCAGCTCCCCTCTGGAGAGAGGCTGAGGGAGCTGGGCTGGGTCAGCCCAGAGAAGAGAAGGCTGTGGGGGGACCTCATTGCAGCCTGCCAGTCCCTGAAGGGAGCAGAGGAACAGGAGGGGAATCAGCTTGTTCAAGGGCAGAGCCTGGCAGGACAAGGGGGCTGGAGTGAAGCTGGAGGAGGGAAGGGGGAGAGGAGATCTGAGGGGGAAGTTCTTTGCAGAGAGAGTGGTGAGGGGCTGGCAGGGGCTGCCCAGAGAGGGGGTGGGTGCCCCGTCCCTGGGGGTGTTGAAGGCCAGGTTGGCTGGGGCCCTGGGCAACCTTGTGTAGCTCCAGGCCTGGAGGTTGGTGTCCCTGCCTGTGGCAGGGGGTTGGAGCTCTGTGATCCTTGGGGTCCCTCCCAACCCATGCCATTCTATCATTCTATGAAGGCAGCAGTCACACGTTTCCTCCAAGTGTGTGAACTACATGGGGGGAGCAGGAGATGGGGATTTGGGAACCCTCTGTGCTGGTGAGGGGGTGAGAAGGACCTCAAGCCTTGTCCCCCACCGGGTGCTGTCCAGGATCAAGTGAAATGCTGCTGTATTGGAAGGATTCCCCCTCCCTGTGGAAAGCTGGGACACCACACTTCACATCCCCACGTGGAAATGAAACCTTTGAGGCTGGGAATCCCATTTTGGGGACCACCATCATCCCCTCACCCAGAGCAGAGCACCCAGATGGGAGGCCTTGCATCCTCCAGCACACAGTTAGGCTTGCCAGCTCACATATGCTGGACCAAAGCCCCACCCTGAGCTAGCACAGGCAGGGGAATTAATGAGTGTGAAATGAAGATAAAAATCCCATTTAGCAGCATCTTAAAATCAAGTGACTATGTTCTCTGCAGAGAGCTGGCCTCTTTTTTTCCTCAATGCTCTTGTTTCAAGACACTAAGAGGGGAACCACTGTAATTCACATCAGCTTTAATGGGAGCTAAGCATTTAAATCTCCATCCCCAGAGAGGGAATCTGTCCCCTCTTTGTGCTCACTAAGAGCTCTGAAACCCTCCTTCCCAGGCAGGGCTGACAAAGGGATTTCTGTCACTCTCTGCTTCTCCCACATCCCGGGTGAGCGTGGGCGCTGCGTAAGGCTGGTGGCTCGCTCGAACTGGGCAAGCTGGGAGGAGAGGAGAAAAGGACCATTTTAAACTCTGCATCCTCCCTCAGATGGAGCTGGGTTGTTTCTGCTCCTGTTTAACCAGCTGCCAGTGATGGAGCTTCTCCACCTGTTATTTCAGGAGGTGTTGGGTACCACCCGGCATGGGATGCTGGCAGAGCCGGCTGGGTGTGACAGCTCCATCTGGCATACTGGGAAAATCCCAGTTAGCTAGCACTGGGTACTGAGGAGAGCAAGGAACCCTCGCTCCTGGTTCCAACCCCAACTCACTCACAGGCTCTGGTGCTACAGAACATCCCTGGGGGGCTTGTATCAGAAACAGTGTGGCCAGTAGGTCTGGGGAGGGGATTGTGCCCCTGGACTGGGCACTGGGGAGGCTGCACCTGGAGTGCTGGGTCCAGTTCTGGGCCCCTCACTGCAAGAAGGACATTGAGGGCCTGGAGCGAGTCCAGAGAAGGGCAACCAGGCTGGGGAAGGGGCTGGAGGGCAAATCCTCTGAGGAGCAGCTGAGGGAGCTGGGGGTGTTGAGCCTGGAGAAGAGGAGGCTGAGGGGAAGGACCTGGGGAGGTTGGCAAGGTTTTCCTATAACCCCCTTGGACTTCTCTTCCACAGAAACATCCTTTCTCCCTGTGGACCCTTCTAGCACCCACAAGGTCCTTTAGCAGGGAGTTCACAGCTTAAAATCAGGTGAATCATAGAATCACAGAATTTTAAGGGTTGGAAGGGACCTCCAGAGCACATCAGGTCATTAGCCCAGGTTGCCCAAAGCCCCATCCAACCTGACCTTGAACACTGCCAGGGAGGGGAAGTGTAGAGCACAGAGCTCAGCATCACGTCGCTCTACGGATCATAGAATCAGAGAATCACAGGGGTTGGCAGGGCCCTCCAGAGCTCATCAGGTCCAACCCCCTGCCAAAGCAGGGTCCCTAGGACAGGGCACACAGGGCGGTGTCCAGACGGGGCTGGAATCTCTCCAGAGAAGGAGACTCCACACCCCCTGGGCAGCCTGGCCCAGGGCTCCCTCACCCTCACTGGCAAGAAGTTCTTCCCCACATTGGGGGGAACTCCCTGTGCTCCAACTTGAGCCCATCGCCCCTTGTCCTGTCCCCACAGACATTGAAAAGGGGCTGCCCATGTCCCCCTGCATCCCATGCTTAAGATAATTATAGACTTTAATTAGATCCCCCCTTAGCCTTCTCTTCTCCAGGCTGAACAGTCCCAACTTACTCAGCCTTTCCTCATAGTTGGACTCTATAATCATAGTTTCCTCATGGTTGGACTCTGTAATCTAAAAGGCTTTCTCAGCCCAAATGATTCTGTGATGCTAGGTGCATGCCCTGTGAAAGCCATCTCCTGGGCTGCTGCAGACCGTGCCTGCCTCAAAAGCCACCTGCAGCCCAGCCTTCAGATGACTGCACCTCCTTACCAGCCATGGATGGGCTAGGTGCCACCACCCCAGCACTGAAAACTCACCCCAAAAGAGCTCTTGGCATTATACCTAGAGCTCAGTACTGCTCCACCATCCCAAATGTTGCAACCAGCACCTGTTTCTTCTCTCCTTCCAACCAAGCCACCTCCCAGGCAGTTTCTATGCTGGATTATCCATCCAGAGGTTAAGAGGGGACTAAGCCACGGTGAGACAAGATGCTGTGCCCAGCTGCCCTGCCTGCACCCTGGAAAGGGTGAGGAGCTGTCCCAGATGCTGGAGCTGAGGTCACGTGCTGCTTGCTTTTAATTAAAGCCCAGCAACTGCAGCCTTTGTTACTGGACGTGATGCCTGACTAATTAAAATAGGATCTTTAATTAAAACTTGCACTCAGTCAGGAAGTTGATGAAGCTAAACAGCTGCTAATTGGCTTTTGGCTCCAGCCAGGAGAGCCTGGCTTTGGGATTCAATGTTACCTAAGAGAAACCAGGAGCTCTGCTGGGAGCTGCAGCCTGGGCTGAATCAGAGAGTCACAGAATTTGGAGAGCAATGGGGCAGCAAACAGCTGTGGAAGGCAGAGACCAGCCCCCTGCCTCCCAGCCCCATCCCAGTGTGCAGCTGGCAGGGATGCAGAGTGCCCCAGGGGAGTGATGCTCTGTGGCTGCAGGGTGAGCAGAGCCAGACTGGCTCAGCTGCTGCTAACTCCCCTTGAGCCAAGGCAGGGGATGGGACAGAGCGTGGGGCTGAATCCACCAAACCACAGAGCCCTGGAAGCTCCTGAGCTGGCAGGGACCCGTGAGGCCCATGGAGTGCAGCTCCTGGCTCCACACAGCCCAGCCCAGGCAGAGCTGGCACTGAGGGCTCCATCCAGATGCTTCTTGCCCTCAGCCCAGCTCGGGGCTGGGACCCCTTCCCTGGGGAGCCCGTGCCAGCACCTGACCCCCCTCTCAGCACAGAACCTCTTCCTGACCCCCAGCCCAAACCTCCCCTGGGGCAGCTTCACACCATCCCCTGGGGTTCTGTCCCTGGGCCCCAAAGAGAGGAGAGAGATCAGCACTGCCCCTTCGCTGCCCTGGGCAGGAACCCCCAGAGCCCAGGAGGGCTCCCCTCAGCCTCCTCTTCTCCAGGCTGGACAAGCCCAGGGCCTCCAGCCTCTCTTTGTGACCCTTCCCCTCCAGACCCTTCCCCATTGGACACTCTCCAATAGTTTTGTGTCCCTCTTGTCCTGTGGCACCCAAACCTGTCCCCAGGACTCGAGGTGAGGCCACCCCAGTGCAGGGCAGAGCAGGACAATCCCTCCCTGAGCTGGCTGTGTGGGCTAAGGACAGGTAGGCACAGGCCAGGGCTGGCTGTGGGGACACACTGCCAGCTCCTGGGTAACTCACTGTCTGAAAAGACCCCCAAACCCCTCTCAGCACCACCCAAGACCCCCAAACCCCTCTCAGCACGACCCAAGACCCCCAAACCCCTCTCAGCACAGTGCACAAGACCCCCAAGCCCCTCTCAGCACAGTGACCCAAGACCCCCAAACCACTCTCAGCACAGACCTAAGACCCCCAAGCCCCTCTCAGCACAGTGCAAGACCCCCAAGCCCCTCTCAGCATGACCGCAAGACCCCCAAACTCCTCTCAGCATGACCCAAGACCCCCAAGTCCCTCTCAGCACAGCGCAAGACCCCCAAGCTCCTCTCAGCACGACCCAAGACCCCCAAATCCCTCTCAGCACAGTGCAAGACCCCCAAACCCCTCTCAGAACGACCTAAGACCCCCAAACCCCTCTCAGCATGACCCAAGACCCCCAAACACCCCTCAGCAAGGCGCAAGACCCCCAAACCCCTCTCAGCATAACCCAAGACCCCCAACCCCCCTCAGCACAGCTGGCCACCAGCGCTCACTCCTCCAGGCTGGATGCTCATGCAGGGCTGAATCCCCCTCCCCAAGCACAGCACCCTTCTGCTGCTGCGCCTTCGACATGGCTCCAGCTCAGGATCTGCTGGCTTCCCGTGGGAAGGACGTGCTCCCAGCCTGACATAAAGGACCAGACAGCAGGGCCTACGCTTGTCAGCAGGACACAGAGGCCCACCCATGGAGCCAGGTTTGGGAGCAAAGCTCCTGGGTGTAAGATGCCAGCTGGAAATGAACCCCAGGAACGGCTCCCGCTCCCCCTGCTGCAGACAACGCCGGGGGGTGCAAGGGATGGAGAGGCTACCACTGCATGCTGGGGGCCTCAGATCTCCTCCCAGTTCCATGGGAGGAAGGTGAAATGTAAGCTGTTAAGATATGGGGGGTGCTGTCTCAGGGCTGGGCTGTTCCTGCTGCCTCTGCAGCAGCCTGGAGGGCAGCTGGGGTCTGCAAAGCAGACAAGATGATCCTCCACACGTGCAAGGCAGGCTGGCCTTCTTGAGGGGGGACAGGCAGCCGTGGAGAGGATTATCTCTGGGGCAGTTTGTATTGACATGGGAGTTAATTCCAGTGCCTGCAGAGGGGCCCCTGCATCTCTGGAAGAGGCAGAGATGCCACTGCAGCCCCTCCCTCCCGTTAATCCTGGATCCTGGTGGGTCCTCCTGGGGGGAACACGCACCCCTTTGTCACTGCACCCCAGGCAGAACCCTAGGAAGGAGGACACCTGAGATGGAGACACTTTGGGGGTCACCCCTCCGTGGTGGTGCCACCCAGCCTGCAGCTCTTAGAGAGACCACAGCTGAGTAACATCCTCTTGAGTTCCAACTGGGAGGGGTGCAGAGGGTTGGAGAGGGGTGGGCACAAGGGTCCCACCTGGCATCCATCTGAGCAGAACACCCACAGGCAGCAGCAGGTGCTGAGGGTGCTCAGCATCCCCAGGGACACAGATGTGTAGAGGGTATCTTCCCCCTGCAGCCCTCTCCCTCATCTCCCCCACTTTCCCCTGTCCCCCCCATCCCTGCACCAACACACCAGACTCACGGGTGCCACCCAAAGCTGGCAGGGGAAAGCCCTACTGCAGAAGGGACTGTGGACCCACCCACGATGGAGGCACCAGGGAATTCAGGCAGGAAAACCCCCTCAGGTCCCCTCTGGCAGGCAGCCAGGCTGTCAGCAGCCCCCCATGAGCTGGGGCTGGCCATGTGGTGGGGTTTGCCCCACACCAAGTCCCAAAGCCAGGCTGCTGCCTGCCAGCTGGCAGGATTTTCTTAAAGCTACTTATTTTTTGATAGCTCTGATACCAGCAAAACCGTTCTGGGTGTTGCAGCACAGAGCAGAAACCAGAGTTGGAGGGGGTCTTGTCAGCTCAGCCCAGGTTGGTTCCACTCTTTCCTGCCCACCCCCAGTCACTCACTGCCTATCAAGGGGAAACCTGGCACCCAGGGGCACATCCCTGCGCTAAGGAGCTGCCCAGGCTGGGCATGGCACAGTCCCCAAGGCTGTCCCCATGAAGGACAAGCCCTGAGAGCTCAGGTTGGACACCACAGATATCTGTAGGCCCCACATCAGTCTGGATGTCACCAGGATTCCTGCCTGCTGTGGCACTGGGCTGGCCTAACCCACCCCTTCAGTATAAGTGCCTCTATCCACACCCATGCCCTGTGTTTCGTGGGATTGCTTGCTTCTTTGAGATCCCCTGCTTCCTTGGGATCCCCTGCTTCCTTGAGATGCCCTGCTTGAGATCCCCTGCTTCCTTGACATCCCCTGCTTGAGATCCCCTGCTTCCTTGAGATCCCCTGCTTCCTTGAGATGCCCTGCTTGAGATCCCCTGCTTCCTTGAAATCCCCTGCTTGAGATCCCCTGCTTCCTTGAGATCCCCTGCTTGAGATCCCCTGCTTCCTTGAGATCCCCTGCTTGAGATCCCCTGCTTCCTTGAGATCCCCTGCTTCCTTGAGATCCCCTGCTTGAGATCCCCTGCTTCCTTGAGATCTCCTGTTTGAGATCCCCTGCTTCCTTGGGATCCCCTGCTTCTTTCAGATCCCCATCCCTTACAACAACCAGCCAGGAGCTAACCCCCCCAGTACCAAACTGAAGCCCCCAGTACCAATGTTCCACTTGGGCACACAGATGGCTCCAGCCACTGGCTTTGTTCCTGCAGACACTGGGGCAGTGTATTTCCTGGGCAGGCAGAGCTGGCTCAAAGGCTCCCAGATGGAAATCAAACAAGGATATATTTATTCTTTTTGAGCATGACCTTGGTAAAACCCTTTCACTGCCTCCTGGGTGGGATTCCCTGCTCTGCCTCCTCCCAGCCCTGCCCTGGGTGATGCTTAATTCATGCTGAGTTTCTCCACAGAATCACCAGGTTGGAAAAGACCTTGAAGATCACCAAGTCCAGCAGTCCCTGTCCTGTGCTAAACCAGATCCCTGAGCACCTCATCTCCCCTCTGTTCAACACCCCCAGGGCTGGGGACTCAGCCCCCTCCCTGGGCAGCCTGGGCCAGGCCCTGACAACTCTGCCAGGGAAGAACTTTGCCCTCCCAGCTGAGCTGAGCCTGCCCTGGCACAGCTTGAGCCCATTGCCCCTTGTCCCAGCTCCTGGCCCCTGGCTGAAGAGACCAGCGCCCACCTCTCTGCACCCTCCTGGCAGGGCAGGGCAGGTGGGGAGAAGGTCTCCCCACAGCCTCCTCTTCTCCAGGCTCAACACCCCCAGCTCCCTCAGCCGCTCCTCAGAGGATTTGCCCTCCAGCCCCTTCCCCAGCCTGGTTGCCCTTCTCTGGACACACTCCAGGCCCTCAATGTCCTTCTTGTAGTGAGGGGCCCAGAACTGGACCCAGCACTCCAGGTGCAGCCTCCCCAGTGCCCAGTCCAGGGGCACAATCCCCTCCCCAGACCTACTGGCCACTCTATTTCTGACACAAGCCAGGATGCCCTTGGCCTCCTTGCCCCCTGGGCACACTGCTGGCTCATGTTCAGCCTGCAGTCACCCAACACCCCCAGCTCCTGTGTGTTTTATTTACCAGTTTGAACCTGCAGCCGCAGTGGCAAAGTCCATCAGTCCGTCTGTATGAGCACGGGAAGGACCTGAACCCCCAACTCCCATCATCCTGGTGGTTCAATCCCACTCCTTCAAGGGGAAGGCCTGTGAGGTAACCCACTGGTGGCTTGCTCCCCAAAACGTGGGGACACCAGATGAAGTTTTTAGATACGACCAGAGCTGCTCTGACCTTCTATGTCTCAAGCACTGCTGTGGGATCAGCCTTGGTTTAGCTTAGCCCCTTGTGTGAAGGGGAGATCCAGGATGATTCCTTGGAAGCGGGTGAAGGCCAGCTTTGCATGCAGGGACACTGGATCAGTCCCCACTTGGCTGTCCCAGCTCCTGGACTAAAGTAATACAAGAGGTACATAAGAGCCTGGGCTGCTCCGTGCTGATGGTTCCTTGCTGTGAGGATGGGACGAGGATGCTCTGTCCTTCCTTTGATATAGGATATAGTCCTTGCTTTCATTTTTAGGGAGAAGAAATGTGAGCACCAAGGTATTAGTAACAGCTCTTTGATAGTGTCCAATTAACTCCTGGGTTGCTTCATTAACACTCCACAACAAATCATCTGCTCTTTTCATTGGCAAAGCTAAGGCACATCCCTTTGGAATGAGAGAGAGAACTGCCAGCTCTCTGACAAGGCTGCTGAGAAAAGCACAAGCTGACTGCCCAGGGGACATGTGGGGGCAAAAGAGGTGTGGGTGAGAAGCTATTTAAACAAGGGTGAATATTGTGGACTGGTTGGCAGAGATCCTGGGGCTGAGAGAGACAATGGGATCCTGGGGGGCATCAGGAGGAGTGTGGGCAGCAGGTCCCAGGAGGGGATCCTCCCTCTCTGCTCTGCCCTGCTCAGGCCCCACCTGGAGTGTTGTGTCCAGTGCTGGGCTCCCTGGGATCAAAAGGACAGGGATCTCCTGGAGAGAGTCCAGAGGAGGCTGTGGAGATGCTGAAGGGCCTGGAGCATCTCCCCTGTGAGGAAAGGCTGAGGGAGCTGGGGCTGTTCAGCCTGGAGAAGAGAAGACTAAGGGGGGACCTAATTCATGTTTATCAGTATCCTAAGCATGGGATGCAGGGGGACATGGGCAGCCCCTTCTCAGTGTCTGTGGGGACAGGACAAGGGGTGATGGCCTCAAGTTGGAGCACAGGGAGTTCCACACCATCATGGGGAAGAACTTCTTCCCGGTGAGGGTGAGGGAGCCCTGGGCCAGGCTGCCCAGGGGGTGTGGAGTCTCCTTCTCTGGAGAGATTCCAGCCCCGTCTGGACACCGCCCTGTGTGCCCTGTCCTAGGGACCCTGCTTTGGCAGGGGGTTGGACCCCATGGGCTCTGGAGGGCCCTGCCAACCCCTGTGAATCTCTGATTCTATGATCCGTAGAGCGACGTGATGCTGAGCTCTGTGCTCTACACTTCCCCTCCCTGGCAGTGTTCAAGGTCAGGCTGGATGGGACTTTGGGCAACCTGGGCTAATGGAGGGTGTCCCTGCCCATGGCAAGGGCAGGGACCGGGATGATCTCTGAGGTCCTTTCCCACCCAAACCAGTGTGGGATGTTTCAGGAGGAGAGATACTTTGGACTCGGTCCCATCTGGTCCTGGTCCTGCTCCAGCTGCACTGCACTTGGTGTGCTCCAGGAGAAGCAAGGTCATGTCCTTGAGAGGAGCCCAGGTCCTGTACAGCTCTGCACACCAGCAAAAGGGTGGGGGTGCAGGTTGAGACCCCCACAAACATGTTGTAGCTGTTCTCTGTGGTCTGAGTAATTTCCACCTCTGAGTGTCATGTCTCCCTTGGAGTCTTGCTGCCAAGATGATGTTGATGGAGTCTGGCTTCTTCTGGGACCCTGGTGAGAAGCCCATGAACTCTGGTAGCGGTTGGCTGGTCCCCTCAAGTGAGACTGGAATAAATCAATAAATCCCTCCCTGTCATCCCTTTTGGGTAGCACAGGGCACACCAGGCAGCAAGAAACTCAGCTCCCAGCTCCAAATCCTACAGCTAGATGAGATCCAAACGGGATCCCCAGGATCTCTTCCCCACCAACCTGGCAGACTAGGACAGGCTGGAGCACGTATCTGTGCACAACGCTCCCTCTCCTTCCCTCAGCCAGCCCTGCCGTGGATCCAGGTCCCTCTCCCAGCATCCATGCACCCAGCAGAAGGGGAAGGGTGATCCAGTGATGTCCAAGCCTTGCCACAAGGCTGGCTTCACCGTGGGCTTCATGCATCCATCACAACGGGGAGAGCTCTGCAAGGGACACAACCAACATCACACCACCCATCTACCAGCGCTGAGGAGAAGCTCCTGCAACCTGGGCACAGCTCCCAGGTACCAAGGAGTTGACATGGGGTTGAGTCCATTCCCAGCCCCAAAATGAGTGCTCTCAGGGCCCAGGAGAGGTGCAGATGTGATGGATGCAGACACCAAAGCGATGCTTGCCAGCCACAAAAGCCCAGGCAGCTCCCTAGGGGTTGCACTGAGGAGGATGGGAGGAAGAGAGGAGATGCTTTGGGTGGAAAGAGGCAAGGTGAGGATCCAGGTGCATCACAGAGCTCCTGTTAACACATCCTAATGATGGCTGATCACCCTCACTTGTGACCCAGCAGGGAGCACGTTGATCTATAGCTGCTGTCATGTGGCATTTCCAACCCTCCCTGGAAGCACAGGGCTCATTTGCTGTGTGTCAGCCTTGTTATGTTTCTGGAGATGAATGAGGCTGGTGGAAGGCAGAGGACAGCTCGTGGCTGAGCTATGACTTCCTCAGGCTCCCTCCCCTCCCTGCAAAGTAGAGTCCAGCAGTGACATGCTGTGTCCTGATGCCTGTAGCTCTCCTGGACCAGCACTTAGAGCCACGTCCCCATGCAGACACGATGGGTCTTTGCTAGAGGTGGACTCTGCAGGCAGAGTAAGCACAGAGCTCCTCCTTCATAGGATCATAGAATCCTATGATTAGGTGGGAAGGGATCTTCAAGGCCCATCTAGTCCCACCCCTGCAATGAGCAGGGACATCTTCACTAGAGCAGGGCGCTCAGAGCCCCATCAAGCCTGACCTTGGATGTCTCCAGGGATGGGGCCTCCACCACCTCTCTGGGCAAACTGTGCCAGTCTCACCACCTCCAGAGAGAAGAACTTCCTTGGGTCTCATCTAACCCTGCCCTGCTCTAGTTTAACCCATCACCCCTCATCCCATGCCCTTACAAACAGTCCTGCCCAGCTTTCCTGTAGGTCCCTTCAGGGACTGGAAGAGTCTCAGAGGTTTCCCCACAGCCTTCTCTTCTCCAGGCTGAACCAACCCAACTCTCTCAGCCTGTCTCCATGGGAGAGGTGCTCCAGTGCTCAGATCATCCTTGTGACCTCCTCTAGACCCACTCCAACAGGTCCATGTCCTTCTTGTGCTGAGGGCTCCAGAGCTGGACACAACGGAAGCAGAGGGGCACAATCCCCTCTCTCCATCTAGCCACACTTCTGGTGACACAGCCCAGGATGCCACTGGCCTTTGGAGGAGCTGGGAACCCACCACCTTCTTGTATTTGTGGGAAAAGGAGGTTTAAGCACCCATTGCTGCTCCCCAGCTCTCAGGGGGCTGCGTGCTGGAGCAAACCACCACACAGCAAAGAGCAGCCTTGTCACTGCAGCCACCGAGGCTGCTCCATGGGCTCTGAGCCCTGGGCACAGAGTGACAGGGCCAGGTCCTGCTCCCCTGGGTCCCCAGTAACTGGAGCCCATTCCACTCACGACTGGAGGAGTTGGATAGGACAGCAGCATCCCCCTGCCCTGTGCTGCCTCCCCTCCTCATCTGCCAAGGGACATTCCTTGTGGGCTGGAGCAGCTCTCCTAAGAAGAGAGGCTGGGGGAGCTGGGCTGGGTCAGCCCAGAGAAGAGAAGGCTGTGGGGGGACCTCATTGCAGCCTGCCAGTCCCTGAAGGGAGCAGAGGAACAGGAGGGGAATCAGCTTGTTCAAGGACAGAGCCTGGCAGGACAAGGGGGCTGGGGTGAAGCTGGAGGAGGGAAGAGGGAGAGGAGATCTGAGGGGGAAGTTCTGTGCAGAGAGAGTGGTGAGGGGCTGGCAGGGGCTGCCCAGAGAGGGGGTGGGTGCCCCGTCCCTGGGGGTGTTGAAGGCCAGGTTGGCTGGGGCCCTGGGCAACCTTGTGTAGCTCCAGGCCTGGAGGTTGGTGTCCCTGCCTGTGGCAGGGGGTTGGAGCTCTGTGATCCATGGGGTCTTTCTCAACCCATGCCAGTCTATGATTCCCACTGGGAATGGCTTCTGCCAGGCTCCTCCGTTCCTGCAGCAGCTGCTGCCAGCACAGGGGGAGGGAGATGAAATGAACTGAATCCAATTAGAGAGATCCGGAAACCAGAGCGGAGATGGGAACATGTCCAGGGCGCTGAGAGCTCTGGGTGCTGTCATGACAAGAGAAGAGAGTAGGACAGTGTCTGGTGGTGCTTTGGGATCCTTTGGTGGAGCAATGGGGTCAGAACTCCACATGCAAGAGCTGAGCACCACACCAGCAGCACGGCTCAGCATACCATTGTGTGTCCAGTGCTGCACGGGCTGCGGCTGGAGGAAGTTCTCCAGTGGCACCACAGAGCTGCACAGTGCCCTCCTGATTGAGGAGCAGCTTGGGGCTGAGCTGGAGAAGATCTTTCTTGGATGGAAACCAGGGAAACACAGGCAGGGACACCAACCTCCAGGCCTGGAGCTACACAAGGTTGCCCAGGGCCCCAGCCAACCTGGCCTTCAACACCACCAGGGACGGGGCACCCACCCCCTCTCTGGGCAGCCCCTGCCAGCCCCTCACCACTCTCTCTGCAAAGAACTTCCCCCTCAGATCTCCTCTCCCCCTTCCCTCCTCCAGCTTCACTCCAGCCCCCTTGTCCTGCCAGTCTCTGCCCTTTGAACAAGCTGATTCCCCTCCTGTTCCTCTGCTCCCTTCAGGGACTGGCAGGCTGCAATGAGGTCCCCCCACAGCCTTCTCTTCTCTGGGCTGACCCAGCCCAGCTCCCTCAGCCTCTCTCCATAAGGCTTGACCTCCCTCCTCCTTCAGGCTCAAGGAGTGCCAGAGGGCTTGAGTCCATCCAGAAGAAAATAAGCTCCCCAGGGACTGCTCTGAAATGCTCTCCCTTATGCAGAACAATTGAGCACTATGGGAAGGACGGCCAGAAAAGGTCAAGGAGCTTTAAACCCACTTCCAAGAGGGTCAGTAATAGGGAAAGGTTTGAGTCTTGCTAGATTGGAATGGCACAAACTACTGCTGCATCCTCTTTAGTCACCACTTTTCCTCACCACTCACAGGAACAGATGGGAGATATTCCTGTGAGTGGTGAGGAAAAGTCCCACCAAGCAAATCCTGTCTCCTTAGATAGCGTGTTTTTGTCATGCTGCGTGGGAAAAAGGGTAAAGAAAGACTCAGGGGATCTCATTGCAGCCTGCCAGTCCCTGAAGGGAGCAGTGGAACAGGAGGGGAATCAGCTTGTTCAAAGGGTAGAGACTGGCAGGACAAGGGGGATGGGGTGAAGCTGGAGGAGGGAAGGGGGAGAGGAGATATTAGAATCATAGAATCCCAGCCTGGTCTGGGTTGGAAGGACCCCAAGGATCACAGAGCTCCAACCCCCTGCCACAGGCAGGGACACCAACCTCCAGGCCTGGAGCTACACAAGGTTGCCCAGGGCCCCAGCCAACCTGGCCTTCAACACCCCCAGGGACGGGGCACCCACCCCCTCTCTGGGCAGCCCCTGCCAGCCCCTCACCACTCTCTCTGCAAAGAACTTCCCCCTCAGATCTCCTCTCCCCCTTCCCTCCTCCAGCTTCACTCCAGCCCCCTTGTCCTGCCAGGCTCTGCCCTTGAACAAGCTGATTCCCCTCCTGTTCCTCTGCTCCCTTCAGGGACTGGCAGGCTGCAATGAGGTCCCCCCACAGCCTTCTCTTCTCTGGGCTGACCCAGCCCAGCTCCCTCAGCCTCTCTCAGTAGGGGAGCTGCTCCAGCCCTCTGAGCATCTCCATGGCTCCTCTGACCCCTCTCCAACAGCCCCACATCTTCCTTGTCCTGGGGCCCCAGCTCTGGACACAGTATTAGGGGGAAGTTCTTTGCAGAGAGAGTGGTGAGGGGCTGGAAGGGGCTGCCCAGAGAGGGGGTGGGTGCCCCGTCCCTGGGGGTGTTGAAGGCCAGGTTGGCTGGGGCCCTGGGCAACCCTGTGTAGCTCCAGGCCTGGAGGTTGGTGTCCCTGCCTGTGGCAGGGGGTTGGAGCTCTGTGATCCTTGGGGTCCCTCCCAACCCAGACCAGTCTGTTTCTATGTGCTTCACACAGCTTTCAAACAACAGCAGCACGCTGGCTGACACCAACCAGGTCCCAGAGCCGTATCGACCCCGTGGCTCTGGGTGCTGTCAGTCCTGGGCAGGATCTCACCAGGCAGCTGAGCCCAGCTGGGGACCGACGGCGGCTTTCGGAGCTCCCGGCCTGGTACCTCAGCAGCAGCCTCACATTTCACAGCCCTTTGCCTCTTTGGCTTCTTGCCCAACACTGGGATTTTCCAGCACATCAGCAAGCACTCATGCACTTAGCTGAAGGGAGGTTTTCTAAGACACAGATGGGAGATGGCTTCTCATTCCCTCTGGCTACCAACACACAGGCCTTCCCTTCAACAGCAGCAAGCACGTGTATCCCCCCGGCACCTCCACACAGCAGGGCTGCATCTCAGCCTCACAGCCAGCCCATCTGCTGGCATTTCCTAACAAACCCTCGGTGCTGCAGCCTCTGATGATGGGCTGATGGACCCAAAAGTTTCCCACCTGAAGTAGTGTAGCAAAAGGTATCTCCTCTCCCACTCAGATCTTCCCTGGGGCACATCCAAAGTCCCCCCCCAACTACAAGACCCTTGTTTTTCTGTGTCATGTTCCTTCTGGCTATTTGGTTTTAACCATCTGACTAAAGCTGAAGGAGGGGAGAGTTGGAGGAGATCTTGGGGGGAAGTTCTTTGCAGAGAGAGTGGTGAGGGGCTGGCAGGGGCTGCCCAGAGAGGGGGTGGGTGCCCCATCCCTGGGGGTGTTGAAGGCCAGGTTGGCTGGGGCCCTGGGCAACCTTGTGTAGCTCCAGGCCTGGAGGTTGGTGTCCCTGCCTGTGGCAGGGGTGTTGGAACTCTGTGATCCTTGGGGTCCCTTCCAACACAGACCAGTCTGGGATTCTGTGATCTGCCCCTGTGGAAAGCAGACCAGCATGTGCTGAAGGAAACAGCATTGGTGCTGAAGGGGTTGGACTTAGATGACCTTTAGAGGCCCCTTCCAGCCCAACCACTCCATAGCTTGCAGCTGGTCTTTCCCATCACTGCCCCAAACCTAAATGCCCTCAGCCTTAGGCCATCTTTCCCTCTCTGATGCTCCCTGCTGGGATACTGGCTAATACCTGTTGAAGGAGAAGGTATTTTGGGTCCTTCACACTAATTCTGGCCATGGCCCATGTGCCAAAATTCCCACTCACAAAGCCAGCTCTGGGACAATTTAACCCCATTTCCAAGCCTGCAACAGCCCACTGTAGGCTAGAAGACCATCACAATCCCCTCTCCAACCCCCTCTTCTCCTCTCCATGCCCACCTCGCGCATTCTTTCCCCTGTGGTTCCTCCAGCCGCTGTCCCTCTGTGCTATGACCACGGTTTGTGACCACCTCCACGCCTGGGTGCTCCACACCATCACCATCCTCCACTGAGGCTGCGTTGGCTTGACGTTCCCCCACGTGCAGGATGGCTCACATCACCCTTTTGGGGTGCTTCTTGTGCTCTCCTCTGAGGTCACCGATGACTGCACTGCGTGTGGGGCTGGAGCAAAGATCACCAAGCATTATCATCTCTCCAGCAAACCCACCACTGCCTGCCTAACCTGGGGGCACACAGCAACCCCCCTCTCTCTGCTTCTCTGACATGTTTTTAAGAGAACGTGGCTTCTTTGTTCCTGGTTTTTTCCTAGATGTTGCTCCTGGACAGAGCTGTACAGCTCCTGTTTAAGGCTGAGTGCCTGATGAGCACTAGAGCGGGACATTGAATCTCCAGAGATGTTCTGTGTAACAAGGATGCCCAGAGCCATCAGCCAAACACGCTTTGGGGACCTGAGCACTTCCAGCAGCTGTCCTGAGCTTTCCCTCACATCTCTAGGAAACAGCAGCGAGCTCCAGCTCTACCACAACAACCCCCTGTGTGATGGCTGGAGCATGCAGAATGGCTGTGCCTGTCATTTCAGCATCATAGAATCATTAAGGTTGGAAAAGCCCTCCAAGATCATCCAGCCCAACTGTCCCCCTACCCCCTCTATTACTCACTAACCCACGTCCCTGAGTCCCTCACCCAACCTTCCCTTGAACACCCCGAGGGAAGGTGACTCCACCACCTCCCTGGGCAACCCCTTCCAATGCCCAACTGCTCTTTGGGAGGAGAAATTTCTCCTCATTTCTAACCTGAACCTCCCCTGGCACAACTTGCAGCCATTCCCTCTCCTCCTGTCGCTGGGTATCTGTGAGAAGAGGCTGAGCCCCAGCTCCCCACAACCTCCTGTCAGGGAGCTGGAGAGAGCAAGAAGGTCTCCCCTCAGCCTCCTCTTCTCCAGGCTGAACAGTCCCAGTTCCCTCACCCCAAAGCATTGCATCTGGGTCTTGAAGCCAATAAATACACCTTGCAAGAAACAAGCCATCTCAAAGCTTGACACAACCCCCCTCTCCCAGCTCTACAGACTCCAATGGTGACACCATGGCATAAAATCAGAGACATTCATAGAAGCACAGAATGGTTTCATTTGGAAAAGACCTTCAAGATCATCAAGTCCAACCACCTATCCAGCCCTACTAGGTCCAACACTAGACCACGTCACCAAGCATGTCCTCTTCTCCAGGCTCAACACCCCCAGCTCCCTCAGCCGCTCCTCAGAGGATTTGCCCTCCAGCCCCTTCCCCAGCCTGGTTGCCCTTCTCTGGACACACTCCAGGCCCTCAATGTCCTTCTTGTAGTGAGGGGCCCAGAACTGGACCCAGCACTCCAGGTGCAGCCTCCCCAGCACCCAGTCCAGGGGCACAATCCCTGCCCTGGCCCTGCTGCCACGCTGGGTCTGACACAAGCCAGGATGCCCTTGGCCTTCTTGCCCACCTGGGCACACTGCTGGCTCATGTTCAGCCTGCAGTCACCCAAGACCCCCAGGTCCTTCTCCCCTGTGCAGCTTCCCAGCCCCTGCCCCCAACCTGTAGCACTGCCTGGGGTTGTTATGCCCAAAGCACAGGACCCAACACTTACATTCTGCCACCACCTGAAGACACCCTGTGAGGTGGGACAGCTGGGGAGCCATGTCACCATCACACCTGGGCCCTGCACAAGCAGAACATCTCCCCAGGGATGCACAGAAGGCTCAGCCATTGGGTTTACCCACCCCTGCCAGCCAGCCCCCTCAGCAGAGACTGCCCCAACACTGGCAGAGCTCTGCTCTCCCAGCAGACACTGGCAGACACCACGTTGCTAGCAACAGAACATCAGGAAATGATGACTAATTTGATGCTTTCTGCTTCTGAGAAGATTGCAGGAGGAGGAGGAGGAGGAGGAAGGGGGAAGGAAAATCAAGATGCATATGGATCGACTGGCGTTTCTGCTTCGTTTCTTCCCTGTCTGACAGGATGGAGCTGCTCTCTGGAGAGCAGCACTTTGGAGGTTTGCTTTCAGCCACCAGCCTCTCACACACCCCAGCCAGCCCAGGTAAGAGACAAGGAGCTCTCAGCCATACTGAAGCTCTTCTTGTGCCCAGGAGGTGTAGGTTTGGCATTACTTCTCTTTGAAGAAGCAGAGGCCAGGGGCACTTGCCTCAGCTTCAACTGACCAGAGAAACTGTCTCCTTCAGTTACTGCCACTGCTTCTGGGCAGAAGGCTGGACTTCAGGGTGCAGGGCAGCACAGGGAGCTGTGAATTCAGCAAGCTCAAAGATTTTAGACCTCTGAGGCCCTGGGGTGGCCTCACCTCGAGTCCTGGGGACAGGTTTGGGTGCCACAGGACAAGAGGGACAGAAAACTATTGGAGAGTGTCCAATGGGGAAGGGTCTGGAGGGGAAGGGTCACAAAGAGAGGCTGGAGGCCCTGGGCTTGTCCAGCCTGGAGAAGAGGAGGCTGAGGGGAGCCCTCCTGGGCTCTGGGGGTTCCTGCCCAGGGCAGCGAAGGGGCAGTGCTGATCTCTCTCCTCTCTTTGGGGCCCAGGGACAGAACCCCAGGGGATGGTGTGAAGCTGCCCCAGGGGAGGTTTGGGCTGGGGGTCAGGATGAGGTTCTGTGCTGAGAGGGGGGTCAGGTGCTGGCACGGGCTCCCCAGGGAAGGGGTCCCAGCCCCGAGCTGGGCTGAGGGCAAGAAGCGTCTGGATGATGCCCTCAGTGCCAGCTCTGCCTGGGCTGGGCTGTGTGGAGCCAGGAGCTGCACTCCATGGGCCTCACGGGTCCCTGCCAGCTCAGGAGATTCCAGGGCTCTGAGATTTCAACTTCCAGCTCTCCCAGTGCAATCCAGGAACGAGCTCTTCAGAAACCCCACTGCCTTAAGCTCTGAAGACGTGTTTGAAGTGGCCTCTTGAGAGCCCACACAAAGGTTTTCAAGGAAAATAAACCACAGAGAGAAGCAGAGAGTGAGAAAAGCACTTGAAGGCACTAGGAGACCTGGAAGGGTGTAGTCAGGGGAGGAGGATGAGAGTTGTTATGGGGAAGGCTAACCAAATGAACTGGATGGATTATGAGAAGATTGTAGAGCCATTAATAAAAACCCAGGAAGATTAAATCAATAATTCTGGAAGAGCTGAGATAATGAATGCCTTTAAAAAAAATTATTCTTTAATAAGAAAGGATGTATGGCTAATTAGGGAGTAATGAAGAACTTGTCAGTGTATCTACAGAGAGTGAGGAGTAGAGGGGCTCCATACCCAAGGCTGAAGGATACTCCAATCACTGGAGCCCAGCAATACATCTTGGTGTCATGAGGAAAGCAGTTAATAGACTCACTGAATCATTCATGATTATTTATGAAGAAGAATCCAGGAAGTACCAAGGGATGGGAGGGGGAATCATTCACATTGCCTTGGGGAATAGGGGTTTTATTTTTTTGAGGAAAGAAAGAAAGAAGTACTCCTCAGACCTTAAAGAAAAACCAGCCCAAGGAGAAAAGGAGCCACTAATCCAGTAAAGAGCTCTAAAATTATCCAGAAAATAGTATCTTGTCTCAGTGTGGGGAGGATACAGATGAATGTTGGGCTCCTGCATCTCCCTGCAGCAAAGGCACCACCAGCAAGGCCAGGGATCACCCCACAGGGAGCCCACACCTCATCAACTTTGTCCTGGAAAAGGCCTTGAGAAGCTTGGCTTCCACCAGGACTTTAGACGTGTGGTTGGGGTCCTAGCACAGCCAGGTGCTCTGCCATGGCACCAACAAACTTGAAAGAGTGGGAGAGGATCTCCTGGGTGTGGAGAGCAAACACATCACCATGTGCTGGCTGGGGCTGGGAGCAGCTTGCTAAAACAGCTCTTTGTTCTCCCTGCTGCCAGGGTTACGTGGATGAGCAGCAGCAGAAGTGAATCTTCAGATGAGCTTCACTTCTCCTGCCACTTAATTCTGGGTTTACCTCATTGAGGAAGCAATGAGCACATGCTGAGGACAAGGGGCAGCTGGGCAGCAGCCTGGATGTGTAGCTGTGGGGTCTTCATGTAGCCTGACACTACTCTGAGGAACTCTGAGCAGTACTGATACTGTTAGGTGTGTTCAGAAGGCTCAGAGGAGAAGGGTGGAGGGAGGGTGCAAGGCTGGGCTCCCTGGGGCAGGAAGGACAGGGAGCTACTGGAGAGGGGACAAAAAGGGGCTGCAGAGATGCTGAGGGGACCACAACATCTCTCTGATGCAGAGAGGCTGAGGGACTTGGGGCTGTTCAGCCTGGAGAAGAGAAGCCTGAGGGGGATCTTCTCAGTGCTGATAAACCCTTGAGGGGTGGCTCAGGGGGATGGGTCAGTCTGTGTTCAGTGGTGCCCAGGGACAGGACAAGGGGCCATGGGCACAGACTGGAGCAGAGGAAGCTCCATCTCACCCTGAGGAGGAACTTCTTTGCTGGGAGGGGGGCAGAGCCCTGGGCCAGGCTGCCCAGAGAGCTTGGGGAGTCTCCATCTCTGGAGACATTCCAACCCTGTGATCCTGGACGCTGCCCTGTGCAGCCTGCTCGAGGGGACCCTGCTCTGGCAGGGGTGGGACTGGGGGATCTCCAGAGGTCCCTGCCAACCCCACTGCTCTGGGATCCTGTGACTCCCACAGGCATCTGAGCTGGGACCTCCACCCTGCAGAGCTGGATGAACAACAGACCTAGTCTAGTAGGATTAGCCCAGCCCTCTGCCTGAGCTCATTAGCTCAGACTCTTAATTAGCTCCTGTGGTGTCCCTGCTGTGACCCCTCAGTTTCACAATCCATATGCACGGGATCAATCTGGGTTTGGAAGCTTTTGGCTTCCTCAAATATGGTTCTATTAAAACTCACAACCAACCCTGAATATGATTCCCTTGACTCCAACTTGTTGCTGTTGCCCCCCAAAAATCAGAGTCCTGGGCCAGGCTGCCCAGGGGGTGTGGAGTCTCCTTCTCTGGAGAGATTCCAGCCCCGTCTGGACACCGCCCTGTGTGCCCTGTCCTAGGGACCCTGCTTTGGCAGGGGGTTGGACCTGATGAGCTCTGGAGGGCCCTTCCAACCCCTACAGCTCTGTGAATACAGGAGGGAAAACCAGCTCATTAAGCAAAACCTGCCCAGGCCTGTCCTTGCCTTTCTCCTCTCAAGGCCTGCTCAGAGGGAACACTCTTTGGAGACATCCTCCATCAGCATAGTCATGGCATTCCCTGCACAGACCGGGACACAGGAGGACCCAGCCAGCTGACCAAAGCCCCTAGAAACCAGCTACCCATGGGTGTCCTTCAGAGAGCATGGGGAGGGCTGTGCAGAGCTGGGGCCTAACCCCCTTTTGTGGAACAAGGGACACTTTCCCCCACCCACTTTCACATCCTACCATCTCCACGTCCCTTGCCTAGGCCCAAGGGTGTTCCTGAAGTGTAATTATGGACTCTATTACCCACCACTCCCAACACATGCATTAAAAATACTCACCTAGGCCTCAAGCCATGCTTTATGGCAGAGCTGTGCAGTGGAAGCCACCTGCCTTTAAAGCCTCCTCCTCCCTAAGGAAGGGGTAGATGAATGTAGTCATGCACATGCAAAACTGCAAACATGGGAAGTTGTTACACAAAGTGTCAGATAAATTACCTACCAACTGAGATAAACCTCCAGAGTGAAATCCCACCATCCTCACACTGAAGGTGTAAATCCCTTCCTGTTAGCACAGTTATTCACAGAGTCATTAAGGTTGGAAAAGCCCTTTAAGATCATCCAGTCCAACTGTCCCCCTACCCCCTCTATTACTCACTAACCCATGTCCCTGAGTCCCTCACCCAACCTTCCCTTGAACACCCCAAGGGACGGTGACTCCACCACCTCCCTGGGCAACCCCTTCCAATGCCCAACTGCTCTTTGGGAGGAGAAATTTCTCCTCATTTCTAACCTGAACCTCCCCTGGCACAACTTGCAGCCATTCCCTCTCCTCCTGTCGCTGGGTATCTGTGAGAAGAGGCTGAGCCCCAGCTCCCCACAGCCTCCTGGCAGGGAGCTGGAGAGAGCAGGAATGTCTCCCCTCAGCCTCCTCTTCTCCAGGCTGAACAGTCCCAGTTCCCTCACCCCAAAGCATTGCATCTGGGTCTTGAAGCCAATAAATACACCTTGCAAGAAACAAGCCATCTCAAAGCTTGACACAACCCCCCTCTCCCAGCTCTACAGACTCCAATGGTGACACCATGGCATAAAATCAGAGACATTCATAGAAGCACAGAATGGTTTCATTTGGAAAAGACCTTCAAGATCACCTTTCCAGCTCTACTAGGTCCAACACTAGACCATGTCACCAAGCACAACATCTACTCTTCTTTTAAACCCCTCCAGGGATGGTGACTCAACCCCCTCCCTGGGCAGCCTGGGCCAATATCTGAAAACCCTTTCAGGACTAAAAGAAATTTTTCCTAATATCCAACTTAAACTTCCCCTGATGCAACTTGAGACCATTTCCCTTCATCCTGTCACTAGCTACTGGGGAGAGGAGACCGACCCCCACCTCAGCACAACCTTCTTTCAGGGAGTTGGAGACACTGATGAGGTCTCCCCTCAGCCTCCTCTTCTCCAGGCTCAACACCCCCAGCTCCCTCAGCTGCTCCTCAGAGGATTTGCCCTCCAGCCCCTTCCCCAGCCTGGTTGCCCTTCTCTGGACACACTCCAGGCCCTCAGTGTCCTTCTTGGAGTGAGGGGCCCAGAACTGCACCCAGATCCTGACAGCAGGAGCTGCTCCACACAAGTGAAAGAGGAGGAACCTGGCCTTGCATTACAAACCCAACACACATCTGTGATACAGCATTCAGAGACCTTTTGGCTCCTTCAGACCATAACTGCAGATAACTGACTCAACCGTCTGTTTAAACCAACTGACCTCAATCTAATAAATATTGATTGGGTAAACACTTTGCTGAGGTTAAAAGCTTCTCACAGGGATGGTCATTAGGCACATAACTCTGCTCCAGATCCCTGGTAAGCACTTTCATTAATAGGTCATATATCACAGTGGAGGCTCGGGCAGTGGCCATCAGCCCAGCTCCCCTGAACTCAGCACCGTACCGCACGCTCTCGCCAGGCGCTGCTGCTGGGCCTGCAAGCTTCATTATGTTTACAGCTGTAGAATCACAGGGGTTGGCAGGGACCTCCAGAGCTCATCAGGTCCAACCCCCTGCCAAAGCAGGGTCCCTAGGACAGGGCACACAGGGCGGTGTCCAGACGGGGCTGGAATCTCTCCAGAGAAGGAGACTCCACACCCCCTGGGCAGCCTGGCCCAGGGCTCCCTCACCCTCACTGGGAAGAAGTTCTTCCCCACATTGGTGTGGAACTCCCTGTGCTCCAACTTGAGCCCATCACCCCTTGTCCTGTCCCCACAGACACTGAGAAGGGGCTGCCCATGTCCCCCTGCATCCCATGCTTAAGATAATTAGAAACATTAATTAGGTCCCCCCTTAGTCTTCTCTTCTCCAGGCTGAACAGCCCCAGCTCCCTCAGCCTTTCCTCACAGGGGAGATGCTCCAGGCCCTTCAGCATCTCCAGAGCCTCCTCTGGACTCTCTCCAGGAGATCCCTGTCCTTTTGATCCCAGGGAGCCCAGCACTGGACACAACACTCCAGGTGGGGCCTGATCAGGGCAGAGCAGAGGGGGAGGATCCCCTCCTGTCACCTGCTGCCCACACTCCTCCTGATGCCCCCAGGATCCCATTGTCTCTCTCAGCCCCAGGACACACTGCTGGCTCATGGCCACCCTGTCATCTACCAGCACCCCCAGGTCCTTCTCCACAGAGCTCCTCTCCAGCAGGTCACCCCCAGCATGTACTGATATGAACAGTGATTCCTTTAATTTAAATCAAATCTATTTTGGGGCATGTACAAGTGAAGTGGATGTTTTCTTGGGTTCAGGAACCCTCTGTGATGTAAACTCTTCTGGAATAGCTTAACACTTGGTGGCTGTGTCAATACCAACTCTACTTGGCAGGGTTTCAGTCCCACTTGTGTCACAGTTTCTAACATACAAGGTGGTGAAAACCACATTTACTAGAAGGGAACTGTCCCATCACCGACCTGAAGACAACTCTGTGCTCAGTACCCTTCAGACAGCCTTGGTGATGTCTGCTGGAAACCACCAGCCCACATGCTGGGTGAGGAGAAACTCCAGCATCCCACCTCTCCAGTCCCAGACTCCTGATTAAATAGTGATCAACATGCTGATGTTCTGGCTGGTGCCTTTCCTCTCCTTAGACAATAGGATTGTTCTCTGCCATAGGGAAGAACCACCCAGTGATATAACACCCAAGGAGCCCGTGCAGGACTGGGGGATGAATCATGGGATCATCAAATCTTTAAGGCTGAAAAAGACCTCTAAGATCATCAAGTCCAACCGCCAACCCAACACCACCGTGTCAACCAAACCATGTCCAGGAGTGCCATGTCTACATGTGTTTTGAACCCCTCTGGGGATGGTGACCCCACCACCTCTCTGGGCAGCCTGGTCCAATGCCTGACTGCTCTTCCAGTGAATAAATTTTTCCCAATATCATCTAATCTAAACCTCCCCTGACACAACCTGAGACCGTTTCCTCTTCTCCTATTACTTGAAGAAGCCCTCGGATGCTAGACACACAGACTTCAGGGGAGGACCACGGTGGGAGGTTCAGATCACATGCTGGGTGCTGTATCTGGAGCTGGGCCCTGAGAAAACCTTACAGATTGGCAAGAGTATTTAGGTCAATCATTGGGTTTCTGTCATCTCTCATCAGGCACACAGAATGGAGATGGGACAAATCCCCATGGTCAATGGCATTCGATGACATGATCTGCATGAGGCCTTAGCAGTATCTTGGGACTATCAAGTTCTGCACATGTTGCTGTTTCAGACCCATCTGGCATCAAACTGCTCAACTGTCACAAACTCACAGGATCCTGGAAGGGTTTGGGTGGAAGGGGCTTTTCCTTAAAGCCCATCTAGTCCCACCCCTGCAGTGAGCAGGGACATCTTCACTAGAGCAGGTTGCTCAGAGCCCCATCCAGCCTGACCTTGGATGTCTCCAGGGATGGGGCCTCCACCACCTCTCTGGGCAACCTGTGCCAGGGTCTCATCACCTTCAGCATAACAAATTTCTTCCTCATATCTAGCCTGACTCCCCTCTCTTAGTTTAAAGCCATCACCCCTCCTCCTATCACTACAGGCCCTGCTAACATCTCTGTCCCTCCCTCCCAGATGTCTCTGGGGCCACAGACTGGTTTGCAAAACCCAAGGCCCTTGGAGCTGACACGGCTGATGACAACAATTCACAGCTTTATGGAAGCCAGCTCTGCACCATATGGCAGAGGAAGGGCTTTCATCCCACCACGTGCTGCCTGCTGCAGTCATGACACAAATCACCCCCCAGCTTTCCTTCTGATGCATCACGAGATGACCCGAGGTGCCAAAGGCTCCTGCAGAGAGATGCTCTGTGCTAATTGCCACAAATGACCTTGCACAATCTTCCTCCTAGAAACCAAAACCAGGAGGGGTGAGCTGAAAGGCACCACACAAACAGCTCCACCAGCTTTGACATTTCCCCCTCCTCCCATGCCAACCTACTCATGTGAGTCTCAAGATACCAACTGGGAAGAGGTGGCTCGCTTGTCCCTCCTCCTGCTGCTCTGCCCCGTGCTCTCACTCACTGGGCATTAAGAGCTGCTCTAGAATTGAACAAAACATCTTTTACCCAACCAGAAACAGGGTTGTTGGGACACCAAACCCACCTGGCATTGGTTCTTGAAGCATCTGGCCACCAGCTGATTCATGTGAACCGTAAAATGGCCTTAGGTCAATCACAGAGAGGGTCCAAATGAGGCCCTGTCAGGCCAGGTTGGATGGAGCGTTGGGCAACCTGAGTTAGTGGATGGCATGGGGTGGGCTTTGAGGTCCCTTCCACCCCAAAGCAGTCTGGGGTTCTGTGATCAGGCAGAGTTCCTTACACCTCCCTCCAATGTCAAACCTGGCTCTACTAAATCAGAGACCCACCAGCTTGGAAAAGATCTTTAAGATCATCAAGTCCAACCACTCCTGTCCTATGCTAAACCAGATCCCTAAATACCTGATCTACCCTTTTTTAAATACATCCAGGGTCAGTGACTCAACCCCTCCCTGGGCAGCCTGTGCCAGGCCCTGACAACTCTTTCATTAAAAATTTTTTAATAAATAAAGAGCACTGCACAGTCCCTGGATCCTCCCCAGGTGCTGAAGCTCTGCTGCTGCAAGGTAGGGAAGGAGAACACAGCTGAGACCCCAGCGTGGGATCGTACCTCCTTTCCTTCCTTCCCCTCCAACAGATGCATCCCCACAATGATGGGACATCCCAGCAGTCAGTGACCTTCCCCTGGCACCCACCCACTGCTCCCAGCTCATCAAGGGATCCCACATCAGGCCATTCAGCCACATCTGGCCCATCTCCCAAAATCAAATACCCAGGACAAGAGCCAGAAACCTGCTGCCAGAGTTGGCTGCTTGGCTGAGACGTGGGCAAGGCACCTGCCAGCCTGAAATGGAGTAAGGAACCTCCTAGGAGCTGCACACAGAGAGTCCTTCACCATCTTGACAACCCAGCCATAGGAAATCAATAGAAAGCCCAAGTCACAGCTGGATTGACCCATGGGTCAGCCAGCTTGTAGCTCCAGGAGCACAGAGAACGATGCACCCAGTCGATAGGATCAAATCACCTCCCTGCCCCTTGATCTGGGCTGTCATCTGTCATTAGCAGAGCAGAGATGCTTGGCTTCTCCCCCTCCCTGCATCCATCCTCCTGAGCAGCCAGAGGGCAACATCTTAAATCAAAACCCATTGTGGGTTGAGGACTTGGGTGGTTGGGGGTGGGTTGGGGGTTTTTTTAGCCCACAAAGCCATGTAAGTGCTTGTGCTCTGTGGGAGGTGAGAAATAATCTCACAGGTGAGAAATTGTGTTGACACACTTGCTCTGATTCAGAGAGCTGGGGGCTGGCAGCAGCACAGACTTAAGCAGACACGTCTCTGGGTCCTTGTTTCCAGGGAATCCAGTGTCAAGATGGAAGAAGTGTTGCTGCAGGATGGATACAGGACAGACGTGGTGGTGGCTGAGCTGTGGAGCTGAGTGGGTTTGATGAAACAGCACAACTTGGAGCACCACTGCTGCTGCTTCCTCCTTGTAAGGAGCCTCACAGAGAGCCAGCTGTGCCCTTCTCTGGACATGCTCCAGCATCTCAATGTCCTTCTTGCAGCGAGGGGCCCAAAACTCACCACAGTAATTTTTTAGGATCCTTTCCTAACGACCCTCTGGAGACCAAACCAGACCTCAGACTCTGCCTCTACAGACAGAAAGGTCCTTCCCAAGCAGAAAGCCACCAGCCCAGCAAAGCCCCAGCTGGAAAACAGGACACAGAGCCTGGGCAGTCAGTGCACTGAGGGGTCAGGGCCAGCAGCTCTTTTCATCACCCACAGCTCATCCCAGCAAAGGTCAAGAGGTAAAGAGCAGGGAAGAGGAAAGTGGTGACATGTAAAAGAGTCAGTGAATTAATGCCTCTGGGATGAAGGGGCATTGGTTATCTGGGAGGACAGAGGGATTTCAGCAGAAGACCCCAAGACCTGCAGGTGGGAAGCAGCTGCAGTGCCACAGTGTAAAGAAGGGATGCTGTGGATCACCCTGGAGCTGAAAGTACAACTGTAAGCTGTCAGTCATTCACACACACACACACACAATGGTCCTGCTGCAGGGCACCATGAGAGGAGAAGGGAACTCAGGGCAAAAATCCACATGGACCAGCCAGGGCAACAGGGAAAAGAAAAAGGGACTAAATGCAAGGGGCTAGACCCCAAGAATGGGTGGAGGGGGAATAAAAAGATCACCAGATGAAAGGTGTGCCACAGGGCCAGGGTTCACACAAAGACTTCAACTGGTGTTTGCCCACGTGTTTTGGGCATTGCATCTCTTCTCCAAGCTGGAAGGGGCAGCCCCAGCATAGGCACCCACGCTGAGATCTCTGCCTGAGCTCCCCAGCAGTGCTGCCTCCAGCTTGGGGGTCCCCAGGACAAGGAGGACAAGGAGCTGTTGGAGTGAGTCCAGAGGAGGCCACAGGGATGATCTGAGGGCTGGAGCCCCTCTGCTCTGGAGCCAGGCTGGGAGAGCTGGGCTGGCTCAGCCCGGAGAAGAGAAGGCTGCTGCTGGGGAGAGCTCTGAGCCCCTTCCCGTCCCTTGAGGGGCTCCAGGAGAGCTGGGGAGGGGCTGGTGCCCAGGGCAGGGAGGGCCAGGCCCAGGGGAATGGCCTTCAGCTGCAGGAGGGGGATGGAGAGGGGCTGGGAGGCAGAAATCCTTCCTGGGGAGGGGGAGGCCCTGGCACAGGGTGCCCAGAGAAGCTGGAGCTGCCCCTGGATCCCTGGCAGGGTTCAAGGCCGGGTTGGATGGGGCTTGGGGCACCCTGGGCTGGGAGGGCTGTCCCTGCCCATGGCAAGGGCACACTGGAGGGTGGGTCTGAGGTCCCTTCCCACCCACACCAGACTGGGGATTAACACCCAATTCCCATCCTTTTTTTTTTAAATCCATCAACCAACCCAAGGCCAGCAAAGGGAAGGGATAATTACCACTGATGGTAATTACCAAATAACCAGCAGCAAACCCCTCAGCAAACCCTGACCCCTTCCTGAGTGCTCCCTGCCATGCTGCAGGACAGAGTGTGCACCAATTCATCAGCGAGGAGCCCCTGGTACAGCTAAGAACTGGACTCAGTTTCTCCATCCCTACATCTCCCAGTTGGAAAGCTTACTAGCTTCCTTTTTTTTTTTAATGACCACCCAGTAGGACCCTCACCCAGTAAAGCCACCCCTCAAATGAGGTCCCAAAACACCAGCCCACCAAACCATCCTGCTTGAAGAGTCTTTTCAACTCCAACTTGGGTGGTCCATGAGCATTTGAGAAGCTGGCATCCAGAGGGTTTTGGTACCACTGCTTTACTCCTCGGAGTAACCAGGCTCCTGCCTCTCCTTCTAGGATGTTACCTGAGCAAGGGTCACCAGTGGTTTATCCCATGAGCTCCCTCAGGCTTATGTGCTCACTCAAAATAGATATTTATCCAACTCATCCCAGTAGGAGCAGCTGAACAAACAGGGAATGAGCTGGCTTATTTCTAAGCCAATTTAACAGGTACAACGCACCCCATGGCCATCAGAACACCTCACCCCAAGAACAAACAGAGCAGGGGGCACTGCTGCTCAAAGGGCTGTTTGGGAGAGCTGGGGAGATGCAACCATTCAGCTCTTGGTGTTGGTGGGTTTTTATAATTATTCTTTGATGTGGGCATGGAATTTGGGAGGACTCAGCTTGAAATGAATAGGGATGGGAATTGTGCTAGGTAATCAAGGGATGCAGAAAATGCCTTCAAAACAAGGCTCCTTCATGGGATTTTGTGGTCATACATGAACTGGTAACAGCACCAAGCAAAGCTTTCCCTCTAAAATCCCAAACTTCTGGGTGCTGGTTGATTTATAAGAGTGATTTATAGAATCACAGAATGAATCAGAGACTGGCAGGGGTTGGAAGGACCCCAAGGATCACAGAGCTCCAACCCCCTGCCACAGGCAGGGACACCAACCTCCAGGCCTGGAGCTACACAAGGTTGCCCAGGGCCCCAGCCAACCTGGCCTTCAACACCCCCAGGGACGGGGCACCCACCCCCTCTCTGGGCAGCCCCTTCCAGCCCCTCACCACTCTCTCTGCAAAGAACTTCCCCCTCAGATCTCCTCTCCCCCTTCCCTCCTCCAGCTTCACTCCAGCCCCCTTGTCCTGCCAGGCTCTGCCCTTGAACAAGCTGATTCCCCTCCTGTTCCTCTGCTCCCTTCAGGGACTGGCAGGCTGCAATGAGGTCCCCCCACAGCCTTCTCTTCTCTGGGCTGACCCAGCCCAGCTCCCTCAGCCTCTCTCCAGAGGGGAGCTGCTCCAGCCCTCTGAGCATCTCCGTGGCTCCTCTGACCCCTCTCCAACAGCCCCACATCTCTCTTGTCCTGGGGCCCCAGCTCTGGACACAGGACTCCAGCTGGGGCCTCCCCAGGGCAGAGCAGAGAGGGACAATCCCCTCCCTGTCCCTGCTGCCACCCCTCTGCTGATGGAGCCCAGGATCCCATCTCCCTTCCCAGCTGCAGGAGCCACTGCTGCTCATGTTCAGTTTCTCATCCCCCACGACCCCCAGGTCCTTCTCAGCAGGGACTAAGCAGCACAGAGCAGCCCCATGAGATCCCCATCCCAACCGAGATCCACCCCACACCATCAGCTCTCAGAATCACAGAACCACCAGGTTGGGAAAGCCCTTGAAGATCATCGAGTCAAACCATTCCTGTCCCAAGCTGACCCCTATCTCTCAGCACAATGAGCACATCTCCTGCAGCCTGGTAAATAAACCTGCTGCCTCTTTCCCTCTTCTGGTGTTTTTACTTAACACCAGGTCATTTACTCAACACCCACCACAGTGTTTGCTCTTCTTTTTAATTCTCCTGGGTTTTTTCAGGCCAGGGATGCAGTGACAGGAGAATCTCTGGGTGACACACTGATACCTGCTTAAGTTTCCATGAAAGAGAGACAAGACTGAGTCCACCAGCTGATTTTTCACCCATCTCAGCTGTCGGTCTCCTGATCTGCATCATGGTAACTGCAGGAAGAAACCTCCAGCCTGTGGGATCTTTCATTCATGAAGGGGCCAAGAGATGAAACCCCCAAAAATAAACCAGATGGGAGTGGGTGGGAAGAGTGGAAAAGGTTTGTGGTATTTGCAGAGCAAAGCATAAAGACAGATCCCACCAGAGACCAGTCTGCACACTGAGATGCTTAATAGCTTTTGGAGAATCTGAGCACTGATGGTGAAACACAGCATCATGAGTGTGGCCAGCAGATGGAGAGAGGGGATTCTGCCCCTCTGCTCTGCTCTGGGGAGATCTCACCTGCAGTGCTGTGTCCAGCTCTGGAGCCCTCAGCACAAGAAGGACATGGACCTGTTGGAGTGTGTCCAGAGGAGGAACAAAAATGATCCAAGCTTGGAACACCTCTCCTGTGAAGACAGGCTGAGAGAGCTGGGCTGGTTCAGCCTGGAGAAGAGAAGGCTCCAGGGGGACCTTATAGCCCCTTCCAGTCCCTGAAAGGTGCCTGTAGGAAGCTGGGGAAGAACTGTTCCTGAGGGCAGGGAGTGATAGGATGAGGGGGGATGGTTTTAAAGGGAGATTTAGGTTGGGTGTCAGGAAAAAGTTCTTCCCTCTGAGGGTGGTGAGACACTGGCACAGGTTGCCCAGAGAGGTGGTGGAGACCCCATCCCTGGAGACATCCAAGGTCAGGCTGGATGGGGCTCTGAGCGCCCTGCTCTAGTGAAGATGTCCCTGCTCACTGCAGGGGTGGGACTAGATGGGCTCTGAAGGTCCCTTCCAGCCCAACACAACCTGTGATTTTATGATTCATGGTGGCTCCTTACTCCATTACCTGCAGCAAGTGCAGGGTAAGAGTCACCAGAGGGACAGAAAGCCATTTATTTCCTAAATAAATTAATGTGAGAAGGTGGCATCACCTCTGGATCCTGGACAGGCACAAATGGTGTAAATCCATGGATCTCAGTGACATTCCTTTGGGTTTTTCCAACTTGAAACCATCTCTGCCTGTTCACCACCCTCAGGATTTGGGCCATACAAAGATGGAGCAATCAGGAAGGCTGTTGGCACTGCTGGAGAAGGACAGCCTGCTGCTGCTGCAGATGGCAGGTGATGGAGCAGCACGGTGGGATTCAGGAAGGCCAGCAGAGCAAGGCTTGGGAAAGCTTCTCTCTTGCAACAGGAGGTGATTACGGATCCTCCCTGCTTCTGTTTTAGCAGCAAACACTTCACTTCACAAATGCAAACAGATCTTCATCCTACAGCAACTCCCTGGATACCTCCCCAAACGCTGGTGGCTCCAGGAATTCCCCCAGACCCAACAGCAGTACGGTCACAATGTCTCAACGTTTATGGGGAGCTGCTTCCTTAGCACAGAAGCCCAGCCAAGGAAGCTGATGAGATAACCCCATCTGCTCCATCCCCACCTTGGCTCTGATGCCTCCTGTCCCCCAGGCAGAACCTAAGAGGCACCTAAGAGAACAGAAGAGGTATATTTTTCACCCCTTAATTCACCCTGGATGCACATACCAGCTGGAAGAAAGCCCTGCCTGGTGTACAGAGGGGTTTTGGTTCCTAAATGAAGAGCTCCCAGCCCCACACCCCTCATCCCATCTGTGCTAGTGACAGCCTGGAGGAGCTGAGGTCTAGAGCGCACCTCTCCACTCATTAGCTTAGAGAACACCTCTGCTAATTAGCCTCTGGCTGCTAACAATCGTTACAGCTGATTAAACAGAGCGTGTAAGGTCAGTTCACAGGGTTGGTCTCTAGGGCAAGCTGGGCAGAGATGCTGGGGGGGTTATGGTGAGAGGATGGTTTGTGTCCTCAGCCTGGGTCAGCCCATCCCAGGCAGTTAAATCCCATGTAAAGGTCTAACAGAGAGAGCTGCCAGGCAGAGAAGGACCTGGGGGTGTTGGGTGACTACAGGCTGAACATGAGTCAGTGTTGGTGAGGCTGCACCTCCAGTGCTGGGTCCAGTTCTGGGCCCCTCACTGCAAGAAGGACATTGAGGGCCTGGAGTGTGTCCAGAGAAGGGCAACCAGGCTGGGGAAGGGGTTGGAGGGCAAATCCTCTGAGGAGCGGCTGAGGGAGCTGGGGGTGTTGAGCCTGGAGAAGAGGAGGCTGAGGGGAGACCTTCTCCCCACCTGCCCTGCCCTGCCAGGAGGGTGCAGAGAGGTGGGTGATGGTCTCTTCAGCCAGGGGCCAGGAGCTGGGACAAGGGGCAATGGGCTCAAGCTGTGCCAGGGCAGGCTCAGCTCAGCTGGGAGGGCAAAGTTCTTCCCTGGCAGAGTTGTCAGGGCCGTGGCCCAGGCTGCCCAGGGAGGGGGCTGAGTCCCCAGCCCTGGGGGTGTTGAACAGAGGGGAGATGAGGTGCTCAGGGATCTGGTTTAGCACAGCACAGGGACGGTTGGACTTGATGAGCTTAAAGGTCTTTTCCAGCCTGGTGACTCTGTGTTTCTGCTGAAGGTAAGACCTGTTTCTGCTTTGCTACGAGAGGAACTGGACAGTGTGAAGGCAAAGGGGACAGTGGTCCCACTCCTGTCTTGGTTTTAGGCAAAAGGAACGCAAAAGAGATGATAGTGGAGGAAAGAGGCAGAAGCCCATGAGCTCCTAGAAAGAAAACCCATGATCCAACCCAAAGCAGAGGGAAACTTCTCAGGTGGCTGCCTGAAAAGCGATCAGAAGCTTGTATCACCGTGTCCTGTGGGACCACTGACCTCTGCAGCTTCTTTCTGCGCTCAGTAAATCTGGGTTCACGTTCACTGCAGTGGGATACCAATCTCAAAGATAAAAGCAGCTTCTGGCAGGCATGACCCACCTCAGGGAGGTTGTCCAGCCTTGGGGCAAGGAGTACCGGGGACCCTGCAGAAGGCAGCCAGCTGTAACAGTGCTGGGCAACAACCCTGCACCCTACAAGAGATGGGCAGGCATCTCCACATCACTGTCTCTCCAATGCCCAGCCCAGAAAGCTTTCAGACCTGCTTAACAGCTACCTTCAGAAACCAAGAGCTTCTGGGAGAACTTTCCAACATGAACTGACCAGGATAAAGTGTTTAGAAGACAGAGTTTGATCAACTGATGGATGGGATTTCAGGGGTGTCAGAGACAGCTGGAGACTGGAGGTCCCTTCTAGTCTGCTTGTATATCCATCCATCTATCCATCCGTGTAGCCATCTCATCCATCCATCCATCCATCCATCCGTGTAGCCATCCATCCATCCATCCATCTATCCATCCGTGTAGCCATCCATCCATCCATCCATCCATCTATCCATCCGTGTAGCCATCCATCCATCCATCCATCCATCTATCCATCCGTGTAGCCATCCATCCATCCATCCATCCATCTATCCATCCGTGTAGCCATCCATCCATCCATCCATCTATCCATCCGTGTAGCCATCCATCCATCCATCCATCTATCCATCCGTGTAGCCATCCATCCATCCATCCATCTATCCATCCGTGTAGCCATCCATCCATCCATCCATCTATCCATCCGTGTAGCCATCCATCCATCCATCCATCTATCCATCCGTGTAGCCATCCATCCATCCATCCATCTATCCATCCGTGTAGCCATCCATCCATCCATCTATCCATCTATCCATCCGTGTAGCCATCCATCCATCCATCTATCCATCTATCCATCCGTGTAGCCATCCATCCATCCATCTATCCATCTATCCATCCGTGTAGCCATCCATCCATCCATCCATCTATCCATCCGTGTAGCCATCCATCCATCCATCCATCTATCCATCCGTGTAGCCATCCATCCATCCATCCATCTATCCATCCGTGTAGCCATCCATCCATCCATCCATCCATCCGTGTAGCCATCCATCCATCCATCTATCCATCCGTGTAGCCATCCATCCATCTATCCATCTATCCATCCGTGTAGCCATCCATCCATCCATCTATCCATCCGTGTAGCCATCCATCCATCCATCCATCTATCCATCCGTGTAGCCATCCATCCATCCATCCATCCGTGTAGCCATCCATCCATCCATCCATCCGTCCATCTATCCATCCATCCATCCATCCATCCATCCATCCGTGTAGCCATCCATCCATCCATCCATCCGTGTAGCCATCCATCCATCCATCCATCCGTGTAGCCATCCATCCATCCATCCATCTATCCATCCGTGTAGCCATCCATCCATCCATCCATCTATCCATCCGTGTAGCCATCCATCCATCCATCCATCTATCCATCCGTGTAGCCATCCATCCATCCATCCATCTATCCATCCGTGTAGCCATCCATCCATCCATCCATCTATCCATCCGTGTAGCCATCCATCCATCCATCTATCCATCCGTGTAGCCATCCATCCATCCATCCATCTATCCATCCGTGTAGCCATCCATCCATCTATCCATCTATCCATCCGTGTAGCCATCCATCCATCTATCCATCTATCCATCCGTGTAGCCATCCATCCATCTATCCATCCGTGTAGCCATCCATCCATCTATCCATCCGTGTAGCCATCCATCCATCTATCCATCCATCCATCTATCCATCCGTGTAGCCATCCATCCATCTATCCATCCGTGTAGCCATCCATCCATCTATCCATCCATCCATCCATCTATCCATCTATCCATCCGTGTAGCCATCCACCCACCCATCCGTGTACCCATCCGTGTACCCATCCGTGTACCCATCCGTCCATACACCCATCTACCCACCCGTCCATCCATCCGTCCATCCACCCATCCATCTGTCCATCCCTCCCTCCCTCTCCCCATCAGCAGGCTGCTGAGCCTGCCCTCCCTTCCCAGGAAGAGGGACACGAACGCACGAAGAACAAACGACTCAGCTCCATTTTGTGTTCCTGCCTTCCACCTGCCAAGCAGCACTCCAGCTTGTCAGGATTAAACCCAGACAGCTGCAAGACATCTATAAAACTGGGACAATCCAGATTAAAACCCCATTTCCCTCTACAATTCTCCAGATACTTTCCTCTCTCCCAACAGCTGTCCTGAAAGGAGGATAGGAAGAGAGAGGGTTTTCCATGAACTGTGGCCAGCTTAGCAATCCCAGCTCCCTGAATTAGGTTTGATTGTGCCTTAGCACAGATTATTTTGAAGCTCACACAAGCAGCACTCCATCAGAGGCAAGCAAAAAACTGGGGCAGTTTCTGGAGAGTCCTGTATAAACCCCTTTGGTTTCCTTCCCAAAGCGAAGCAGGAGGCAACTTCCCAGCGCTGCCGAGGGCCTGGCAATCACGTACCAAGGTGTGAATGCTGCTTTCAAGAACAAGCAGCTCATCAAGGCTTTCCCAGGTCATCACAGCCTCCTCGGGTTGGGAATGAGGAGCACAGATGTATCCTGGAGAACATTTGGCACCCAGAGGTGTCGTAAGCGTGGAGAAGTCAAGTGCTGATGACTCTGTCCTGTCCTAGGAGTTGTAGGTGCTCGTTACAACTACTCACTGCAGTGAAGAGATGGGGTGAAAAGGGTCGGTCACCCTTTAGCTAGGTCTGTCTTGCTGCCAGAGGACTGTCCCCCTCAGACAAGTGACACCCAGCTACTTCTGCAGGAGGTTTACCAGCTCAAATCCCCAGGTGGCTGGGTTCCTCACACCCAGTCCCAACCAGGATGAAGCTTCAAATGTCAAGTCAATTCTCCCCTCGATCCAGCCACAAGGCATCTCAGGGGGCACTTCCAAAATCGCTCCTTCGACTGTACCACGACTGACTCAACAGACTCTTCTCCCTCCCCTGGCACGGGGGAAGCAGCAGTCACTCCCTGTGCTGCCATCCCAAAAAGCCACTTCACCCCCCTGCAGAAGCACAGGCTGGCTGAAGGTAGGTGTGACTCCACGTCCCCATTTCCAAAAATCTGAGAGACTCTGCACGAAAACCATCGGTTCAAACTACCTCATGGTGCCATGGCTGCGAGCTACATCAGTGAAACCCTTCATGGCTAAAGCTCTCCCCTTTGAGAAGGTGCTTGGAAAGAAAAGCTAAGCAATCAGAGAAGAAGAAGCTCTCCTGAAGTCATCTGAACCTGACTTGCACATGAAATCGCCCAGATGCTCACAGGTGTAGCTACCTGCCTGAACTGGGATCCAAGCAGGAAGGTGAAGCCAAAACCATACGATAAAAGTCCAGTACCCATGAGGTTTGTCTTGGTTTGGAGAGCACCAAGAGATGGATGAAGCTCTGGTCTGGGTCAGCACGGACCAAATGGGTTCATCCTCTGCCAAGAGTTGGACCAGGAGCACCAGACTCCGGAAAACAGGCTGCTCTGGCACAGCAAGCCATGGGTTTTGTAATAGGCATGAGGAGCAAGACGCTCGCAGCATCCAACAGCTCACACCACACTAACACACCGGTGAAGAAGAGCCCCTGTGAGCAGGTCCTGGTGCACCCCAGCACCCCTCATGAAAGGACAGAGGCACCAAAACCGCTCCAGCACACGGGTTTTCACCTCCTCCAGGAAAGCCATGGAGGGAGCTGTTCCTGCTCCCAATAAAAAGGGGGCAAGACCAGCTCTTTCCAGCACCAGCAGGCACTGTCATACCCTTTCCTCCCACACTGTGAGGTGACACCTCAGAACAAGCCTGTCCCTGCGTGCTCCCACTGACTCAACCCAGGGCACAGAGCTCTGCATCCTCCAAGGAGCAGGATGCGATCCAGCCGAGCCCTTTTAGCATGGGGGGGGAGATCACACACCTTCCCTTCCCAATCTCTCCCCAGCTCCTCCTTGCAGGTTCCCCCCACCTGCTCCTGCCAGCACCGATTTGCTGGAGCAAGGGGCAATTATTCCAATGTTCATCCGAGGAGTGATGCCCATCCCCTTGCGCCCTGTCCGCCCGCGTCCCAGTCACTTCTGCCCCAGTTCCCTCGGTGAGGGGGTCACTGGTGCGAAGAGGGAGGGAGGGAGGGAGGCAGCAGGGTGGATTGAGTTGAGCTGAAGCCAGTGACGCCTGCATCCCTGCCTTAAGCACTGGGACCCTGGGCTCCAGCGAGGATGTGTGTGGGAGTGAGTGCGCTCAAGAGGAGCTGATCAGTATTCAGCGAAAGGCTCCGCTACCGCGCTGCCCGCTCGCCCGCTGCCATCCCTCCTCCTCCTCCTCCTCCCAATGACTCAGTGTGCAGGAGGAGGCAGCAGCCCTTCCTCAGCAGCACCCCACGGCACCCCGCTGCCGCGTCCCCGGCTACCCCCGCCACGGCTTTGGTGAGGAGGGAGGTGTGAAAGCATCGCTCCCCATCGCTCTGCGGGCTCCCCAGCACACATGTCCCCGACCCACCCCCAGGCCCCGAGGGCTCGTTTCGGGGAGCCTCAGCTCACAGGGACCAACCTGCACGATTTGGGGGATGCGTGGGGAGCATCACCTACCCGACGCCTGCTTCCTCGCAGGGTGGGGGGCAACTCTCCACCCAAACAAGGGTGCAAAACACAGCCCTGGGGTGGGAGAAGGTGGGTGGCGATGCTCGCACCCCGCCAGCCAGGGCAAGTTGGACCTCGTGGGATGAGGCACGCCAGTCTCCCAACCGTGGGGCTGCCGTCCAGGCCACCCCAAGCTCGGGTCTCACCTTGTGAAGCTTCCACATAGCTCCCAGGGCCTTGACCTCGTGGCTGGAGTGCTTGCCCTCCTCCAGGCACTGGTAGCAGACGGGGCTCTTGCACTGCACGCAGTACATGCTGTGGTTCTCCAGCTCATGGTCGGTGCAGGTGGAGATCTTGCGGGGGCTGAGGCGGCGGCTGACGCGACCTTGGGCCGGCGGGACCAGGCGGTGCTTGGCCAGCGGCCCCCGCGGCGGGTGGCACCGCAGGCGGCAGGGATCGCAGTAGAAGACGTCGCACTGCTCGCACATGACGGCCGCTTCCTTGGGCGCCTTCTCGCAGAGCTGGCAGCGCAGAGCCGCCGCCCTGCCTTGCTGGTAGCGGTCGATGACGCCCTCCAGCAGCCGGTTGCGGGGGAAACCCCGCAACCCGCGCTCGTCCAGCACCAGGCTGCGGTGGCACTGCGGGCAGGTGAGGCAGGCGTTGCGCGGGGGCGGCGGCGGAGCCAGGGCGGCGGGGGGCGGCGGGGCGGCCGGCGGGAAGACGCGGACGCCGTTGGGGGATTTCTGGCAGGGGGTGGTGGGAGCGCTGGCGAAGCCGCCGTAGGAACCGTAGCCGCTGTCCGCCTCGCTGTACAGGCTCATCTTATCCAGGTCCAGGTAGTCATAGTCGGAGACGGCCGAGCCCGAGGCGCGGCGGCTCTGAGGCGACTCCGACTCCGGGGTCTGCACCAGGATGTTGCGGGCGCACGCCTGGCACAGGTTGTGCGAGCAGGGCAGGATGATGGGCTCCCGGTAAAAGGAGCCGCACACCGGGCATTTCAGCTCCTCTTCCATCTCTTCCATAAGGGAGGGCAGGCGGCGGCGCCGGCAGCGGCCGCGCTCAGAGCCAGAGGAGCCACCCGCACCGCCCCGCGCCTCAGCGCCGACTGCCGCCCGCCCGCCGCCCGCACGCCCCGCGCCTCCCGCCGCCCCGCCCCGCGCCTCGCCATTGGCTCGCCGCCGGCGGGGAGGCGAGCTGCGCGCTGCCATTGGCTCACCCGCCTGCCTGTCCGCCCACCCGCCCGCCCGCTGCCGCAGGCGGTGTTACGGGGGGTCTCGCCTCAGGGCTGTGGCACAGAGCTGCGGGGTTCGGCCCTGGCGTGTGGGGCTTGGCCCCGAGGCCGCCCCGCCTCCCCTCCCGGCGCCGCCTCGGCTTCCCCCTTCGCCTACGGGGAGCATCTCTACAGCCCCCGGCTTGTCGCCTTGCCCGCGGGCAGCCTGTGGAGCTCACGGGGTGCCCCCCGAGATGGCGGCCTCCCTCGGGTCTCTAGGCTGCGGTGCCCCCGGGCCCACTGCCTGGCCGGCCGGGGGCTTCCGAGGCCTCGCTGCCGGTAGGAGGAGGGCCGGCCGTACCCCACCGGGCGGGCGCTGCGGGTGCCGCAGCGAGAGCCAGAGCCCGGGCCCGGGGGGGAAGGCGGAGGGGCTCACCCTCAGGGAGGGGGAGCAGCCCAGGCTCCTGGCAGAAGAGCCCCGGAGCCCCGCAGCCTCTCTCCGGAGGGCTTCTAAGGGAGGGACGGACCCGGAGGTGGCTCCTCTGCGGGGCCGCGGGGGGCCGAGCCCCGGGGCCGCGGCGGCAGCCGCTCTGTGAAGGGCGAGGGGGCAAGAAGGAGCCCCGGGTCCCTGCAGAGCACATCTAGGGGGTAGGTTTTACAGACTAAGGGGCACGCGTGCAATGCGGGGGCTCCTGCGGGATCCCCTCCGACAGCACGGGGTTACAGATGGAGCCGGGAGGGCTGGAGGTAAGGGATCCAGCAGGTGAAGGCACATGAGGCTGCATTAGAGTACATTAGTGGCGTGGTTTCCCCCCGGCTGTGGGCCGAGCTCCACGCAGCTGCCTGCTCCTTAAAGTAAAAGAGCAGGGGAAAAGGGAAAAAGGGGGGAAACAAGGGAAGGGAAAAGGAAGGGGAAAGAACTCCAAACCCAAGAAACTAAGAGGCCCCTGGGGTGGGATAAGGAGAGTTTACTGAGAGAGCAGAAAGATCAAATATCCCAATGCTAACAGGACTTTAGAGCAAAAGAAGATGAAACTCTTGATCCCCAATGCAGTTTCTCCCCGACCCACACAACTCAGGTACCACCCAGAGCTGTCCCGGAACCCGACCGTCCCCCCAAGCAGCACGCGTCCCGCCACCGCCCCTCTTCTTCCTCCCCTCAGCCCCCGTTCTCCTGGGCAGGACGTCATTGCCATGGAATACTCTCTTTGGCCCCTCTGGGTCACCTGTCCTGGCTTCGCCCCTCCTTTCTCCTGAATAGAGACATAGGAAGAAGCTGAGAAAGTCTTTGACTGTCTGACTGCAACTAAGAACATCAGGGTGTTCTCAGCACTGCTTTCATTGGAACTCCCAAACACAGCATCCCATCAGCTGCTGCAAAGGAAGTTAACTCTATCCTGACTGAAACCAGGACAATTAGAGTAGCCATACCTACCTAGTAAGCACCGGCTTGATCATCCCATAGCTTGCCATTAATCCTGCCAGTCAGGCGACTGCGTTCGCACTGGGATTGCACAAGCCTGGAGTGGGGCACAGGCAGGCGTGTGGGACCTGGGACACTGCGGTCCCGGAGCATGGTGTGTCTCCGTGGGGTGCTGCCGGTGGGTCTCCTTGTGGCTGGCTTACTCTGAAGGTCGCCTGAGGTCTTTAAAATACCCTGGCAACGTGCAGTGAGGCATAGCGGTTCCTTTTCAGCCAAAGGGAAAATAAAATTACTTGGAATGTCTCAGTATTACGGCTCCTTCCTGTCTCTCTGGGCACATGTTGGGGGCTGCATGCTAGAGCAGATGCTCTGTGCTTGCTCTGCTGGTCTTCAGATACAAAGCGATGGGTGGCAGAGGTGGGGAAACAGGCAGATTCACAGCAGTTCCCCCACTGCTCTGCTCTGGGGAGACCCCCTGGCAGTGCTGCCTCCAGCTTGGGGTGTCCCCAGGACAAGGAGGACGTGGAGCTGTTGGAGTGAGTCCCAAGGAGGCCATGGAGATGATGCAAGGGCTGGAGCCCCTCTGCTCTGGAGCTGGGCTGGCTCAGCCTGGAGAAGAGAAGGCTGCTGCTGGGGAGAGCTCTGAGCCCCTTCCTGTCCCTTGAGGGGCTCCAGGAGAGCTGGGGAGGGGCTGGTGCCCAGAGCAGGGAGGGCCAGGCCCAGGGGAACGGCCTTCAGCTGCAGGAGGGGGATGGAGAGGGGCTGGGAGGCAGAAATCCTTCCTGGGGAGGGGGAGGCCCTGGCACAGGGTGCCCAGAGAAGCTGGAGCTGGAGCTACCCTGGGATCCCTGGCTATAATTACCTTAAGCATGGGACACAGGGGACATGGGCAGCCCCTTCTCAGTGTCTGTGGGGACAGGACAAGGGGTGATGGGCTCAAGTTGGAGCACAGGGAGTTCCCCCCAATGTGGGGAAGAACTTCTTCCCAGTGAGGGTGAGGGAGCCCTGGGCCAGGCTGCCCAGGGGGTGTGGAGTCTCCTTCTCTGGAGAGATTCCAGCCCTGTCTGGACACCGCCCTGTGTGCCCTGTCCTAGGGACCCTGCTTTGGCAGGGGGTTGGACCTGATGAGCTCTGGAGGTCCTTCCAACCCCTGTGATTCTCTGATTTGTCTCCATGTTGCTGTGATCAGTAATTACAAATTAAAGGATCAAGAAGTCGTTTCCTTCAAAGCCAAGCTGGCTCCTGGCTTTTCTCACCTGTCCCTTGCTGGGTCCCAGCCTCTGCACTGGGTGATGCCAACAATGATGCAATTAAAGTCATGGGGACTGTGTGTAAAGGCTGCCTGATCCCTGTGGTGATTCGGAATAACAAGAAGGATGGTACTGTGAACATCAACCACCAGCTCTTGGGTTGTTCCCTGCTGGGACAGCTGCTCTGCCTGCTGGAAATGCAGATTAGAAATGGGAATGGAGCTTGGAGATAGTGATGGGAGCGAGCTGGGGTGGCAGGTGATGCTGTTGGAGTCGTACGTGGTGTGTTACCCCCCCCAACACCCCCAGGATTGCCTGGAACTGACTGGAAAAGTACAGTTGTTGGTGTGTGATACAAGGGATGGAGGTGGCCCACGATGTTGGGACCTGTTCCCAAATCCCCCTCTGAGCTCCATCCCAGCTGCACCCCATGGAGACATGCCATGCTGCACTCCATGGAGACACCTCTGGGACAGCGGTGTCCTGGCTCCTACAAGCCTGCCTGCACCCCACTGACACATCAGCTGTGTCCCCAAGACGTTCCTCATCTTGAGAATGTGGGGAAAGAGAAGATGGGGAGATACCACGAGGGACCACAGGGTATGGAGAGCATAAGAGGCCCTTGTAGGGGGGCAGGATGGAGGTGTGGGGGTTAGGGTGATGGCCAGGACTTGCTCAGTGCTGGGAGCTGGAAGGAAAAAAAAAATCATGTGTCATGTTCTGGAGTATTTGGAAGGGAAAATCTTCCTTGCAAACCAGGCCAAAACATCCCAACCTTGGCCTTTCCCCATGGAAACCCCCGTGGGATGAAGCCACTGGTGATGCTGATGTGGAACGAGCTGGGAGCAGGGGGATGCTGGGCTCCTGGGCAAGGGGATACTACGTGCTGGGACAGGGCTGGGAATCCTGCTTGTGAGGCAGGGGCTACTGCTTCCATTCTAACACCTCCATGATTTCCTCCTGCTAACATTACCTCCATGACAAATCCCTTCCCCTGGGCAGCAGCGCTTCCATAACCCACCCCTGAGCACCTACATCCAACCACCTCCATCCCAGACTGGAGTGAGGAGCAGGGGATGCAGAGCTGAAGGCTGGCTGTTGCTAACTCATCTGCCAGCATATCATCATGGCCAATTGATTCCCATCACCAGGGCAGGGTGGGAGATGCCCATGGGTCTGGGAAGGTGAGAGACTGGCCAGCTCCCCCTTCCCTCCCTCACACTGCGCCGGCTCCTCGGCTCCAGGGCTGGGATTGGGAGAGGTGGATGGGATAGAGGTGCCAGCGACAGGGATGTGTGTGTGCAGGGAATGGGGAGCCAGGAGGCTGAGTTTGGGGTGATTTATGAGGCCCTGAGCTGGGCTGGAGCTAATAAATAAAGGGGAGGAATGAGGTGAGACACAGAGCTCTGCAGTCTCCTTCCCTCATTGCAACACCCTGAAGAGAGAAATAAGAGGAGGGCTGAGGGCTTCCCTCCCAGGAGGAGGGGTTGGCTCCTGGCTGGGGTCCCTGGAGCCTTCCCAGAGGTGCCAGTGGGGCCCTGGGTGTCGGATGCAAGCAGCAGATGTGCCACTACCACACGGGATGCTTCAGGCTTTGGAAGTGCAGCCTCCTCCCGTGCCAGGAGGTGCCCTGTGGGGTGTCCTCTCCAGCCCCTTGTTCCCCTGTGCCTGCTGGAAAGGCCTCAGCGGATGCAGCCTGGGATTAAAGCTGCTGTGTTATGACTTTAAGACATTGGCAGCTCGTAATTCATCCCAGGATCAACCAATACACTTGGAGCCTCCTTCTCCTCAGTCATTTTGAACAGATGAGCTCTTGGCTGTCAGCAGAAACCCTTGTTTATTAGTCCCTGCGTGCACATGTGACCTTGAAATCCACATCCCTGCTGCCATCGTACCCCCAGGTCATGCAGAGCTTTCAGCATCTCCCGCTGCATCTCCTCACTGATGACATGGTTCCATGACACCTCCTGGCATTGCCTCATTAGCACTTTTCCTGAGGTCGCCCTCATCTTTGGGGCAAAGATCCCCAGCAGAAATACCAGGGGAGAAGTCTGACAGCACCCTGGGCCCGAGACTTCCCAGTAACTGCCTCCCAGCACAGCTTCCTGAGCTTCTTCCTACATGTATCATCTGTTCCAAGCACCATTTTGGGTGCACCAAAGCAGCTCAGGAAGTTGAAAACACCTCAGGTTTGTTTCCAAGGTCTCTTCTTTCCAAGGAGAAGTGCCAGATTATTGCAGGTGATCAACCTTCCTTGTACCCAGGTAGCATCTTTGCCCGTTTTATCTCAGTGGCCACCAACTTGCCCAACATCTAAGAAATACTTCATGTCTGTAGCCAGACCTTCATGGTTTTGAAGGGGTTGGTGCCCAGCTGGCAGAACCAATCTCCCCTGGCCCAGGATGGGTTGGTTTCCATCACTCAGAGCCTGCTGCTGGCTTTCCAGCGTTGCAGTCTTGGTGGTTGCCAGCTCTGTTGCTTCACTTCTGGCAGCAAGCAGCAGCTTCCCAGGACAGCAGTGAGGCTTCCTGAGGCTGGATGGATTTCAGGAGCTGGTGGAGAACTTCCCAATGGTAAAACACTGGAAGTCAGATTTTGCTATCCTGGTTGTGTAAGGGACAGGCAAACCTGCTGGGAAGCAGTAACCGGGATGCCCTCCAAAGCTGGGTGATGGCACGAAGCACCATTGGATCGCAGAGCTGTGACACCTTCCTGCAGACACACAGTGATCTTCAAGCCACAGACTTGCCCAGTTTTGAGCCTGGGGCTGACCCAGCATCAGGAAGAGATTTCCCACTGACTGCATCAGGCTCTGAGTCAGGAGCTCCTGGAATCCCAGCTGGAGTCAGCACCTTGCTGCTCCCCTCTCACCTTGGCTTCCTGAGTGCTGACACTCAGGGCTTCTTTGGCTGATGCACAACATCTCCAGGCTCAGTACCCAATACACTGAGGATGTTTGCAGGAGAACTTCTTCCCAGTGAGGGTGAGGGAGCCCTGGGCCAGGCTGCCCAGGGGGTGTGGAGTCTCCTCTGGAGAGATTCCAGCCCCGTCTGGACACCGCCCTGTGTGCCCTGTCCTAGGGACCCTGCTTTGGCAGGGGGTTGGACCCCATGGGCTCTGGAGGGCCCTTCCAATCCCTATGATTCTGTGAGTCTGTGAAAGCTCCTCATGGCACCTCAGCAGCACCTGTACTGTGCACAGTGGGCATTAAATAAACCCAGGATCTCTATCTCCTTAAATCCCTCCTGAAGAACCCGTGGAGGTGGCAGGGGTGCGCTCTGAGCAGCTGCCTCTCTTCAGTGGGGAGCTCGAATCCTGGGAACCACTAATGAGAACATTAGCAGTGTAAGCCTTTTTAATATTTAATGACCTTTTCCTTCCAAAGACTTTAATTACAGCCCCTGAGCACACACACATTCCAGATTAAAGCCAGCTCTTCAGCGGTGGCAGGGTGCAGGGTAACCACCCCAATGGTGAGGAACCACTCTTGCTCCCTGAGGACACCAGTGGGCATCAGTGGCTGGCCAAGCCCCACGGTGGCATCACCTCTCTCATCACCTCCTGAAAACATCTCTGGAAAAAGCACTTGGGAAGAGAAGATGGCAAAATTTGCTCCATCAGAGAATTCCCAGCCTGGCAGGCAGCCAGGACCCAGGGATGCTCTGGAGGCAGACGACCAGGAAAGAGAAGCTAAAGGCTTAAATGATGCCTCAGAGTGAGATGCATCAACAAATCTCCAAATCAGGATTTGCTGAGTGCTTCCAAAAGTGACACAGATTTATTTTTAATTTCTTTGAATTATTATTTTTTTTTCTTCCCCTCCTGGGAGCTGGTGGAAAATTCCTGATCCGAATTGGCTGCTGGTGGCACCTGGGAAGCTCTGAGCTGCCAGGTATGAATGGTGATGCTCCTCTGACCGCTGCCTTCACACGCTGCCCACTTCCTCATCTCCCCTGAGATCAACACCCCACTTCTCCAACCTGATTTTCATTTCAGGGAGCAGCAATATTAAACTCATCCCACCAGAGAAATCTGTCCTCCCTCCCACGGGCTGTCTGCTTCCTCCTTTCCTTTCCCTGCTGCCCAAAGGCTGGGGAATGTTTAGTGGTTCAGGAGATGTGCTGAAGGTGTGATACCTCCTGTGTCTTCAGCGTTGGACAGAAAACCCACTCCCACAGATCTTTATTGGCTTTATAAACAGACTGGGGCTTCTTTAACCACAAGAGGGTCCTGCTGTAGGGAGCTGGAGCCTGAGCAGGGTGTTCACACCAAACCATGTGGGTTTTTGGCTGTGCTGCCCCACACAAACCCAGCTCAGTTTGGTTTCTCCAGCAGCCAAGTGATGGAGATGTGTGTGCTGGTCCAGCACTCAGAGCTTTGGTGGGACATTCAGCTCACCTCATCTGACAGTGGCACAGCAGGTGAGCCACAGTGGGAAGAGGGAGGAGAGGGAGGTAAGGAGTCTGGTTTTGGGGATGTTCCAACACATACAACCTCCCCTCTGGTCTGTTCTGTGCCCTTCACTCCATGGTTTGAGGGTATCATGAGAGAGATGCTGAAGGGAAGCAGGATCCCCTGGCCACAGCTGGTAGGAGCTACGAGGTGGAGAGCACAAAGTTCTAGGCAGCAGGGCACAGCCAGGAGCTGCCTGGCCTTGCCCACCCACAGCAGGCTATGAAAGTGCCAGGACTCAGCAGTGCTGGTGCTTTGACAGCAGAGCTGGGGGCTCTGAGGGAACAGAGTCCCCCAAAATGTGGGTGCAGTGTGTGGCCAGCTGGGCTGAGCAGCCCCTGGAGCCAGCTCAGCCCATAATGAACATCTGGGTGATAACACAATAAACCCACTGGTCCCCAGGGGCACACAGCAAAGCCATGGTGACCCAACAGCCCCATCTCTGGGGACAGTGGTGGCAGGGCCACGTCTGTCCCAGCCCCGTCCCTCTGCGGTGGCTGAGCTTTGCACCCCCTCATTCTTCAACCCCCTCCCCTCTGGTCCCTGCCAGGCAAAGGGATTCAATGTGCTGCTCCTAAACCTGTGTAGATACAACCCAGGCTCCTTCCTCTGCCTCTGCAGTGCTCCTGCTCTGGGGGCTTCCCAGGAGTTAAATTGCTGGTGGTAGAAGCCAACCCCAGCTGCAGCTCAGGGAGCTGGAGCACCAGGAGGTATCACATCAAACAGGGCAGCGTGCTGGGCACGCATTCCTCACAGCCACCCCGACAGCCCAGCTCCCAGGGGCTCAGGAGGGCAGCAAAGGCATTTGGCTGCTTGCTGCCCAGTTAGGGGGCTGTAAAATCACAGAATCACCAGGTTGGGAAAGACCTTTAAGCTCATGGAGTCCAACCGTCCCTGTGCTGTGCTAAACCAGATCCCTGAGCACCTCATCTCCCCTCTGTTCAACACCCCCAGGGCTGGGGACTCAGCCCCCTCCCTGGGCAGCCTGGGCCACAGCCCCACAACTCTGCCAGGGAAGAACTTTGCCCTCCCAGCTGAGCTGAGCCTGCCCTGGCACAGCTTGAGCCCATTGCCCCTTGTCCCAGCTCCTGGCCCCTGGCTGAAGAGACCAGCGCCCACCTCTCTGCACCCTCCTGGCAGGGCAGGGCAGGTGGGGAGAAGGTCTCCCCTCAGCCTCCTCTTCTCCAGGCTCAACACCCCCAGCTCCCTCAGCTGCTCCTCAGAGGATTTGCCCTCCAGCCCCTTCCCCAGCCTGGTTGCCCTTCTCTGGACACACTCCAGGCCCTCCATGTCCTTCTTGCAGTGAGGGGCCCAGAACTGGACCCAGCACTCCAGCTGCAGCCTCCCCAGTGCCCAGCCCAGGGGCACAATCCCGTCCCCAGACCTACTGGCCACTATTTCTGACACAAGCCAGGATGCCCTTGGCTTTCCTGGCCCCCTGGGCACACTGCTGGCTCATGGTCAGCCTGCAGTCACCCAACACACCCAGGTCCATCTCTACCTGACCCCTTTCCACCCCCTGCCCCAGCCTGGAGCGCTGCAGGGGGTTGTTATGTCTCATCTGCCCTTGACCTTGTTAAAAACCACCTTTTCCTGGCTCTCCAGGGTCACATCCCCACTGGCAAACTCCAGCTGCTCTGGCCACAGCTCCCAGGGCGCAGCTCAGGAGCAGCACCCAAAATATGTCCAGGATATTCCCATTTTCAGACAATTCCTGCTTGGCTTTGAGATGAACCCATCTCCTTGGTGGTGACAGAAACCTGCTTGACCTCTACTAACCTCTGCTTCCTTTTCTAAATCATTAAAACTTGCTATGCTAATGAGTGCCTGCATTCACCCAGGCATTGGAGGATGGGAAGAGCTTCCCCATGGAAATGCAACATGCAACTTTCAAAGCTCATTCCACCCCTTTCAGCTTTAGGACTGACAGTTTGGGGAAGGGAGAGGGAAAAGGAGTTGAAAACTTTTGGGATGTATCAAGTGGGAGGCCAAAAATCTACCGTGGAGCTCAGCCTGGTGCAGATTTCTTCCCGTTGCCGTGGTAACCAAGCTAACTAAAAATAAGCAGCATTCCCATAAATGTCAAAACACACCACGCTCCCCTGACGTAGGGAGGATCTGACCTGGAATCTGGAGTCCTTATGTAAGGGTGGGGAGGTAGGGGATGGCTCAGGAGCACCGTCTCAGGGTGAGGTGATTTGCATAACGTTGGGAGCCAGGCTGCTTGCCTGGCCTCTTCCATATTTATGTTGTTAATGAGGTCATGAGGTGCTTGGTGAAGCTGGTGAGCATCTGTTGGGATGTGTGACATGGGAAGGGAGGTACCACATCCATGAAAGTGATCCCGTTGTCCAGCTCCTCTCCATAACTGCTGCATCATAGAATCACAGAATCATAGAATGGCATGGGTTGGAAGGGACCCCAAGGGTCACAGAGCTCCAACCCCCTGCCACAGGTAGGGACACCAACCTCCAGGCCTGGAGCTACACAAGGTTGCCCAGGGCCCCAGCCAACCTGGCCTTCAACACCCCCAGGGATGGGGCACTCACCCCCTCTCTGGGCAGCCCCTGCCAGCCCCTCACCACTCTCTCTGCAAAGAACTTCCCCCTCAGATCTCCTCTTCCCCTTCCCTCCTCCAGCTTCACTCCAGCCCCCTTGTCCTGCCAGGCTCTGCCCTTGAACAAGCTGATTCCCCTCCTGTTCCTCTGCTCCCTTCAGGGACTGGCAGGCTGCAATGAGGGGTGTCCCCCAGAAGCAGCCTTCTCTTCTCTGGGCTGACCCAGCCCAGCTCCCCCAGCCTCTCTGAGGCATCACTGTCCATCTCACCTTGTGATTCTGTGATTCTGTGATCTCCTCTCCATAACCACTGCCCCAGGGCCTGGCAAAATCCCAGCTTCTGGAGAATCTGCCTGTGTGGGTGGAAAGACAGAGTGGGCTCAGCCAGCCTGCAGAGAAGACAAGGCATGTGAGGTGTGTGTCAGCTGCTCCATCCCAGATGTGCAGGTATCTCTCCAGCTTGTGGCCAGCAGAAAGAGGCATCCCTGTCTGGTGCCTCCGTCCAAGGACTTGGGTCCTCTCTTCCTAATCCAGAGCCCTGAAATAAGGAGGGGCTTGGGAAGGGAGACTTGCTCAGGTGTAGGTATCTCTGTGGAGCACATCTATAATGTTAGGTGGGATGAGATAGATGGGCTGATACCCACGTGCCAAACTTTGCTGCTGCTCCAAGCAGCCTGCAGGTGACCCCAAGGCACTCACTCTGCTTCAGAGACCCCACAAAAGCTGGGGTTGTCTCTGCTGAGGACAACAGAAGGTGCCACCATGGCTCTCCATGGGGCTTTGCCTGGATAGGCTTGGGAGACCTGTCTGTCTCATAGCCACTGCCTTTTTGGCAGCCATAGGCACAGGCTTGTTCCCTGAGCCAGCAGCTCCCAAACAGAAGGCTGTGGGAAGGAGGGCAGCAGGTAGACCCTTCACTCCTCCCAGGGCTGCCCCTTTGGGCTGGGCAGGTGGCTATGGGAGTGGGTGAGCTCCAGCCCTGGGTGGGATGGGTGGTGGTGATCCCACACTCCTCCTCCACAGAGGAATTGCTGCTTCCAGCTCCTCAGCAAGTCTCCCTCTCCTCCCACCACGGGGATCGTGGTGTGGGTGTTCCCACAAGCCTGTTGCCATGCAGTGACACGCTTCAGATGAATGAAGGAGGTGGTGGAAGTGCTGAGGAGATGTGAGGGAAGCAAAGCAGGCGAGTTCTCAGCCCTGACAGCCCACTCCTCATGAAGACACACCTCTGCCTGGCAAAGCCACATTTTTAATCTCAATCCATGGGCAACGTGGGAGAAGGACACAGAGACACCAGCATCTTCTCCCAGGTGGCAGAAGGACACTGGGCTGCTGTTCACCTGCTGTTCATCATCCAGAAGACTGATGCCTGTCCATGGGTGCCCAGTGCTGTTGCTCTTACACACCATCACCACCTCCTGCTATTCTGCTGCCAAGATGAACTGCCAAGAGTCAGAAATCTTTGTTTTGGGGTGTCACTCCCAGCCCCCACCATGCCCCCTGTGCTCTGAGGAGATCCAGCACCCCAGCATCCAGCCCAGCCTCGTGGCTGGAAGAAGATGGGCATCCCATCTGGTTTGGAAGTGGTGAGAGCAGATGCTGGCAGAGGTCAGATCCACACAGGAGAGGACGTGGAAAGAAAACGTCTGGTGGGACAGGTCGTTTGATGCACCAGCTCCCTGGAAGCTCAGCTGTCCTCACTGCCCCTTCTCTGTGGTGGGCTTGGGAAGTCCTTTATGTTCTGGCAGTGTTTAGATGTGTAAACACCTTCCCTGGGGCGTTGTTCCAGGTGGAGATACCACAGGGCCTTGTGGCTGTAGCCAAGGACTAGCAAGGGGATGTCCCCTGCCAGTCCTTTGAGGTGGGGACCGAGCCATCCCCCAGCAGAAGCCGCTGTCCCCTTTGCTCCCTCTGTTTCCAAGGGATGTTGGGACTGGAGCAGCCACAACGTGTGTGGCTGGGTGGGAAGGGGTTGCACACACGTCCCATCCCCAGGGCAGGACCAAGGCCACCACATGCAGAGCTGGAGGTTTGTTACCAGGACACCTCTTTGGTGTGTTGCCACCAGGCTCTGCAATCCACGTGGTGTGTCAGCTGCCTGGGCAGGCACAGGGACATCACAGGCTGGAGATGATGGTGATGGACGTGGTGGGGAAAATGCTGAGCTGGTGCAGACACAGGGCTCAGGCTGCCTTTGCTGTGCTGGAGCTTGAACCTCCTGGAGGGGCTTGCAGGGAAGAAGACGTCTGGGCCACAGAAGGAGGAAGGGGGTTACACCAGGACATCAGTGCTCCACATCTGCTCCACTGAAGGCAACCTCAGGCTCACAAACAGCCAAGAAGATATGTATATACCTACCCATGGGTTCAACAGCAGCAGGGTAAGACCACCATGGCTGCATTGTGGAGGAAAAGGACCCACTGGGCATCCTTTGTAGCTCTGGAGGCTCTTGCCCATAACTCATACTTCCCTCCTGCTTTTTGGCTTTGATTTTTAGCAGAGAAACATCAAAGGCTCTTTCCAGGAGAGCAAAAAGGCCATTGCTGGTCCAGAGGCTGCAGCCACCCACTCTGCATCCACACAATGTGGCCAGGCTGTGAAGATGCCAGCAAAGGTTTGGGGACCTGGGGCTGTGCCTCAGTGCTGGGAGCAGAGGAGTGGGGAGAACAGGATGGGAAGAAACCAACCTACAGAAGAGAAGAGAGGGAATGAAAACGAGTCACTCGAGTCCTTCTGGACCTCAGGAGAGCTGGTGATTGGGATGGGATGAGGAGATGCTGAGCTGATCCCTGGTATGAAAGGGATCCCCTCTGGCAGCACCCCCACCTCACCCTGCTGTCCTGTAAAGCTCTCAAGGACTTTCACCTCCCCCCACTGAGGAGAGCGATGCATCAGGGCTCCCAGCTTCCTTCTCCTCCTCCTCCTCCTCCCAGGAGTGCTCTGCATCCATCCATCACCCATCCCTTCGTGCTGGGGGTACTGATGGGTGACGCGATGGCACCGGCTGCAGCTGCCACCCAGCATCTCCCAAGAGGTGCCACCAGGCCTGTGTTGGCACTGAGATGCTGTTGGCTTTTGGGGGGGGGGGGGTGTGTTTTGGGGGGGAGATTCCTTCTCCCAAACCCATTTCTTGCTTTTTTTTTTTCCTTTTCCTTTTGGAGGGGTTTTTGTTCCCGTTGCCATGGCAACCTGGCTGGATTCTGGTCACGGCTTTGGCCTCCCCGGATGCAGATGGCCACAGAAACATCAATCAACAAGTGATGCACCCCCCACCCCCCACCCACCCTGGGGACCAGCAGAGCTTTGGGATGTCCCCTGGATGGATCCCCAGTGAAGAGCAGAGCTCACCCACCCAGGATGTGTTCCCTCCCCCCTCCCCTGCCCACTGCTGCTCCAGGACCAGGTGCTGGAAGGCTTTGAGGGGTCTGTTTTGGGGTTGGGTACCCCAGATGTCCCCTCTGCGCTCACTCCCACCTTGCCAGTGCCCTGAGGGGTGGCAGAAGCTGGAGCTGTGCTCAGGGATGTCACTTTAAACCCCCATGATGGGGTTAAAAACAGAGCTGGATAAGAGGGTTTGATCCTGGACCCTCCCTTGGCTGCCTCCCTGGGCAGCATCAGCACCCACAGCTCCTCGCTGAGCCCAACCATCCCCAGGGAAGCCCAAGGACACTTCAAGGTTGCAGGGACAGGAATCCTGCCTCCAGGTTCCTGTTGCACCCCAGGGGAAGGGTGGGAGATGGGTGCTGCTTCTCCAAAAGTATGGAATCTGCAGGCTGTTCCCCTCTGAGCACCATGGTGGCTTCCTCTCTCCTTCCCTCCTCATCATCACCAGCAGCTCCTTCCAGTTCCACTGGAAGGCAATTTGTGTCCATTCTCACTCCTTGCTCAGCCTCTTGGGTACCAAAACTGCTGGTGTGGATGGGGAGGAGACATGCCACCCCTCCTGTCCTGTGTTCCTGACTCCAGAGCATCCCTGAGCTCCTCTGAATCCCCAAGGCTGGGGGTGTTGGGTGCTGCCCTGCCTGTGTGACAAAGAGATGGTGGGTCTCCTCTGCTTAAGCCTGAGGAAAGGGATTGTGTTTGGGTGGCACTGGGTGATACCTGGGGGGTCTGGGACTCCCCAGGACATGTCAGTTGCTCATCCTGAAGCCTTGGCCATGAAGATGAATTACAGCAGCATGGACCAGGCTTGGAGACCACCATTCATCTGAGATGGGTGCTTCACCTTCAGCAGAGGACTGCTGAGCTGGGGGAGGGAGGGGAAAATCCCCACTCCAGCAAGAGCATCCTGCCAAGGAGCAGCTCCAGGCTCCATGGGATTTGGCATGTGGGGAGGTCCAGGTAGACTCTATGTGTGCAGGGAGGCCAAACCCTTCCCAGCCACCATCCATGCCCAGAAAAATCAGGCTCCATTAGAATCACAGAATCACAGGCTGGTCTGGGTTGGGAGGGACCCCAAGGGTCACAGAGCTCCAACCCCCTGCCACAGGCAGGGACACCAACCTCCAGGCCTGGAGCTACACAAGGTTGCCCAGGGCCCCAGCCAACCTGGCCTTCAACACCCCCAGGGACGGGGCACCCACCCCCTCTCTGGGCAGCCCCTGCCAGCCCCTCACCACTCTCTCTGCAAAGAACTTCCCCCTCAGATCTCCTCTCCCCCTTCCCTCCTCCAGCTTCACTCCAGCCCCCTTGTCCTGCCAGGCTCTGCCCTTGAACAAGCTGGTTCCCCTCCTGTTCCTCTGCTCCCTTCAGGGACTGGCAGGCTGCAATGAGGTCCCCCCACAGCCTTCTCTTCTCTGGGCTGACCCAGCCCAGCTCCCTCAGCCTCTCTCCAGAGGGGAGCTGCTCCAGCCCTCTGAGCATCTCCGGGGCTCCTCTGACCCCTCTCCAACAGCCCCACATCTTCCTTGTCCTGGGGCCCCAGCTCTGGACACAGGACTCCAGCTGGGGCCTCCCCAGGGCAGAGCAGAGAGGGACAATCCCCTCCCTGTCCCTGCTGCCACCCCTCTGCTGATGGAGCCCAGGATCCCATCTCCCTTCCCAGCTGCAGGAGCCACTGCTGCTCATGTTCAGTTTCTCATCCCCTCTTCGTAGGGGAGGTGACTCCATTATGAGTCCTTGTCCATGGACTTGTCCCCCTCCTTGGCAGTGCCTGGAAATGTTTAGTACCCAAACCCTGGGTGAAGCTTGTGCTGTCCTGGAGTCTTCCCCCTGGGCTCAAGAGGTCCCCACTCAGCCCATCAGGTCAGTGCTGTTTCAGATGTGGCTGGGTGTGATGAGAAGCCCAGCATGGACTCAAGATCTCAGCACAGAAGCCCCAGTGAGGGCTGGGGGCTCCCAAATCTCCCAGGAGAAGAAAAGGTTGTGAACTTCACAGCTTTTTACTTCCCCTGATGAGTCCTCCAAAGAGACAGGTAAGAGACCTGGCATGGCAAATGTCACCTCTGGCTGCCCAGAGGTTGGGGCGATGCTCTAAGGTCTCTCAGGGAGAGGAGGTGGGTAGTGTCTCTGATGGGGAATGATGTTGGTTCATTCTCTTCCTGGGTTCTTCTTGGGACCCAGTTTTCCTCTGTGTGTTTTTCAGTGCTGCAAGGGACGTTCAGCCTGATGTTTATTTGCATGTTAATGAAGCGTCTTTGATGGAGAAACACCCTTCTCTATTCATCAGCCACAAGAGAAGAGAGAACTGGAAATGATGCAGGAGCTTCTGAAAGGAAATTGCAGGCTATGACTTGTCTTCACTGGGAAATCTGAAGATAAAATGATCCCATCTGCAATGGACATCAAAACCCAGCAGCAGCTGCTTATGCTGAGACTGCACCAGGGGAGAGCTGTCAGGAGAGGATGCTCCTGAATGAAAGGGATGGTTAAGAACATTAAGACTGGCCATAGGTGCTGGGCAGTGGGCTGGGAGTTTCTCCAGCAATGGTCAACAGCAAACACCTGAGGGAAAAGATAGGACTGAGCCCAGCGTGGCCCTTCTCCAAGCCACCTCCTTGGGTGGTTCAGGGACTTGGGTTTGAATTGAGATCACAGAATCATAGGATCAGAGAGTCTTAAAGGCTGGAAAAGACCTCCAAGGCCATCAGTTCCAACTGTCTGTCCAATGCCACCGTGTCAACCAACCCATGTCCAGGAGTGCCACGGCTACACGTGTTTTGAACCCCTCTGGGGATGGTGACCCCACCACCTCTCCGGGCAGCCTGCTCCAATCCTGACTGCTCTTCCAGTGAAGAATGTTCTCCTGGCCTCCAATCTAAACCTCAAGATGTTTTCTTGAAGACCCAGCTCAGGCTGTGGGCTTCAGTGGGATGCAGTGAGGGCTGGGGAAGGAACGGGGTGGAGCAGGAAGGCCCCTCATGGGGTGGTGGGGGATGTCCTGTCATGGTGCAAGGCTCAGCGCACATCGCTCCCATCAAGGCAGCTTTGCAAGAGGAGCCCTAGGGGGAGGGTTGGATGAAGGAGAAGCAATGTCTTCCCAGCTCCCTTTCTCACACAGTCCTCTGGGGGGGGGGATGCTGCAGCTACAGCTGTGCCTGGAGGAGGAGCAGGAGGTGGGCAGACCAAATTACCAGGGAGAAGGCAGGCAGAGAATAGGATCTGAGCTTCTGAGGTCTTCATTGTCTTCTCTGCTATTGAGCTGAGGAAATTTTAGCACCATCCAAGGAGAGCAAAACCATCTCTGCAGCTCTGCCCCTTTCCCCAGCAGCCTATTTATAGCGGCTCAGCGGGGTGATGGGCACGCTGGGGAGTCTGGCCTGTGGTTCCCAAAGCTCATCTGAGGGGATTTAAACCTCCCCTCCAGGTGGTACTGATCACAGACTCACAGACTCACAGGATTGTAGGGGTTGGAAGGGAGCTCCAGAGCTCATGGGGTCCAACCCCCTGCCAAAGCAGGGTCCCTAGGACAGGGCACACAGGGCGGTGTCCAGACGGGGCTGGAATCTCTCCAGACAAGGAGACTCCACACCCCCTGGGCAGCCTGGTCCAGGGCTCCCTCACCCTCACTAGGAAGAAGTTCTTCCCCATGTTGCTGTGGAACTCCCTGTGCTCCAACTTGAGGCCATCACCCCTTGTCCTGTCCCCACAGACACTGAGAAGGGGCTGCCCATGTCCCCCTGCATCCCATGCTTAAGATATTTATAGACATTAATTAGGTCCCCCTTAGTCTTCTCTTCTCCAGGCTGAACAGCCCCAGCTCCCTCAGCCTTTCCTCACAGGGGAGATGCTCCAGGCCCTTCAGCATCTCCAGAGCCTCCTCTGGACTCTCTCCAGGAGATCCCTGTCCTTTTGATCCCAGGGAGCCCAGCACTGGACACAACACTCCAGGTGGGGCCTGAGCAGGGCAGAGCAGAGGGGGAGGATCCCCTCCTGTCACCTGCTGCCCACACTCCTCCTGATGCCCCCAGGATCCCATTGTCTCTCTCAGCCCCAGAACACACTGCAGGAAGAGCTCTGTGTTGGTCTTGGACAGCCTTGGGAACATCCAGCCCGGCTTTGCTGTCCTGCAGGCAATACCCAGGTGGGCTTTGCAACCTTTTGCATGGGTGGCTGGGTCACCTCTGGAGAGAGGAGGTGGGTGGCAGGGATGTCCCCATGCTCTGGGTCTCACCTTCCTGTGAAGGGAAACCCACCTCCACCCTTGCCAGTTCTCTCCTGGGATTACGAAGTATCCCAAAGCATGAGGAACATCAACAGGGGGGTGGGGAAATTGCATGTTCTTATGGCTAGGAGGAAAATATCATCAGAGAGAGGAGGGGAAGGGATGAATCATGTGTGGCAGATGTCTCCACACTGCAAATACCACATGTGAGCTAAGGGGAGGCTCACCCCTTATCCAAACAGTTAGAGCAGAACAGGGAAAGGTCTGTTACATCCTGTGGTGGCAAAGAGAGCAGCTACTGCAGATGCATCTGAGAAGCTTCACCACTCAAAGCTTCACCCCCAAGAGCAGGCTGGAGAGCTGGAGTCAGGGAATGCTGCAATGCTGTGATGCAAGCAGGATCCTGTTGCCCTTGTCTGCCTCCCCAGGGTGCCCATCACATGGTGTCCCCTTCCATGGGGACAAGGTGCTGTCAGGGCACTGCAGTGGGGGGCCAGGCTGGGCCCTTTGCTGCAGGATGCTCCGTGGTGCCCATACCTGGTGCTTCATGTGGAGGGTTTATGGATTGGAAAAGGCTTTTCAGGTTGCCCTCAGTCTGGGGTCTGGAGAGTTGTCAGGGCCTGGCCCAGGCTGCCCAGGGAGGGGGCTGAGTCCCCAGCCCTGGGGGTGTTGAACAGAGGGGAGATGAGGTGCTCAGGGATCTGCTTTAGCACAGGACAGGGATGGTTGGACTCAGTCTTAAAGGTCTTTTCCAACCTGGTGACTCTGTGAGAGGCCCCATGGGAAGCCAAGCTCTGCAGCATATGGCTCCAAGCACCCTTCCACCAGCATTCAAAAGAAACCCTTAAAATTCACCCTTTAGAGTGATTCTTTAGTCCCAAGTCACCCTGGTGAGGGACCTTCTCCCTTGGTGCTGGCTGGAGCTGCCGTTCTGCCTTTGGGCTGCAAGAAAAGCTGCTCAAGGATTGCATACCATTGCACCTAATTCTCAATTAACAGCTGTAATTATCTAGCCACACATAAATAACCAGCCATAGCACGACATAGCACAAGGTGCCCTGACTCACAGAGCAGGAGTGGGAAATAACATAAGCTGAGGAGAAATCTTCAGCCAAGTAAGGAATGGAGAAGACATCTGCTCTTTCAAAAGAGGATGACTCCAGAAGAAAAGGCTCCTCAAGCATCACTGAGTCATATTTAAAGGAGATATGACTCGTCATGGGAAGATTCTGAGCACCCATAGGAAGCTTTGATCTGAAGGCAAAGGAATTTAGGAGAGACCCCAGGGGTGCTGGACTTAATTCCTTCACAGTAGGGAAAGCTGCAGCCAGGCAGAAGTCGTGGTGGCACTTTCAGAGCTTGGTCAATATGCCTGAGGATTTTGAGAGTGAAGGGGGTGCTGGGGGAGTGGTGACCCCGTCTCCATTGATAGGTGAGATGGGGAGCCAAGTAAAGCTGCCAAGTTCCCCTCCAAAATGGTCATTGCAGGGGGAAACGATTCAACATCCCATGGTTTCAAGCATCAGAAGGTGCTTGTGCTCTCTTAACACTTTTATCATGAGAAGTGTGGGCAGCAGGTCAGGGAGGTTCTCCTGCCCCTCTGCTCTGCCCTGGTGAGGCCTCATCTGGAATAGTGTGTGTGGTGCTGGGCTCCCTGGGGCAGGAAGGACAGGGAGCTACTGGAGAGGGGACAAAAAGGGGCTGCAGAGATGCTGAGGGGACCACAACATCTCTCTGATGCAGAGAGGCTGAGGGACTTGGGGCTGTTCAGCCTGGAGAAGAGAAGCCTGAGGGGGATCTTCTCAGTGCTGATAAACCCTTGAGGGGTGGCTCAGGAGGATGGGTCAGTCTGTGTTCAGTGGTGCCCAGGGACAGGACAAGGGGCCATGGGCACAGACTGGAGCAGAGGAAGCTCCACCTCACCCTGAGGAGGAACTTCTTTGCTGGGAGGGGGGCAGAGCCCTGGGCCAGGCTGCCCAGAGAGGTTGGGGAGTCTCCATCTCTGGAGACATTCCAACCCTGTGATCCTGGACGCTGCCCCATGCAGCCTGCTTGAGGGGACCCTGCTCTGGCAGGGGTGGGACTGGGGGATCTCCAGAGGTCCCTGCCAACTCCACTGATCTGGGATCCTGTGATTCTCTAACACAGGGCAGCGAGGGCGTGCAATGTTCCTGTTTTTCACCCAAACCTCTTGCCAGGCTCCCACATCCCCTTCATGGCACAGAAGAGCCACAGGGCCTGGGGGAAAGCCAGAGGACACGGAGGGGCTGCCAGGCAGTGGGGCCATCAGAGCACTGGTTAGTTGAGCTCTGTCAGGCTCCGTTGCGTAAGCCAGCCAGATACCCAAAGACACGCTCCCAAACTGCAGGGGATAAAAATACCCAGGGAATACATGTTGCTCTGACTAAAGCACTGCTAAAATAGAAGAGTGCACAAATCCCTTTTTAGCTGTTCCTCTCAGCCTCCTGCCTTCCCTCCTGCTGGGCCCTTAACCTGCAGCTCACCGGTGGGTTGATGTCCCGCAGACCTCATCACCCCATCTCAGCGTGGACGTGGTCCCTGCACCCTACTCACAACCCTGGAGGGTGATTTTCTTGCTGGGGTCTTACTTTGACCTCACTGGAGCAGGTACAAGGAGAGGGAGGGTGAGACACCACTTTGCTCTGGTCAATACATCAGTTGTAAAGCTGTTTGTCCTTCTGGAAGGTCCTCAGCCTTCTGGGGCAAAAGGTGGACGTGCCATTTCCCCACATGCTGGTTGTAGTCTCCTGGCTCTGGTGTACAGCTGCAATATTTATGCTGTAAATGTTTCCCTTGTAGAGTGTTAAAATCAAATCCCAGGACATTTTGATGCCTTTCTCTTTGAAAATGCAGGCTTCTGGATTGCTGCTGTCTGATCTGGCCATCCCAAATTCTGCCAGCCCTGCACACAGGATCTCAGGAGGGTTTGGGTTGAAGGGACCTTTCCAAAGCCAGCAGGTCTAACCCTGCAGTGAGCAGGGACATCTTCAACTAGATCAGGACTCTCAGACCCCCTTCCAACCTGACCATGGATGTTTCCAGGGGTGGGGCATCTACCACCTCTCTGGGCACCCTGTGCCAGTGTCTCACCACCCTCAGTGTAACAAAGTTCTTCCTTATATCTCACTTAAATCCCCCCTCTTTTAGTTTAAATCCATTCCCCTGGTCCTGTCCCTCCCTGCCCTGGGCACCAGCCCCTCCCCAGCTCTCCTGGAGCCCCTCCAGGGATGGGAAGGGGCTCAGAGCTCTCCCCAGCAGCAGCCTTCTCTTCTCCAGGCTGAGCCAGCCCAGCTCTCCCAGCCTGGCTCCAGAGCAGAGGGGCTCCAGCCTCTGGTGACTCTCCCAGCCCTCCTCCAGAGCCCGTCAGATGGGATGAACATCCCAAACTCCCAAGAGCAGATCTTCCCACCACCTACACCCGTGCCACCACACATCACCTGCCCTGCCAGTGGTTGAGGACACATCTTCTGCCTCTTGCTATTAGAAAGGACGTGTCCCCTCAGGGCAGGGTCACCAAAACCTGTGAAGGCATCGGGAGGGAGCTGATTTAATGAGCCTCACAGGGAGCCACAGCAAGGAGGACGAGCTGGGAGGTGACAGCACAGCTTCTGGGAAGGGTCCATGCTCTGGCACCCAGTTGAGCCACCTCAGTGGGCAGCTCAGGATGTGGGAGAAGCAAACTTTGTGTCCCACACGAAGCGTGTGTCACCCTGTCCGTCCGCACGCTGCCGCTGCCTCCAAGGGAGCATAGACACATCAGTTCCTGGCTGATTAAAATGCATCAGGCTCTGCCACCACAGGCTGCTGAGATAGAGGCTGCTCCTGATCCCCAGCCAGATGATTTGAGTGTTCATCCCATGTAAACAGCCCATCAGCCGTGCAGATCAGGCATGGAGAAGTACCCATGGGCTGGAGCAGCGATGGGGCTCGGCATGTGTTCCTTTCCTGATCTGATTGCTGGGAATAAATGAAGTGGCAGCGTTAGCTGTGGGCTCCCCAGGCCTGTGTTCTGCTGTGTTAAGAGGAGGTAACGTTGCATTTTGGATCACTGAGCAAAGAGAGATGTGTCTCAGTGATGAACTGGACCAAAGCCAGGTACACATAGCTCCTTATTTTCCTATCTGTGGGTCTCAAAGTGTGGGGCAATACAGAATCACAGACTCACAGAATCACAAGGGTTGGAAGGGCCCTCCAGAGCTCATCAGGTCCAACCCCCTGCCAAAGCAGGGTCCCTAGCACAGGGCACACAGGGCGGTGTCCAGACAGGGCTGGAATCTCTCCAGAGAATGTCTGCGCCCTGCATGGGGAGCCAGGGAAAGAAGGAGGGAATCAGCTGTGCAAATAGAGGCTGGGAAAAGTAGCAGCTCTGTAGCTGTCTCCTTCAGATGCAGGGCCATTTCCCACCCCAGGTTTTAAGGCAGAGGAACCATGCTACGTGGTGGTTTTGAGCTGCCAAGTGCAGGCTGACAAGGGTCAGGGGGTCTGCACTGTGATGGAAGAACGTCACCTTCCAAGAGCCAGGCAGGACCAGGAGGCTCTGTGTGATGGAGTGTTTATCCCATCCCCTGGCAATCTGTTCCAGTGATTCATTACCTTCTGTTAAAAAATGTGCATCTTATTTCCAGCTGGAATTTTTCAGGCTGGAGCTTCTAGCCGGTGGATATCATTATGCACTGTTTCTATGAGATCAAAAAGGTCTCCAACACATACCTCTTCCCCCTGGGAATAGCACAGAGGGATTGCATTGCCTCTGCACTGTCTGATGGGGTGTGTATTAAGCTTTCTGTTTTCCTCAGAATTTTCCAGCAGCTGTGTTCTAGCAGCCCCATCAGGAAGATCTCTCCTGCCAAAGCACCAAAAGGGGGTGGTAAGATTGGGGAAACGGTCGTGCTGTTCAAGCCATGGTCCACACAACCTGGAGGATCATAGAATTGTTTAGGTTGGAAAAGATCTTTAAGATCATCAAGTCCAACTGTTAACCCAGCACTGCCAAGCCCACCATGAAGCCATGTCCCTCAGCACCACATCTATGTGTGGTTTAAATTCTTCCAGGGATGGTGACTCCACCACTTCCCCAGACAGCCTGGTCCAGTACTCAACAACCCTTTCACCTAATGTCCAACCTCTCCTGGCCCAGCTTGAGGCGGTTCCTCTCATCCTACTGCTCGATACGTGACTCCAGCTTAAGAAGATGCACAGTATATATGATTTATTCCCCAGGTGTTCCTCACCCATACCTAGTTTGCCAGTTTGCAGAGTCTCCAGAAGTCTCCCTTCCTAGAAGTCCTCCTGTCTTCCCAGCTTTTGACTTCCCCAAAGGCCTTTGGCAAAGGGATTTGCTGTACAGCAGCTCTCCAGGCACTGGCGGGGTACCCCGCTCGGCCCTGGCCTCTCCTAACACGGGCAGGCCACAGATCACGCTGTGACCCAGGCACGCTGCTCCAGCAGTGGCTTGGAGCCCAGATTTCTTCAAAGACTCCTCCTGGCATCCATGCCTTGCCTCTTGGCAGCCTGAATCCAGCCCCAGCTCCCAATCCCATCTGCCTGGCGGAGGGAATGCAGGCAGCTCTGCAGGAGAGCGAGCCTGTCCGCCTTGTCCTCGCTGTGACAGGGATGGGATGGAAGGGATGGGGACTGGCACAGGGACCTGTCACCACAGAGGAGAGCTGGGCCGGGGCTGTGGGGTGCCTGCAGCTGGCCATATCATGGTACTGGGCATCCACAGGCTCCTACAGCCTCTGTAATGGGGACCCAGCCCCTTGTCTGCGGGTTGCTCCTGCCCAGCGTTAAAACTAGGCTTTGGCAGCCCCAAGCCTAGCTTAAACCACTAAAATCTCCCAGGTGGCATCTTCCAGGGCGAGCTCGGCTTCCCTCCACAGGAGCTCTGGTGCTGCTGTCCCTGGGGCCAGCACTGCACCAGTACCACAGGGACAGGGACCGTCCCAGCACTGGGTCAGAGATGAAATAAGTCACTTGTCTCCTCTGGCGCCACAGGGTTTGGGAAGCTCCCGCCGGCTGCCAGCTGGCTGTGTGGGGGTTCCTGCTCTGCCCGCTGGCCCCTGGCCATGGGGACGCAAAGGGACTCCCCAGCAGGCTGGGGATGAGGTGAGGGATCTCAGAGCTGGGGTGGAAAGCTGGTTGTGCCAGCACTGAGCTTCCCACTGCCTTCCTGGGAATGAGGATCAGCTCTGTGAGGGAAAGGACTCGGGAATTGTCATCGAATCATAGAATCCCAAAATTATTATGGTTGGAAAAGCCCTCACCCAGCCCAACCATCCCCCTACCCCCTCTATTACTCACTAACCCACGTCCCTGAGTACCTCATCCAACCTTCCCTTGAACACCCCGAGGGACGGTGACTCCACCACCTCCCTGGGCAACCCCTTCCAATGCCCAACCGCTCTTTATGGCTCCACAAGAGAAGGGACCAGCTTAGCCTGGGGACCAAAGGATGGCTGTGGTGCTCAGAGCAGAGACCAACCTCCCCAGGTGCCTTTTCTCCAGGCACAACCAGCTGTCTGTGCTGTGGGCGAAGGACATGAGCGAGAAGGCAGCTCCAATCTGGTCCTTCCCTGGCCATGCCATGGCAGCAGGGACCTGTGGAGCTGGCAGTGGCTTGTGGACCATTATGTTCAGTAGCCACCAAGGAGCCTGTCTTTCTAATCCCTTCTTGGACTCATTTATGTGCTTGGCCTCAGCCTCACCCTGCGTGAGCATCAGTGAGGTCCCTTGGCCACGGTTCAACGCGAGGCCAGAGGGGTTCAGGAGAAGAAACAAGTGTTCCTGCAAGGACAGAGGGGCTGCACAAGTGCCACACTACAGAAATAGAGAATAAAAGCCTGCTGAAGCACAGCCATGCCTCTCCAAGTGTGTTTTAGCTGAACACATTGCTCCCATCGGCAACAGGCAGCACCCGGGGAGCAAAGCCCTGGTAGAACTCCTGATCCGTGTCCTTCATCAATCACTGGAAAGCCTCACAAGAAAGGAGGTATAAATGCAAGTGGAGATTTCTCAGTTGTTTAAACCAAAGCCTTTCACTTCTTCATTTAAATGATTCAAATGACTGATTTAGATTGGGTTTATTTCATCTGTCCCCAGTCCAACCAGGCATCTTGGCCTCAAATGCTGTTTTGTCTTCTGCTTCTCCAGTTGTGCATCTTTGTCTGGCCGAGCAGAGGTGCTCAGTGAGCCCTGGTTCCTCAGCACTGCTGAAAGGATTTTGGTCACTGCCAACCTGCAAAGTAACCTCAGAATTGCTGCTGTGTTTTTCTTTGCCCTTTGGGCTTTTGGTTTTGTTCTGTGAGGGTTTTTTATAGAGTGACATTTTCCTGTGTGACTAAAGAACCTTAAAAACAAAAGGGGGAGGAGATGGCACAGGCAGAGATGAGCTGTTGATTGAACCAGGGATGACAAAGCCCTGCTCAAGCCCCAGCTTGAATTGAGGGTGTTCCCAGAACACCTTGAAACTGCCTTCACCTCTTTTCCCTTGATGGCCACAGATCAGCTTACATCTCCAAAGCAAACAAGCTCTGTGGAGACCTCAGAGAGGAACTGGGGTCTGATCAGACCTGTGCTGCTGCCACACATCTTTGGTACACACCCTTCCCTTGCTCCTTCTCCCATCACTTGTCCCTGGAGATAGGAGATTTCTGTGCTCCTGATTCACAGCCTCACAGAGCTCTAGGGGTTGGAAGGGACCTCAAAAGATCATCAGGTCCAATCCCCTGCCAAAGCAGGGTCCCTAGGACAGGGCACACAGGGCGGTGTCCAGACGGGGCTGGAGTCTCTCCAGAGAAGGAGACTCCACACCCCCTGGGCAGCCAGCCCTGCATGGAAGGAACGCTGTCAGAGCTCAGACACGCTCCTGAAAAGTCCTCTGAGCACTTTACAGTCTTTTCCCTGCCCATTTTTTGGAGCAGAGCTGTGAGCATTTGAAGTGGACACCTTGACACTGCCCCCTGCCTGGCTGCCTGCCGCAGAGATAGGTAGCAGGGTCCGTCAGCCAGAGCTGCTGCTCGCTGGCATTGTCTCCAAAAGCACAAGGACAATCAGCATAATGACTTCGTTTGCAGTAGAAATCCAATTATTGCAGGGAAGCATTTCATTAGGGAGGATTTTCTCTGTGGCTGCCAGATGTGGGCAGCTTACTGATGCTGCTGCCAGCACAGGGGACCAGCTCCATATGATGGTGACAAGGTGTGTGAAGCAGGACATGACACCTCAGCCCTGACCTGTGCCATTCCCATAGTCGTGTCCCAGCTGCCTCCTCTCCCCTTCTCATTCCTGTTGGCTCCAGACAGCACTGCTCACCCCCAGCCCCCTCTGTATGGGCTTGTGGGGGGGATTTTGTTCCCATGCCACCCTCAGGTCCCACAGGGGGGTCAGAGCAGATCCCAGCCCCTGTAAATCTAAAGGCTAAAGCAAGCCTGGCCTTTCTCCCTGCAGAGAACATGTGGGGGTTTGGTTCTCCAGTAAAACATCCTTAAACTGTCCCCCTTATTATGCTTGTTTACCTGCTGAGAGTTTGCTGCCAGCTCATGGCTGCTCCAAACTTGGAGAAATCCCTTTAAGAGTTCAGTGCATCACTGATCTGCACTGTACCTCTGCTGAAACACAAGGAACGCTGTAGGAATAAGACTTGGAAGCTTCAGCTTTGATTCTAAGACATGCAGAGGACTGAGCAGCTGTTGACCTGGGAGAAAAGCATGAAATACAGGGAAATGAGTGGCAAGACTGCTCCTGTATGGACCCATTTTATGACAACCCCTCTTGTCTCTTTGGACTCAGTGGACTCTCATTTTTTCCCAGGGCTCAGTGCTGGGTCCAGGCCTGGTTAATATCTTCACTGAGACCTTGAGGAGGGAACAGCATCCACCCTCAGCAAGTGCTGATGATCCAGAGCTGGGAGGAGTGGCTGACACACAGGACACTGCGCTGCCACCCAGAGAGACCTGGCCAGGCTGGAGAGCTGGGCAGGGAGAGACCTCATGGAGTTCAACAAGAGCAAGGGGAGAGTCTGGCACCTGGGAAGGAACAACCCTTCCTATCAGGACAGGCTGGGGGGACCTGCTGGAGAGGAGCTCTGTGGAGAAGGACCTGGGGGTGCTGGTAGATGACAGGGTGGCCATGAGCCAGCAGTGTGTCCTGGGGCTGAGAGAGACAATGGGATCCTGGGGGCATCAGGAGGAGTGTGGGCAGCAGGTGACAGGAGGGGATCCTCCCCTCTGCTCTGCCCTGCTCAGGCCCCACCTGGAGTGTTGTGTCCAGTGCTGGGCTCCCTGGGATCAAAAGGACAGGGATCTCCTGGAGAGAGTCCAGAGGAGGCTCTGGAGATGCTGAAGGGCCTGGAGCATCTCCCCTGTGAGGAAAGGCTGAGGGAGCTGGGGCTGTTCAGCCTGGAGAAGACTAAGGGGGGACCTAATTCATGTTTACAATTATCTTAAGCATGGGATGCAGGGGGACATGGGCAGCCCCTTCTCAGTGTCTGTGGGGACAGGACAAGGGGCAAGGGCTGCAAGTTGGAGCACAGGGAGTTCCCCACCAATCATGGGGAAGAACTTTTCCCCAGTGAGGGTGAGGGAGCCCTGGGCCAGGCTGCCCAGGGGGTGTGGAGTCTCCTTCTCTGGAGAGATTCCAGCCCTGTCTGGACACCGCCCTGTGTGCCATGTCCTAGGGACCCTGCTTTGGCAGGGGGTTGGACCTGATGAGCTCTGGAGGTCCCTTCCAACCCCTATGGCTCTGTGATTCTGTGATTCTGTACATCTGTGGGTCTCAAAGCCCTGTGTGTTGCTTCTTACCTCATCACTCACCAGGATAACCAAAAAATGCTCTCCAGAAGCACTCCTGACAATGTTAACACCTGATAATCACCCCCTCCCTGCAGGGTTTCTGATTCAGCCTGCAATATTTGGTTTTATTCAGCCTATTCTGGCTGAAGAAAGCATTTGGGATGATTGAGGTGAGGGCTTCCTCACGCTTGCTTCGATGCCATCCCTGATTTAGGAGGCTGAGCTCTATCAGAGGAGAGTGCTTTTACCCTGGGATAATTCTTTCCCACCTGGCATTACCTTTGCTACCTGTAGGAGAGCAGGAACATGCTGGAGTGGACTCCTAGGAAAGAAGCTTCTCTGATGGCGTCTTGCTTGGTTCCTCAATGACATTTTAAGGCAGAGGCAGGCAGGGATCTGTGGGTGAAGGAACATTTTGCATCAGCCTACACAGCAGTTACAGCACCCTTGGTAAGTAGTGTGTGGGCAAGCTGCACAGGGCTCTTCACAACAGAAATGTAGAGATGTGTGCCAGAGAGAACACCCTCTGTGGAACAGAGGGCAGAGCTCTTATTACAGAATTGTTGACTCAATTATTCCCTGAAAGTATATTAAAATGACTCTGGTTGTTTTTTTTTTATTGCAGAGGGATGAATAAATCCATAGTTTGTTAGTGCAAATAGGTTTCCATTTGAATTTCCACAGGGCATGAGAGATCAGCCAGTTCTTGCTCTGCAGGAAGCTCAGCGTAACCCCTTGCAACAGCAGAGTGGTGAAGGGAAGTACAACATGACCACAAAGAGGTCCTGGGAGTGACCCAGCACATCCATCCTCACCACAGCCTGTGTGTCCCAGCGCCCTGTGGCTTGGCTGTGTGAGTTCCTGAGGTGCGGAGCCCCACGTCTGGGACTGCAGCTCCCAAAGAGGAAAAAGAAAATAGAAGTTATGAGAAGTTTTTTAGGAAAAAACCCCTTCCAAGATGTCTATTAAAACTGTACAGAGGCAGCTTCAGCAAGGAGAAATATGATTATGGCACATTTTCACAACCAACGGGGTAAGTGTGCAGCTTGATTACACTGCTACCACCACGTCCCTCACAGCTGCTTAAAACCAACTGCTTGGTAGCACAACGCTGGGTTTCTTGGTGTCAGCTGAGGAAGGAGGGATCCCTAGCAGTCACCTGGAAAGGAGGACAGGTCAGAGAAGATCTTTGTTGATCGCTTTTCCAATTAGAGACTAACTCTGTATGCTAAATTTGGGCTTTTTGTGGCCATGACAAGAAAGGGTAAATAATAACGTCCAGCGTGAGATCCAAACTCTTCCAATCTTGGGGAGTTTGGATCTGAGACTTTATTTTGGGCTCCAGGCAAATTCCTGCCATCCTAATCCCAGCCCAGGAGAGCAAATACCCATCAGTACCAGGCAGCAACAGGAGAAGGGGAGGAGAGTTATTGAATGCAAGATTGTGATGTGCTGCTTACACTCTTGTGAGCTGGATTCAGAGCCCACCAGCATCAGTGAGAAGATATTTGGCTAGATAAGGATGGTTCCTTCTGGAAGAACAGTTTTTCTTCTGTTGCCATACAACCACTGTGCTTCTCCCTTTGCTGGAAATTAGAAAAGTCATAGGGAGAAACGTTCTCCTGTGCTCAAAGATGATGACTTTGGAAGTGCTGTCTCCCTCCCTCGCCTCACCAGGGTGAGGAGTCTTGTTCTCTGCCTTGTTAGATGTTCTTGCTGCTATTTCTGTGCTGCTCCTCTTGGTTCTTTGATGCTGAGCACTCTATTTGAGATGTCTTGTTTAAAGAAAAAATACCAACTTGATTTAAAACTTTTCCCAATTAACCAGCAGTGGGCTTTCTGCCAACAGCCAGCCAGCCTGTCTCCTTCTGAAGGAGAAACGTGTCTCACTTTCAAGGTGCTACAATGCTGTTTGAGGCACTGCCTGGCATGGTGAGGTTTGATCCCAAGAGCAAGGAGGTGACTGGAAAGAGGCTGGCATCCATACCCACATGGCACAGGCTGAAGTAAAGGAAAAAGGGATGGAAAGAAAAGGAGGAGTGGTGTGAGCATGTGTGAAGAATGCTTGGATGGCTGGGGATGGGATATGCAGAAAATCAGATCCTCTCCCCTTCTCCCCACAGCCCTTCTGACCTCAATATCCAGGAAGATAATCTAATCTGGCCTAATAATCCAACATAATGGGAGGGACCCCATCACTGCTTCCAGTGATCCAGTGATCCAGTTCTGGGCCCCTCACTCCAAGAAGGACATTGAGGGCCTGGAGTGTGTCCAGAGAAGGGCAACCAGGCTGGGGAAGGGGCTGGAGGGCAAATCCTCTGAGGAGCAGCTGAGGGAGCTGGGGGTGTTGAGCCTGGAGCAGAGGAGGCTGAGGGGAGACCTTCTCCCCACCTGCCCTGCCCTGCCAGGAGGGTGCAGAGAGGTGGGCGCTGGTCTCTTCAGCCAGGGGACAGGAGCTGGGACAAGGGGCACTGGGCTCAAGCTGTGCCAGGGCAGGCTCAGCTCAGCTGGGAGGGCAAAGTTCTTCCCTGGCAGAGTTGTCAGGGCCTGGCCCAGGCTGCCCAGGGAGGGGGCTGAGTCCCCAGCCCTGGGGGTGTTGAACAGAGGGGAGGTGAGGTGCTCAGGGATCTGGGTTAGCACAGGACAGGGACAGTTGGACTCCATGATGTTCAAGGTCTTTTCCAACCTTGTGGTTCTGTGATAATCTAGAGTGTTGTGAGCTGCCTCTCACCAGCAGTATCTCATAATAGTGAAGTGCTGGGCCTGTTACAGATTATGTTGTCTATCTGAAAGAGTATTTTTTGGCTTCAAAAACCCAACATTCCCTCCTCACCAGCTATCCAGGAAAACTCTTCCAGCCTCAGAAATCCCTCAGAAAAAACACAGGATGGATGTTTAAAGCTGTGCAAGGTTGAGACTGGTCTGCTCTGCTGCCCAGACTGGGGAACAGGAACAAATCCATGAGCAGCACAGGTCACAATAAACATGTTTTGGTTGTTGTTGCCTCCTTCTAGCTTCTCTCATTCCATCAGCTTCATTTTCCCCAAGAAAATCTCTGCTATACTGACACCTCCCTGTGCCACGAATTTGGAAAGAGAGAAACTGGGCCCAAACCAGAACATTTTCATTGAGTACAATGAGTTCAATCCAGTTTATTTTCTGGCTTGCCTGAACGAGCCCTGAGAACACAGAGGCTGCTGCAGCTCCTAAGTCAGTACCAGAGTTCCTGCACAGACCTTTTCCTTGTAAAAGTGACATTTATACTGTTTTAAAACAGTTTTCATAGCATTTCCCCCTGCATGTCTCCAGACACCCTTAGGCAGCCTCCTGCACTGGCCTCAGGGCAACTGGTTTCTTGTCACTAAAACCCAGCAAAGGGTTTTTGAGCAGCACAAGGTGCACTGTCTCCTGGAACCAAGGGCAACTCTCACAGCCCTGCAAAGTGATGTAAAGCTGGCAGGTAAAGAGGGGCTGTGATCCATATTGTTGTGGAGGAAATAAATACTTGGAGGGCAGGAGAGGGTCATTTTGTGGCTGGCTCTGGAGTTGAGCATGCAAGATAGCACTTGGCCCAGCTCACAGACTCACAGGATGTGTAAGGTTGGAAGGGACCTTTGGAGGTCATCTAGTCCAACTCCCCTGCAGTGAGCAGGGACATCTTCACTAGAGCAGGTTGCTCAGAGCCCCATCCAGCCTGACCTTGGATGTCTCCAGGGATGGGGCCTCCACCACCTCTCTGGGCAACCTGTGCCAGGGTCTCACCACTCTCAGAGGGAAGAATATTTTCCCAATACCCAACCTAAATCTCCCTTTTCTAGTTTAACCCATCCCCCCTCATCCTATCACTCCCTGCCCTCAGGAACAGTTCTTCCCCAGCTTCTTACAGGCACCTTTCAGGGACTGGAAGGGGCTATAAGGTCCCCCTGGAGCCTTCTCTTCTCCAGGCTGAACAAACCTGGTGTCCTGTGGGCACACCACATGAAATCTGCCTCCCTGTGCAGCGGAGCAGCTGGCACACTGATGTGCACAGGCATTTTGAACATGCAGTTACCACATCACCTGCAGCTGTCCCTCTATACACACATGCTTTGCTCTGTACTCCAGCCTGTGTATCTTCTGCAGCAAAATAACTATCAGCAGAGGAAGTAGACTTGCTTACATCTCTGGCTGCCCAACGTTTCCCATTGTAAGCCCTTGCTTTCAGCCTCTTCTCATCTTCCCAGGTTGAAATCTTGCCCACTCCTGTATTCCTGGCCACTTAGCTGCATTGGAACAAATATTCTGGAAGGTTTCTGCTTCAGCAGCCTGAGAGGGAAGCTAGGGAGAAGAGAAAGCTGTCCTCATGTGAAGGCTAATTCTCACCCATGTTTCTCTGAGGTTATCTTATCCCTCCCTGGTTTTGATCAGAAGCTGGAAATACAGCAGTTCAGCCACTCTTCCCTCAGTAATATGCCTTTCACATATGCCACCAGTATGGTAGCAGCTACAGTGGTGGCCTCTTGGCATCTCAGATGTAGAGGAAGACAAATGGAAACTGCTGGAGAGGGAAATGAGAACCTGGTATAGTGGTAATTATTGGCAAGGTGTGATGGGCTGTGCTGGAAGGGAGAGCTGCTAGGGAGAGAGAAATCAAGAGGTGGGATAGGGTCAGGCTGCTGGAGAAAGAGGAGGGTTTGGGAAGAGAGGGGAGCAGAGGGACAGTGACTGCACTCAGTCAGGGACAGGCACAGAACCAGAAGAAATTCTGATGAGTCCTGTGTGTTAGACAGCAGAGGGGCTCGTGGGGGAGAAGCAGAGAGCAGCTCAGCTCACCCACCAGCACACCCTGGTCTGCCAGAGCTCACTGGGCTCCACTAACAGGACAGGAGCTCTGACATTTCTCCCCAAAGCTGTGTCCCAATCCCAAACCTAAACCTCACCTGGAAGTCCCCAGAGATGTCCCCAGACAAAAGAGGCAAAGCAGAAGAGGAAGATGAAGCTTAACCAGGGCTGCAAGGTGGCCTTGTGGGAGGAGAGAAGAGAAGAATCCTCAAGGGAGCAGAATCTCTCTGACACAGCGTTTGATACCCCAAAAAAAAAAAAAGAGATAAAACCTCTTTCAGAATAGCACATGGAAGAGTTAAAGCAAATGAATAAACATGTGAGACAATATTAATTGTCTGAAACACAATCTGTTTGACTTTTGGTTTATTAAGATCTCTCCTCTTGAGTTCCCATGGCAACCGTTGCGCAAACCTGCACTTTTCCTAACCATCTCCACAGAGTTGAAAGCAATTTTGTAATCCAATCAAATGTAAAGAAGAGAATTTGGGTTTGCATTGAGAAAACTGCTACCTAATGAGCAAACAGTGACTGGGAGAGGCCAGATTTACAATTATGACCCTAGAGAGACACTTAATTACTCAATAATTAGCAGTTACTGGAGTTTCTTAGCACAGGGAGGAAAGGCTGATGGATAGTGGTTGTGAGAAGGGCTGGTGTGGATGAGAAACTTCCCATGAGCAGCAGTGGCTCCTGCAGCTGGGAAGGGAGATGGGATCCTGGGCTCCATCAGCAGAGGGGTGGCAGCAGGGACAGGGAGGGGATTGTCCCTCTCTGCTCTGCCCTGGGGAGGCCCCAGCTGGAGTCCTGTGTCCAGAGCTGGGGCCCCAGGACAAGAGAGATGTGGGGCTGTTGGAGAGGGGTCAGAGGAGCCCCGGAGATGCTCAGAGGGCTGGAGCAGCTCCCCTCTGGAGAGAGGCTGAGGGAGCTGGGCTGGGTCAGCCCAGAGAAGAGAAGGCTGTGGGGGGACCTCATTGCAGCCTGCCAGTCCCTGAAGGGAGCAGAGGAACAGGAGGGGAATCAGCTTGTTCAAGGGCAGAGCCTGGCAGGACAAGGGGGCTGGAGTGAAGCTGGAGGAGGGAAGGGGGAGAGGAGATCTGAGGGGGAAGTTCTTTGCAGAGAGAGTGGTGAGGGGCTGGCAGGGGCTGCCCAGAGAGGGGGTGGGTGCCCCGTCCCTGGGGGTGTTGAAGGCCAGGTTGGCTGGGGCCCTGGGCAACCTTGTGTAGCTCCAGGCCTGGAGGTTGGTGTCCCTGCCTGTGGCAGGGGGTTGGAGCTCTATGATCCTTGGGGTCCCTTCCAACCCAGACCAGGCTGGGATTTTGTGATTCTGTGCTGTAATTCTGAGGTCTTCCATGTAGTTTTCCAAGGTGGGAAGCAGCACACCTTGCTGCACACAGCATCTCCACCGGCTGATGCAAGCTGCTGTCGGCCACAGATTGCATAACAGCAGAAGCTCAGGCTGGGAAACTCTCTGTTCACACTGAAGCTGAAGCTTTCATAGAACCCAAACCCCTAACACAGAGTCTTCTGGACCCTGCGAGCCCGTGTGGGGGCTGTTCATGTTCTGGGGAGCAAGAGGAAGGAGGCTCTTGGATGAGAAGGTGTTTTCCTATGGTGCTTCTGGTTGATGGGTGCTGGTAGAGGGGAGTTATCTGCTCGTCTTCCTCAGCTCCACATGGAGCAAAAGCTGAGTTCACAGGCACCAAGCCACATTTGGCTCCTGATAAATCAGTGGCCACCTCAGTGGGCTGCAGTTTAGGCAGGTAAGGTTAAATTATTTCTCCTGATAAGGAGGATTTTTTCATAGGAGGAAGCATTGATGCATGGATTGCCTTCCTGGAATGAAATTCAGAGCTGCAGAAAAGTAATTAGCTCTTGACTTTAATTCTTCTAAAGCTGAAGCCCAGAAAACTCCTCTGAGTGGAATTCTAAATGCCAACTTTTGCAAAAGGACAAAGTCAGAAAACAGCCAAATAAATCAGGCTAGGATCAGTTTCCCTTCCTACAGCAGTACAAAACCCAGCCCTAAGACTGCCCAGGATGTTCAGGTTCAACCTGGTTTCACCTTGGGCTTTAGGACAATGACTTCATGTCTCCTGCCTGATATGATTACAGGCAGGAGAGCGCTCTGCATAATCTCCTGGCATTTCATAAATGCAGGCTCTGTAAACGAGGTCAGGGCTCTGATGCTGTAACCTCATCCAGGGACTGCAGAGCTTGGTCTGTGTTTGGAAATCATTACCTGGCTGGCACTCTTGCTCTCTCCAAGTGGTCCTTCACGAGGTCAGCCCCGGGCGGGCAGGCTCTCCTCTCCTACTGCTCATTCATCTGCTTTAGTGTTCAGCTCATTGTCAGGACATGTAAAGGTACTTAGAAAAAAAAAAGAGAAAAGGTGTAAAAATCAAAGCTGGTTCAAATTGGGCACAGTTCAAATAGAAGAGGAATTAACGTGCTGGGGGGAAAAAAGACAAAGGAAAAGAATGGGGGAATTTGTAGGGAGTTTTTAAATGGTTCTGGTCACTTAGAGAACAGGCTGAATTTGGAAAATTTGTTCATCTCCATGGCTGGAACTTTGGGGAAAATGTCAAGACTTTCAAGAGTATTTGTTGTCTGTGGTTTTTTTTGTTTGTTTGTTTCTTCCCCTTGTTTTCAGCTCAAAAGGAAGCAGAGTCTTTCTACTCCAGCTCCTACCTGTGGGGTCTGATTTTCTCAGGCACAGATATCAAGGAAAGGGTGATTTCTTGATTACACAGGCAATTTTTGCTTTATGATTTTTCATCCTACATCAAAACCAAACAGCTCTGTGGGCAGGAGAACATTATGAGCCATGTTTGCCAGGCTTGGTGCCTCACAGCTCAGAGCCCTCTTGTCTGACAAGTGTGTTGCTGACTGAAGCTTTCCCTGCAGTTAAAATACTTGTCCCTCTGTCAAACAATAATCTGAGCTTGTTCTTCAGCCTCTTTCTGTGTGCCAGTGGTACTCACTGGCTCTAACTGGACAACTCTTTCATCAAGTTTTCAATGAAACTCTTTCCAGTTCTGGGCCCCTCACTCCAAGAAGGACATTGAGGTCCTGGAGTGTGTCCAGAGAAGGGCAACCAGGCTGGGGAAGGGGCTGGAGGGCAAATCCTCTGAGGAGCGGCTGAGGGAGCTGGGGGTGTTGAGCCTGGAGAAGAGGAGGCTGAGGGGAGAGCTTCTCCCCACCTGCCCTGCCCTGCCAGGAGGGTGCAGAGAGGTGGGCGCTGGTCTCTTCAGCCAGGGGACAGGAGCTGGGACAAGGGGCAATGGGCTCAAGCTGTGCCAGGGCAGGCTCAGCTCAGCTGGGAGGGCAAAGTTCTTCCCTGGCAGAGCTGTCAGGGCCTGGCCCAGGCTGCCCAGGGAGGGGGCTGAGTCCCCAGCCCTGGGGGTGTTGAACAGAGGGGAGATGAGGTGCTCAGGGATCTGGTTTAGCACAGGACAGGGACGGTTGGACTCCATGAGCTTAAAGGTCTTTTCCAACCTGGTGACTCTGTGACAGTCAGAGAGACTCAATATTTCTGTAACCCCAACCTTGGCCAAAACGATGAGCAGTGTTCTGGGTGTGCATCGTGGGGAAGGACCATGGGCTGACCTTAAAATCCCCCTTTAACCTCAGCTCCTTAGAAAAACAACCTGAAAGCACGAATAAGAGTATTATCGGACAAGGGAAAAGCTCTCTGAGTTAATACGTTGAGAGATGACAGGGCGTGCTTAGCAGGAGAGCCGGGTAATTTCTTCGAGAAGAGGATTCTCTTCTGAACTTTCAGTCTCTTCTCCTGTTAGAAGCAGCCTCAACTCTGCCGCTCTGTGGCAGCGCTGGAAAAGGGACACGGGAAAAGAAAGAAATCAAGCACTAATCGGTGAAAAAAAAACCCCATTCAGCAGTGGAGAGAGCTCACCCCGCCGGGCAGGGGGAAGCCCCCGCTTCGTGCTGTGGGGTCCGCTTTACAAACTGGTGTTTGCACCCACTGATGTTCACTTCCAGAACTTCATCCCACCAGAGGAGATGGCGTTTTGCAGAATCCTTGGGGTTTTCTCAGAGGAAATCAACTTTTTAAAAGGGTAGACAATTGCAGGACAAGGGGGAATGGATTAAAGCTAAAGGAAGGAAGGTTTAAATTAGATCTGAGGGGGAAGTTCTTTGCAGAGAGAGTGGTGAGGGGCTGGCAGGGGCTGCCCAGAGAGGGGGTGGGTGCCCCGTCCCTGGGGGTGTTGAAGGCCAGGTTGGCTGGGGCCCTGGGCAACCTTGTGTAGCTCCAGGCCTGGAGGTTGGTGTCCCTGCCTGTGGCAGGGGGTTGGAGCTCTGTGATCCTTGGGGTCCCTCCCAACCCAGACCAGTCTGGGATTCTGTGATTCGGTGATGAGACTCATACACCAAATTCCAGATCCCTGAAAACCTGGTGAACAGCAACAAGCCTTGTTTGGCTCAAAATTATTAACCCATGGAACTATTCAAAGCAGTTCCAGGCCTGCACAGGCCCTGCCTGTGGCAGGGGGTTGGAGCTCTGTGATCCTTGGGGTCCCTCCCAACCCAGACCAATCTGGGATTCTATTCTATGATTCTATGATGTGGACAACTACTGAAGTTTGCCAAAAGGAAGGAGGTGGGCAGTCCCACAGCAGTCCTTGGGGCTTGGGAGAGGCTTCACTGATGATCTTACTTTCCCCTTCAAGTGATGGTGCACTTGAAGGCCGGTGGTAAAGGCAGGATACGCTGTTTTGGGCACAGGTCTCAGCAAACGAACCTCTTCCTTCCTGCAAACACCATCACTGAAGTTTAACAGCAGCACCACACCTCTGGCAGGAAGGACCCTGTTTTTTTCTCACTTTAGTAAATGAGGTGTGGGAATACTCTGCAATAAGAGGGAGAGAACGTTAAAGGCCTGTAGCAGAACTTACTTAATGAATGTTGGCCCATGATTTAATGCTGCTGCCTGCACAGGGAAGGACCCATGCTTAGAAGCCTGAGCATCTCTCTTCAGATTCAGGGCTAAGCAGAAGGCAGCAGGGCCAGGATGGGCCTGGAAACACCTCAACTTGACCAAGATCAGAGTCACGGGGACTTGCAGCCTTGTGAACATAAAAATATGGTGCTGCTCCCACGGAGGAGTTTCAAACCTCCAAAGAGGTATGAGGGCAGGAAGGGGATGGGGTGTGGTGATTCATGGATTAATCCAGTGCTGTCCCTCACCCTCTGCACATTTCATAGAATCCCAGACTGGTCTGGGTTGGGAGGGACCCCAAGGGTCACAGAGCTCCAACCCCCTGCCACAGGCAGGGACACCAACCTCCAGGCCTGGAGCTACACAAGGTTGCCCAGGGCTCCAGCCAACCTGGCCTTCAACACCCCCAGGGACGGGGCACCCACCCCCTCTCTGGGCAGCTCCTTCCAGCCCCTCACCACATTTCTGGAAGTCATAAAGTAACACTTTTTTGGTGAATCTCCAGTCACAGTAACAGAGCAGGCAGAGAGGAAGGGAAAAGAGGCAGCATTAGAAGATGTTCTTGTTCCACAAAGTTGCTCTGAGCCATCTGATGTTCGGTTGGTCATTAAATCGCTGTGAACCATGAAAGATGAGGCAGGCATTTCTCCAGTCAGCTTGGGAGGGCTGAGGTGAATAGGCTGGAGGAAGAAGGCATTCAAGGTTTTCTTGTTTCAAGGTTTTCTTGTTCTGAAATGCTTTGGAACTTTAGAAAGAAATAAGATTATGTCAGTGTAATAATAATATTGGAGATGAAAAGAAATTAACAGTGCTTATTACCTTTAAAAATAATTACTGGAACCAAGTGGGTTTGGTTATTAGGAGAAAATTCTTCCCTCTGAGGGTGGGGAGACACTGGCACAGGTTGCCCAGAGAGGTGGTTGAGGCCCCATCCCTGGAGACATCCAAGGTCAGGCTTGGTGGGGCTCTAAGCGACCTGCTCTAGTGAAGATGTCCCTGCTCACTGCAGGGGTGGGACTAGAAGGCCTCTAAAGGTCCTTTCCAGCTGATGAGTCTATGATTCCCTGAAGGAGAAATGAAGTCATACTTTTCAAGGTCTTTTGATGTGCCTTTGAAGCTACTCTTTACTTCCAGCAAGCACCCAGCACCTCTGTTCTTCAGCCTGGAAGCATTAAATGGGAAAGCCCTTTTCCCTGCCTCATGCTTTCCTGGTGGGACTCGATCCCAGAACTCTCCTTGGTGTCACCTAAAGGCTGTGCTGTGGTTGCTTCCGTTGGTGCCTGCATGTCACCGTGGTTGGTTGTCCCTCTTGTGTTAACACACACACATTAAATCAAAACTCATCCTTCATGCAGTCATCTGTTTGGATATAGCAAAGGAACACTTCATTATCCTCCTGCTCAGCATGAAGAAAAGGTGGGGCTGTGCTTCCAGCCACTTTCCCCAGGATGTAGAACACCCACCCTCCGCTCCACATGGTAACACCACGACTGATTTCATTTCTGCACCCGTTCTTCAACGCCTCCTAACATGCCAGGATGTGTACTGCTGCCCTGAAGAACTGCAGACAGCTCTTCACATCTCATCTCATTCCCCAGGCAGAGCAGAGTTATTCCTGGATTATCAGTAACAAATTCGCCAAGTTTAGTTTTGACTGAAAAGGATGACAATGGGCAGGGAGGGTGCTGCAAGGAGTGATTTATTACTGAATCAATGAGTAACAAGCTTCACCACGACCTCAGTAATGCCTTACTGTTCTTCTACAGAAAGGAACATACACATTGTTCTATAGAATACTTGCCAAAATTGGAAAAACACCCCCAAACACTGATTTATTCATTCCCTGCACTGCTCCAATGGATGCTGCAGACCAGCTCTCTCCACTTGCCAAGGCTTTAAACTGTGGGATACAAAATGATGCCAAAGGCCCCTTATGAAAGCCATGCAGGCAGCACAGGAGAGGTGACATTATCACAGTCACTTCTCACCAAGAGCTGGAGAAAACTTTGTGGAGGAGAAACTATGTGCATATGAAAAAGAGGTTCCTTCCCTTGAAAAGCTGCAGGCATTGACAGACAGCAGTGAAGTGACACCAGGTTTGTGTTACCAGTAAGTTACTTCCTGCCTGAAGTAGCTAAAGATGCAAACAGGTTGAGTGAGGAACATCTGTTCTCCCCAGGACTCTGTACAGTTTGCTCATCTCACTGTGGGCCATGATCTATACTGAGTGCCCAGAGCTCCCTCTTATTCCTTGGGCAGGAAACAGGGTCTATGGGAATAGCACAGCTGTACCACGGTGGCTGGAGGCCAGGTGTTTCCTAAAGCTGCTCAATCACTCCCCCTCCTCAGCTGGGCAGGGGAGTGAGAATGTAACAAAAGGCTCATGGGGTGAGATAAGGACAGGGAGAGATCACTCACCCATTACTGTCATGGGCAAAAGAGAGTCAACTTAGAAAAAAATTAATCTAATTTAATGCCAAGCAAAACAGAGTACAGCAATGATAAATAAAATGAAATCATAACACCCCCTCCAACCCTGGGTTCACCCTGTCTGGAGGCTGGGTATACCCCAGAGCTGCTCTATCACTGCCCCTTCTTTGCTGGACAGGGAGGAGAAAATCTGACAGGCTCATGGGGCAAGATAAGGACAGGGAGAGATCACTCACCAATTACTGTCATGAGTAAAACTGACTCAACTTAAATTTTTTCTACCAAGTAAACCAGAGTAGAGGCAGGAGCAAGAAAACCAAACCTTAAAACACCTCCCTCCAACCCTCCCTTCTTCCCAGGCTCAATTTCACTCCTGTTTTCTCCCCTCCTTCCCCCAGCAGCTCAGGGGGATGGAGAATGGGAATGGGGGCTTGGGTGAGTCCATCACACATTGTCTCTGCTGCACCTTCCTCCTCAGGGGAGGACTCCTCATGCTCTGCCCCTGCTCCAGCGTGGGGTCTCTCCCACAGCAGACAGTCCTCCATGAACTTCTCCGCCATGAGCCCTTCCCACCAGCTGCCGGTCCCTTCCCTGGGGTGCAGTCCTTCAGGCTCAGACTGCTCCAGCTCAGTCCCCCACGGCGGTCACAAGTCCTGCCAGCAAACCAACCTGCCCCAGCGTGGGCCTCTCTCTCCATAAGCTGCAGGTCCTGCTGGGAGCTCAATGGCAGCCTCCTTCAGGGGCATCCACCCCCTTCCAGCATGGGCCCTCTGCAGGCTGCAGGTGTGATCTCTGCTCCTCGCCCTTCTCCACGGGTGCAGGGGCACAGCCTGCCTCACCACAGCCTTCTCCAAGGGCTCCCTCCTCACAGCCCTCGGGTTGTTCCCCTCACACCTTCCCACTCCTGCCTCTGGCACCAAAAACTACCTCTGGTTGTGCTTGGGGCTTGTGGGGAGGGAGGCGGGGGGGACAGCAGCGGGGACGCCTCAGAGCCAGGTGGGACTGGCCGTGCTAACCCCAGGGGAAGCTTCTAGAACCTTCTCCCCGCCGTTCACAACTGTCACACAGCGCCTCACAGCCGCGGGGCGTGCTCCCGCTGGGGCGGGGCTCCCTCTGAGGCGGAGAAACCGCCCATTGGCTGAAACCAGTGCCCACAACCTTCACGACACGACGCTCTATAGGCTGTCGCTCTCCTTAAGCCCGCCCCCCTCGGCTTTCCTTGCCCCGCCCAGACACTCGTTTAGGGAGGGTGTGCAGCGCTCTTTCTTTCTGCGCATGCGCGAGTGTTCGGGGCGTGGCCAGCCGTGACGTGACAGGTAGGAGGGGTGCGAGGCTCTCTTGACCCCGCTTTCCCCTCTCGCTCGCCGTCGCGGGAAGGCGGAAGCGCCAGAGGGGCAAGATGGCGGCGGCCGATGGCGGAGGCCTGGGAGCCTTGCAAGCCTTGCTCTGCCTGGCGCTGGCGGTCGGCGCGGCCGCTCAGGGGAAGGGCAGCCCGGTGAAGGTGCTGTCGGACGGCATGTGGCGGGAGCTGCTGCAGGGCGAGTGGATGGTGGAGTTGTGAGTCGGGAGGGGATCGCTCTGGGGGGAGGGCATGAGGATGGGGGGATGGGGGGGGGGGGCGGGGCTGCGTGTCTCTGAGGCCGCGGGGGACCCAGCGGGGCTGTGACAGGCGTGAGAAGAGAAGACTAAGGGGGGACCTCATTAATGGTTATAGCTAATTATCTTAAGCATGGGATGCAGGGGGACATGGCCAGCCCCTTCTCAGTGTGTGTGGGGACAGGACAAGGGGCAATGGGCTCAAGTTGGAGCACAGGGAGTTCCACAGCAATGTGGGGAAGAACGGTGGGAGGCATGATGTGATTCACTTGCTTGAATCAGGACAGGCTGGGGGTGAGCTGCTGGAGAGGAGCTCTGTGGAGAAGGACCTGGGGGTGCTGGTAGATGACAGGGTGGCCATGAGCCAGCAGTGTGTCCTGGGGCTGAGAGAGACAATGGGATCCTGGGGGGCATCAGGAGGAGTGTGGGCAGCAGGTGACAGGAGGGGATCCTCCCCCTCTGCTCTGCCCTGCTCAGGCCCCACCTGGTGTGTTGTGTCCAGTGCTGGGCTCCCTGGGATCAAAAGGACAGGGATCTCCTGGAGAGAGTCCAGAGGAGGCTCTGGAGATGCTGAAGGGCCTGGAGCATCTCTCCTGTGAGGAAAGGCTGAGGGAGCTGGGGCTGTTCAGCCTGGAGAGAAGCAGCCTGAGAGGGGATCTGATCAATGGGGATCAATAGCTGAAGGGTGGGACACAGGGGACATGGGCAGCCCCTTCTCAGTGTCTGTGGGGACAGGACAAGGGGTGATGGCCTCAAGTTGGAGCACAGGGAGTTCCACACCAACCTGGGGAAGAACTTCTTCCCAGGGAGGGTGAGGGAGCCCTGGGCCAGGCTGCCCAGGGGGTGTGGAGTCTCCTTCTCTGGAGAGATTCCAGCCCCGTCTGGACACCGCCCTGTGTGCCCTGTCCTAGGGACCCTGCTTTGGCAGGGGGTTGGACCCCATGAGCTCTGGAGGGCCCTTCCAACCCTTATGATGCTGTGAATTGACCCCCTTACGTCTTCCCCTCTCCTCCCCTTCCCCCAGCTATGCCCCTTGGTGCCCAGCCTGCCAGAACCTGCAGCCTGAGTGGGAGAAGTTTGCTGAGTGGGGAGAAGACCTGGAGGTGAACGTGGCTAAGGTGGATGTCACGGAGCAGCCGGGTGAGTCTGAAGGGGACACAGTTCTGTGCCCCCCAGTGCCTTCCCCACAGCTCTGGGCTTCTGGGAGTTCCCTGTGAGCCCAGGGTGATTTTAGAGAGGAGATGGAATCGATGGTGGTGATAAAAGCCTTAAATCTCTTCTGGAGGCAGGTTGTGCATGTAGGCTGAATGCACCTTAATAAATCAAGAGAACAAGAATCCTGTGTCCCTGATGCAGGAGAGATGTGGGGCTGTTGGAGAGGGATCAGAGGAGCCATGGAGATGATCAAAGGGCTGGAGCAGCTGGTGAGGAACTTCCCCTGAGCAGCAGTGGCTCCTGCAGCTGGGAAGGGAGATGGGATCCTGGGCTCCATCAGCAGAGGGGTGGCAGCAGGGACAGGGAGGGGATTGTCCCTCTCTGCTCTGCCCTGGGGAGGCCCCAGCTGGAGTCCTGTGTCCAGAGCTGGGGCCCCAGGACAAGAGAGATGTGGGGCTGTTGGAGAGGGGTCAGAGGAGCCACGGAGATGCTCAGAGGGCTGGAGCAGCTCCCCTCTGGAGAGAGGCTGAGGGAGCTGGGCTGGGTCAGCCCAGAGAAGAGAAGGCTGTGGGGGGACCTCATTGCAGCCTGCCAGTCCCTGAAGGGAGCAGAGGAACAGGAGGGGAATCAGCTTGTTCAAAGGGTAGAGCCTGGCAGGACAAGGGGGCTGGAGTGAAGCTGGAGGAGGGAAGGGGGAGAGGAGATCTGAGGGGGAAGTTCTTTGCAGAGAGAGTGGTGAGGGGCTGGCAGGGGCTGCCCAGAGAGGGGCTGGGTGCCCCGTCCCTGGGGGTGTTGAAGGCCAGGTTGGCTGGGGCCCTGGGCAACCTTGTGTAGCTCCAGGCCTGGAGGTTGGTGTCCCTGCCTGTGGCAGGGAGTTGGAGCTCTGTGCTCCTTGGGGTCCCTCCCAACCCAGACAATTCTGCTCTATGATCTTTGTAGAGAGTAGTTTGGAGGATTTCAGGGAGGCTTTGGTCATGCTTTCAAAGCATCACACAGAGCAAAAAGCTTGGTTTCAGCTTCCCCTCTCCTAGTATCTCCCTTTGTCTCTGGGCAACTCTTTTCCCCAGGCTCTTTGTCCCTTTCTGTTACACTCTGCAATGCTTTGATCTGCACAAGTCTGTGTTTGATCACATTTAAAAGGTGGATACCTGGGAGCAGCTGGGTTTATTTTGATGAACATTAACAGTCCTTGCCTTTTCTTTCCCTGAGAGAGCTCTGCTAACCCCCAAACCACTGTTTCCTTACAGGACTGAGCGGGCGATTCGTAATAACAGCACTTCCCACCATCTACCAGTAAGTGTGTGATGCAGCAGGGCTTTTGGGGAGGACAGGGAACCTATTTTTCCTTGGGTTTGGGATAAATGAATGACATTTACCAAGCTCTTTAAAAACAGGAGCTCCTTTTACACAGAGACAACCTCTCTCCTACCTGCTGTGCCCTTACAGTCCTGCCAGTTGATTTGGTTTTTTGCCTTTTCCCTTCAGGCCTTATTTATTCTGCCTTTTCCTGTCTTTGTGTTGCAATCTTCCTGCTGTAGGTTGATCTTAATGCAGTTGCCTGTCTAGGAAGATGATTATCTCTTTATGAAATGGCAACCTAAAGCTAATCAAGATACATGTGGAGCCAAGATCCTAGAATTACTTGCAGGTTCCCAAAGTTTTTGGCTCTAAAACGTTTTCCAATGTAATCTAAACCTAAGTACAGCTCTAAAAATAGGCAAGGTGATGGAGGGGAAGGTGTTGAGTGGAAGCAAATGCTGCCTGCTTGGGCTGTGTAAAATGAAGAACTTCTTGTTTACTTGTTTTACAGCTGTAAAGATGGGGAGTTCAGGAGATACCAGGGTGCAAGAACCAAAACTGATTTCATCAACTTCATCAGTGACCAGGAATGGAAATCTATTGAACCAGTTTCATCATGGTTTGGTCCTTCCTCTTTCCTGTAAGTTTGGGCATGATTTCTGTAGTCATTTGTTGTCAGATGTGCACATGCCCCTTGATGTGCTGGGACAGATTGTTAGGTGTGCCCTGCTTGGGGCTGCCTCATGGTTAACAGGTCCTGCAGCAGTTCTGGGTTGGTGTGGGGATGGGATGGGTGGGTGTTTGTGCCTCTTTCATCAGCCAGGGGTGGATTGTGTACAGTAACATAGCAGAGATTATGGGATTCTGGATTCACCTGAGTTGGGTGGGACCCATAAGGCTCATCAAGTCCAACTCCTGGCTCCACACAGACCCAGCCAAGTCCAGATGCTTTTTGTTCTGAGCCCAGATTGAGGCTGTGATCCCTTCCCTGGGGAGCCTGTGCCAGCACCTAACCCCCTCTCAGCACAGAACCTCATCCTGACACCCAGCCTAAACTTTTACTCCCCTCATCAGGAAACCACAGAGCCCATGAGATCTCCCCTCAGCCTCCTCTTCTCCAGGCTGAACAAGCCCAGGGCTTACAACCTCTCCTCAGGAGCCTTCCTCTTCAGACCCTTCCCCATCCTCCTCCTCAAGCAATGTCCCAAACAAGGTTTCCTTTAAGGTTTCACATAGTTGTAGGTGAATGCTTGTTGTACTAAACTCTTGTAGGAACTTAGTGATGCTTGAAGCTCTTGGGGTTATACAGCAGAAAGATGTTTTGCCCAGCTAAAATCTAGGAAGTCAACAGTAAAAACTAGGAAGTTACATAGCTGTGCAGCTGTAAGATATGGGCTGGCTACTTAAGAAGTCATACCTGTACCAAAGTTAAAAACAGAGTGGAAGGGTGTGAAGGTTCCTTTGTTGAAGGAAATGTGGGGAGACTCTGTAGTTGAGAACTAGAGGGTCAGCCCAGAGAAGAGAAGGCTGTGGGGGGACCTCACTGCAGCCTGACAGTCCCTGAAGGGAGCAGAGGAACAGGAGGGGAATCAGCTTGTTCCAAGGGCAGAGACTGGCAGGACAAGGGGGCTGGAGTGAAGCTGGAGGAGGGAAGGGGGAGAGGAGATCTGAGGGGGAAGTTCTTTGCAGAGAGAGTGGTGAGGGGCTGGCAGGGGCTGCCCAGAGAGGGGGTGGGTGCCCCGTCCCTGGGGGTGTTGAAGGCCAGGTTGGCTGGGGCCCTGGGCAACCTTGTGTAGCTCCAGGCCTGGAGGTTGGTGTCCCTGCCTGTGGCAGGGGGTTGGAGCTCTGTGATCCTTGGGGTCCTTCCCAACCCAGACCAGGCTGGGATTCTATGCTCTCTGGAATATCTTCTAGTTTTGTGGCCCTTGCAGTACTTTCAGCTGGTGCTGCCTGTGCTGTGTGGTGATTTCAGAGTAGCTGAGCGTCTCTGAGTTGGTTGAAGCAAACAAGCCCAATTGTTCAAGGTTTATCCCCTGCTAGAGCCATGGTGGCTGGAAAGCTGCCTGGTGGAAAAGGGCCTGGGGGTGCAGGTCAACAGCCAGCTGAAGGTGAGCCAGAAGTGTGGCCAAGGAGGCCAACAGCATCCTGACTTGTGTCAGCAGTGGTGTGGCCAGCTGGGCCAGGGCAGTGACCATCCCCCTGTCCTGGGCACTGGTGAGGCTGCCCCTTGAAGTGTGGGTTCAGGTTTGGGTCCCTCACTACAAGAAGGACACTGAGGTGCTGGAGCAGGTCCAGAGAAGGGCAGCAAAGCAGTGAAGAGTCTGGAGCACAAGTCTGATGGCTGGGGGGCTGGCTTAGTTTGGGGAAGAGGAGGCTGAGGGTAGACCTGGTTGCTCCCTACAATTACCTGAAAGGAGGGTGTTCCCAGGTGGGACTTGGCCTCTTTTCCCAAGTAAGAAATGACAGAATGAGAGGAAATGGTCTCAGGTTGGGCCAGGAGAGCACCTGCTCTTCACCCAAATTTCCATTCAAGTGAAAAACTTAAATGGCTGAAGATCTCTCTGTTCTTAGGTAACCTGATTATTTTTTTAGTAGGTTTAAGATGTCCAGATGATTAATTCTTAATTTCTTTGCAGTGGCTTCACCCTGGCTGGAGGCTGGGTATACCCCAGAGCTGCTCTATCACTGCCCCTTCTTTGCTGGACAGGGAGGAGAAAATCTGACAGGCTCGTGGGGCAAGATAAGGACAGGGAGAGATCACTCACCAATTACTGTCATGAGTAAAACTGACTCAACTTAAATTTTTTCTACCAAGTAAACCAGAGTAGAGGCAGGAGCAAGAAAACCAAACCTTAAAACACCTCCCTCCAACCCTCCCTTCTTCCCAGGCTCAATTTCACTCCTGTTTTCTCCCCTCCTTCCCCCAGCAGCTCAGGGGGATGGAGAATGGGAATGGGGGCTTGGGTGAGTCCATCACACATTGTCTCTGCTGCACCTTCCTCCTCAGGGGAGGACTCCTCATGCTCTGCCCCTGCTCCAGCGTGGGGTCTCTCCCACAGCAGACAGTCCTCCATGAACTTCTCCAATGTGAGTCCTTCCCATGGGGGCTTCAGTTCTTCACAGACTGCTCCAGCTGCAGTCCCCCACAGGGTCACAATCTCCCCCAGCAAACCCACTCATGTGTGGACTCCTCTCTCCAGGGGGGACCCTCCCTGCCAGTGTGGGCTTTCCATAGATCACAGCCTCCTTCAGGTGTATCCACCTGCTCCAGTGTAGGGTTCTCCATGAGCTGCAAGTCAAACCTCTGCTCCACACCATCCTCCATGGTCTTCTCCAGGGGAACAGCCTGCCTCACCATGGTCTTCTCCAGGGGAATCTCTGCTCCAGCACCTGGAGCTCTCCCTGCCTCTCCTTCACTGGCCTTGGTGTCTGCAGAGTTTCTCACATCATCTCACTCCTCTCTCTGGGAGAAAAAGCTGCTGTTCTTGTTTTTGGGGTCGTTTTCCTCCTCAAATAGGTTATCCCAGATGATGAGTCAGTCTTGGCCAGCAGTTGGTCCATCTTGGAGCTGGCTGGCATCAGCTCTGTCAGACCTGGTAAAGATTCTAGCAGCTTCTCACAAAAGCTGTCCCTGCAGCCTCTCTGCTACCAAAACCTTGTCACACAAACCCAAAACAACCTTAAGTATAGTTCCAGCTGGCTTCTCATAGCCTCTGGGTCCAAAACTAACAGAGAACATAAGCAGAACTGGCTGAAATTTGTACCTCAGCAGATCCAAGTCAAAGAAACCTGTGAGTTTAGAAGCTGGTGCTGAAGGTAGCTCCTTGGGAAATGTGTGTTTATTGAAGTAAAAGACAACATGGAAGATAAAAGCCCAAGTAGTTGGGAAGGGAACCAGACAGGAGCAGAAAGGTCTTAAATATGGGACTAAATACTGACCAGTCAGGCAAAATGGAAGATGCAGGTCTGTGACTGGTTTAAAGATGTTCTAAGAGTTCCTTTTTCTGCTTTCTTTCAGGATGAGCAGTATGTCAGCTTTGTTTCAGTTGTCAATGTGGATCAGGGTAGGTGCTTAGATGTCTGCTTTATCTTACCCAACATGATACTCTTGCTGTTCCTGAACTAATTCTCTTGTCTCTTCTTCCAGCACTGCCATGGGTACCTAACAGAACATGTTGGGATGATGGTCTGGATGTCCTATGCTGTCTTTGCATTGGCAACTCTATTCTGTGGGCTCATCCTGGGGCTTGTAAGTGAAGCACTTGGATTGGTTTGTGTCTACTCTGTGCTAGTTCCACCCTTCCCTCTGCTTAGGGACAGTGGTGGGCTTGGCAGAGCTGGGTTAGCAGTTGGGCTCAATCTCAAGTGTCTGTTTCCAACCAAAATAAGTCTGTGATGACAGAATCACAGAGCTGTAGGGGTTGGAAGGTCCAACCCCCTGCCAAAGCAGGGTCCCTAGGACAGGTAACACAGGTCTAGACAGGGCAGGAATCTCTCCAGAGAAGGAGACTCCACACCCCCTGGGCAGCCTGGCCCAGGGCTCCCTCACCCTCCCTGGGAAGAAGTTCTTCCCCACATTGGTGTGGAACTCCCTGTGCTCCAACTTGAGGCCATCGCCCCTTGTCCTGTCCCCACAGACACTGAGAAGGGGCTGCCCATGTCCCCTGTGTCCCACCCTTCAGCTATTGATCCCCATTGATCAGATCCCCTCTCAAGCTTCTTCTCTCCAGGCTGAACAGCCCCAGCTCCCTCAGCCTTTCCTCACAGGGGAGATGCTCCAGGCCCTTCAGCATCTCCAGAGCCTCCTCTGGACTCTCTCCAGGAGATCCCTGTCCTTTTGATCCCAGGGAGCCCAGACCTGGACACAACACTCCAGGTGGGGCCTGAGCAGGGCAGAGCAGAGGGGAGGATCCCCTCCTGTCACCTGCTGCCCACACTCCTCCTGATGCCCCCAGGATCCCATTGTCTCTCTCAGCCCCAGGACACACTGCTGGCTCATGGCCACCCTGTCATCTACCAGCACCCCCAGGTCCTTCTCCCCAGAGCTCCTCTCCAGCAGGTCCCCCCCAGCCTGTCCTGATAGGAAGGGTTGTTCCTTCCCAGGTGCCAGACTCTCCCCTTGCTCTTGTTGAACTCCATGAGGTTTCTCCCTGCCCAGCTCTCCAGCCTGGCCAGGTCATTCAGGTGACTCTAACGTGCAGGATGTTTGGAGGTTTAAACTTGCTGCCTTTGCTTTCAGGTGATGGTGTTCTTGGCAGACTGTATCTGTCCATCTAAAAGAAACAGAGCGCCACAGTACCCGTACTCCAGTAAGCCCTCTGTGTTCTTCTCATTCAGTGAAGCTGTTTGGTAAAGCTTATTCAATAAACTCTGCTACATAACTTGTGTTGGCAGGGAATGGAATGTAGTGTAGAAGTTCATACTTGGGACTCATGCTGTGTTTCACCTCCAGCAGTCTGTATTTTGTATTTAGCTAAAGCTGAACTCTTCTTTTCTGAACTTTTTTAGGGGGCGAAATTTTTTCCTGCCTGTAAAATCATAGAATGGTCTGGGTTGGAAGGGACCCCAAGGATCACAGAGCTCCAACCCCCTGCCACAGGCAGGGACACCAACCTCCAGGCCTGGAGCTACACAAGGTTGCCCAGGGCCCCAGCCAACCTGGCCTTCAACACCCCCAGGGACGGGGCACCCACCCCCTCTCTGGGCAGCCCCTGCCAGCCCCTCACCACTCTCTCTGCAAAGAACTTCCCCCTCAGATCTCCTCTCCCCCTTCCCTCCTCCAGCTTCACTCCAGCCCCCTTGTCCTGCCAGTCTCTGCCCTTTGAACAAGCTGATTCCCCTCCTGTTCCTCTGCTCCCTTCAGGGACTGGCAGGCTGCAATGAGGTCCCCCCACAGCCTTCTCTTCTCTGGGCTGACCCAGCCCAGCTCCCCCAGCCTCTCCTTGTTGGGGAGCTGCTCCAGCCCTCTGATCACCCTCTTGGCCCTAGATCCAAACTTCCCTATGTGCAGGGAAATTGAAGTTTTGAGCAGAGTTCTGTCATGAAGTTGGGGTTCTGAGTAAGTTCTGGGGGCAGAGCAAGGATTACAAGTGACTTTATGTTTCTAGCAAGTGATTCAGTTTGGTGTTGACCTCTGGAATTTCTCTCTGCAATCTTAAAAAGTCATGGAAGAACCTTTGAATGCTGGTTTATGGTTTGTAGGAACCTGAACTTGTTTTATTTTTCTCCTAAAGCTGGAGGAAGTTTATTTACTCTCTAGATAGCCTGTAATCTGTGAATACTTCACCTGTGGGCAAGTTCATGCTAGCAGTGATTCTACCTAAGGTAGCAGCTTAAGTGGCTGGGACTGGAAAGTGCCACCTCAATTAAAGTCATTAAAATTCTGTCCCTGCCCCTCCTGTTAAAAAGAAGTAATTAATTATGCTTCACATGGTGATGGTATTCATTGTGGATGTTTGTTTTCCTTTCTCCTTAAGGAAAGCTAGCTCCAGAGTCAGCTCAGCTGCTGAAAAAGCTGGATGAAGAGCAAGAAGCTGATGAGGAAGATGTCTCAGATGATGAAGCAGAGGGTAAAGAGGTGTCTGACAGGAACTCCTCACCCAGCACCGTGAGGCAGCGCCCAGTGAATCCACCTGCTGCTACAGATAAATCCTAGCTCTGCTTGTGTGGGGGGATTAGGCTTTGAGTCACCACCTCAAGAGGAGAGAAAGTGTCAGATCCTTCAGCTTCCAGAGCAGAATGACTCCTCTCATGGTAATATTGATGCATTTCATGAATTCAGAGATGAAAAAATAGAGAAATTAGAAAAGAAGAAGGTGCCAAAGGTGCTGGGTTTGGCATCAGGCTTTCAAAAGCCAAACATGCTCTTGCAGATGGCTGAACTCCTGTCTGTGGGCAGGGAAGTGCTGTACCTGACTCCCTGAATGACTTGTTCTATAGGGATTTGCTGTATTCCTCTTTTTTACCAGGCTGTAAAGCAGTCTCCTTGTTCTGTTAGGGAACATGAGCAAGGAAAATGCACTAACCTCTTTGCTGGCAAAGCACCCAAGAAGGCCTCTCCCTATAAACCTGTCTAGTTAAACTCTGAAGAAATTCCAAGGGGAAAAGTTTCCTTCAATTATGGGATGTGCTCCAGGCTTTCTGCTAGGACAGTGAACTTTATGCCCTCCCCATCCCCCAGTCTTTCCTCTTCCAAAGAGAGGAAAACTTGCTGTCTTCATTTAGAGGAGCATAAGTTGTCCTCTAAAGCTTTGCCCTCCTCCCTGGTGGATGTTTCCCCACGTAGAACCTCTGCCTGACCACAAACCTGCTGTTTGCATTGATTTCTTGTAGAAAAGGCCATAGAAAATATGAGTAATTCTCTAGAAAAACATTACAAATAGCACCAGGAGCTCTTGTTTCTCTCAGCTTGCTTCAGATGGGAAGAGTTTACATGCAGAGTTCTTTGCTGAGCACAAACCCTACCTGTTCATCCTGCTGGATAGGCAGGAGGACTCTATTTTTAATACATCATCAGTGATTTCAGCTTAAGTCAACCTCTCACTGCAAATCCAGTCAGGCTGTAGCCAGCCTGAAGTTGAAATAACTGCTCCTTAATTATCTCTTCAAGAAAGCTACTTTCTCTGTTCTCACCATCCTGAAACAACCAAACAATTCCTTCTAAACCCTCAGTAACCCCCTGTTTTTTCTGTATGCTCCTTGTTTTCCTTCTGTATAGAAATAAACCAGAATTCATATGCCCTTTTTTGGGGCCAGTATTATCTTGCATCACTTGGCAAGAATTTTTCCACATTCATTCAATTAATTACCAAAATATTTGCAAGGGAAGGGTTAGCCTGACACTGAGCATGGAGGTTTTTGGACAAGCCTGTTCTTGCTGGGGTTTTTTTTTCTTTTTCCCCTGTTTTCTTGTATTCTTTGTTTGTTTTTCAATCTGAATTGGCTTTGCAGGAGGGGCAGTTGGTAAATCTGTGTCAGTGGTGGACTTAGTTGTGAGTTATAGAGAAATATGGAAAGGCTTTGGATGGTATTCTCACTGTAGCCAGGCTTTCTAAAGCCAGGCTCTCCCTGATGATTAAGACAACATCAGACAAGGAGCTTGTAGTGCACTCCATGGGATGCAAGAGAACTGTTAGGAGAAGCAATACCCTGAGTAGGGAACTGTAAAGCTCTTAGGAATGCTCCATGGCTTTTGTCACTCCAGATACCTGAGTGGATCTTCCAACAAGTTCTTACTGACATAACAACAGGTTCTTACTCATCTGTCTTGGAATTTCCTTCTCTGACTTTTATCTTTCATTCCTTTCCTGAATGTTGGTGCTCTGGAATGACTTAGAACTTCAGAGCTGGGTTATGTGGTCAGAGGATAACTAATCCCTGAAAGGGTCTTTTTTTTGGTTAAAACCTGAGTGTTCCTCTTGGTTTTCTTGGTTGATATCTGTTGAAACAACAAACTTTCCCTTGGTGTTTGAAGAGCACTGTGTGCCCTAAACATCCTTAAGGTGTTGGGCCTATGGGATTGCCTTAAATTCTCTCTTAAGATTTGATCTTGGCCTTTGTTGCTAGTTTAAAAGTAAAGCAGCAATAAATCCATGATGTACTGAGGAGAGCTGGTAGTGCTGTTCTGATAAATGGGGGGTGCCAGTTTGGGGAGGGGCAGGGACACAAATGCTGTGTGCTGAGGTTAGGGAGAAGCATTGAGTTGTTTTACAAGCTGAATTGCCCAGGCTGACTCTGCCTGGAATATATCTAAATGGAGCTGTTAGGAATGCAGGGCTATCTAATTTTTCCAGTTACTCTTAACCCCCTTGGTGCAATATAGAAGTTATATCCTGAGAGCTTTTTGGGCTAGCTTCTGATTTTTTTTTAAATGAACAAACAAGTTGTTTCTTCTTGCTGGTACTTCCAGGCTCCTGGTTCAACAAGAACTTCTAGAACTGATTTACCTTGCCTTTGCTTTCCCCCCCTCCACACCTCCCTTTTCCTCCTGCCTCCCTGCCTTAGGCAAGTAACCAAATCCCAAAGCTGCCTCTAGCTCCCCAGTGTTCCCAGTTGCTGGAATCCAGCCCTTTTGTGGCAGACCTGGCCTTGTGATGTGTTAACTTCCAATTCCCCCTGGCAGCCTGTGTTTGCTGATGGCTGTAACTCTTACTGGTCATGTTTTTCATCACATTATGGTTCTGTCCTGTGAATATTTAAGTTACTTGATTATTTTGTTGAACTCTGTGTTCCAAAGATGTTTACTCAGGCTGAGCTGAAGGTTGCAATGTAACAAAGTAAGAGCCTGTCCTTTGTGTGTATGGATGATGCTGGAATCCCAGTTCTCTAAAAGCCAGACTGCTCTTTCCATATCCTCACCTTGACCAATTTCATTCCAGAAGGAACTAATTAACTGTAATTATATTGGGGGGGTTTTAGTATTACAGAGAGTCTTCAAGTAAAAAAATAACCATGAACTTTAGATTCCTGTGTTTGTGTCATCTTTTTAAAGGCTCCATCCTGCTGTTCAGCAATGAAATAAGACTGTAGTTGGTTGTTGGCTGGGAGAGGGGGAAGGTTGTGATGCTGCAGAGGAAACATTTGTGGTAATTCTTTTTGCAAAGACACATTGAGTATCAGGCTTCAAACTAAAGCTGTGCTGAGGTACTTGGGGTTTGGGTAGGTGATGGTAGTGTGAGTTGGACACTTGCTATTGGTGGTTCCTTTTGGTTTGGGAAGGAGGTCTCACACACACCAGGCTTGGTCTGGAGAAGAGGAGGCTGAGGGGAGAGCTTCTCCCCACCTGCCCTGCCCTGCCAGGAGGGTGCAGAGAGGTGGGCGCTGGTCTCTTCAGCCAGGGGCCAGGAGCTGGGACAAGGGGCAATGGGCTCAAGCTGTGCCAGGGCAGGCTCAGCTCAGCTGGGAGGGCAAAGTTCTTCCCTGGCAGAGTTGTCAGGGCCTGGCCCAGGCTGCCCAGGGAGGGGGCTGAGTCCCCAGCCCTGGGGGTGTTGAACAGAGGGGAGATGAGGTGCTCAGGGATCTGGTTTAGCACAGTACAGGGACTGCTGGACTCCATGATCTCAAAGATCTTTTCCAACCTGATGATTCTGGACAGCACTGGGGCTAAAATGCAGGCTTGTGTTGCAAGAAGACCATAGGCTGGAGATGATAAATGATGTTTAAAATGCAGTGCTTTGTGATTGATTTTTTTTTTTTCCCTTGTATTTGTGTGCAAATCCTTTTAGCTGCAGATAGACAACTCCCCTCCACCTGCACACTGTGTATCAGGTCTGAAGGGGTCACTGCTGGGGGAGTTCCTGTTGGAGTGGGAAGCTTAATCCAGAATTCCATCAGATCAATGCTGGAAGAGGCTGCTTGAGGGAGGAAACAAATCCAGGCAGGGTACACTCAAAGTGCCACAGAGTAACAGCCAGCCTGGTGCAAAGCTCTTATCAGAGCTCCTGTCTTTCCTCCTCCTGGGTGCCTTCCTCCATCTTTACTCTTAAGAGTAAGTACAGGGAAGGTGGTAGCAGCATGTGTTGGCTCTCAGTCTGAAAGCACAGACTTCTCTGGGTAGGTGCAGGAATACTCTTGCACTTCCCAATGGGAAGGAGGCCTAAGCATTGCCTGGGGATTTAAGTGGGTGCTCAAAGAAGCCCAACTTCCCTACTCCTCCTCTCCATATATTGTGTAGCAGAAAATAGCCAGCCCAAGGGAATAAAAAAGAACTCAAAAGTCCAACTGGAATCTGTTTAGATCCTGGGCCAAGCTTGATGAGAAACAAAAAGCAACTGTATTGCTTAGCTGGCAATCTGCTCTCCAGGCTGCCCACGTCAGCAGGAGGGTTGGTTTGGAAGCTGGAATAGTTTTGGTTAAGACCAAGATTGATGGGGAAGGAGAAATGTCAATAGGCTCTGGTGTGTTTCAGGGGTTAGAAACACATGAGCTGCAATGTTGATAAAGATTTTAGTGCTCCCTCACCTAAAGAAGAGGGAATCTAGCTCCCACAGCTCCCTGTTTGCATCAGCTGGATTCCCAGTTTGGCCTCAGCAGTGTCACTGTTGGTTGGCACTTCCCTGAGTGGTGTTCCTGGCTAATGCCCAACAGGCTGCTCTTGGGTCAGCTTTGCTGTACCATGCTGAACTCCTTATCTTCCTGTGGGCTGTATTCAGCAGCTTTCTAGGAGGAAAGGTTCTGCCTCAGTCTCCCCTTCTTCCTCACTTCTCAGTATTTAAACTATCTGGATACAAACTCTGTTTCTATTTTGCTTGTAGAAGTTCTCCAGCCTGTGAGGCAGAGCCAGAAAGTCTCTTCATAAAAGCTTCATTTATAAGTGAAACAAGGCCTCCTACATCAAGAAGTTTTACAAATGCTGGATGAGAAAAGGCAAGGTCAGTGTTAGATAGGGTGTTCTGGTTAGCTGTGCCTTTCCTCCTGGAGGCTTTGTGCTCTGCACAGCCTGGGCCTTGATGTCTGATCTCAGTGGCCTTTGTTTTCTCCTCATGAGGCTGGATTTTTTGGTCAGGTTTTGTGTCTGAATCTTCCTTTAAACCTCCTCAGCTGCTGGGCAGGTTTCTCCCCTCTGAATGAGGGTGATGGGATCCTGGGCTCCATCAGCAGAGGGGTGGCAGCAGGGACAGGGAGGGGATTGTCCCTCTCTGCTCTGCCCTGGGGAGGCCCCAGCTGGAGTCCTGTGTCCAGAGCTGGGGCCCCAGGACAAGGAAGATGTGGGGCTGTTGGAGAGGGGTCAGAGGAGCCCCGGAGATGCTCAGAGGGCTGGAGCAGCTCCCCTCTGGAGAGAGGCTGAGGGAGCTGGGCTGGGTCAGCCCGGAGAAGAGAAGGCTGTGGGGGGACCTCACTGCAGCCTGCCAGTCCCTGAAGGGAGCAGAGGAACAGGAGGGGAATCAGCTTGTTCAAGGGCAGAGCCTGGCAGGACAAGGGGGCTGGAGTGAAGCTGGTGGAGGGAAGGGGGAGAGGAGATCTGAGGGGGAAGTTCTTTGCAGAGAGAGTGGTGAGGGGCTGGCAGGGGCTGCCCAGAGAGGGGGTGGGTGCCCCGTCCCTGGGGGTGTTGAAGGCCAGGTTGGCTGGGGCCCTGGGCAACCTTGTGTAGCTCCAGGCCTGGAGGTTGGTGTCCCTGCCTGTGGCAGGGGGTTGGAGCTCTGTGGTCCTTGGGGTCCCTTCCAACCCAGACCATTCTATCATTCTATGAATACTTGCTCTAAGACTTACCTACTGGAGGGAAAAGGGTCTGTGGGAATGGCATCCTGTATCCTAGTGATTTCCACCATGAGCAGGTTTCATCCATGTGTTGTCCCTCCACAGTGGAGCGACACTCAGACCTCCTGCTAACACCACTGCCTAAACCTTCCACCCAACTCCTCAGCCTAGCTGAGATCTTGTACATTGACCAACACACAGTGTGTTTCCTGATCTCCAAGGAAGACACCACATCTTTTCCCTGTTTAATCTTGTGGACTGTTTGCTCGACTGAGGAGCTGATTTCTTAGACAACCAGGCAGTGGTTCTCCATGGGTGAGTAGCCTCATCCTCCTCTCCCCATCCCCTAGTCAAATACTTGTGAAGGCCACGAAATAAGGTCTTGTATAGAGTTTCTAGGTGGTTAAAGGCCTGGAGCATCTCCTCTGTGAGGAAAGGCTGAGGGAGCTGGGGCTGTTCAGCCTGGAGAGAAGCAGCCTGAGAGGGGATCTGATCACTGGGGATCAATAGCTGAAGGGTGGGACACAGGGGGACATGGGCAGCCTCTTCTCAGTGTCTGTGGGGACAGGACAAGGGGTGATGGCCTCAAGTTGGAGCACAGGGAGTTCCACACCAATGTGGGGAAGAACTTTTCCCCAGTGAGGGTGAGGGAGCCCTGGGCCAGGCTGCCCAGGGGGTGTGGAGTCTCCTTCTCTGGAGAGATTCCAGCCCCATCTGGCCACCGCCCTGTGTGCCCTGTCCTAGGGACCCTGCTTTGGCAGGGGGTTGGACTGATGAGCTCTGGAGGTCCCTTCCAACCCCTACAGCTCTGTGAGTCTGTTATTATTAACAAAGTCCTGGTGAAATAAAAATAACAAGTACTTAATGTCAAGTTACTCTTGAGCAGCTTCAGTGTGGACTCCACACATGCTCAGCAGATCCCAAGTAGGATTTACACCCAATGGTTCCACCTCAGCCTTGACTTTGTCCCAAACCTCCTGAAGGTTCTGAGATGCCAAAGGCTCCCTTCTGAGCAGGGACAGGAGAACAGGGGAGCTGCTCAATGAAACCCTCCACAAAGATGAATAAAAGCAAAAATGCTTCCAAAATACCTCTCCTTAGAGGGGATAATTAGTGTGTAATCTCCACTGGGGTGTAGTTTAAATCCAGCAGTTGGCTCGATGAGCGTGGTGGGTGGTGTGGTGACAGGTTTCCAAGGGAGCTGTCTGCTTTGATGTATCACTTGTCAGAGCCCTAGATGAGGATGAGCCATCCCCTTCTGGGCCCTTGGAGGCTCCAACCAGTTGTCAGCCCAGCTGGAAGCTGGGACCCATCACAGAAGCCACCCAGGATCCTCCCCCTCGAGTAGGGTGGGAGGTTTTTTGTTTGTTTATTCCATGAGCAGGACCAAACCCTGCCAGGAGCTGTGGGCCCCTGGGGAGTGGGAAGAGTTGTTTGTCTTCATGCTCTGACTACAACTCAAACCACCATGGGGTGGTGTAACGAGACCTTGCTGGGCTGGAGGAGGCTGCCAGCACCAGGCCCCAGCAGAGGCCTAACTAAGAGGCCTTGTTGTAGTAGTCTCTTGGCAAGACTTAAGTCCCTCAGCTCATCTGTGATCTCCTGCTGCCCTGCAGTGAAAAAACCACCTTGTTTTGTCTTCTGGACACCCAGAAAAAAATCAAGAAGGTGGCTGTAGCATGTGCCAGGGGTCTCAGCTCCTGGGTGGAGGGGTTGAGGCTGGAGCTGGCTTTTGGGGAGTGTTTAGGTGGGGTCCCCCACCTCAGGAGGTGCTGGAGGGCAGGGCTCTTTGCTTTATCTGCTGTAATTAGGTAGCTGATCAAGTGCTAGCGCTCCTCATCCTGCTTGAATCATAGAATCCCAGCCTGGTCTGGGTTGGGAGGGACCCCAAGGATCACAGAGCTCCAACCCCCTGCCACAGGCAGGGACAGCAACCTCCAGGCCTGGAGCTACACAAGGTTGCCCAGGGCCCCAGCCAACCTGGCCTTCAACACCCCCAGGGACGGGGCACCCACCCCCTCTCTGGGCAGCCCCTGCCAGCCCCTCACCACTCTCTCTGGAAAAAAACCAGGACCCTGCACTTGGCTTTGTTGAACCTCATGAGGTTCCCCTGGACACACTTCTCCAGCCTGTCCAGGTCCCTCTGGATGACATCCCCTCCTTCCAGTGCATTAACCTCAGCACCCAGCTTGGTGTCACCAGCATCAGAGTCTGGGAAGGCTGGAGGTGGCTGGGGGCACTGCAGGCAGCTGGTGCCAGGCAATGGGGGAGCCGGGGGTAGGAGAAGCGTTTTGGAAAGCAGGGCTGGTCTGTGCCTGCTCCTCACCTGGGCCCTGCGGCTGCTGGGCTGGGGAGGAGAAGACAAGGTGTGGGACAGGCAGGTGGTGAGCAGAGCCCCAGGGCTCCTGCCTGGACTGCAGCTGGGGAAGATTTTCAGCCTTGTGAATGAGGTTTAGAACCCACACTGAACAGTTTTGGCTGGAGGGCAGCAACTGGCAGGGGGTTCCCCTCTGCTTGCCCCGACACTGGAACCTGCATTGGCTCCCTGCCTGCACCTGCTGAGTGTGTCCCAGGGGGATGCTGCTGGTGAGGTGGGGATGGGCTGTCAGAGAGCCAGGATGATCTAAAGGTGCCTGGCCTGTGCCAGGCTATGATCTGGGGAGCTATGATCTGGGGGGCTACCCACCCTCCAAGACTCATTGCTGTGGCTGTAACTTGAGATTAAATACTCATTATTGTTATTTCATCAGGACTTTGTTAATAATAATAGAATCACAGAGCTGTAGGGGTTGGAAGGGACCTCCAGAGCTCATCAGGTCCAACCCCCTGCCAAAGCAGGGTCCCTAGGACAGGGCACACAGGGCGGTGTCCAGACGGGGCTGGAATCTCTCCAGAGAAGGAGACTCCACACCCCCTGGGCAGCCTGGCCCAGGGCTCCCTCACCCTCACTGGGAAGAAGTTCTTCCCCATGTTGGGGGGAACTCCCTGTGCTCCAACTTGAGCCCATCGCCCCTTGTCCTGTCCCCACAGACACTGAGAAGGGGCTGCCCATGTCCCCCTGTGTCCCACCCTTCAGCTATTGATCCCCAGTGATCAGATCCCCTCTCAGGCTTCTTCTTTCCAGGCTGAACAGCCCCAGCTCCCTCAGCCTTTCCTCACAGGGGAGATGCTCCAGGCCTTTAATCATCTGATTCCAAGTTTCCTGTCAGATTTTCTCCTTCTGAAGTTTTCTAGAGAGAGAGTGGTGAGGGGCTGGCAGGGGCTGCCCGGAGAGGGGGTGGGTGCCCCGTCCCTGGGGGTGTTGAAGGCCAGGTTGGCTGGGGCCCTGGGCAACCTTGTGTAGCTCCAGGCCTGGAGGTTGGTGTCCCTGCCTGTGGCAGGGGGTTGGAGCTCTGTGATCCTTGGGGTCCCTCCCAACCCAGACCACTCTGATTCTATGGTGAGTTCTGGAGTTAAACAGATGGATAATCTGTTTGCTCTGGGTGCATCAAACCATCTCAGCATCGCTTCCCCTCAGGAACAGAAAGACATTTTTTAAGAGATAGATGTATTCTCCCCCTCTAGATCTATGGAGGAACTCACCAATCCCCTCACACAACGTGACTCCAGCATGGAGCTGTCTCCTGATCCTGCTTCATCCAGGAGCAACAACTCCAGCAGAGACACAGCTGCAGTCCCCTGCTTTGGAAATTTCCCCATTCTGGTACCATTAACCCTACTCCAGCCTCTTCTCTGGGTTATTTTCCCAGCTTCACTGCCTAGTCATCCTCCTATCCCCTTACTTGCTTCATCACCTCCATCCCTCCAATCCCAAGCTGTATTTCTAATCACCAAACCCTTCCCCAGCCTGGTTTTCCTGGCTGGATTTGCAGAAGGGGTTTATTTACAAACCTCTCCAGAATTGGCCTCTTAGGGTTCAAAGCCTCGCGGGCGTTTTGGTTGAAGAAAAGCTGATTTTTGACAAACTCAGCAGGAGGAACAGATGGGGCCTTTGATAAATGAGATATTGCTAAATGTTGGCCTCCTCCAAATCACCTTGCTTGGCCCTATTAGCATAAGAAACAAGGGGGGGAGGAAAAGGATTTAATTTCTCTAATTTCCCCTTAATGATCTACCTCTCTCCATCTCAGGGAGTCATGGTGCTGTTTAGCAGCCAAGCAGCTGAATTCCTTCCATGGAGAACTGACTGCAATTTTGGGTTGATTTCTGGCACTTCTCCCCTCCCTGGAATGAGAACTGTGCTTAGGAGAGGTGATTGCTGGTTTTAAATGGTACTGGTACTGGTGGATCATAGAATCCCAGCCTGGTCTGGGTTGGGAAGGACCCCAAGGATCACAGAGCTCCAACCCTCTGCCACAGGCAGGGACACCAACCTCCAGGCCTGGAGCTACACAAGGTTGCCCAGGGCCCCAGCCAACCTGGCCTTCAACACCCCCAGGGACGGGGCACCCACCCACTCTCTGGGCAGCCCCTGCCAGCCCCTCACCACTCTCTCTGCAAAGAACTTCCCCCTCAGATCTCCTCTCCCCCTTCCCTCCTCCAGCTTCACTCCAGCCCCCTTGTCCTGCCAGGCTCTGCCCTTGAACAAGCTGATTCCCCTCCTGTTCCTCTGCTCCCTTCAGGGACTGGCAGGCTGCAATGAGGTCCCCCCACAGCCTTCTCTTCTCCGGGCTGACCCAGCCCAGCTCCCTCAGCCTCTCTCCAGAGGGGAGCTGCTCCAGCCCTCTGAGCATCTCCGGGGCTCCTCTGACCCCTCTCCAACAGCCCCACATCTCTCTTGTCCTGGGGCCCCAGCTCTGGACACAGGACTCCAGCTGGGACCTCCCCAGGGCAGAGCAGAGAGGGACAATCCCCTCCCTGTCCCTGCTGCCACCCCTCTGCTGATGGAGCCCAGGATCCCATCTCCCTTCCCAGCTGCAGGAGCCACTGCTGCTCATGGGAAGTTCCTCATCCCCCAGGACCCCCAGGTCCTTCTCAGCAGGGCTGCTCTCCAGGAGCTCCTCTCCCAGTCTGTAAGTATTCCTGGGATTCCTCCGACCCAAGTGCAACACCTGACACTTGGCAGTGTTGACTCTTCCATGTTTTTATGTTGATTTGATGGAGCAGTTTGGAGGGACAAGTTAGTTATTTGGTTTTTAAGAGGGTCAAGAGGAGGCACCAGCCCATCCTGGAGATGCTTTTAGGTTCTTTGCCCCAACTGGCAGTGCTGCTGGCTCTCCCACACCCTTATGCCTCTGCTGTGGTGAGTTGCAGCCCGCAGGGGCCCTGAGCAGGGCGGTGGGTGGCAGCCCTCACTGTGCTTGGGGATCCTGCCTACACCCCAGCATCCTGTGCTGGTGCAGGGTATGGCTTGTGAGGCTGGTAGGGCAGATGGGCATCGTGGTAGGTGCTGCCCCACCTCTCTGTTACCTTTCCTGGGTGGTCTGGGCTTGTTGGGTGGTGGTCTTGGTGTTATGAGGTATGGTGATGGGGTGTGAGCTCCCACCCTTGCCCTGCCTGGCTGGGCAGGATCCATAAAGCACCCAAGGCAGCAGAGCTCTGACCCTGCCCTTGTGTTTGAGGGTTGCAGCACTGGGGATGAGCCCAGAGGGTGCTGATCAGTGGAGCAGAGTCTGGCTGGAGGCCTGTGAGTAGTGGTGTTCCCCAGGGCTCAGTGCTGGGTCCAGGCCTGGTTAATATCTTCACTGAGACCTTGAGGAGGGAACAGCATCCACCCTCAGCAAGTGCTGATGATCCAGAGCTGGGAGGAGTGGCTGACACACAGGACACTGTGCTGCCACCCAGAGACCTGGCCAGGCTGGAGAGCTGGGCAGGGAGAGACCTCATGGAGTTCAACAAGAGCAAGTGGAGAGTCTGGCACCTGGGAAGGAACAACCCTTCCTATCAGGACAGGCTGGGGGGACCTGCTGGAGAGGAGCTCTGTGGAGAAGGACCTGGGGGTGCTGGTAGATGACAGGGTGGCCATGAGCCAGCAGTGTGTCCTGGGGCTGAGAGAGACAATGGGATCCTGGGGGCATCAGGAGGAGTGTGGGCAGCAGGTGACAGGAGGGGATCCTCCCCCTCTGCTCTGCCCTGCTCAGGCCCCAGCTGGAGTGTTGTGTCCAGTGCTGGGCTCCCTGGGATCAAAAGGACAGGGATCTCCTGGAGAGAGTCCAGAGGAGGCTCTGGAGATGCTGAAGGGCCTGGAGCATCTCCCCTGTGAGGAAAGGCTGAGGGAGCTGGGGCTGTTCAGCCTGGAGAAGAGAAGACTAAGGGGGGACCTAATTCATGTTTATCAATATCTTAAGCATGGGACACAGGGGGACATGGGCAGCCCCTTCTCAGTGTCTGTGGGGACAGGACAAGGGGTGATGGCCTCAAGTTGGAGCACAGGGAGTTCCACACCAACATGGGGAAGAACTTCTTCCCAGTGAGGGTGAGGGAGCCCTGGGCCAGGCTGCCCAGGGGGTGTGGAGTCTCCTTCTCTGGAGAGATTCCAGCCCTGTCTGGACACCGCCCTGTGTGCCCTGTCCTAGGGACCCTGCTTTGGCAGGGGGTTGGACTGATGAGCTCTGGAGGGCCCTGCCAACCCCTGTGATTCTATGATGAAGAGTGAGGGGCTGAGAGGTGGGGGAGTAGAGAAGAGAGGGGAGGGGCTCTGCTACGTGTGGGGATGGGGGAAGCTGGTGTTTTGGGATTTATCTGCCCTGTAGGCAGGTGGCTGAGAGAAAGATGGAGCGGGGGCAGCCCCTGGGGCTTTGCCAGGGCCGCTCTCCAGGAGGAGCTCTGCAGGCTGCTGGCAAAGGCTGGAGCCAGCACGCTGTGTGTGCTCCAGCACTCCAGGCCGAATGCTGTCTTGTAGTGTCTCCAGCTCCAAGGTTTGCAAACACTCTTTCCCTTTCCACTGCCACCTCTGACCTCGTCACATCTCCTCCTGCTCTCCCTGTCACCCAAGAGAGCTGAAGAGATGCTGCTCTCCTGATGCCAGGAGCAGGCTCTGGGTTTGCAGTGGCACTGGGGATGGCAGGGATAACCCCACCTCCCTTCCCTGTGCCAAGGGCTCTGGTGGGCCAAGGGAATGAGATCCTAGGCTGTTTCAGCGTCTCCTTTGGGGGGGGGTGGGGCTTCAGGGGTGGGGGTTTAGTATCTCAGCTTTAATTCTTCCTTCTTCCAGCCTGGGTGGCGAGATGAGGTACGCAGCTCCCTGGATGGTGAGATGAGGCACCCGCTCCCTGGATGGTGAGATGAGGCACCCGCTCCCTGGATGGTGAGATGAGGCACCCACTGCCTGGATGGTGAGATGAGGCACCCACTGCCTGGATGGTGAGATGAGGCACCCACTGCCTGGATGGTGAGATGAGGCACCCACTGCCTGGATGGTGAGATGAGGCACCCACTGCCTGGATGGTGAGATGAGGCACCCACTGCCTGGATGGTGAGATGAGGCACCCACTGCCTGGATGGTGAGATGAGGCACCCACTGCCTGGATGGTGAGATGAGGCACCCACTGCCTGGATGGTGAGATGAGGCACCCACTGCCTGGATGGTGAGATGAGGCACCCACTGCCTGGATGGTGAGATGAGGCACCCGCTCCCTGGATGGTGAGATGAGGCACCCACTGCCTGGATGGTGAGATGAGGCACCCACTGCCTGGATGGTGAGATGAGGCACCCACTGCCTGGATGGTGAGATGAGGCACCCACTGCCTGGATGGTGAGATGAGGCACCCGCTCCCTGGATGGTGAGATGAGGCACCCACTCCCTGCATCCTTGGAGGAAACTGCTTTGCAAGGCAGCAGCACCATGAGGATGGTGTGAGTAGCTGGGGACTTGGCTTGCATGTGAGGACAGGTTCCATGGGCAGGGGGAATAGAAGGAGGTCCCATCTTCCCTGGGGTAGGTGGGGGCAAGCTGGGAGCACCTTCTGGAGAAGGACACGCTGCCTTTCCTTTGAACCCTGGGGCTAAAAGCAACACTCCTGGGGTTTTTCATTTCAATTTCCCCCTGCTCCTCTGTCCCCCCCAGAGCAGCACAGCTCTGATTCATCCCATTGGTCACGCTGTCTTTAGCATCACCACCCAGTAGTTTGAGGCTGCTGTCATCTTCTGCAGGGTGTTAGGTACCACAGCATCTCCTGCTGCATGAGCCTGGCTGACTGTGGAGTGAGTGGAGACTGAAGCAGAGCTGCTGTGGGCAACGTAGGTGCTTTGGTTTCCCTCACTGTAGGCTTCAGCAAGCGTAGAAAGGGTGGTGGTGGGGATGTGAGCTGGCAGAGTACCATGAGAGAGCTGGCCCTGGGGATTGTTGTAAGCCCTTGGCATCTCCTAGAATCATCACACCATTTAGTTTGGAAAGTGCCTTTAACATCATCAAGTCCAACTGTGGGATTGTCTCCTGTCCTGCCTTCCCTTAGCACCCTCATGATGGGGCTAGCAAGGACTCCGTGCCCCCTCCTTTGGCTGGTGTGGGTGGGCAGAGGTCTCCTCCATGCTTGGATCTTCTGCTCCCCAGGCTGTTGCTGCTGGGATGAGCCTGCTCACCCAAACCTGGGTCTTTCCCCATGCCAGAGCAGGCAGGGCTGGGCACGGCATCTCCTCCAGCCACCAAGCTCCGCGTGAGGGTCCATGGCTCTGTGTGTGAGGGTCAATGGCTCTGTGTGTGAGGGTCCACGGCCCTCCTAACTGCCTCCTCCCCAGGGACAAATCCCACTTTGGAGGCTGGCATGGTCACGGCTGCACCACCAGCAGCAAATCCCCACCAGAGCTGCGCCCACAGGCTGGAGCAGGAGGGAAACAAGGGCTGCTAATCCCATCCCACCCTTTAACAGCTCCAGAGAGCAACTCCAAAGGATCCCTTGCTGTTAGACTGGACCTTCTCTAATTGAATGTCTCTCCTGTTTCATTTCACCCAGTTAGGAGTGGTAGGAAGGGGTTCAGGCACAGATTAGGAGTCCTGGTGCCCAGGGCTGTGTGCTTGCACAGGCCTGAGTCACAGCTTTGCATGAGGATGGATTATCCCCAAGCCCTGGGGCCTGGAGACTTTGCTCTGCAGTTGCCTAAGAGCCCCCACAGGGCTTTGGCCCCCGTTGTTGTCTCCAAAGGGTAAAGTAATAAAGTGCCTGGCTCCAGAGGTCTGGTGTCTGCCAGACCAGCTTGTCTCTGCTGGTGGCCACGCTGTCCCCAGGGCTGATCTTGCCACCGCCGCAGGGTGATCTTGCTGGGCTCTCATCAGATGGGTTGCAGGCTGCTATCAGAGATGCTCAGGGGGTTGGGGGGAGGGGGGGGGGGCAGATAAGAAAACCCAGAGAGTTGTAAAGCCAACTTTTTGGGGCTTGTATGTTCAGCTTAGCTCGTGGGGGCTGGTGGTACCAGCCATGCAACAGGGACTTGTCCTCAAGAAGTCTCCTCCATACCTTTTGCCCTCTCATTTGCTCATGCCATCCTGGAGAGCATCTTTGGAGAGCATCCTGGAGAGTATCCTGGAGAGCATCCTGCCCTCCCAGAGAGGGATGCTTCCCACTCCCCCGTGGGAGGGTTTCTGAAGACACACATTGAAATGTGCAAGCAAATGGAGAAATGGGAAAAGTTCCCCATCTCCTGGGGAAAGATGGGGCAGCAAATCCACGGGAGACAGAGCCACCTGGCTGGCTGGCTGGAGGAGCACCCAACTGTTTGGCTAGGGCCTCTGGGAGGGTGTTTTGAAGAGAAGCCAGCCTGAGAGATGAAAGGTTTAGTCAATGACTGCACAGATGTCTCGGACATCCGAGATGGTTCATCTAAGCTGTGGCTGTGGAGGTTTCCCAGTGACAACTGGGAATGGGTAGATCATCTTTCATCGCTCAGCCGGTGCCTAATTTAGTCACGAAGGACCCTTGTGCATCTTCAGAGCTGTAAATCACTCTAATGCTTGGGTTTTAATCAGAGGAGGCAGGCTCATGTGCTGATGATCCTCTCTTCAGTGGGCAGTGAGGTGTTTGTGCCTGTGTATGGGGTGTCTGTGCTGGAGAAACCGGGCAGATGGGCTCTTGCTAAGAAATGGTGCAGTTTGAAGCCTGCAGTTGTTGTTCCATGAGAGAGAAGTGGGAACAGCAACAAGCTGCTTGTACTTCTAAGGGGGGGGGGAGCGAGTGAGCCTTGAGCAAGCGTGTGATCTGCATTCACAGCAGCTTGCCTGGCCTCTCCTCTTTGGGTTTTACATCTGCTTTTCTGTTTCAGTCACTTAATTGTATCAGATTTTCTGGAAGGAGAAAGCATGCCTTTATATGAACTCCTCCTCCAAGACTGGAATATGGAGTTGAATTATCTCTGTCCCCCTCCCTTTATTAATTTATTTAAGCACCAAGGGCTTTGCAATCCGTAGCGCTTCTGCAAAGCAGCTCTCCTTGCTGGGCTGCTAAAATGAGAAGCTTCCAGGGGGATGTGACTCATTGGTGGTGTGAGTTACTCCTTCTGCCTGGCTGAGAGGAGTAAGTGATATCAGAGGAGGACAGGATTACTCAGGGCTGCTCTTTCAGTCAGCGCTGAGCTCCGGAGCGATGCAGGCAGGAGCGTGGCTGCCTGGTGAATTATTGATAAGGGAATAATGGCAACTGCAGATAATCTCTCCTGTGGAGTACAGGGAGTAAATCTTCTCTGCTGTATAGGGAGTTTAAGGCTCATGGTTTGAAGGAAGAACGCTTTCCCCCTCTGCTCTGTCCTGCTCAGGCCCCACCTGGAGTGTTGTGTCCAGTGCTGGGCTCCCTGGGATAAAAAGGACAGGGATCTCCTGGAGAGAGTCCAAAGAAGGGCTATGAAGGTGATGAAGGGCCTGGAGCATCTCCCCTGTGAGGAAAGGCTGAAGGAGCTGGGGCTGTTCAGCCTGGAGAAGAGAAGCAGCCTGAGAGGGGATCTGATCAATGGGGATCAATAGCTGAAGGGTGGGACACAGGGGACATGGGCAGCCTCTTCTCAGTGTCTGTGGGGACAGGACAAGGGGCGATGGGCTCAAGTTGGAGCACAGGGAGTTCCACACCAACATGGGGAAGAACTTCTTCCCAGTGAGGGTGAGGGAGCCCTGGGCCAGGCTGCCCAGGGGGTGTGGAGTCTCCTTCTCTGGAGAGATTCCAGCCCCGTCTGGACACCGCCCTGTGTGCCCTGTCCTAGGGACCCTGCTTTGGCAGGGGTTGGACTGATGAGCTCTGGAGGTCCCTTCCAACCCCTACAGCCCTGTGACTCTGTGAACAGACAGCCTTTTCTGCTCAGCTCTTTACCCTGGGTCATCAAACTTCCCCATGACCTCCTCTGCCGGGGCAGCCTTCGTGCTGTGTCTGGGTGCTAATTGCATCTTACTGTTGTGCCTCAACGTTAGGGACTGGTAGAGCCCCTCCAGGCCCTGCTGCCAATGCTGTCTTCTCAGGCCTTTGCTTGGGTGGAGTTTGAGGCATCATCTGTCTCTGGACAGGGCGGTGAGGAAGCTTCCCAGTCATGGGGATAGTCATTTTGGGGGTTGTGGCTTGGCTGCACCCTCGTGGAGAGCCACATCAGGGCTGTGTTTCTGGGAATCCGTGGAGCTGAGCTCCCTGTTCTTGCCCAGTTGCAGCAGGACACTTGTCAGCAGTTTCTTGTTTTGATTTCCTGAGACTTTGCAAACTTGGTGGTTGGGTTTTGGTTGGGTTTTGGGAAAAAAAAAGCAAAGGAAACAAAACCCAAGAAAAACAAAGCCCATGGTATGGCTCTGCAGCAATGGACAGGGCTTACTGCACTTCTGCTGTAGCCATGTGTGTGTACAAGAACAGGCTTCCTAGAGAGGTCCCAGGTGCCCTGTCAGTGTTTAAGAGGAATTTTGAGGATGTTCCAATAATTGTCCTTAGCTCTTGGTCAGCCCTGACGCGGACAGACGGTTGGACTAGATGATTGTTGTATGTCCCTTCCAGCTTGAATTAGTTTATTCCATTCCTGCTGTGGGTGAGATGCTCAGTGACCTGTCTGTGGGACATCCCAGGAGCATCTTCAGACCTTTTGGGGTGAACAGAGTGATGCAGAATGTGCCCTGTGATACCACGGTCCCTCCCTGTGCTCTGCATCACCCTCCTGGTGTGGGCACTGGAGATGGGACAATCCTTCAGCCAGACCCATGCAACCCAAAACAAAGGTCCCCTTCCAGAAATTTCCACCCTGAAGCACGTGATTTCTTCTGATACATTGAGATGGGGACTTCAGATTGGTTTGATGGCAGAGGAACACTCATGGGCTGCTGACACCAGCCATGGTACACACAGAGCTTTGGAAATAATGACATTCCTGATTAACGAGGTCAGTACTAATGTGCACTTGAAAGGGGCTGGTGCTGAGCTGCTTGTTGGGTTTCTTTTCATTTATTGGACTGAAGTGATCACAGATGGAGATATTTTTCTGAAGGAAGCGTTGAACCCACTGAGCTTGGCCCCCTCTGTCTCTCTTCATAGAATCCCAGACCGGTCTGGGTTGGGAGGGACCCCAAGGAGCACAGAGCTCCAACCCCCTGCCACAGGCAGGGACACCAACCTCCAGGCCTGGAGCTACACAAGGTTGCCCAGGGCCCCAGCCAACCTGGCCTTCAACACCCCCAGGGACGGGGCACCCACCCCCTCTCTGGGCAGCCCCTGCCAGCCCCTCACCACTCTCTCTGCAAAGAACTTCCCCCTCAGATCTCCTCTCCCCCTTCCCTCCTCCAGCTTCACTCCATCCCCCTTGTCCTGCCAGGCTCTGCCCTTGAACAAGCTGATTCCCCTCCTGTTCCTCTGCTCCCTTCAGGGACTGGCAGGCTGCAATGAGGTCCCCCCACAGCCTTCTCTTCTCTGGGCTGACCCAGCCCAGTTCCCTCAGCCTCTCTTCACAAGGGAGGTCCTCCAGCCCTCATCCCATACAGCTTTGCTTCATCACCTTCTCCAGAATGAGACCTGCAGCACTAACAGGCCTCATTAGCTTCACAGAGCAACGAGCATCAGTGTCAGACCTTAATTAACCCCCTTCCCAGCCTGGATTTGACACCAGTTGATGCACTCTGTAGGAACCAGCGTGGCTTTTGCCAGCACGTTGTCTTTGTGTGTGGGCACCAGATCAAACCCCATTTATCAACGTGAGGTCACCATGGCCCAGCTCCAACGGAGAGAACAAAACCCCTCCTGGCCCCAAAACATGAGGCAGCAGGTTGGCAGAGCAGGCAGCTTCCCAGCCCTCCCTCCTGTGCCAGGGCTTGGCTCTGCTGCCATCAGTCCTTCAGTGGAAAGCTGTCAGCCAAAGCATCAATACACCCTGATTTCTAGCTTTGGGTTGTGGTGGTGGGTTGTATTTTTCCCTAAGCATTTGGCATGAACGTGCCTCCCACCGAAATCTTTTCCATGTTTGCACAGGGATGAGCATCTTCAGAACTGGTCATTCCCTCAGGAAGGCTGCCAGGAGATCAGGCTACCCAAAATATTCCCCAGCCCCTCTGAGTGGGTACCAGGAGCTCTTTCTTCTGCCTGGGAGGACAGCTGAGAGCAGATCTTGCTGGCAAGAAAGGTCTAATCTGCTGCTCTAACCAGGTCATCAGGACATCTTCCTTCAGGTGATGGTGCTTGAGGCCGTCTTAGGCTGGTCACAGCAAGAGTCTGCTGTGGGAGGGAGCTGATGGACTTTGATGCTGGGATGAAGACAGCTGTTCTCCCTTTTTTTCCCCCAGAAAATCCCTTTCTTTTCAGGATAGCTGGAAACCAGCACATTCTCCAACCCCATGCCCAATTTTTTTGTCTTCCTTGGAGCACCATCACCAACAGAGCAGGTTCTTTGTTCAAGGCTGTGTCCTGCATCTGATAAAAAGCCCCTGTAGATGCACATCCTCTCTCTGGGAGGAAACAGCTGTGAGACCCCACACATTCACCACACTGATGAGGTCTGTGGTGTCAGCATCTCCTGGTCTGGAGGACCTGCACCAGGAACCTCACACTCAAAGCCTACTGGTAGAGTTTATGTCAGTCTTCTCCTTTTAATTTTTATTTATTTATGAATGTTTTTGCTCTCCACAGCACCCTGCCCAGCAAATTCCACAGTTTAATGATGGATTTGCACTTGGGTCAGGTTGAAACCAGATGTCTAACACCTCCACTTAGTTCTCACCTCGTGAGAAACCCCAAATCACTTCTCCACACCTCTGGTACCCTCTTGCTGGTCTCTGCCATGTGCTAGTCCTGGCCTTTGCAGTCTCTCCTACCTGCACACCTCTGTGCCTTGGCTGTTTCCAAACCACACGTGGACTACCTCACTCCACACCCCCTCTCCCAAGCTGTGGGGAGATGTCTGCAAAGGGAGATCAAGGCTCTCCTGCAATATTTACCAGCCAGGAAGGTTCAGCATCTGTTGCCTCCTCTGAAGCTCCCCAGGATCAGCATCTGGATGCTTTTCCAGGTCACCTGTGTGACTTCAGAGCTGGTGCCCTGCTGAGCTCCACAGCTGCCCGAGCAGAAGGTGGCACCAGCACCTCTGAGAGCTGCTCAGCATCCCAGGGCTGTCCTGTGGCACAGTAAGTAGAGAAAACAACATCGATGGGGGTAGCCCTCTCTACTGGGATGGTTTGCATGTGATCCCCACCCAAAACCCTCACAGATTCTGGGGTTTCACACCCTCCCACGTTGTCCCTTCCCTGCTTGTGGCTTCTGCACCAGCCCAGCTTTTCCCTGCTCCTGCAGCTCTGTGGAGCACAGGTATTTGCATGGAAACCTTCCTCAGAGCTGGGTCTATTTGGTATCTCCCTCACACTTGTGGCAATCAATACCTCTAACCTCCTTCTCACCTCATTAGTGCTCCCCTCTTGTACTTCATCTCCCAAGTTAATTTTCCCCTGTGTCTCTGCTCTCTCCTAGCTCTTGCCATGCAATCATTTCCTTCAAGGCTGAGGAGGAAGCTCCTGACAGGAATCCTTTGCTGTCTGGGTGCCTACAGACTGTGTCTGAGCCATCCCTTCATCAGTGGACCCAAGGAAACATCATCAGGGGGAGCTTCTGGAGCCTTGTTTTATCAGAAAGGTTCCCTGGCTTGCAAGTGCTGCTGTCTTTGACCCCCTCCCCGAATCCACCCAGATGCTCCAGCATCCCATGGGATTGCTCAACAGGGCTGGAGCTTGACCTCAGAAGAAGGTACCTCACCCTTGTGCATCCCTTCCAGAGCTGCAGCATCCAGTGGGTCACCTCCATCCTCCCCAGAGATGGAATAGGGTGCCCTGTGGGAATGGCCAGGCTGGGAGAGGATCTGATGGGATGCTCATTGGTTTGCACCCAACTGGTTGAGCACCCAAGGGGTGTCTTTATTCTTGGGGTTAACCTCAGGCTTTGCCCTCTGAGATGTCATGTTCAGTCTTGGGGCTGTTCTGAACTGTCCAGGACCCTGATCCTGGCTGTGTCACTGTGTAATTAATGGCCTTGGGGACATGGGACCTTGGGGACCTGGGATTCCAGTATGGCCCAGGAGGAGAGTCATGGCATGGGGAGGAGAGGACAGTGAATGTGCCTGGAAATGTAACATCCCTGCTCTCAGCTCACAGACCATGGCTGTGATTTGAGCTATGTGTGATGCTGCACCATCTCCCTTTGAGGCTGGAGGCAATTAAGACAGCATTTTGATTAATAACGAGATGAGCAGGGGTCTCTGGAGCAGGAGTTCCTCATGGGGCAACGTTGGGTCCCTTGCAGTCTCCTCACCCATGACTTTGGGGCTGTCAAGGCTTTTTGGCCAGTTTCCAAAGTCTGAGGATAAGAAGCTGGGGAAACTACCTAGGAAAGGATGGATAAATGAGGAGGAAGAGGAGGAGGGCCACCTTTCCCATGCAGCCTGGGACACAGTACCCCTCTGTTCCCAGTTTGATGTGTGGGGGATGCTCTTTTGGATGCTCTCCAGCTTGCTGGCTGCCTGGGGGCTGACCATGATGCTCGTATGGCTCAGAGTCACCTTCAGGGGAGTGGGATGGTGGGAAGAAAGAGCTTTGGCCCTATAAATTTTCTTCCTCTGTAGGCAGTGTCACCTTGGCGATGGCAGGCGGCGGCTACCAGAGGGCCAGGCTGTAAATCACCAGTTCCTGGTGTTTTCAGGCTGTCCCTCCTGCTTTGGGTCCATCAGCAGTGAGTCAGAGCTGCCCCAGATGCCACCACTCTGGTTGCTCACCGGGAGCATTCCCAGGATTTGCAAGCTCTGAGGGTCAGAGGTTGAGTAAAGAGCTGAATGGAGACCAACAGCTCTGCTGACTGGGGAGGCTGCAGGGCTGGGAGGAGCTGGAGGGGCTCCTGATGTCCCCTGATGTGGAGGTGCAGGGGCCTCTGTATGGGGACTGGGGACAGCTCTGCAGAGCTTTGGTCCAAAGGAACTGAGATGGAAATGTGCCTTTGGGGGAAAAAAAGGAGGGGAAAGGCAAATCCAGTCGTTGAAGTGATCCTGGAAATAACTGGGTGTGATGGTTTGAGCCCTGGCCAAAGGCCAGACGCCCACCAAAATCAGTCTGTTACTCCCCTTCTTAGTTGGACAGGGGAGAAAAAAACATAACTGGGCGGCTCAAGAGACAAACTCGTTAATGACGCGGGCAAAACAGACTCAACATAGAGAGCAGAAGAGAAAAGTTATCTAATTTATTACACCACGCTAAAGAGAAAACAGTGAAAAAGAACCAGAGTCAGGAGTGCAACCAACAATCTTGAAACAAATGCAAACCAGGCAAACACTTTCCCCCCCACTCCCTCCTCAGCAGGCTTGAGTTAGAAGTTTGCTCCCTTCTTCCCTCCCGGTCGCAGCCCAGGAGGGGCAGGGACTGGGGAAATGGGGGTCTGGGTAACACCTTCCCCCCACCCCTCCATTCTAAAGCAGACTTCCCTTTCAGCCATGATTTTGCTCCCTTCTTCCCCTCTCCTGCTCGCAGCACAGGACAGGGGGGCAGGGACTAGGAGATGGGGGCTTCAGTCAGTCCCTTGCAAGATGGTTTCCTTCTCGGCCGGGATGGGGGCATCCATTCCACACAGCCTCCCCCTGCTGCACCGTAGGATCTCACCCACAAGAGCCAGTCCTCCACGAACTTTCTCCAAGGCAAATCTCTTCCCACCGGGCTTCATCTCTGCTCTGGCAGGCAGCAACAAATCACAGTGTCTCTCAGTCCCAGTCCTCCACGGGGCTATGATGCCTCCTCCAGCAAACCTGTTTCATTCATCTCTGTAGGTCGCTTGTGCTGGCAGGGGCTCATCCCACCGTAAGTCACGGCATCTTCTCTATGTCTCCCCCGGCTCCATGCAGCGTGGAGCCGAGCCTCTCCACCGGGCAGGTCGGGTCTCTGCCTCCTCCATGGCTCCTTTCCTCCGGCTACTCCAGGTGCTTCTGCTCGGGCTGCAGGACAATCTCTCCCCTGGGTACCTGGGCGCCTACTCCTCCCCCAGCCTTCCCGGCCTTTTGTCTGCCAACTGCTTACATTCACATGCAAATAGACATCCCAATGCCCTTAATGGGCCAAACTTTGCAGCCTTCCTGGCACTCTGGGTTTCTGGTGGAGTCTTTGTCTCCTATATGTGATTCCCAGAGGCGCTATAAGCAGGCCTGCAGAGGATTCCAGCAGCCATTTTCTGCCAGACCTGGCCCTCTCTCAGTAGCCAACTATGCAAAACTGCAACACTGGGGTTTCTTTCCTTCCCGTTCTCTCTGCCTCTGTGTGCTCACAGAACCACAAGGTTGGAAAAGACCTTGAACATCATGGAGTCCAACTGTCCCTGTCCTGTGCTAAACCAGATCCCTGAGCACCTCATCTCCCCTCTGTTCAACACCCCCAGGGCTGGGGACTCAGCCCCCTCCCTGGGCAGCCTGGGCCAGGCCCTGACAACTCTGCCAGGGAAGAACTTTGCCCTCCCAGCTGAGCTGAGCCTGCCCTGGCACAGCTTGAGCCCATTGCCCCTTGTCCCAGCTCCTGGCCCCTGGCTGAAGAGACCAGCGCCCACCTCTCTGCACCCTCCTGGCAGGTAAGACAACCTCCTCTCAGGTAAACCACCACTGCCACACCAATCTGGCAGCAGGCTTGGGCTGGGACATGGAAAGGTCCATCCTCACTTTCCCCAAGAGCCTGGGTGGGATTCACCCATGGGGAAGATGACCTGGGGTCCTCTTCACTGGCCCCACAGCCCTGGGCCAGAGGAGCTGTCCTCAGTGCATGGCTTTTCTCTGGTCGCAGCAGCCGATGCAGCGTTAGGTGGGGATGCACCACAGGTGTCCAGAAGCTAGGAAGCAGGGGGAGCCTGCAGAGAAGCCTTCTTCCAGCCCACAAGGACAGAGTGAGGGGGAAGCAGGGCTGCAGACACATCATGTACAGACAAAAAGCACACAGGATCCAGCCTGGCCCCGTGTCACACGCCCCTGAGGAGTGATGTGCATATTAAAGCCAGCCCTTCAAAGCCACTGGTGAGGAGACTGTGCTGAAGTATTGATGAGCCAAGCTGGCACAGGGACTGATCTCAATGCAGTTGTGAATTTTATTAATAAGCTTAGAGAGGCCACACAGCAGCCTGGCACCACCAGAGCCACCCTGCTGGCTGCCCCACGCTGAGCTGGAAGAGCTCTCCATCCTCTGAGGTTCCTTCATCTGACCCCAGGCTGGTACATCTCCTGCCCCACCAGCCTGGCTCTGCCTCTTTAAGGCTGGGAGATTCATCTGACATTCTTAGGGCTTCACAAACACCAGGACAAGCAAGAAACAAGGGCAGGGTTTGATGCTGCAGGCAAATATCAATTCAAATAAAATTAAATTTAAAAAAAGGAAGGTGGAATGAAGTAGAGTTTCAAATGAGATTTCTCCAAGCAACAGCATGGGAAGCCCCCATGTCCCCATCTTCATGTCTCCTCTCTTCCCAGCCCAGGTAAACCTGCAGGTCACTGGGCATGGAGCAGGCAAGCAGAGCATCGTTTCTGGGGTCAGTGGTTTTGGGGATGGATTTCCATGACAACCAGGCTTCTGGGAGTGCTGGAGTTGCTGGTGGCATATTGGATCTGGATGATCTTTAAAGGTCGCTTCCAACCCAAACCAGCCTGTGATTTGGTGCTGTGCCCCAGCAGCATTGGGTGGGGGCTGATGGGGGGCCTGGGATGGTGGCCACAGGCCACAGCAAGTGGCTGTTTCCCTTCTTTTCCTTCTCCCATTACGAGCTGGGGAGCTGGGGCTTGGGCTTTTAGTTCTTCTCATCCTTATTAAAAAACTCATTTGCTCTAATACCAGCTCTGCTGACGTGTGAAAGACAGGCTTCCACTCCTTGAGGGCCTGCTTGTCTCCAGGAGCAGACTCAATGAATGGTTCAGGAGGAGGAGGGATCCTTGTGTAATGGGTTTTTTATTACTATTTCCCCCTACCCCCTTGTAAATGACCTCTCCAGCCATACCCAGTCATCACAGAGGGGGCCGGGCCACCACCACAGCACCATCATTCTCTGGAGGTGGCCATAAAGCTGCTCCACTACAATGCTTTGGGAAGAGACAGCATCTCCCTGAGCTCCTTGCAGGTTCTCCATGGCACCATGGAGGAAGAGTGACCCAGCCTTGGCACAGGCGATGCGGCGGGTGTTGGTGTGTGGGAGTCATGAGGAGCTGGGATCAAGGCAGAGCCGTGCCAGAGCTTTCCCAGCCAGATGTGGTTTTTGATAGAGGAACCGGGTGATTATTGCTCCACAGCTCCCTGGATTTTATGCAAACCATCATTAAATGATTATTAAATCATTATTAAACGTGAAGCCTGACTAGGCGTGAGGAAGAATCCACCCTTGAGTGGCTCAGTGCTGGCACTGAGGATGTTACACCTTGATGTGCAAGGGTGTTGGAGTGTTCAGCCCAGCAGAAGGGCTGTGCCTATTCCAGGGCACCCATCGCTTTTGGGTAGGACTATCTCACCCTCCTGGTGTGCAAAACAGGATGTGATGAATCACAGCTGACCATCCCCATGTCAGCAAACCCTGGCCACCATGGCCCTGAGCTGGGTGCTCAGGGACAAACCCCATGGTGAGGGTGTCAGTGGTCAGCCTGTCCTGGTTTTTGGTTTTTCTCCAAGAAGGGCTCCAGGAAATAAGCCAACGTGTCCTCAAGGGGCTGTTCTACAGGCTGGAATGGGGTGTGTGCCCCAGCTTCCCCTCCCAGCTGCAGCCTTCACCTTGACCAGGCTCTCAGAGGGTGCCACAGGCCACCTCCAAGGTGGAGAATTAATTGGGCGAATTGCAGAACATTTTGGTTGCTCTGACCTAATTGTGGCTCATCAAGGAACGATCTTCAGAAACGCCTTTCCCACAGCGCTGTTGCAGGGCTGGTTGCCATGTAGCTGGACTAGGAGCTGGGAGATATCTAAAGCATGTTCTGGGCTTGTTCAGCCCAGAGAAGAGAAGGCTGTGGGGGGACCTCATTGCAGCCTGCCAGTCCCTGAAGGGAGCAGAGGAACAGGAGGGGAATCAGCTTGTTCAAAGGGTAGAGCCTGGCAGGACAAGGGGGATGGAGTGAAGCTGGAGGAGGGAAGGGGGAGAGGAGATCTGAGGGGGAAGTTCTTTCCAGAGAGAGTGGTGAGGGGCTGGAAGGGGCTGCCCAGAGAGGGGGTGCGTGCCCCATCCCTGGGGGTGTTGAAGGCCAGGTTGGCTGGGGCCCTGGGCAACCTTGTGTAGCTCCAGGCCTGGAGGTTGGTGTCCCTGCCTGTGGCAGGGGGTTGGAGCTCTGTGATCCTTGGGGTCCTTCCCAACCCAGACCAGTCTGGGATTCTATGCTGTAATTCTGAAGGACCCTCTCATTAAGGATGGCTTTGAGGTCAGCCCTTCCCATGAGGTCAGCTCATTCTATCAAGGACCAGGGGCTTTTGTGGCCTTTTGGGACGAGCCCCTGGGGGTGCTGTCCTCCGTGGAGGAGACCATGGAGGGGGGTCTGTGAGTGTGTGTGCGAGCCAGAAGACTTAAACCCCCTCCAGCGCTCTGAGCTCCAGCAGCACAGGCCCTGGGGTGGAGCTGCAGCGGGACAGGGCCGGGACAGGCCCAGCCGGCTGAGCCGCTTCCCACGCGGGCCTGCAGAGCCGCCCTCTGTGAGGGCTGCGGCCTGGAGGCAGCGCTGAGGGGTTGTGGGGGTTTCTCTCGGCCTTCTGTGTTCACCCGGTGCCGGCGGGAGCAGGCCGTGGTGGGGTGGGGGTCTGGCTGCTGAGCCCCCCTCGGTTGGGGTTAAACTGGGGGTTGGCAGGATGCACCTGGGGTGTGTGATGCTCTGTTTGCACAGGTAACACCCCCACACGCACTTATGGGTCCCTCCCAACTCAGGAGACCCTGTGACCCCACCTTTTATGGGGGGGCTGAGCTGTTGGAGAGCAGCGTGGGTGAGAGGGACGTGAGGGTCCTGGGGGACAGCAGGATGCCCATGACCAGCAGTGTGCCCTTGTGCCTAAGAAGGCCAATGGCATCCTGGGGTGTGTTAGAAGGGGGTGCTTAGGAGATCAGGAGAGGTCCTTCTCCCCCTCCTGGAGGTGGTCTCCTGGCTTGGGCAGCGCTAGGGCATTTCCCTCCTTGTGTGTCCAGGTTTCGTGCCACATGTTTGGGTGGGGGGCACAGAGACACCCCCCACCCAGCTGGCAGAAGATGCTGGTGCTCTGTGGGTGCTTGCAGCTTCACAGAATCACAGAATTACAGGGGTTGGAAGGGACCTCAAGAGGTCATAAGTCCAATCACCCTGCCCAGCTTTTCTGCCACGGCTTTCTACTTACCTCTCCCTCCACACGTTCCTACCCAATCCAAGGATAAAAGACACCCCACCGGCAGCCCTGTCCACTCCTGCCCACCCTCACAGAGACTCTGAGTCCTCCCTCCCTCTATCTTTGTGCAGCGCTGTGGCATGGTCCCTGCTCCAAAGGAGGAAAGGGGTCCTGTGTCCAAGGGAGGTGGCACTGCCACATCAGGTGACATCTGATGGAAGATGTCAGCAGCATCGTGGTCTTCGGGGCTGATCACAGAATCACAGAATCATAGGGATTGGAAGGGCCCTCCAGAGCTCATCAGGTCCAACCCCCTGCCAAAGCAGGGTCCCTAGGACAGGGCACACAGGGCGGTGTCCAGACGGGGCTGGAATCTCTCCAGAGAAGGAGACTCCACACCCCCTGGGCAGCCTGGCCCAGGGCTCCCTCACCCTCACTGGGAAGAAGTTCTTCCCCATGTTGGTGTGGAACTCCCTGTGCTCCAACTTGAGCCCATCTCCCCTTGTCCTGTCCCCATAGACACTGAGAAGAGGCTGCCCATGGCCCCTGTGTCCCACCCTTCAGCTATTGATCCCCATTGATCAGATCCCCTCTCAGGCTTCTTCTCTCCAGGCTGAACAGCCCCAGCTCCCTCAGCCTTTCCTCACAGGGGAGATGCTCCAGTTTGGTGCTCTCTGCTCCAGCTCTTCTCCCCTTCAGTTCCTGGCATGGAGCTGCAGGGAAGACACCCAGTATCAGGAAATATCCCAGCTAACACAGTTCTCCTTGGTGCTCCAGCCTCTCTTCCTCCACATGGACAAAATTACCTCATTTTCTTCCAGAAGAACATCCTCCCACCCCAAAATAAAGGCAAAGCAAACACCTCAGCCTTTGTTCAGGGAGACCACGGCTGCAGCCTGCTCAGATGGAATTTATTTTGCTCTGGGTAATTCAATCCATTTGGCCTCAGGATGTGGCCAGGAGAGTTGAGCCAAAAAATGCAAGTTTAAAGCAAGTAGGTTTTATGCTGTGTATACAGCTAAGTTTGGGTTTGGCTGAGACAAGCAGTTTCCATGGCTTTTTTTTTTTTGCAATTTCTGTTGTAGCAACCAGCTCCTTATGCAATGGAAGGGCCCAGGGAGCACGTGGTCCTCCAGAGAGCTGCAGCCAGAGAGAGGGGCATGGAGGAGCTGGAGCAGCCTGGCCTGGGGGAACGTGGCTCATCACAAGGTGATTAATAGTGTGTGACCCTCGCTGGGGACAGCGTGCTTGGCATGGGTGAGTATATCTGTGTGGTCTGGCCTGGAAAGGGTTGGATGGAGAATGGAGAAGAGAAGGCTGTGGGGGGACCTCATTGCAGGCTGCCAGTCCCTGAAGGGAGCAGAGGAACAGGAGGGGAATCAGCTTGTTCAAGGGCAGAGCCTGGCAGGACAAGGGGGCTGGAGTGAAGCTGGAGGAGGGAAGGGGGAGAGGAGATCTGAGGGGGAAGTTCTTTGCAGAGAGAGTGGTGAGGGGCTGGCAGGGGCTGCCCAGAGAGGGGGTGGGTGCCCCGTCCCTGGGGGTGTTGAAGGCCAGGTTGGCTGGGGCCCTGGGCAACCTTGTGTAGCTCCAGGCCTGGAGGTTGGTGTCCCTGCCTGTGGCAGGGGGGTTGGAGCTCTGTGATCTTTGGGGTCCCTCCCAACCCATGCCATTCTATGAATCTATGGGTAAGTTCATTCTCCCAAGCTCCAGATGCCTCCAGTGCCAAGTGGGGCTGCTCCTGGTGCTGGGATGCAGCTGCTGAGCCATGCTTTGCCTGCTGAGGTGCCCCTCTCCCTGCCATTAATGTTTTTAAAGGAGGGCTGGGAAAGCTGAGCAGCACCAGTGAGCTGTCGCCCAGCAGCAGCTGGGTTGCAGATGTGTGGGGAAGCCCATGCCAGCCCGTGGCATTGACGTGTGTCCCTGTCCCCTCCACCCTCGTCTGCCCTGCCCATGGGGGGATGCATCCTTGAACAGGGCTTGTCATGGATTTGGTGTGGCACCTTGTACCTCCATGTCCCTCCACGAAGCCACAAAGTCGCTTTGACCTTCTCCCCACCTGCCCTGCCCTGCCAGGAGGGTGCAGAGAGGTGGGCGCTGGTCTCTTCAGCCAGGGGACAGGAGCTGGGACAAGGGGCAATGGGCTCAAGCTGTGCCAGGGCAGGCTCAGCTCAGCTGGGAGGGCAAAGTTCTTCCCTGGCAGAGTTGCCAGGGCCTGGCCCAGGCTGCCCAGGGAGGGGGCTGAGTCCCCAGCCCTGGGGGTGTTGAACAGAGGGGAGATGAGGTGCTCAGGGATCTGGTTTAGCACAGGACAGGGATGGTTGGACTCCATGATCTCAAAGGTCTTTTCCAACCTGGTGACTCTGTGGTTCTGGGATTTGAAGCCCAGTCTGCAATACAAAGTGTGAGGTCAAACCCAGGTGAAACCCCAGGAACACCACAGGCTGGTTTTCCCCTTGCTGGGGAGATGATTATTCAGCTTGCTTGGACCATCCTCTGGCCACGCTCTGAGCGGTGGGAGCTTCATGTGCTGCCTGGTGGGTGAGATGTGGCCCCTTCCCTGCTGTGGGAAGGACACTGGGGCTTGGGCACAGCAAACCTCTGCAGGGAGCTTTTCTTGTTCAGTGGCATCAAGTGGAGCTTTCAGCTCAGGGGTCGTTCCCACGAAGCCACTGCTCCTTCAAGAAGATGATCCCAGTGGCACACTGATTTAGCCCCAATCTGGTGGTGGGCTGGGTGGGATTCTCCTCCAGTTATGTCCTTGGCCTTGTTTGTTCCCATAGCCAGGGCTGGTTTACCAAAATCAATCAGTTCCTCAGGTTAGCCACTCGTGTGACATTCCTGCCAGCAACCCCCAGGCCTGGAAGCAGCTCTCCAAACGCCTGCTTCTCCTAGGCATTGCACTTGTGACTGCAGAGGGGCCTTGCCCTGCTGAAGTTAATCCTCCCAGAGCATCCTGTCCTGCTGCCAAAGACTCATGAGAGCCATGCAGTGCTGGACACCTTGTTTTACATATCCAGCTTCCTGATGGGGCTTCTGTGAATTGAGCAATCCAGTGGATTCCTACCCTGTGAACTTCTCCAGTACCTTCCTGAACCCATGTCCCCATCAGCATTCTCACCATCCTGTGGTGGGGAGCTCTACAAGGTATGTATTGTTTGGGGACCCACCTTCTTTTGGGTGCTTTGAACACAGAATCACAGAACCACCTGGGTTGGAAGAGACCCTTTAGATCATCAAGTCCAACCACAGCCTCCCCCTGCCCAGCCACCTCCAGACCGTGTCCTTAAGCACTTCATCCACACACCTTTTAAACCCTCCAGGGATGGTGACCCCACCACCTCCCTGGGCAGCCTGTCCCAATGCCTGACAGCCCTTTCAGTACAGGAATTCTTCTGAGATCTGACCTAAATCTCCCCTGGGGCGATTTCCTCTCATCCCATCACTTGTCACCCCAGAGAAGAGAGTGACCCTGACACCTCTGCAACCACCTTGCAGGTAGCTGTAGGGAGTGATGAGGTCTCCCCTCAGACATCCCTCTGGCATCATTTGATGCCCAATCTGGGGTCAGCAGAGACCAGGCACAGCCCCCACCTCCCTGAGCCACTAAGACTTTGCAGCCTGCTGTTGCCACATTTTTGCACCTTGGGCAAACAGGGGGCACCTTCAGAAACATCCAGCCATGCTCCACTCTTCTCACCTTCCCTGCACTGTGCCACCCTGTCCTGCCTTTCTCTGAGCTTCTCTTCCCAGTTTAAACCCAGCTTCAGGGTCCCATCTGTTCCCACACTGCTCCATGTCCACTTGGCACTTGCTGGTGTGGTGGCTCCTCCAGGAAACATGAGATCTGCAGCTTTGCTTGGCCCCACCAGACCCACACCAGGTATCCAAAGTGCCTGGCATCACTTTGGAGGCTGCAGTTGTCTTATCTGTCTTAAAAGGATGTTAGAATGCTGGTGCATTTGTTCACCCCTCTGGCAAAACCTATCCTGCCTCATCCATCCCTGCTCTTCTACCTCACAGGGCTGCCCCTCGCTGCTCCCCAGCCACTGCTGGTCCCCACACCCTGCCCCCATGAGTGTTTTGCATCCCCCTTTCTGCCCACAGGTTAGAGGTGAGGGGATTGTGCCCTGGGCTTCATCTGCGTGCCTGACCCATGCCTATCTCCTCCTGCTTCTCCCCCCATCACTTCCAGCAGATATTTGAGATGAACATGATCTTCACAGGTATTTGGGTGTCCCGGTCCTGCAAGGAGTTGGTATGTGCCTAGACAACCTGCCTCCATCCAGCCTCACCCTGAGGATGCTCCTGTCTTACAGGTGAGGTACACACCACAGTGGAGGTGACACATGAGGTGTGTGGAGACCCACTTGACTGCCCCCAACACGTTTAGGGCAGCACCTCAATGCTGTCTACACATGTGCCAAAGCCTGAGGGATGGCTTGTAGACCCACAGAGCTGCTAAGTAACAGATTTCCACAGGCTGGGCCATCAACTGTGAACACATTAATTAAAAGAAGAAAAAGGAGTCGGTCCCATTAAGTTCACCATCTGTTTTAATTATCCACTGAGGCTCACAGAAAGCTATGTACACACTATAATTGCATAATTAGAACCAAACTGTTGGGAGATAGATGCCACAGAGATGACTGGGGAGAGGAAAGCAGCCCTTGCTCCTGCTTTGCTGTCACTCAGGAGCATGGTAATGAAGAGGGAGCCTCTCCTTCCTTGGTGTTGCACAGGGCCCCGTTGACTTCTGGTAGCTTGCTGAGGCTGTTTGGGCAGTCTCCAGCCTGAGCAGAAGCAAGCCCATCGTTACAGCCCCATCCCAGCATGATCACAGCACCGTGCTCAAGTCTGAGAGGGGTGATGGGTTCAGCAGGTGGCGAGCAAATCCTGGAGATCCTGGCTGAATATCCACCTGGATGCATCTTGCACTGATGCACAGAGAACCCGCTGCCTGCCAGGTCCTCTCCTGCCCTGTGCCCGTGGGTTGGAGGAGCCCAGAAGAGCCAAGGGAGTTGGTCTGGCCGCCCTCAAAGCCCCATCACCAGTTCAGTCAAACCAAGACTGTACAAAGCCTGGCTGGTTCCTCTTGGGCATGGAGCAGGTTGGCTGGTTCTCATGGTACAGGCTTTAAAATAAAAGCATTAGCCTTAAAAAGAAACCCCAAAAAAGCATAACAACCTTCCTGTTCTGGGGGAATTCTTCACATTTTCTGTTTTGGGTTTTTTTGTTTGGTTGTTTGTGTGTTACAGAACCACAGAGCTGCAGGGGTTGGAAGGGCCCTCCAGAGCTCATCAGGTCCAACCCCCTGCCAAAGCAGGGTCCCTAGGACAGGGCACACAGGGCGGTGTCCAGACAGGGCTGGAATCTCTCCAGAGAAGGAGACTCCACACCCCCTGGGCAGCCTGGTCCAGGGCTCCCTCACCCTCACTGGGAAGAAGTTCTTCCCCATGTTGGTGTGGAACTCCCTGTGCTCCAACTTGAGGCCATCACCCCTTGTCCTGTCCCCACAGACACTGAGAAGAGGCTGCCCATGTCCCCCTGTGTCCCACCCTTCAGCTATTGATCCCCATTGATCAGATCCCCTCTCAGGCTTCTTCTCTCCAGGCTGAACAGCCCCAGCTCCCTCAGCCTTTCCTCACAGGGGAGATGCTCCAGGCCCTTCAGCATCTCCAGAGCCTCCTCTGGACTCTCTCCAGGAGATCCCTGTCCTTTTTATCCCATGGAGCCCAGCACTGGACACAACACTCCAGGTGGGGCCTGAGCAGGGCAGAGCAGAGGGGAAGGTGTTGGTGTTTTTTTAATGCTTGTAAGACTGAACTGATGATCTCTGGTGTTGTATCATGGTTTATTTTCTCCAATCACCATTTATTTTTCTGCATTCCCTGCAAACCTGACCTCTGGATTAACATTTTCTTACCATTAAACTTCTGGTCTGCACTGAGAAAACAGGATGAAGTCATTGCCAGTCCTGAAAACTGGAAAAAGTCCCTCTTGTTCCAAGCCCTCCCAGGGTAAGTTTCCAACAAAGAGGAGGTCCAAAACACGAGTGTCTGTGGACAAAAACATGCCTCTCACAACCAGCCCACACTGGGCCAGGCTGTTAACGAGTTTATGACCAAGCAACGCGCTGGAACACGATTAGAGAAGAACTCTGTAGTCAGCCAGAACCTCCCAGCATTTAAAATGTCATCTCAGAAACACATGGACTGCTTGGAAGGGTCTTCTGGAGCCAAGGTAAACTTTGGGGAATTGGGGTAATCCTCCAACTTGACTGCAGAGCAGCGAGGTCCTGGTATGGGATGGTCAGCTTGCTGCAGCAGTGACTCCTCAGCGTGCTCATGATGGATGATTTCTGACACGACCCATCTCCCATGGGCTGGTATTTTTCTTATCAAGTCATTTTCCTGGCAGAAAATCATAGAATCCCAGCCTGGTCTGGGTTGGGAGGGACCCCAAGGGTCACAGAGCTCCAACCCCCTGCCACAGGCAGGGACACCAACCTCCAGGCCTGGAGCTACACAAGGTTGCCCAGGGCCCCAGCCAACCTGGCCTTCAACACCCCCAGGGATGGGGCACGCACCCCCTCTCTGGGCAGCCCCTGCCAGCCCCTCACCACTCTCTCTGCAAAGAACTTCCCCCTCAGATCTCCTCTCCCCCTTCCCTCCTCCAGCTTCACTCCAGCCCCCTTGTCCTGCCAGGCTCTGCCCTTGAACAAGCTGATTCCCCTCCTGTTCCTCTGCTCCCTTCAGGGACTGGCAGGCTGCAATGAGGTCCCCCCACAGCCTTCTCTTCTCCAGGCTGACCCAGCCCAGCTCCCTCAGCCTCTCTCCAGAGGGGAGCTGCTCCAGCCCTCTGAGCATCTCCGGGGCTCCTCTGACCCCTCTCCAACAGCCCCACATCTTCCTTGTGTTGAGGTCCCCAGATCTAAAATGCTGACTTCATCAAGACTGAGGTGTTTTGCTGACCCCTCCTCTCAAGGGCACATTCTGGGAGACAAAATTTGCCTCTCTATGACAAGGGAGGGGGGTTTATCCTTTTAATCAGACCAGGAATAAAAGATCCAGATCCCTCCCAGTGCCCAGTTCCTCTCTGGGAATTCGTTCCCCAGGAAATTTCAGAAAGGATTCAAAACAAGCTCCTAGGATTCCTGGCAGGCAGTGGTTCCCAACACCCTTCAGCAGAGCATCCAAGGGATGGAGAAATCCCCTCTGCCTGCAACAATTCACCCAAGCAAAGGGTGCTGAACTGAATTGTCTCCTAGTAGAAGCTGAGCCAAGCCAACCCTCTCCCACAGGTGATGCTTTTTCCTGGCTCTTTCCCTCTCTTGGAGTTTTCTTCTAGTGAAAAAGCCAGCACAGGCTCCTCAGCTCTCCAGATAACCTTGGGGAAGGGGAGAGGTGGGAAGCCTTCAGTCATCTGAGGTCCTGAGCTTGGATTTTGGTGGGGCAGGTGGGGGACCAAAGTGTGGGTTTGAAGACCCAGGTGGGATTCACACAAGCACGCTGTCGAGCCCATGCTTTGAGAGCCAGCTCCAAAAACTCTTCCTGCAGACCCCCTTTCTCTTCCTGCTTTCCCAGTCTGGGTTGGGAACCTGGGATTTCATGTTTGGAGCCAGAAATACAGTCTGAGCAGGTGCCATTGCCAACCAGCACCACTAACACAGCCCGACTGCGCTTCCTGAAGGCCAGAGCATCCTTCACCAGCCCCACCAGGAACCACAAAAGGCAGCAGCTTGCTACCCCAGCCACCCAAAGGGAGTATTTTTGCACTCAGGGCATCGTTGGGCTGTGCAGCTCTTCACCATGGGATGAAGATAAACCAGCTGGGCTCAGAAAACACCTGGATGCTCCATTTATCCATGGCGATGCCCCATTCCCAGCCTTGGGGTGGGGGGTTCAATGGCTTGGGGGAGGTGCAGGGGCTTCACCTTCTCCATCCTGCAGTGCCTGAGGTCCTGCTGCATTTTACCATCTTGCTTTGAGGCAGGTCAGTTAGGGAGTCAGCTCGTTAGGGGAGACCCTAACGAGACCATTCCTTGCTGGAGCAGCACCCTGGTTCGTCGGCGCAGAGCAGCACCCAACCCTTTGGTGGCTTTATTTCTCTAATGAGACTGATGGAGCTCTACAGGCTCTTTTAACACCTTTAAGCAGTAGCCTAGCAGGAGATGCAGCGGTTTATATCTCCACAGGATCACCCAAAACATCAGAAATGAATGAGGTGCTGTTGTAACAGAGCATGGTGGCAGCCAGTCGCCATGCCCCGGTGCCCACGTCCTGGATGCAGCACCAGTTGCTTCAGGCTGGGCTCCCAAAGCACCCAGAGGGAAGAAAAACACCTAATTGGCATTTTTTGGGGGAAATCCCACAAGGTCATCCCTGTCTGCCATGTCTGGACCTGTGGACACATTGCCAGTGTGAGCAGTGACCCTGTTAGATGTCCATTTTGGGTCTCCAGGGAAGGGAGTCAGAGACCCCCAGCCGTGCCAAGGACCAGGCTCCAGTGAGGGATGCTCCCTAAAGCATCCAAACCAATGGGTGCTGCAGCTGAACCCCAAAAGCAGCAGTTAAACCCAGAAACCAAAGCCTCCAGATGAGTCAAAGGGTTGATCCTGCAGCCACCCTTGAATCCCACCAGTCTTCCCAGGCTGGATTTCCTTGCATCCCTCAGAAACCTTTCAGCCTGGGACTGGGAAGCCAATCTCATGGGTGGCTGAGCTTGGGCAGATGATGGCACAGGCCCAATACTATATATAGTTTGGGTGCAGGTTCCATCTTCTCTCCTTTCTCCTCTTAAGCCTATTTTAATTAATTAATTGAACAAAGTGTTGGAGTAAAATAATTGCCTTGGACAAAAAGGGACCAACATGAGGTTTTTTTCTTGAGAACAAGCAGAAATAGGACTTTTTAGCCAGCCAAAGCTCTCTTTGACACCCAATTTGCTAAATCATGGCTTAGTTTTTCTCACACCAGCTCCCAGCCACCATGTCCCTGGTCTCTCTCTACCACTGATGTGCTCCATGGTGACCTCCCCTGGAGAGAAAAACATGGCAATTCACCCCAAACCACCTACTCACGGGTCAAAACCATGAAGCATCTTCTAGGAACACACATCCTCCTTCTTATCCAGAAGGTCCATTGGTGGTCAGCAGAATGCTATTGCTCCCCTGTGCATCCCATTTATTTTGAATGCAACTAAGATCCATTGGCTCTTGCAGGGTTTATTAATTGGGGTGATGCTTTTCTATGAAGGTTAACGAGCAAAAGGCTCTCCAGAAGGCAAAGCAATGGGGAAGATATGGATGCTTTGGGTGTAGAGAGGCCAAACCAGAGAACACGGAGGGTGCTGGCGCAGGGGGACCCAAATCAACTGAGTTTCAGAGTTCCTAACATATTCCTGAGGGCTTCCCATATTCCTGAGGGCTTTTTATTTCACTATTTTTAACAAAAAGCTCTGAAAAATGCCTTGTCTGGACCCACCCAGAGCTGCTCGTGGGACCAGCGCTGAGCTTTTCCTTCTGGCCTCAGCTTCCCCTGGCCCTTTTGTGCAGCAAGTTTCCTTCCCAGCTGCTGAACAGAAAGAGCTGGTTGTTTGGAAGCAAGAAAGCTTCATGTAGAAAAAATATCCAAAAAAGAAATGTTTCCACACTGAAAAAAACCCTTCCCTCCCACCCTGACCTCCCTCTCTCAGCTGGAGCAGCTCCGTTGTCCTCTCCCTTGGCAAACCCACAGCTCCTTCCTGGTCCCTTGCTCTGGCTTGGGGCACGTCCTGCCACTGCACATCCCCCTCGTTGAGCTTTTGTTGTGTCCCAACCCCACCACCCAGCTCTTCAGTGATGCACAGAATTACAGGGGTTGGAAGGGACCTCCAGAGCTCATCAGTCCAACCCCCTGCCAAAGCAGGGTCCCTAGGACAGGGCACACAGGGCGGTGTCCAGACGGGGCTGGAATCTCTCCAGAGAAGGAGACTCCACACCCCCTGGGCAGCCTGGCCCAGGGCTCCCTCACCCTCACCAGGAAGAAGTTCTTCCCCACATTGGGGGGAACTCCCTGTGCTCCAACTTGAGCCCATCGCCCCTTGTCCTGTCCCCACAGACATTGAGAAGGGGCTGCCCATTTCCCCCTGCATCCCACACTTGAGGTATTTATAAACATTAATTAGATCCCTTCTCAGGCTTCTTCTCTCCAGGCTGAACAGCCCCAGCTCCCTCAGCCTTTCCTCACAGGGGAGATGCTCCAGGCCCTTCAGCATCTCCAGAGCCTCCTCTGGACTCTCTCCAGGAGATCCCTGTCCTTTTTATCCCAGGGAGCCCAGCACTGGACACAACACTCCAGCTGGGGCCTGAACAGGGCAGAGCAGAGGGGAGGATCCCCTCCTGGGACCTGCTGCCCACACTCCTCCTGATGCCCCCAGGATCCCATTGTCTCTCTCAGCCCCAGGACACACTGCTGGCTCATGGCCACCCTGTCATCTACCAGCACCCCCAGGTCCTTCTCCACAGAGCTCCTCTCCAGCAGCTCACCCCCAGCCTGTCCTGATTCAAGCAAGTGAATCACGTCGTGCCTCCCACCATGGAGATGTGGTGTGTGCAGTCATGGGTTGGGTCACCAGGAAGCTCAGTGGGTTTTTGTTAGGTGACACCTTGATTTTCCTTCCCAAGCTGAAATGGGGGTGTCTGTCAGGTGTTACAGAGGAAAACAAAGCCATGGGGCTGGACTTGTGATGGCTCAGGTAACACCACACAGCAATTGTCCATCCCTGTGGAATAATACAAGGCAAAGAGTTCCCGGCCCATCTGTTCACTAGAGGGAAGTAAGATGGGCTGTGAGGAGCACAGGCTGCTGGTGATGCCAGGAGATTTTGGCTGTTCAGGGGCTGGGAACACCCTGATGTGCAGCTGAGCTCATGTCTGCACTCTCTTCTTGGCCACAGGGACCCAGTTTGCAGAGCCCCTTTCCAGGTACCACCTCGGTCTGGAGCCCATGGCAGATCACGGGGAGAAGATTCCCCACCTCCACATCACTTAAGACGTTGGTCTCCCTGGGTTACACTTGCAGGTCACTGCCCAGTTTGACGTGACCCTCCTGAGCTGGTCTTACTCCTTTCTCTGCTGGGACAGTCCCCAGTTATTGCAGGATTTCTCCTGGCAGAGCTGGGCATAGATGTGATGTTGCCATTAAAGACCTCCTGCCTTCCTTCTCTCCAAACACCAGTGAGCCATGAGTAGGATGAATCTCCAGCATGTTGGCATGCCCATGTTGACCCCTCATCCTCCCCCAGTGTTCCCAAACCCATGGAGCTTTTTCTGCCCCACACTTGGGCACTGCTGCTTCCCACCCCATGCTCCCATCTTGCCTCCTTCTCCTTCCCCATGGCATCCACAAGAAAGCAAAGGGAGGAGATGTCTCCTGGACACCTCATCACCCTGCAGTGACTTGGACACTTGCAGGGCCACCAGTAGCCCAGTGGCTGAACCCAGTCCCCTTGCTGGTGCCACCAGGATGCCTGGACGTGCCACCAGGATGCCTGGACATGTCACCAGGATGCCTGGGCATGCCAGCAGCTCTGAGGACATGCCAGCAGCTCCCCCAGCACCAGCCAGAGGAGAAGCTGCAATATGAAAAGCGGAGGCTGCCCCTCTGCCTCCTGGGATGTCCCACCAGCCAGGGCTGGGGGGCATCCCAAGGCGTGTGGGTTGTTACTGCCAGGCTCCTGGCAGCACCAGGGCTCTCGGTCTTGGGATCCACTCTGGAGCAGCTGGGAAAACGCCAGAGTTCACGATGCTTTCCATGGATATGGCAGCTTCAGTCCCAAAGAGCAGGTCCAGCCTCCAGCACAGCCCTTCCTGGCCTCGTTTCCCAGGCCACATGCTGCTTGGCATTTTGTAGTCTTCTCTAGGTTTTTTTGGTTTGGGTTTTTTTTTTTTCCCTTTTACTGCCTTTTTCAGCCCGTTTCAGTTGCCAGCTGGAGCCACTGCCCCTGTGTGAGCAGGATGGGTCCCTCCATGCCCCGTGCCTTTGCCCCATCACAAGCTAGAGCCATCTCACCGCAGCCGTTGGGGTGCTCAGGGGTCTCTGCTGATCTCCTGGAACTATGCAAACTGGGGAGCTTACCCCTCCCCAAGTCCCCTATCTCCATCCTGTGGCTTCTCCTGCTGCTTCTAGTACCTGCCACCTATCCCTTCTGCCAAGATCTCACCGGGGAACCTCGAAACCAGAGAAAACTACCTTGGAATGATCTCCTCAACTGCATTTCCACCATCCTCCCATACCAGCCACAATCTGAAGGAGGGGAGATATACTAAACTGCTTCAAAAGCCATATTTCAAGTGAACTAACCTCTCCTGATACTCCAGAACAGCCTGTGCTGGGCTGAGCTGGAGCCTTTGGAAGAGAAGCGAAGGGGTTGTTCTTGCTTGGTCTGAACCGGTTCGTTGAGTCATCCTCTTAGTTAATACCTGGCATCAGCACAGCACAGTCCTGCTGGAGGGGGAAAAACTCACTCAGGGAAAGTTCAAGCTGTTCGTGCTCCTCTGAGCTTGTGGGGGGAGCAGACAAAGGCTTCTTGTTCCTCAGGCGGGGGTGAGGAGTGAGGAAGAGGCAGGGGAGGAAGGGGAGAGGGATGATGGGATGGGGATGTTGGCCCCAGGCTGGAGGAGAGGCAGATTTGGGATGCCTGCCCACTGTGTGTTGCTTGCTCAGCCCCAGCCAGCTGGGACACATTTTTGGGATGCTTGAGCTGTGTCAGGAAGAGGCGTTCGTTCCCCCGGCGCCTCCATGGGGCAAGATAAGGCAGAGCGTAGGTCTGGGTGGGATGGGAAGAGAAGGGGTTTGGGAAGGGAGGTGGGTCCCCGGGGGAGAATTCATCGGTGGTGCTTGAAAGCAGGGAGAACCTGGGATGGGAAAAGGGTGCCCGAGGCATCGAGGGTGGGCAGGCTTTCCTGGGCAGCCAGCTTGATGGATGCTCCATTGGCACACCGGCTCAGAGGCGAGCAGAGGCTGGTGTCCCTGCAGAAGTTGGTGTCCCTGCAGAGGTTGGTGTCCCTGCAGAAGTTGGTGTCCCTGCAGAAGTTGGTGTCCCTGCAGAGGTTGGTGTCCCTGCAGAGGTTGGTGTCCCTGCAGAAGTTGGTGTCCCTGCAGAGGTTGGTGTCCCTGCAGAGGTTGGTGTCCCTGCAGAAGTTGGTGTCCCTGCAGAGGCTGGTGTCCCTGCAGAGGTTGGTGTCCCTGCAGAGGCTGGTGTCCCTGCAGAAGTTGGTGTCCCTGCAGAGGTTGGTGTCCCTGCAGAGGTTGGTGTCCCTGCAGAAGTTGGTGTCCCTGCAGAGGTTGGTGTCCCTGCAGAGGCTGGTGTCCCAACACAAAGCATTTCCCCTGGGAAAACACCATGGAGACCCTGCATCCACAGCTCCCACCACCCTCCTTGAGACCCCCTTCCACCTGCCCCATCCCATGCTAGAAGGGGTGGTGTGGGAGAGGAGTGGCTGTCGAGGGACCCACGTCCATGCACCACGCATGCCCACGCTGACCCACGCTTGGGAGGTCCCAGCAGGTCAGGGCTGTGACGAGACACGTGGCACAGCATCGGGCAGGCCAGCCTCCTCCTCCTCCTCCTCCTCCTCACATCCACGCCCAGCATCAAAGGGTGGCAGGTCAGCAAACTCCTCCTGCTCTGCTGGCTGAGTTCTAGGGTGCTATTAGGAAGGCAAAACTGATTTAATTAGTGGTGCCTTCAAGCTGGACACCAAGCAAGATGCTGGTGGGTCTCCAGGGAAGATTTATTAGCTCGTATGATGAATGGAGCATCACAGAAACCATTAGCCAAATGTGATCTAATAAGCAAATAAATCATCTGCAAATCTTCTGCAGCACTGGCAAGTTCCTGCATTTACCTACTGCCCTGGAACTGCTCAGGGCAGGGAGGTTGGGTAATTCCTCTTGCCTCAAATCCCAACCAGTGTTGCTCTATGAGGAGTAAATCTTTAAAAGCCATGGGGGGAAAGGGAATGGCCATGTGAGGAAAGAGTCACACCGATGGTTCTCCTGGTCATCCCATGCTTCTGCCCCTTGGACCATTGTGCTCCTGGATAAGGGCACATGTTGATGGCCAGCTCTTGTCATAAAATCATAGAATAGAAAGAATCATAGACTGGTCTGGGTTGGAGGGGACCCCAAGGATCACAGAGCTCCAACCCCCTGCCACAGGCAGGGACACCAACCTCCAGGCCTGGAGCTACACAAGGTTGCCCAGGGCCCCAGCCAACCTGGCCTTCAAAACCCCCAGGGACGGGGCACCCACCCCCTCTCTGGGCAGCCCCTGCCAGCCCCTCACCACTCTCTCTGCAAAGAACTTCCCCCTCAGATCTCCTCTCCCCCTTCCCTCCTCCAGCTTCACTCCAGCCCCCTTGTCCTGCCAGGCTCTACCCATTATCTACCTTGTCCTCTGCTCCAGTCCATCCCGTTCAGCCCACCTGTACTCTGTGGGATGAGCATGGGTGAAGGCTGTCTGGGCAGTCAGGCCACTTGCACCTCACACCATCTGTACATGAACACTGTCCCTCTCATCCCAATGTCACCAACCATCTGAGCCAAAGGCTGCCTCGACTCCCAGACCAGCTTGGGGATGGGGTGAATCATAGAAGTCATTTTGCATTGGCTCACTCCTTGCATATTACTAACCTTAAGTCCTTACTCAGCTTTAAGCAAGGTTTCCAAATTTAAAAGGGGACTTCTTTTTTGACCCCAGCTCCCTTCCCTGGGTAAGCCTTCCCCACTTGCCTCTGTTGGGTAACAAGGCCGTTGCGTAGCTGTGAGCGTGCACCCAGACTGTGTTCACAACAGGCTGGGCTTAACAGCTGGAATTATTCTCTTGGGAAATGGAAAGTCAGTTTCAAGGCAACCCAGAGTGTGAACAGCACAGTGGGAAGAGGAGATCACAGACTCACAGAGCTGTAGGGGTTGGAAGGGACCTCCAGAGCTCATGGGGTCCAACCCCCTGCCAAAGCAGGGTCCCTAGGACAGGGCACACAGGGCGGTGTCCAGACGGGGCTGGAATCTCTCCAGAGAAGGAGACTCCACACCCCCTGGGCAGCCCTGCAGGGCTGGGGGCTGGCTGCTCAGGCTCAGGTTAATCTCAACTCAGGGAAAATCAGCTGCATGTTATTGACTCCCAAGATGCACCAGGCAAAGTGTATCTGCTGAGCAACTGACACCATCCTGCTGTCCCTGCATAGCCCTGATAACTTCATGGTCATACTCCACCTGGAGTGTTGTGTCCAGTGCTGGGCTCCCTGGGATCAAAAGGACAGGGATCTCCTGGAGAGAGTCCAGAGGAGGCTCTGGAGATGCTGAAGGGCCTGGAGCATCTCCCCTGTGAGGAAAGGCTGAGGGAGCTGGGGCTGTTCAGCCTGGAGAAGAGAAGACTAAGGGGGGACCTAATTCATGTTTATCAATATCTTAAGCATGGGATGCAGGGGGACATGGGCAGCCCCTTCTCAGTGTCTGTAGGGACAGGACAAGGGGTGATGGCCTCAAGTTGGAGCACAGGGAGTTCCACACCAACATGGGGAAGAACTTCTTCCCAGTGAGGGTGAGGGAGCCCTGGGCCAGGCTGCCCAGGAGGTGTGGAGTCTCCTTCTCTGGAGAGATTCCAGCCCCATCTGGACACCGCCCTGTGTGCCCTGTCCTAGGGACCCTGCTTTGGCAGGGGGTTGGACCTGATGAGCTCTGGAGGGCCCTTCCAACCCCTACAACTCTGATTCTGTGATTCCCTACACAAACAAAACCCTTACAGCTGTTTTGGGTGCTCTCTACTGCAAGCACAGGGGATGCCACACGCCTTTCCCCAGCCATCTCCAGATCATGGGTGAAGCAGCCAAACGGTGTCTGGCTCCACGCCTGGCCTGGTGAAAGAATGTGAGGCTTTTAGGTGGACAGCTGCCTCCTGGGATCTCCTCTTTGCCAGTTTTTAATCCCTCAGTGTGAGCTTCATTGATGCTCTGTGGAGTTTTTAACGGTGAGCTGAGGAGCGTGTCCCTGCTTTTGCTAAGGCAACGTTACACCCAGCCCTCCTGGTGCTGGCAGGTAGCATCAGCAGCTGGCTCCTCTCTCCCTGCCCACCAGACCTTATGGCCCTTTTGCTGCTGCTGCTAATTTTCTCCTTTCTTTTATTGTCCACCAGCTGGGCCAACCCCCATTCCAAGCAGAAAACATTATCCAGCATCTCCTACCTGCAAGGCCTTGGGTTTCCTGGGGCCTTTCATGTAGCAGAGACTCCGTTGCTCTTCACAGGGAGCAGGTTCCTTTGGTTAATTAAACAGCTGCTTCCCTGGGCATCCTTCCACAGTCAAAATTGCAGCTCACTGCCTTGCAATGCCTGCTCACCTGCAGTGCAAGCTGCTGGCAGGTCGTGGTGGTGTTTGCAAGGGTCTCCAGGGTTTCTCCTTCCTTCTGCCCCTTGGATTAGCCCTTCCTGGAGCCCATGGCTGCCCAGCCTGTCCCTTGGGGCAATTTGGCAGGAAAATGGATATAAGGAGCTCCTGACACATCTGCATCCCCATCCCCACTCCAGCTCCCTTCCTTGTGTGCAAGGGAGCCAAGGAGCTGACCATGGAGCATCACCAGCTTGCAAAGGATGACTTGGCTCTCTGTTTTTTAGACTGGGGTCATCATGACCCCTGCAAGCTGGGGGACAGGAGCCCAGTTACAGCCATGGAAATCTCCCAAGCTGGTGGCAGGGGACAGCACCCTGAGTGATGGAGCCACGGAGAGCCATGAGCCAAGGCTGGGAGAAACACTCTCCCTTCTTGCTCCGGGGTGGCTTAATTATAACCTCACTTTAGTAGCTCAGGGGCCCTTTGATGTGGGGAGCAGCTCAGACCTCACGCAGGTATCTCGGAGAGGAGATGTCTCTGCATCAGCCAGCTGTCTAGACTCCCTGTGCAGAGAGGACTGGCTGGGAGGGTGTGATTCAGCTGGGCTCACAGCCCGACGTCTGCATCCCACCCAAGATGACTCCTCATAAAGCAAGTGGCCATGGAGCTGCAGCGCTGAACGGGAGCCACGGGGCTGGGAGACGCACCCAAGAACCCATCAGTGCCTGGGGCACAGGGTGAGCTGCTCCATGCAGGCAGGGCTGGCAGGTTCCTGTGCCTCCCATGCTCCACAGACGCTTCCACTAGCTCCCCAACTCCCTGCATGGGCTGTTTTCCCAAATTATCCCTTGGCATTGCATGCAACGGTAAGCAATCCCACCCCAGCGCTGGCCAAGGAGGTGGAGGGGGGTGGGTGGGTTTGTTCCCCCAGGTCCCCATGCTGAATGTGATCTTTGAGCTCTCTGCCAGCACCCCCTCTGGCACTTCTCTGCACTGCCAGCCAGGGCTAAGTAGTGCCTGGGTTCAGCACAATTTGGGGTGAAACCAAGACTTAATTGGAGCACGGGTGTCACCAGAATAGCTGTTGGCAGGTGGTCAGGCTAATTAAAGTCCGTTTAGGGGATGGAGCTGCCTTCCCCATGGCAGGAGGCAGCAGCTTTGTGTGCCCAGATGAAGGTGCTGGGAGGAAGGTGCCAGACGTGGTCACGGGTGCGGGGACGCTGCTCATTAGGTGCCTTTTCGGGGTGGAACCATCGTGTGTTCAATTGACTGGAAATCAAGGAGCATTTCCTGCTCAGGCTGGCACGATGTGAGCTGGTGGCATCACTGGGCTGTAAGGACATTGGCCTTATGGACAGCAGAGCTCCTCTGGCAGCGAGTGGGGAGAGGCCCTGCCAGCATGGGCGAGGGTGTCCAATACATGGACATGATGGCAAATAAAGGAATAAACTCTGTCCCAGCCACACTCCCTGTTAGGGAATGCATTTTCACTGTGTGGTGCAGTGGCCCCATCACCGTGCAGCCTTGCAAGGTCTCCCATGACCTGGGAGAGTGGTCCTGCTCCCTTGGGCATCTCCAGCTTGCCAAAATCCAGAGGCAGGCTGGAGTCCCTCTACAGCTGGCTCCCGAGCTTGGTGTCACCTTCCCCACTTGGCTTGATGCTTTTCCCACTTAAGAGACAAATAAAACCAGTTCCCTCCTGGCTCTTCCCCACCATCTGAGGTGCAGGAACCGCTTCCCTCCAGGTCCTGCACCCATGACCTTCAAGAAATTGCTGCAGCCAGAGGCGAAGACCAAGGCTTGAGCTCTTCCAGTCTCAGTGGGCTTGGGGTTTGGTGTCCCTCAGCCATGTGTCTGCATCGGACCAGCCTTGCCAGGCTTTTCCTGGAGAAACAGCTCCATTTCCCCCTAAGCCTGCCCTTTGGCTTAACCCAGCTCCTGATTTCTGCCTCCCACCGCTCGCCTCTCCCCCTTGATAAAAAGCCACGTGACATTTATCTCTCCATCTTTCATTAAAATAAAACAATTAAGCAACTCTCAGGAACCCCTGATCCGGGCCAGCTCGGGCAGCCGGCGTATCCCTGTTTCCAAAGCATCTTCTCGTCCTGCTTTACCCTCAACATCAAAGCAAGACAGGGAGCAGCCCTTGTCCTCGGAGCGCTTGGGTAAAGTATGTCAAGAGATTTGGGGAACCAGCTGATTTAATGCCCTGGAAATTAGTAACCAAATGAGTCCTTAAGCCAAACGGCTCCTCTTCTTGATCTTGGGAGAAGGGGTGTTTTAAATTCTCTATCTCATGGTTCCAGACTCAGGGAAATGTGATTGCACGCCTGTCATTATTTTACTCCTCTGTGTTGATGGCTCATATTAAACCAAACCACATTCCTGCATCGCTTAGTAATCTCTGCTGTTCCCTTTCCTCACCGAGGAGACAAGCCCCAGCTTGACATCAATGTACCTGTTGATCAGAGCTCTGCTGTTAACCAACCGGCAGAGCTGTGTAGGGAGCTGCAGGGAAGCGTTCTCACCACCGGCCTCTTTTCCCCAGCTCCCTGCAACTTTGCATCCCCCCCCTCTTTATTTTTTTTTTCATTTTTTGCCCCCTAACTGTCCCTTCAGCCAAGGAGCAGGAGGAGCCAGGTGAGATCCACACCCCGCTTGAGACCCATGTGTTTCTCGGAAGGGTGCTCCAGCCTTCCCCCGTCTTCCAGCGAGCAGGTAAGAACATGCGCTTTTGGGGGTTGGACACCAGTCAAAAAAGGGTAGGTCTCTCCAAGCAGAGCACCATTCCCAGGGATCGTGGTGCTTCACCAGCCCAGGAGGACGTGGAGAGCTCCATGGGATGGGCTCCGGTCAGCCACGCAGGAGGAACCTGCTTTGAAGCCTCCCACCTCTTGTAAGGACACTGAGCTTTTTCTCTTGGTGGCTTTATCTCCCAGCTCTGCTGAGATAACCCCGAGCTCACCATGGAGCTGCCGGAGGAGCCCGACTCGTAGATGTTCCCAGCACCAGGTAGGAAAAGGAGTGCCTGTTTTTAATGGCGTTGGGCTGCGGGAGGGGAAGGAAAGGTGGAGCAGATGGCGACCTGGCGCTGGAGGGGCCCTCGTAGCTGGCTTCCAGCTGAGACGTGGGGCTGTGGTGTTGGCTGAGAAGCTCCTGTCCTTGTGTTCACCCGTGGCTTTGCAGATGATTGGAAATGATTGGAAACTGGGCAGAGATCTCGGGGCCATCGTGGCCTTATCAAACTTGGTCTTCTCCCGGTGAGGACACTATAGGCCAAGCCTTGGCAGCTGTGCTCCTCAGGGTCGCTTTTTCCTTTGTCGTGGCATTTCGGCACAAGAGCTGTGCTGGGAACGGTGCAGCCCCCCAGGGATACTTGTGGAGGACAGTATTGTGTCAGGAAAACCCCAAGCTCCTGGTGTGATGCTGTCCAGCTGGATCTGCTCGGTTTTCTCTCGGTTTTGATCTCCGGTGGTTGCCTCCTCCAAGCCCAGATCTTCTCCCATCCTGGCAGCTGCTGGAGGGGAAGGGGCTGGGGTGGAGGGGATGTTCTCCTTGGCCACCAACCCACCACATCTGTGGTGCCAGGGCTGATTTCCGTGGGGACAAGTGAGGCTGGAGCAGCATCACCCCATTGTCAGCGCGGTGCCTCCATTTGGTTTGAAGTACCTCCTTTTGTTCTCCGCCATGTGAGATCCCAGAGCAGGTTTTCTCTATCCACCCCTACAGGACAAGGAGGGAAGGTCCTGGAAAAGGGGCACTGAAATGAAATGGTGTTGGGAGTGGGAGGGAAAGGCCCGGCGTGGGCAGCCAGACCACTCCTTGCCGTGGGAGGCTGGGCTGTGGGGCTGTGGGCCTGTGGGCCGCCACCCCCGGCCTCCTCCAGTGGACTCCTTTCCCTGGGCACCTCCACTCCCACCCACAGCAGCCAGGATGAAGCCGGTTCCTTGGGCACCGAGCTCCAAGGCCTCGCTCTTTCCCACCTACCCACCCAAGGGTGCTTTGGAGGGTGGGTGCAGCACTCTGCCTTGGGGTCAAGGTGGGAGAGGTGACAGATCCCTGCTGCTGGCTGCTGCGAACAGCTCGTGCATGAGCCATAACCTGAGAAACAAGACAGGGTTGCAGATTAATTAATGATTGGACTATTAAGCTTTGGGTTTTTTATGCATATTTAGCAGCCATGCTTTGGGTATTTTTGGCAGGCATCCCTTCTGGATTGCCTGAACCATCATGTGCTGGTGCTTGAGCTTCCTCCTGGGTATCAGAAGCTGGAGGAGGGAAGGGGGAGAGGAGATCTGAGGGGGAAGTTCTTTGCAGAGAGAGTGGTGAGGGGCTGGAAGGGGCTGCCCAGAGAGGCGGTGGGTGCCCCGTCCCTGGGGGTGTTGAAGGCCAGGTTGGCTGGGGCCCTGGGCAACCTTGTGTAGCTCCAGGCCTGGAGGTTGGTGTCCCTGCCTGTGGCAGGGGGTTGGAGCTCTGTGGCCCTTGGGGTCCCTCCCAACCCAGACCAGTCTGGGATTCTGGGATCAGCAGGCCAAGCATCCTGCTGACTGTGCCATTGAGGTTTGAAACCCCTTTCATGAGTTCTGGTTGCAATGGGGGGGGGATCGTCCCAGCTGCCCCATGGGCACCCTGCTCCCCATAGGGCTTAGGAGTGCTTTATGGCTTAGTGCTAACCTTTGCTTCCTTGAAAGCATCTGCAAGGTGTGGGGTCAGCACTGACACTGGCAAACTCCCCCAGACCTGGTGAAACGTGAGGCATGCCTGTTGGAAGGCTCTTTTTAAACAATTAAGAGCTTCTCCAGCTCATTTCCTTCCGTGCCCTCGCAGAGGAAATCAGCTTAATTAGCAGCCTTAGTGAATAATTAATTTTGGGTTTTTATTTATTTATTTTTTTTGAGGGGGATAACTTCTTTAAAGTGAGAGGAGGAACTGAGCTGCTCTAGGAAGGCACAAGCTGCCACCAAGCAGCTCCCAGTACCTCCACTGCCCCTTAGCCGGTGCCCACAGACCCCAAGACTTATCTACTCCCTTTTGGGTGGTAGAGATGGCCCCCCAAAAAACCCAGCCTGAGGAGGGACCAGTGGCACAGAGCTGTTCTCCAAGCGATTTTCCATCCCCAGCATCCTATGGAGATAAATGGGATATTGATGCTCTAGCAGAGCGTGGGATGTGTGGCCCTAAATCCTGCTGCACCCCTTGATCACACATGTTATGGAGAGGCTTCCTAGACTTAAAACCCAGGTTTATTTCCAACTTTGCCTCTCTTTTAATGACAGGAGGGTCTGCTGTTGTTTAGACCTGAGAGGAGAGACTTTAATTACTACCCCAGTGCAGAGAAGGATGTAAATAGGGACTCGGGGAAGCAGCGCGGGTTATTAAAGTGAACAGGCTGTAATTGCTGTGCCCCTCCCTCTCCATCAGATTTTCCTCTCTCTCTGGTTTGGAGAGAGGACCGGATGATCCAGTCAGGCTGTCTCTGGCCATGGGTTGCAGGATCTCCCAGGGGGTTGCAGGATCTCCCAAGGTTGCAGGACATCGCTGGGAGGGAGGGGATGCATATCCAGCTGGCACCCACCACCAGTAAGGGCTCCTATCCCCCACACCAAGGAAGGAATGGCCTTTACCCAGGCAGGAAAATGCTGTAGGATCCCTAGATTTTTGGCATGGCCACCCAAAGATGTTTGCAGCTTGAAGAGCAGGGCAAGAATTTTGGGTGGGTTTTCCTTGGGGAGATCCTTTTGCAGTTGAAGAACCTCCCAGTTGGGCTGTAACCAGCTTCTCTTGGATGCAAACAGTCTGCCTCTTTTTTCTTTCTTTTTCTTCTGGTTTTTTTTTTTAAAACTCCTATCTTTGATTTCATTTAATAATGGATGAATTATCAGAAATATGCCCTGGCAGGGAGCCTGGGTTTTGTCAGGAGGCAAGAGACCTCAGTAAACGCATTGGTTGGAAATATTTTAAGAGGGAAAAAAATAAAGAGAGAGAGAACAAGTTGTTTGGGTTTTTTTTTTTTAAAAAAAAAAAAAGCAGTAAGTTTGTGCCAAAGCCTCTGGGGGTGGGAAAAAACCAACTCAGCTGCAGAAAGTTTTTCTCTCTCCTCTCTTTTTATCCTTCTCCTTCTGCAGAGGGTGGGACGCACCCAATTCAGTCGTCTCAGGCTGCGTCAGCTAAGCCCAGTGGGTCAGAGAGGGGGAGATGAGAGCTGAGCTGTGTCCTCCCCACACTCTACAGAGCCCCATCTCCTCCAAAACCTCCTGTGCAGCCCCTTGGAAATGGGGGAGTGGAGTGGTGACACCCCAAGCCTCAGGCGATGCTCACGGCCGCATCTAAACCTGCATCCCTCCCCTCGCCACACACCCAAACAGCGCCTTCCCCCGCAGCGCCCCGGGAGCAGGGAAGGGGTGTTTGAGGGAGACCTTTGCCCCGTGGCTGGAGCCTTTTTGGGGTGAAGCAATCGTGCCCAGTCATGGGGCAGGAACGAGGCGAAGCCGGGGCAGGCGGGAGCGGAGGGGAAGGCAGCACCTCCCCGCCGGCATGCACCGACACGCCGCACGGCATGGCCATCGCCTCCCAGACAGGGTCCCCTCTCAGTGAGCCAGGCAGGGCTCCATCCATCCATCCATCCATCCATCCATCCATCCATCCATCCATCCATCCCTTCAGAGCCATCCCTTTGGTGCCAGCTTTGGGGTTGGCATGGCTGGTCTTAGCAGCATCTTCTCCCAGGGCTGCTTGGAGGGGGATTTCCCACCCGCTCCCAGGGTGCTTGGCCAATTTTGAGGTGAAAATAGGGAGACAGGGAGTTGGCATCTGAAATTCCTTGGCACCACCCCAGCTACGTGCTCCCATTGGCGAGCCTGGCTCTGCTTCCCCTCAGGAAAGGAGTCTCCCTCCTGGAAAGAAAGCGTGTCCTGCATGAGGTGGGGATGCTCGGGTCCCAGCAGGTCTGGGTTCGGTGCCTGCAGCCCGGCTGTGAGGCCAGGACAGGAGGTAACACCCCGTGCCAAATTTCAACCCACTCTTTGCAGGCTGAGTCAGAGTGAGTCAGCCCTCTGGATCGCTCTCCTGCTGCCCCTGAGCCAACCCAGAGCATTTATTAGTTAATTAGTTTTCATTTCCTCCTCCACGCTTCCCTCCCCTTTGCAGCCAGCCCTCTCCCCATCTCTCCCCTACCCCTCCCCAAAGCAAACCCCACGCTGCTCCCAGGGACCTCCCACCCAGCATCCCCCACCCAAAGCATCCCCCACCCAAAGCATCCCCCACCCAAAGCATCCCCCACCCAAAGCATCCCCTACCCAAAGCATCCCCTACCCAAAGCATCCCCCACCCAAAGCATCCCCCACCCAAAGCATCCCCTACCCAAAGCATCCCCTACCCAAAACATCCCCCACCCAAAACATCCCCCACCCAAAGCATCCCCCACCCAAAGCATCCCCCTTGGGTTCAGCTTCTCACAGAGAGGTCCCAGGGCATCAGCTCTTGGTCCCTGCAGTGGGTGGCAGGTAGGACCCACGCTGCTCCCAGGGGATGCCAGGCTCTCCAACAGCCTTTCCCCTGCTGAGCCCCACATCTGGCCCTTGAAAGAAACCCAATAACTTCTGGTTTTTAACTGGTTTTTCTAGCCATTTGCCAGCACAAGGTTGCTGGCTGAGGAGCTGGTGTGCCCTGTACCATGGGAAGGGTGCAGGCTGTTATTTTGGTGTCCTGATGGGTTATTAGGAGAGACAGGCATGCATTAAGGATTGCAGGGAAGAGGAGGAATGCTCTGTGGCTTTGCAAGCAGCTTGTCCTCAGGGCTGGTTTCGCTCTGTTTCCATGCTCTTCTCTGCTTTCAGGAGGTTTTCTCCCTGGGGAAGTGACTGAGCGGGGCTGTCACCTGTGTGCTGGGTGCCACGAACGGGACAGGCGCCTGGCTGAGCCCCATCTGGCTCAGGCTTTAGCCAAAAACCTGATCAAAAAACAGGGTTGGCTAAAAAATCTCTGAGATCTCACTCCAGCTGCTGGAGGAGAGGGTCTGTGCTCTGCAGGGATGGGGATAGGAATGGGGATAGAGATGGGGATGGGAATGGGGATAGAGATGGGGATGGGATGGGGATGGGGATAAGAGTGGGGATGGGGATGGGGATGGGGATGAGGATGAGGATGAGGATGAGGATGGGGATGGGGATGGGGGATGGGATGGGATGGGGATGGGGATGGGGATGGGGATGGGGACAGGGATAAGGATGGGAATGCGGATGGGGACAGGGATGAGGATGAGGATGGGGATGGGGATGAGGATGAGGATGGGGATGGGGATGGGGATGAGGATGGGGATGGGGATGGGGATGAGGATGAGGATGAGGATGAGGATGGGGATGGGGATGAGGATGAGGATGAGGATGGGGATGGGGATGGGGATGAGGATGGGGATGGAGATGAGGATGCAGATGAGAATGAGAATGGGGATGAGGATGCAGATGGGAATGGGGATGAGGATGAGGATAGGGATGGGGATGGGGACAAGGATAAGGATAAGAGTGGGGATGGGGACGGGGATAGGGACAGGGATAAGGATGGGGATGGGGACAGGGATAAGGATGAGGATGGGGATGGGGATGAGGATGGAGATTGGGATAGGGACAGGGATAAGGATGAGGATGGGGACAGGGATAAGGATGAGGATGGGGATGGGGATGAGGATGGAGATTGGGATAGGGACAGGGACAAAGATGGGGAATGGGAAAGGGACCACCCTCCTGCCTGCAGTGCACAAGCTGCCTGCACTCCTGCCTGCTCACTGCTCACCCAGCTCAGCTAATAAGCAGGTTAACTGCACCTCAGCTTCCCTGCCCGGGTGGGGAGGATTTGCACCAAGGGTTTGCAATTGAACCATAGGAAAGCAGGCAGGAACAAGGGAATTTTTATCCCTGATGTCATTTCACTTGGAAAATGCATGAATTTTCCTGCTGCTTCCCCTTGCCCTTTGTTCTTCCCCATCTCATTTCACACTACAAGAGGGAAGGAGAGACCTGGGCAGTTTTAATGGGACACACCAGGTCTGATGGGTCCATCTCTCACCTCAGCTGGAAAAAAAAAATTAAAATTCTCAATTTCTTTGGCTTTGATGATTAAAGTTTAATTACCTTGAATGCAAATGATTTATCAAAGAAACACAGATTTATTAAAAAAAAAACAAACTTCATGTGTAGCCTGGGAAGCAAAGCATTCACTGAGGTGTTCCTCTGAGGAGAGGCTGCTCAGTGCAAGGCAAAGCATTTGGGCAGGGAAAAAAGTCCCTTTGCTTCCCTCCACACACCCCCCAAATATCTTAATTCCCCCAGCAAAAGATCTCCCTGAGCACCTGACAGCATCACACAGCCAATTTCACCAGTGACTTACATTTTCCTGGTCTCTGCCTTTGCAAAAACCTGTCTCTGGGAATTTCCCAGACTGGGAAAAAATGGGATGTTTGCTGGTTTTCCATGTTCTTTGTCTAAATTCACATGATCTGATTGCAAAACTAGTCCCTGAGTGGGGGAGACAGAAGTGCAGGTGCCCACGCTGCACTCACCATGCCTCTGCTCTTCATTTTTTGGGGGGATGGGGTGTTTTAATTTCTTTATCTTGCTCTTCTTCCTTAAAGATGCCTCTTTAAGCCCCTGAGCAGGACTTGCTGGGCAGCCAGCAGCATCCCCAGGCCTGATTGGAACTATCCACTCCCTCCTTCCCCAAAATTAAAGGGTATTGCAATGCAGGAAGTCAACTTTGAGGGAAGAGCCCCTCAGCTCTGCATCCTGGTGAATTTAAAGCAGCTCGATGGCTGAGTGGGGCTGATCAGGGTGGTTGTTGCAGCCACCACTTCTCCTTACTCCAAGCTCCCAGGACCTCGGTGCCACAGCTGGGCTGGTTGTGATGGGGCTTTGGAGATGGAGGGGCAATGACTGCTCCACACAACTCTCCTCAGTAAAGCCCCTGGGAATAGGAAGCAGAATAAATGGCGCTGAGTTTCCTGCCCTTCCCAAAACCCCCACGTGTGCCATCGCTGCAGCAGACCCTGGGCTGACCCTGTACCCACCAGCCAACATCCCCACAGTGTCTTGTGGAGGGATGTGGGTATGAGATGCTTGGGGACAGCTGACCCTCCTTGATACCCCCAACCCATCACCCCCAGCGCCAGCGAGAGCGCGGCAGCGGGGTACCTCAGGCACGGCACCCACCAGGCAGCCTGTGTTGAGGAACCAGGAGCTCCCAGCAGCAGGGAGAATCATAGAATGGCATGGGTTGGAAGGGACCCCAGGGATCACAGAGCTCCAACACCCCTGCCACAGGCAGGGACACCAACCTCCAGGCCTGGAGCTACACAAGGTTGCCCAGGGCCCCAGCCAACCTGGCCTTCAACACCCCCAGGGACGGGGCACCCACCCCTCTCTGGGCAGCCCCTGCCAGCCCCTCACCACTCTCTCTGCAAAGATCTTCCCCCTAATAGCTCATCTAACCCTTCCTTTCTTAAATAAAAGGGATGGAGCTGGCTGCTTTGTCATGGAAAGTCCCAGCTCGCTCCTGGCCACCCAGTTTTCTTCCCTCAAGCTGTTTGCACTCATCTCCTCCCTGATTAGCATCGGCAGAGCTGCCTGGATGCTGTCTCCTGGCTCTTTCAGGGTTGCACTAAGCCCTCCCTATTGGCATTTGAGGCTATTTTTACCTGCTCTTTCCCTACTCCACCGTGCCACCCAAAGCATCCCCAGCGGTGAGGTGGCCAGCCCGGCGCGTCTCCACAGCCAGACAGACGCGTCCCCGTGGCCTTTCATCTCAGCCCTGCCTGGCAGCCAGCACCCAGCCTTGGGTCAGACAGGGAAAAATCCCCATCCCTTTGGGATGGCGACTCATTCAGGAAGGGTTACCTGCTCTGGCATCCCTAAACACCCGCTTTTCTAGCTCATAGCAAAAGGTATAGATAGATAAATATGGATTTTATATAGACAAATAAATCCATATAATCCATATATAAAAAAATCCATATATATATATATGGATTTGATATATGTATGGATTATATATATGGATTACATGGATTTGATATATGTATGGATTTGGGGCCTGGAACAGGCTGCCCAGGGAAGTGGTTGAGTCACCCTCCCTGGATGTGTTTCAAAAAAATCCATATATATATATTATAATATATATATATGGATTTTTTTATATATATCCATATATATATGGATTTTTAAATATATGGATTATATGGATTTGATATATAGATAGATTATATATATGGATTTTATTGATTTGAGATATATATATATGGATTTTATATATATATATATATATAATGTGGATTTGGTATATATATGGGTTATATATATATATGGATTTGATATATATATAGATTTTATATATATGGATTATATGGATTTGATATATATATGGATTTTATATATATATTATGTGGATTTGATATATATATATATGGATTATATATATATATGGATTATATGGATTTGATATATATATGGATTTGGGGCCTGGCCCAGGCTGCCCAGGGAGGTGGTTGAGTCACCCTCCCTGGATGCGTTTCAAAAAAGGGTAGATGAAGTGCTCAGGGATCTGGTTTAGCTTAGGATGGGAATGGTTGGACTTGATGATCTTAAAGGTCTTTTCCAACCTGGTGATTCTGTGATTCTGTGTGATTCTGTGATTATATAGATTATATATATGGATTATATGGATTTTATATATACGGATTATATCTTTTCCCTTATTATATACATATGGACTATATGGATTTTATATAAAAATTATATGGATCTTATATATATATGGATTATATATATAATTCCATATTATATACATATGGATTATATATATATGGATTATATGGACTTTAATATGTGGATTATATACATGGAAAAATATATATGGAAAATATATAATCCATACCTAAACCCCATATCTAATATATCAAATCCATATAATCCATATATAAAATCCATATATCAATATATTTAAATATATATACAATCCATATATATGAGATACATATTTTATATATATATATATAACTCCAAGCCCCAGAAACATCTCTGCACTCAGAAGCAAACAAAAAGGCACTAAAAAAATAGATCATTTAATTCATAATCCTTTTGTATAATATGAAGATATTATTAATTGCCAATTAGTTGTCAAACAGATAGAGCAGCCAGCCCTGTGCAACTGGGAAAACACCCAACGCTGTGTAATGAAATGTCTCCTCCACAGGAAGCTTCCCACGCAGCGCTGGGATGGGATGCTGATGTGTTATCCCTTCTCGGTGCCGCCGGGGTGCCCACGAGTGATTGCACCTCCCTGCATCACGTGTGGGGTGGTGGGTCAGGAGGGCTCATAGAATCATAGAATCATAGAATCCCAGACTGGTCTGGGTTGGGAGGGACCCCAAGGATCACAGAGCTCCAACCCCCTGCCACAGGCAGGGACACCAACCTCCAGGCCTGGAGCTACACAAGGTTGCCCAGGGCCCCAGCCAACCTGGCCTTCAACACCCCCAGGGATGGGGCACCCACCCCCTCTCTGGGCAGCCCCTGCCAGCCCCTCACCACTCTCTCTGCAAAGAACTTCCCCCTCAGATCTCCTCTCCCCCTTCCCTCCTCCAGCTTCACTCCAGCCCCCTTGTCCTGCCAGGCTCTGCCCTTGAACAAGCTGATTCCCCTCCTGTTCCTCTGCTCCCTTCAGGGACTGGCAGGCTGCAATGAGGTCCCCCCACAGCCTTCTCTTCTCCAGGCTGACCCAGCCCAGCTCCCCCAGCCTCTCTTTGTAGGGAAGCTGCTCCAGCCCTCTGAGCATCTTCATGCCTCCTCTGAAGCCTCAGAGGAGGGTTCAGAGTCCCTCAGCCCAACCCTGGGTGCTGGTGTGGGGAGAGCTGTGGGCAACATCCGCGGAAGGCAATCAGAAGGGTTGTGTGGGTGTGTGTGTGTTTGTGTGATGGACAGGGGCAGGAGGAGGTGCAGCATGGGCTCAGGCTGGGTGTGAAACCCAATGCAAAGAAGGGCAGGCCTGGTATTTTTCATGCAACAGCTTAAGATCCAGCCCAGCCATAAACACAGCCGGAGGAATGCGACAAAAGCATCCGATCCTGCTCCACGGGTCGGCTTGTTTCCTCAACTCGGTGCTGGAGGAATGGGAAGGGCCTTTCCCATCTTGGGAACTGGCCCGGTTATACCTGAAAAATCGGGATTTCTCCTGGAGAAAGCAGACTGCAAGCTTGCATTTCTCTGCCTTGTTTATCTGACCACTGATGGGGCCGGCGCATGGCTGCAGGAGCATCCTGTACCCCCAGAGTGCTTAAGGAAACCCCAACCAAGGGACATGCTGCTTCTTGGCCATAGAAAAGGGGAAACAAATCCCCATCACAGCAGAGAGGTGCTCCCCTCTGGGCTGGATGCAGCAGCTAGGGGGTCCCACCGTGGGAGGATGGGTTTTACTGCAGCCCCCTGCATGAAAAAGGCTCTTCTGGAAGCCTGGAGGCTGGTGCAAGGGCTGTGATGGAGCTGATGGAGCGTGTCCCTGCCAGCCTGGCTGGTCAAGCAAGGGGGTGGCGGGGACAGGCAGTGCCAGCCTTCACCCTGGGTATGAGCAGCCGCTGTCGCAGCCCAGAGGGATGCATCCTGTGCTGGGTGCAGGGGTGCTGGCTTCTCCAGAGGATGCTGCCACTGCCAGTCCCTTACATACAGGGGAGGGGTCTGATTTGTTATGGTTTGGTTTGTTTTATTTTAGGGGACTTTTTAGTTTGGTGGTAGGGTAACCCTGGGGATCCTCTGGGCTTGCCAAAGCGTCGCAGTGCTGGTTAGAACCATCTTGCCCCACTCCCACAGGCCAAAATCCTTCCCTTCTCCAAGGTGAATTGAGGGAAGAAAAGGCAGGGAAGGCAGAGGTGTGCATGGAAGAACCACCCTACAGCCCCAGGTTGAGCACAGCGGGGAGGGTCCATCCCAGATCCTGCTGCTGGGAAGTGGTGACTGTTTGATGAAGCTACAGCAAGGGTCAGCTTAAAGGACAGCCCCAAGGAGATGCTGATGCCCATAGCATGGGGCACAGACTGCTGTGGGATGCCTAGGGGCATGCAGGCTCCCAGCCCAGCTCCAGCCAGCGCTGCTGCCCAGGGATGGGTGGCTGGGATGCAGTGGAAACGCAGCATTGCCAACGACCTAAAAGGAGCCACTCTGCAGACCACAAGTGTGTGCTGAGGGGTCTGTGTAAATTGGGGGAGCAGGATGCTCTGCCTTGCCAAACACAGTGGCAGGAGGGGTGTAAATCAAGGGGGGATCTCCTGCAAAGCACCAAAAGGAGTGAACCTGTCAGGGCGAGGGGTGGGGGGGCTGTGCTTGTACAGGGAGGGTGCAAAGTGGGTGCTCTGTGCTGGAGATGAGTGTGGGTGGAGATGAAGGAGGTGTCCATGCTGCCTGCCCTGGGCTTTGGAGTGAGCAGGATGGGAGTTATGGGGTGGGATAATGCAGGAGGAATCCCAAGTCCCTCTGCCCTGTGCTGGATGGGATGGCAGCAAGATCACAGCAGGTGAGCAGCAGGGGTGCTGAGTGTACACACCCAGAGCCTGGGCAGGGTCTCAGCAGATTTTAGGAGCCCACTCAGCTCCCTTAGCAAGGCTCTGGTATTTCACAGGCTCTGATATTTATCGGTCCAGGCTGGGGGATGACCTGCTGGAGGGGAGCTCTGTGGAGAAGGACCTGGGGGTGCTGGAAGATGACAGGGTGGCCATGAGCCAGCAGTGTGTCCTGGGGCTGAGAGAGACAATGGGATCCTGGGGGGCATCAGGAGGAGTGTGGGCAGCAGGTCACAGGAGGGGATCCTCCCCCTCTGCTCTGCCCTGCTCAGGCCCCAGCTGGAGTGTTGTGTCCAGTGCTGGGCTCCCTGGGATCAAAAGGACAGGGATCTCCTGGAGAGAGTCCAGAGGAGGCTCTGGAGATGCTGAAGGGCCTGGAGCATCTCCCCTGTGAGGAAAGGCTGAGGGAGCTGGGGCTGTTCAGCCTGGAGAAGAGAAGACTAAGGGGGGACCTAATTCATGTTTATAATTATCTTAAGCATGGGACACAGGGGGACATGGGCAGCCCCTTCTCAGTGTCTGTGGGGACAGGACAAGGGGCGATGGGCTCAAGTTGGAGCACAGGGAGTTCCACACCAATCTGGGGGAGAACTTCTTCCTGGTGAGGGTGAGGGAGCCCTGGGCCAGGCTGCCCAGGGGGTGTGGAGTCTCCTTCTCTGGAGAGATTCCAGCCCCGTCTGGACACCGCCCTGTGTGCCCTGTCCTAGGGACCCTGCTTTGGCAGGGGGTTGGACCCCATGAGCTCTGGAGGTCCCTTCCAACCCCTGTGATTCTATGATTCTATGATTTGCTGTGACATGGGTGCTGGGGCAGAGCCAATGTCCCAGCTGGGGTGCTGGGGTCCCCACAGTGCCACTCACAGCCATCTCAACCCCAGGCTCAAGCAGCTTTTTCACCCTGTGAAGGGAAAAACAAGCTTAAACCTGGGGTTTTTCTATACTTTTTAAAAAACACATCTATATTCCAGCATGCTTTCCTCTGCCAGACCAGATCTGGGTGCTTGGTGGGAGCAAACCCCCTCCCACAGTCACTCCCCATGGGTCTCCCTGACCTCAGGGTGATGTTTTAATACTAACCCCCACTTTCCTCTCCTGCTTGTGACTTGGGAAGCTGGAATAGCTTCTCCAAAAAGCCCCAAAAGAGTAAAAATACGCTAATCCTAAATACAGCAAGTGCTGACAAAGCACTCAGTGCTGAAAACAAGGTTTAAACGAGGCAGGGGGAGGGGGGAGGACAGTCCTGTTTCCCAGTCCTTTCCTGGGATGCCAGCAGCATCCTTCACCCTGTCACCTTTATTTGGGTAAGGCCTTGGGTAAGGAAATGTTGGCGTGTGCCAGCACTGTGCAAACACAAGCCATGGCAAGGCTGAGCAAGAAACACCTGGGATTTCTCCCTCACTGCCCATCACTGGCTTCCAGGAGCTTTATTTTTAGGCTTTTGGGGTTTTTTTTTTCTTAGAAAAAAACTCCAAAAACTCACTGGAAAATAAGTTAGGGGTTGGACTTGATGATCTCAGCAAGGACCAGATGATCCAGAGCTGGGAGGAGTGGCTGACACACAGGACACTGCACTGCCATCCAGAGAGCTGGAGAGCTGGGCAGGGAGAAACCAGAGGAGGTTCAACAAGAGCAAGTGGAGAGTCTGGCACCTGGGAAGGAATAACTGCTGGGATCAGGACAGGCTGGGGGAGCTGCTGGAGAGGAGCTCTGGGGAGAAGGACCTGGGGGTGTTGGTAGATGACAGGGTGGCCATGAGCCAGCAGTGTGTCCTGGGGCTGAGAGAGACAATGGGATCCTGGGGGCATCAGGAGGAGTGTGGGCAGCAGGTCACAGGAGGGGATCCTCCCCCTCTGCTCTGCCCTGCTCAGGCCCCACCTGGAGTGTTGTGTCCAGTGCTGGGCTCCCTGGGATCAAAAGGACAGGGATCTCCTGGAGAGAGTCCAGAGGAGGCTCTGGAGATGCTGAAGGGCCTGGAGCATCTCCCCTGTGAGGAAAGGCTGAGGGAGCTGGGGCTGTTCAGCCTGGAGAAGAGAAGACTAAGGGGGGACCTAATTCATGTTTATCAATACCTTAAGCATGGGATGCAGGGGGAAATGGGCAGCCCCTTCTCAGTGTCTGTGGGGACAGGACAAGGGGCAATGGCCTCTAGTTGGAGCACAGGGAGTTCCACACCAACATGGGGGAGAACTTCTTCCTGGTGAGGGTGAGGGAGCCCTGGGCCAGGCTGCCCAGGGGGTGTGGAGTCTCCTTCTCTGGAGAGATTCCAGCCCTGTCTGGACACCGCCCTGTGTGCCCTGTCCTAGGGACCCTGCTTTGGCAGGGGGTTGGACCTGATGTGCTCTGGAGGTCCCTTCCAACCCCTATAATTCTGTGATCCTGTGATTCAGTGATAAATGCCTTGGGTTGCTGTAATCCCCATCCCTGCCTCCACTTCCCAGGATGAGTGAGAGTCAGGGCACTACGTTTATACCCCCAAATTCCTGGGTGTCAGCACTGCTGCTCTAAACCTCTGTTTCCCATGGCTTTGTATCTGGATCATAAACATTCAGAGGAGGGGAGAGAAGACCAAAAAACCCACCCCAATCCCCCCAAAAATCACATAAAAGGAGGTAGTAGCCACAGCTGCTTTTGCTTGATTGTGCTTGTAGAGCTCATAAACAGCTTGGCTCTGCAAAGCAGAGAGCTCCTGGGCCGGTGGCACGGTGCCGGCTCCTGCTGCTGCCATGGGGTGTTTATGGTGGGAATCCACAGCCCCAAAACCTCCTGGGGGGGGAGTTTCTGGGTGTCACAAAAAGATGAGGGCATGTGGATCAGGGGTTTGCTGGTGGGGACTTGAATTGATAACTGGGATCTCTTTCAGGGGGCTGAAAATAGAGGTAAGTCCATCCTGGAGATGTAGGGTTGGGGTCAGTGCTAAGTCCACTTCTCCATCCATGACATGCCAGGGCACCCAACAGTGGGTGGTCTGGGTACTATGTTCTATCCCAGGACCCCCATCCATATCAGCTGGAGGAATCCAGGATGGAAAACATCTGGTCTACCCGGAGCAGGCTGGTCCCTAGAACATCCCCAACCCCAACCCAGCTTCAGTGTGTCCCCCCAGACCCACCTGGGTCCTCCATACACCCCAGGGGTGAGTGGATGGGGATATATTTTCCAGCAAGTTTAAATCTGGTGATGCTTTGGAACACATTGCTCTGCCTGAGCCCTGCCTGCACCTGCCTTCCCAGGCCTGGCCAGGGGCACTTCCCAAGGGATCCACGCTCTTCAGGGCAGGATAACAGTGCTGGCTGGAAAACTGGGCTTGATCCTTTTGGCTCAGGGCCTTGCCTGGGCCTGACTCACCATCCAAACACGTTCTTTGTCCCATTAACCGGGAGAGTCCCATGTGCTGAGGGAGGCTGCACAGCTGCTGCTTCCCAAGGAAACAGAGGGCCTGGGAAATGTTTCCACTGAAATTTGCCTTGAGAAACCAAAACAAACCGGTGTGGTTTACTGCCACCGTCGGCGCTGTGAGGAAGGGAGAGAGAGCAGCAGGCATGGGGAGAGCTGGCCTGAGCTCAGGGCCCCTCTGCCTTCACGCCGGGTGACAGCCTGGAGGCAGCATGGTGAAGTTTGGTATATGAAAGGGCAAGGTTGTCCCCAAAAGCAATGTCCCAGCAGCACAGCTGACCTCTGCCGAGGTGATGAGCGTCCCCCCCGTACCCCCTCAACTCCCTCAGCAGCCCTTTGCACTGGAGCGGGGGAAAGTGGGGGCTTGGGGATCCTGAGGCCTGGTGGTGGCTGGGATCCCCACATAAGCTGCTTGGGGAGCTGTCAGGCAGAGAAGGACCTAGGGGTGTTGGGTGACTGCAGGCTGAACATGAGCCAGCAGTGTGCCCAGGTGGCCAAGGAGGCCAAGGGCATCCTGGCTTGTGTCAGACCCAGCGTGGCAGCAGGGATTGTGCCCCTGGACTGGGCACTGGGGAGGCTGCACCTCGAGTGCTGGGTCCAGTTCTGGGCCCCTCACTACAAGAAGGACATTGAGGGCCTGGAGTGTGTCCAGAGAAGGGCAACCAGGCTGGGGAAGGGGCTGGAGGGCAAATCCTCTGAGGAGCGGCTGAGGGAGCTGGGGGTGTTGAGCCTGGAGAAGAGGAGGCTGAGGGGAGACCTTCTCCCCACCTGCCCTGCCCTGCCAGGAGGGTGCAGAGAGGTGGGCGCTGGTCTCTTCAGCCAGGGGCCAGGAGCTGGGACAAGGGGCAATGGGCTCAAGCTGTGCCAGGGCAGGCTCAGCTCAGCTGGGAGGGCAAAGTTCTTCCCTGGCAGAGTTGTCAGGGCCTGGCCCAGGCTGCCCAGGGAGGGGGCTGAGTCCCCAGCCCTGGGGGTGTTGAACAGAGGGGAGATGAGGTGCTCAGGGATCTGGTTTAGGACAGGGACAGTTGGACTTGATGAGCTTAAAGGTCTTTTCCAACCTTGTGACTCTGTGAAAACAGGGACACAGGCACTATGGGGTTTTGGCAGAGAGCAGCTGCAGGCTCTGCCCCAGTGCTGAGCTCCCTGTGTAAGTACATACATGTATGTGAGTGCATGCATGCACAGATACATCCATGTGTGCACAGACACGTGCATGAGCATTCCCTGCAACAGGAACAACCCAAAATAACACCCTGTGGTTTTGCTCCCTTGTTGTATGTTCACAAGGACACTCTCCAGCCTCAGGATTATTTCAATTCATGGCTAAATGAGTAAAAAAAATAGGTAAGTAAAGTGTTTGCACCAACTGAGGCGAGCTATTTGTGATCAGTGCCTAAAGTTTTGAGCCTTTCCTGGGAGAGGGGGCAGAGGTGGTGCTCCCTCCAGGCTCCCCCTGGGTGACAGAGCACTTGGTGGGATGACTTCTGGAAGGATGAACCCCCTGGGTGCAGACAGCTCAGCCAAAGCCCGTGGTTGTTTCTGAGCTGGTGCCTGGTGCTGGTTCATCATCCAGCCCCACAAATGGCTTTTTTGGCTCCAGGGGGAATGGAATAAAGAGGAATCTCCTAGGGATGGAGCGAGGAAGGGTGGGTGGGGAGAAAAAAGGAGGGGGCCAGAGCAAAGGGATGCAGAGCTGGGGACGGTCCCCATCAACGTGCCCCAGGAGCTCAGCTGCAGCAGGCTGGGTCCTGCATGCTGCTAATTAAATACAAAGGGATTGACAAGCTATTTGTGGGAGCCCATTGGATAAGTAGTAGCCGAGCTGCGGGCCCTCGTGGAGGCCTGCTCAGTCCCTTTCTTAAAAATCAATTTGCATTTGGCTGGGAAGCTACAGCAGCTTCAAAAAGCAGGGTAGCTGCAGGAATCCTGCCTGCCAGCACCTCTGGAACCCTTGGAGTGAGGTGCCTGGTGCGGTCTGGCCCTAGCACCCCAGCGCTCCTGGCTGGCAGGGGTGGCTTTCGGCTGTGATGGCCGCTGTGTTGGTGACCCCCGTGGGGAACAGTTCCCAGCCCCAGCTCCAGTAGCTGCTGCCTCTGAGTGGGGGGTTCATACCCCTGGGTGATGCAGAGCTCTGACAAGGGCTGTTTGCTCCTGGCCCGTGACCCCTTGGAGCTAAGAGCAGGGTTAGGTGGGTGGCAGGATGGATGGCAGGACAAGGGGGATGGAGTGAAGCTGGAGGAGGGAAGGGGTAGATGAGCCAGCTCCATCCCTTTTATTTAAGAAAGGAAGGGTTAGATGAGCTATTAGGGGGAAGTTCTTTGCAGAGAGAGTGGTGAGGGGCTGGCAGGGGCTGCCCAGAGAGGGGGTGGGTGCCCCGTCCCTGGGGGTGTTGAAGGCCAGGTTGGCTGGGGCCCTGGGCAACCTTGTGTAGCTCCAGGCCTGGAGGTTGGTGTCCCTGCCTGTGGCAGGGGGTTGGAGCTCTGTGATCCTTGGGGTCCCTCCCAACCCAGACCAGGCTGGGATTCTGTGATTCTATGTCCCTGGATGCCCCCAGGAGCACAGTGGGAGGAGGGATGCTCAGGATGAGCCCCTTGCTCTGGTGGGGTATGAAGGGGCACCGCTTTGCCCCTGCCTTGCACCCGCCGACACCGTGCAGGCTCCCAGGCCCCTCTTCCTCTTGGCATCTGTCCATGTCCCCCTGCCTCCCCCTCTCCACACAAGCAGAGCACTGACCTTGGCTGGGACCGCTGGGAAACCCCAGCAGCACAAAGAGCACTTCACAGCGGCGGTAAATCATTGATAGATGGGTGATGGACACACAGGGCCATGGCCAAGCTCCTCACCGCCTCGGTTTCCCTGTGGGGCTTTGTCCCTGGGGCTGGTGGAGTGGAGTGAGGGGGGTGGTGGACACACACAAACCACCTGAGCTGCCCTTTCCCTGCCACAATCCCACGTGTTTACCAAACACGAGGCTGGAGTCCTGTTTCCCTGGGGATGGAGATGATGCTGGGCCCACGCTGCACCAGGCAACGGGGTTTTGGTGTCCTCCTGTGCTGGAGTTGTGGCTGGTTTAAATGTATCTGGGGCAAGAGCCTGATCTAAGGGTCAGCTTAGGGCACGTGGTGGTGCAACTGGAGTCGCTCCAGCAGAGGAAGCGCATTGGAGTGTCTCCAGTTCCTCCCAGTGGGAATGGGAGGCTGGTTGGTGACCCTCAAGCCCAATTCGTTCCTGATGTTGCCACAGTTTGTGCAGGCATGGAGCAAACCCAGCCCCGCTCCGTGCTGGTCCCTTATCCCAGCTTTATCCCAGCTTTATCCCAGCTTTATGCCAGCTTTCCCGTTCCCTCTGCTCCAGGGTCAGGTCTGCAGGGAAACATGTGGCTTTATGACCCCATTCCTGGAGTTCCCCTTGTGGAGGGGTGAACCAAAACTTGCTGGCCAAGGGCTGTGCTGGAAAGCCACGTGCTGGGCAGGGACCCAAATTCCCAGGCTGCCAGGAGCGGGATGAACCTCCCATGTGTCCCCCCTCCCTCCTCTGCAAGACCCCTATGGATGCCCTGCACCCCTGTGAGCTTTCACCCCCCACCCCAAATCACACCAATTGCAGTTATTTTTCAGCAGAGAAACACACAGATGGGTTTTCCTCTCACGGCGCAGTGCTGGGTGTGGATTCTCTGGTGTCTCGTAGCATTGGGGGTGAGGGCTGCTGTTATCCACACTGGGAGGGTCCCTGCTAGGGTTTGAGTCCAGTTTTGGAGGACAGGAGCATCTCTGAGGTGTCTGCTTCTCTGTTAGACCTGATTGAAGCCAGCCAGGCGGCTCTGTAGCTCGCCAAGGGTCGCTGACACACAGACTGGCTAAAAATATTCCCCTGCTTCTGGGATCTTTCCTCCCCCTCTGCTCCTCCCCACCGGCTTTCCTGCTTCATAACACCCTTCCACAGGCTTTTCAGCAGCTCAGGCAGGCTGTGAGCAAACCCTGGGAATAACCCCGAGGCTCAGAACCCCTCAAAAATCCCCTTTAGGGCCCCAGAAGAAGGGAGGAGATGGAGGAGTGGGGATGGGAGTAGGGAGGGCACAGGTTTTTCTGCCAGGGGTCTGTGGTGTGGCTGAGTGTGGCCTGTGTTTTGCCCTGTAATGGGATGGGGGGGCTCTGCCCTGTGGCAAATCCCTGCCCATCTCACCCTGGGGTTATCAATAACTTGGTAATAACCCAACTCAGGGTCCCAGGCTGGGCAGGGAGCTGGGAATACAGTGAGGGATCTAATCCCACCCAGCTGCTGTGACTCGATGGTAAAGAAAGATCCTGGGGTAGATGAGCAGAACATCCCTTATCAGCAGTGCTGGCAGAGCAGAGAGCCAGGGGTTGGGATGGGGGGGATGCCTCTCCACCAGGATGCACCCCTGGATCTCCTTCTTGTTTCCAATGCTTGTGCATTCAGGCTGGATTTTCTCTCTCTCTCCAGCCCTGCTTGACTCAGATGTCACAAAACCACTCCTGGTTCTAATCCTTGCTGACTTCCCAGGGACAGCAGGGTGAATAGAGGGAGATTTGGGGTTCCAGTTAAGCACATGCTATCCTCCCCCAGGCCAGAGCATCCCTCTGCCAGCATCCCCTCCCTGGTCCCTGATGCAGGGGATGGCCTGGCTGGGGAGCTGAGGGTGGTTCTGCATTTCTGGCATTCCTGCTCTGAAGCCAATGGCTGGGTGCCACCACGAGCCACCCCAGCACGCTCACAGGGCCACCAGCTGGGTATTGAGCCAGGGTGTCCCCAGGACACCCCTTTGGGGAGCTCCACCTTTCCCTGAGTCCAACTGGGGATGCTCAGTGCAATCCGGGGCTGGCTTCTGTATACTGGGTACCGGCTTTCCCAGCTGTCCAACTGGGGTGGACTGGGCTGGATTGGGGTCAGGGCTGTTGGTGGGGTCACAGATGTGGGGCAGGGGGCACACCCAAGCGAATAGCAAAGTGAGGCAACGTCAGGGATAAAAAAAAACCCTGAGGATGGGTCCCAATGGGTGCCCAGGCTTTTAATCAAATGAAATTAAAGCAGAGGCTTGATTATATCTCAGAGAAGTGGGTCTTTCTGGCCCCAAATCAGCGTTCTCCTGAAGACCCCAGAGACACCAGGGCTTCAGCTGGGGTGAGCACCCGCTCCCTGGCACGCAACTCAGGTCCCTCTGTCTCCGTTGCTCCTGTGCTGGGGCTGGAGGGGGAAGGAGGGGGGTGTGGGGGTGGGGAGTGGGGACAGGGACATGCATCTGCCCAGCCTGGATGGGGAGGGAGGAAGAGCTTCCCTTGGAAATCCCCTGTGTAATGCAAGGTCCAGCTCCTCGCCGGAGTTTATAGCAACGCCCCGGCTGTTGTGGCTCTGCCACAGGGTTTCTTTATTTATTTTCTTCCCCTTATGGGCTGAGAAGCCATTCCCAGCTCCAGGACAGCCTGTTCGTGGTAGCTGGGGTTTGTTTTCCTATCTGCTCCAGCAAAGAATTCCTAAATCTCAGCTGCAGCCAGAGCTGGGACCCGGATGCTCTGCCAGGTGTCATGGGACAGCAGTGACACCCCTGTCCCCAAATGCACCCTACAAGGTTTGCTGGCTGGGTGAGCATCACAGACAGACACTGAGGTCCCTGTGGTCCCCTTACTCCTGGGCTGGGGTGATTTTTTTCCTAGGGGGACACCCTAAAAACAAATCACTCACATGGGTGCCGAGCACCGAAAGCCCCAGGGGATTTGGAAATGCTGCTCCCCCCACCCTGGTAAGAGCTCCCTGGGAAAGGGAGCAGGGTGCTGAGACCCAGGGGGGTTTAATTGTTATAACTGTTGCTTATTATCCCGTTAGCAAAAATCATAAGGAAGCTGTGTATGAGAGAAGAGAGGTTTGGGTGACCATCCCCTGCCAGAAACAAAGCTGGGATGGAAGATACACCCCCCACCCCTCCTTAGAGTTCCATTTATTACATCTTCCATCTGTGTTTCCGTTCCTTGGGATTTTTTTGAGCCAGATTAATGCCAGAATTGTTAAAGAGAAAATGTCACCCAAAGTCTTGGGGCTTTTCCTTTCACCAGGGAGGAGAGGCAGGCCGGACACTGGCTGACATCCATCTTTCCAAGCTCTCCCCCTCCCTGGGTCAGAGCCTTGGGGGTGGCTCATGCCTAGAGTGGCTTCTCCCTGAGACTCTCCTCTGGCCCCTGAGAGCATCTCCCAGGGCTGGGAGACGCAGCAATCCCTCTTAGGCTGTGTAACAGCAGTAACATACGTGCCATCCACGTCCATGTTTATATATCGCCTCGCTGGTATTCGAGAGCTCTTCCTGCTGCTTTATTTAGCCTCTGCGGCAAGGCAGGCGCCCTGTGCCCATATTTCTGTGTTGGGGAGGGAGGGGAAAGGTGGGGGGAGTGGGAGGGATGGGGCAGAGGCCACGTGGGACACGCCGGGTAAGGATTGACTCATCCCCTTCAGCAGTACTCAAGGTGATGGGGGGGCAGCATCCCGCTCGCGCCTTCCCCCAGCCCTAAAATGCTCTGGGAGTTAGGCTAAATGAAATGAGTGGCCTGGCCTCTTATCTGGCTATCTCCCCATGCAGGAAGGGTGCTTCCCGAGTGAATTTGGGGTGAGGGAAGTGTGGAAAGACCTTTCTGGTGGTCCCTGCTCAGCCACGATGCTGCCCATACCCTCGGCTGCCGGTGGCTTGCGGCACGAGCGGCTTCGGAGGGGACGACGACATGGGACTCAGCACAACACAAACAGGAGCGAGCTGCTCCCCAAATTCCACATGGCATGGGTGAGGGTGTGAGAGTGAGCCCAAAAACCAAGGGCTTTCCAGGCTTGGCTGGTTTTTTTCCATGAGGAGAGCAGAGCGTTGGATTCCTCCTGCCGGCACCGCGCACTCGCATAATGTAATTACCCAGCACGATCTGTTGAGCTGCAAACAGATTTCAGAAACGAGTGTCAGGGTATTTGCAGCAGAGCTGCTCTTTATTTAGGGCTGGGAACAAGCGGCTGTTCTCTCCCAGAGCCTCAGAGAGACTGTGGGGGCAGAGCCAGCCTCCCAGGTCATCCCCCCCAAAAAAAATATGCCTGTAGACGCTCTAAAAGTGAGGAATAAATAACTGCTCCAAAAACAATCTCACCAGATGGCATTTCTGAGGATGGAGCGGCTCAGATGATGCTTTGCTGCTAATTTATGGTGGTGGTGGTGCTGCTATTCCCATCCTGGGTCACCTATGGAGAGACCCATGTGTGCTTTAGCTGTTCCATGCACTGAGCAGCGGCCGGTCGGCACACGAAGGGGCCCAGCTGACCTCTGAGCCAGCTGCCAGGACATCAGGTGGAAGCCTGAATGGGAGCAGAATTTGGCCCTGATTCTTCTCCTGTCTCAGGCTGACTCCTAAGTACTGGCTTCATATGCCAGCGGCACAGCCAGGGCTGGGCATACTGGGGGTGTTTGGGCTCCCCTCTCCAGGGATGCTTGGGCATCCATGGTGGACACCGGAGCCCTCTCACTGCAGGATGTCCAGGACCCCCCAGGAGGATGCTCAGCTCCTCTCCCTGGGTATGCTCAGGTGGGTATATTCTCTGGAGAGGTTTGGGACCCCTCCTGGGCAATGCTCAAGCCCCAACCCTCCCCCCACCCAGGAATGATGCCCGTGTGCCCTCCCCAGGGGATGCCCAGGTCCTTTCCCCCCAGGGGCGCAGATGAGGGGGGATAAGATACCCCACTTCCCTCACCCTCTCGGCTCCCTTCGCCGGGGGGCGGGCGGAGTTGCTGGGATCCCTTCCCCGGGGTTGCCCCGTGTGTGTCCGTGTCCCCCCCTCTCCCTCCCTCCCTCCCCAGCCCGGCTGTCCGGGGACCGCGCTCAGGCTGGAGGCGGTGCCGGTGCCGCTCGGGGCGGTGCGGCCCGGGAAGGGGCGGGGGCGGCGGGTTGGGCTGGGCTGGGCTGGGCTGGGCACGGCTCCGCTAGGCTAGGCTCGGCTCGGCACGGCAAAGCAAGGCTCGCTTAGGCTCGGCCCGGCTAGGCTCGGCTGGCAGCGCGGTCCCCGAGGCCGCAGGTAGGTGCGCGCACAGCTTAACCCGGCTCGGTTTATCCCCGGTTTATCCCAGCTCGGTTTATCCCCGCTTTATCCCGGCTCGGTTTATCCCGTCCTGTCCCGGTTCGGCGCTCCAGGCCCGGCTCGGGCTCCCTCCTAAACCTCCTCCCCGGTGCTGCCGCGGGGGGGCCCGGTGTGGGGCCGGGGCGGGTGGGTGCTTGTTGCGCTCGGGGGATGAGTTGGTGCCGGAGAAGTGCGAGAGGCTCCGGCTGCAGGAATGCGAGTCATTTCCTCCGCCCGCCCGCGGGGAGCTGGAGGCGAACGGCGGCCGGGCTGCTCCTCCGGACCCCACCTCCGCCCGCCCCCCGCCCGCTCGCCCCGAGCCCGGGGGCTGTGCGCGCCCCCCGGGGCACGTTCGGGACCCCAGCCCGTGGGGCACCCTCACCCAAGCGTCGTCCCCCCCGCCTGTGGGATTTCTTGCTTGTGGGTCACCTCCTGGCTGTGGGACCCCTCACCCGTGGGCACCCTTCACCCTCGGGACCCCTCACCCATATGCCCCCTGAGCTCCAGGACCCCTCACCCATAGACTCCTCACTCCTGGGACCTCTCACCCCTAGGATCCCTCACCCGTATGCCCCCTGAGCCCTGGGACCCCTCACCCGTGTGCCCCCTGAGTCCCAGAACCCCTCACCCATGGGACTCCTCACTCCGGGGACCTCTCACCCCTAGAATACCTCACCCATGGGCCCCCTGAGCCCAGGGACCCCTCACCCATATGTCCCCTGAGCCTTGGGACCATTCACTCATGGGACTCCTCGCTCCTGGGACCTCTCACCCCTAGGATCCCTCACCCATGGGCCCCCTGAGCCTTGGGACCCCTGACCCATATGTCCCCTGAGCCTCGGGACCCCTCACCCATGGGACTCCTCACCCCTGGGACCCCTCACCCATGTGCTCCCTGAGTTCCAGGACCCCTCACCCATGGGACTCCTCACTCCTGGGACCACTCATCCCTGGGACCCCGCACCCATGGGCTCACCCTGAGCCCCGAGACCCTCACCCATGGGACCCCTCACTCCTGGGACCCCTCACCCCTAGGATCCCTCACCCATGGGACCCCTCACCCATGGGACCCCTGAGCCCCAGGACCTCTCACCTGTATGCCCACTCGCCCCTGGGACCCTTTAGCCGTGGGTCCTCTTGGCTGTGAGACCTTTATCTGTGGGCCATGTTCACCCATGGGCACTGTCAGCTGTTGGTCCCCTCACCTGGGTTCCTCTTCTGTGAGTTGTGCTTGTCTGTGGGATCCCTCACCCTGGGCTCCCACTGTCTATGAGTCATGGGTCTCATCATCTGTGGGTCCCTTCACCCATGGTTCCTGTTGTCCATGGATCCCCTCATCCCTGGGTCCCATCATCCCTGGGTCCCATCATCCCTGGGTCCCATCATCCGTGGGGCCCCCCCACCCATGGGTCCCATCATCCCTGGGTCCCATCATCTGTGGGGCCCCCCACCCATGGGTCCCATCATCCCTGGGTCCCATCCCCCATGTATCCTCCTGTTTCTGGATCACAGGCACCTTGTCCACGGGCCCCACACCCCCATGGGTGCCTCCCCACCATGGGTTGGCCGTGGGGGTGCCGTGGCTCAGGGCGCAGGCTGATGCTGATAGTACCACTAACAGCCTCCAAATCCCTGCCAGGCTCTGGAATTGGCCAGGATAAACCCACAGCAGCGATTCAACCAGGCTTTAACCCACCCTGTGTCCTCGTGGCAGCAAGGAAATCGGTGCTGAGGTTTCCCAGGATGGAGCTGAGGTTTCCCAGGATGGAGCTGAGGTTTCCCAGGACCCTGTTTGGTGTCCCCATGTCCTTTGAGTGAAGCAATGGCCATCCCTGCTGTGCCCCTGGTCCCCTACCACCTTTCCTGTCCCCTTGCCATCCCTGCTCAGGATGCATCCCTGCTCCTCCATCTGTTTTGCCCTCTAACCCAACCTCAGCTTTTCCAGCTCTGTTTCAGCTGGAATGGAGCTGGGCACCCAGAGCTTTGCCAAATTCCCAGGGCTGGTTTTGGTGTCCGTGTTTTTCCACAGGGCTCCCTCTCCCTCTCCAATTCTTGGATGGAGCAGGGATTCAGTTGAGGTGCCTTGCTTGAAAGCACCGTTGTTCCCTTTCAAGCTCCCAGACCTGAAGGCGTACTGGGGTTGGGTTGTAGGTACTGGTTTTTCATGGAGCAGGGAGAAAGGAGAGAGAGGGGGGGGGTGTTTGTTCTTTATTTAAACCATCTTTCCTCCAGCTCTTTCAAACCCTGGGTCTGTAAGCAATTATTCCATTACATGAAAGTCAGGATGCTGGAGAGAAAAAAGAAAAAAAAAAAGAGATTTAATTCAAACCAGATGTAAAAATAAATGTGAATTTCAAATTAAGATGATGTCAGCTCCCTCCTGCTAAAAATCCAACACCCCCCCCCCCCAAAAAAAAAACCCCACAAAATAAAATAAAAATAGGAGCCTTTGGACTCCAGATGGGAGCACACAAACCATGGTGGTGGTTAAAATATCTCTGCCTGCCTGTTCATTGAGTTTGCTGCTGCTTTTCTTCCCCCTTGTCTGAAAAGTGGGCTTGGGGTATTTTTTAAGCACATGAAAAGGGGGGCAAGGGAGGGAATAGCCCCCTCCATCCCCCCAAAGCTTTTCCCAGTTGCTGTTGGGGTTGAGAAGTTTATGGAGGCTCTGGTGTGGCTCTCCCAGCTGGAGAACTGGGGAGGGGTGCTGGTGGGGAAAGAGGGGAGAGACAAATCTCCTCTGTGCCTCTCCAGGGTGGGGAAAGGAGGGGGGAGGAATTAATTAAAAACCCCAACTTAATTTGCCTTTGTTTTGCTGGATCTTGGAGTGGTGGCTCTGGATATCCAAGGCTATCCAGATATGATGGTTCTGTGTATTTTGGGAGAAAATGGAGCTGGGGGTCTTGGTTCTCAGCTGCCTGCCAAACACTGGGCATCCTTTGTGTGGGATTTTCCCTTCCCCCCCCCCCCTTCCCACCCTGTGTGTAAAACTTGGAGCATTTCCTGGAGCTGGGATGGGTTTGGGCCCTGATCCCATGGGTGGGAGCGAGCCTAGAAGGAGGGTGTTAAGGATGGGGATCCCCAAAAGTGCTTTCCCTCCGGATGGGAGGGTTTGCCCAAGGCTGGAGCATCTCAGAGAGGGAGAGGGGTTGTTATGATACAGGGAAATCCATGGTTTGGAAACTCAAACACTGGGATGCAGGGTGGTGACAGTGGTCCTGATGGTGGCTTTGTGGTCTGGGAATCCTGCAGCCAAATCCCAGGGCTAAATCCCAAGGGATTTATGGATGCTGTGGCAGAGATGCGTGCACATCCTTGGGAGAGCTGCCTGCGGTCCTGGGAGCTGCCCCTCAGCACTGGGAGGTTGGGGCTTGTTGCTGGCAACACCAGGAGATGCTTCCTAAAGTCCCCAGGAATACAGATGGGGGAGAGGATCCGGAGCTGATGGATCCCCTGGGGACATGGGGTGAGACTTCTCTAAGCCTGGTCTTGGTGCAGCTGGCTGGTTCAGCAGATAGAGCTCTAATCCCAAAGGCTTGGGGCGAAGTTGTCCGGAAGGAAACCCGAGTGGAAGGGGCTGGTTCAGAGGCAGAAGTGGGAAGAGGAAGAGCAGGCGCCGTCCCTCCCTCGCCGGAGCCTGTGCCAGCAGCAGGCCACCTCTGCCAGCATCCTCAGCGGAGCACAGGCAGCCTCCCTTGGGTTTTAGGGAGTGTAAGGGCCTGGAATGGCCGTGGGTCACAGGAGAATGGGATATCAGTGCTTCCAGGCTGGATTCAGCTTCCTGCGTGGGGGAAGGATGGGCTGAGGGGAGGGGAAGGAGCTTCCCGAGCTGCCGTGTGGCTCTGCTGGGGTTGCCTCATGCCCTGATGGGATGTCCTGTGGGGTTTGTCCTCCACCTTCCCAGCTGTGATGCAAAGAGGAGGTGACAGAGGGACCATCATCCCATCCCTGGGGGTGTTGAAGGCCAGGTTGGCTGGGGCCCTGGGCAACCTTGTGTAGCTCCAGGCCTGGAGGTTGGTGTCCCTGCCTGTGGCAGGGGGGTTGGAGCTCTGTGACCCTTGGGGTCCCTCCCAACCCAGACCAGGCTGGGATTCTATGATTTTTGGGATGCTGTGCTCAGCTTGGCCTTCTGTGGCCATCCCTGGGGTGTCCCCAGCACCCCGCTCTCATTGGTGGTGTCCCATTGCAGCAGCCAAAGGCGAGGAAGAGGAGGAGGAGAAGGAGGAGGAGGAGGAGTGGAGACAGGCAAGGCCCTTCCTCACAGAAACTTTTTGGATGCCTCTAGCGCTCAGGGGCATCTCATGGAGCTGGTGGGGCTGGGGGGTGTGTGTGTCCCACCCCCCCCCCCCGCCCCGGCTGCCTGGGCTGAGTTTCCAGCATCCAAACAGCTTTTGTGATGAAGTAATGTAATATTTATAACTGAGCCCTTTTTTTCCCCAGTGAAGGTCTCTTTCATCTGCCTCTCTTCATTAGGAGGAAAGTGTTGAGTTCATGAAGAATTGGAGACGATTTTAATTACGGGGCAACCAGGAGCAGGAATTCATCTGTCAGGCTCTGGGCTTGGCTGGAGCTGCATTAGGCCCAGGGCTTGTAATGGCAGCTCACAGGGACCTGGGCCCTGTGATGTGGGGTGAAACCCACTCCAGGCTCCTTAAAAAAACCAGAAATTCCTGCCCCAGGAATTCATCTTCCCATCTGCTGCTCGAGAGCCTTGGGCTGCTGCTCGCTGCTGAGCCCCCTTCTGTCCCCTGCCCTGAGCTGAACCCCCTTCTGTCCCCTGTGCTAAACCCCATTCTCCCTCCTGTGTTGAACCCCCTTTTCTCTCTCCCCTGTGTTGAACCCCCTTTTCTCTCCCCTGTTCTAAACCCCATTCTCCCTCCTGTGTTGAACCCCCTTTTCTCTCTCCCCTGTGTTGAACCCCCTTTTCTCTCTCCCCTGTGTTGACCCCCCTTCTCCCCCCACCCCGTGTCGACCCCCCTTCTCTCTCCCCCCCCGGTGCTGACCCCCCCTTCTCCCCCCCGGTGCTGACCCCCCTTCTCCCCCCCCCGGTGCTGACCCCCCTTCTCCCCCCCCCCCCATGTTGACCCCCTTCTCCCACCCCGCCCCGTGTTGAGCCCCCTTCTCCCCCCCTGTGCTGAGCCCCCTTCTCCCCCCGTGTTGAACCCCCTTCCCTCCCCTGAGCCGAACCCCTTTCCCTCCCCCTGTTGAACCTCTTCCGTCCCCCGTGCTGAACCCCCTTTTCTCTCCCCCTGTGCTGAACCCCCTTTTCTCTCCCCTCAGTGCTGAACCCCCTTCTCCCCTCAGTGCTGAACCCCCTTCTCCCCTCAGTGCTGAAGCCCCTTTTCTCTCCCCCAAGCTGAACCCCCTTCTCCCCTCAATGTTGACCCCCTTCCCTCCCCTGAGCTGAACCCCCTTCCCTCCCCTGAGCTGAACCCCCTTCTCCCCCCATTGAACCCCCTTCCCTCCCCTGAGCTGAACCCCCTTCTCCCCCCATTGAACCCCCTTCCCTCCCCTGTGCTGAACCCCCTTCTCCCCCCATTGAACCCCCTTCCCTCCCCTGTGCTGAACCCCCTTCCCTCCCCTGAGCTGAACCCCCTTCTCTCCCCCATATTGTGGTTTGGGGGGGACCAGGGGGGCTGACACTAAAGCCTGGTGATGGCTCAGGGGCTGATAGGGCCGGATTTTCTACTTGAAATGGGAATTTGGGCACGGAGGGGACGGATGTGAGCGATGGAGAAAGGGGATGGGGCTGCCTGGGGACTGGTCATCGTGGCTGGGTTGAGTGGTCTGGGGGGGGGGTACCACAGGGGTACAAACCTCCCCCAAACCCACAGATGAGGGTATTGAAATTGTCATTAAATCCATCTTTTTGAGGGGGGAAGACACATTGCACGTGCAAACCAGCCTCAGAAGAGGGGAGGGAGGGGGAAAAACCACCCCACAACCCACCCCACCTCAATCAGCAAGTTGATAAATCCCCCAGCCTGGAATTGCACCCAAATTTCTATTTCCTAGGAGAGCCTGGCACCCTGCTCCAGCACCCCTGCCTGCCCTGGGCTGTGGCTCTGAGACCCCATGAGTCAGCAGCCACGCTCCCAGCTGCTTTTCCCAGCCAGCACAGTTTAGCACATGATGTTTTCTTTACAGCAAAAAGCTTTTCCAACTGGGATTTACCCCCTGGGCTTGGTACAAGGGAGGGAGATGGATGGTGTCCTACCAGCCTGGGCTGGAAAACACACTGGATAAAGGAATTTTCTCCATGGAGAAAGAGTTTCCAAGCGTTTTCCTCTGGAGTTTTGTTGCTCTTTTGCTTGGAGGAAGGCAAACCCAGCTGGAAAACCTGGATCTCCCAGCACTGGGAAGGCTGAATCCTCATTCCCAGTGGTGTGGGTGGGGTTGGGGTTGGTTTTTTTTTCCAGCTGGCTTTGCTCCCTGCATGGAAAACCCCTTTGCAAAGCTGCCCTGGGCTGGAGGTTGGCTGTGGGGTGACCTGGCTCCCCCTTTCTCCCACCACCAACCCTACTTCCAGGGAAGAGTAGGAATGGGGTGAAGGGGGGAGGGTTTCCCTGCAATCCCCAAGTCTGGGCTGGAGCTGAATCCCCTCAGCAAAGGGCAGTGGCACAGGGGTCCTGGGGAATCAAAGCTGACATTGTAGGAATGAGCAGCAGATGCTTGGAAAGAATTTGCCGGCGTCTGGCTGAGGCTGCTGGAGGCACATTGCCCTGGGAAGGCCTTTTCTTGTGCCTGCTCCCTAAATCTCCCGTGCCTCCAGCTGGCAGAGGACTGGGAAAAGCTCTTGGAGATGAGGAAGGGGGTGTCACAAAGCCACCAACCACCCCAATGATGCTCTATGCAGAGGTCTTCTGCTGGGTTGTTACCATCCAGCAGCCCAAACTGGAGCGTTTTCTGTCCATAGATCAAAATATATGTTGGGTTTTGGAGGGGTTTTGTTCCCCCACCACCACCCCCTTTTCCCTCTGGTGTTTTATTTGCTCTGGTAGGTCAGGCCCTGCAGAGCTGCTGCTGGGAGGGATGTTTTCTTTGGCTCCCCACTGATGCCCGTGCTCCGCTGACGCCAGCTCGTGGGTTTTAATCCCTGATGCTCAGGGACCAATTCAGGCTGAGGGAGGAGGAGTAAAGGGTATTAACTGGCCTGGTTATGGGAGGGATGAGCAGCCCTGGGATGCCCAGCCTGGCTCCTGGAGGGATGAGCAGCCTTGGGATGCCCAGCCTGGTTCCTGGAGGGATGAACAGCCTTGGGATGCCCAGCCTGGCTCCTGGAGGGATGAGCAGCCTTGGGATGCCCAGCCTGGCTCCTGGAGGGATGAGCAGCCTTGGGATGCCCAGCCTGGCTCCTGGAGGGATGAACAGCCTTGGGATGCCCAGCCTGGCTGCTGGAGGGATGAGCAGCCCTGGGATGCCCAGCCTGGCTGCTGGAGGGATGAGCAGCCCTGGGATGCCCAGCCTGGCTGCTGGAGGGATGAGCAGCCCTGGGATGCCCAGCCTGGCTCCTGGAGGGATGAGCAGCCCTGGGATGCCCAGCCTGGCTGCTGGAGGGATGAGCAGCCCTGGGATGCCCAGCCTGGCTCCTGGAGGGATGAGCAGCCCTGGGATGCCAAGTGCTGTGTGGTAGCTCTCCCCAGAGCAGGGGACACACACACACACAAGCTGCATGGTGGGGCCCAATGCCCAGCCCCTGCCTGGTTTTTGGAGGCAGAGAGGTGATGAGCTGTGATACTGACAGGTTCATTAGCGCCCTGAAGACTTGGTTTGATTTCCAAGTGCTTTTAAGGAGGTGTTTTCCTCAGGGATCCAGCTGAGGGCAGGGCTTGGTGCGGAGGTGCTGATGGAGAAGGGAATCTGTTCTGGACCCACTGCTCCAGGCCCATCCCTGGGTGGGGGGGATGTTGTGGCTGGGTTCTGCGGTGGGACGATGCTCTTTGGGTGGGAGCAGGGTGTGGAAGGTTCTGGAAGGTACCCTGGGGCACTTGTGCTTTGCCAGGGCCGCGGCACCCTCCTTGCTGTGGCCTGCACAAGCTGCTTCACGCCCAGCCCCGGCACACGGGGGGAAGCTGCCAGGGGCCCGTCTGGGCCCAGGCTGGTTGCCAAATCCCTTCAGCCCCATGCCCTTCCCCCTCTGGGGTTTGTAAGGAGCCTTGAAACCAAGCTGGGCGCTGCACTGTTGGCTCCCAGGTCGGGATCAATCGTGCCTGGGCACGGCTGTGGCACGCAGGCACTGCGCCCCGGGGAGCCTGGTGCTGAGGTGGGAGTGAGGGGAGGCCTGGTGCACAGGGGGGTGAGGGGAGGCCTGGTGCACAGAGACAAGGCACAGCCATGGGTGGCCGTGGTGCACAGAGGGAAGGCACAGCCATGGGTGACCGTGGTGCACAGAGACAAGGCACAGCCATGGGTGGCCGTGGTGCACAGAGACAAGGCACAGCCATGGGTGACCGTGGTGCACAGAGGGAAGGCACAGCCATGGGTGACCGTGGTGCACAGAGGGAAGGCACAGCCATGGGTGACCGTGGTGCACAGAGGGAAGGCACAGCCATGGGTGACCGTGGTGCACAGAGGGAAGGCACAGCCATGGGTGACCGTGGTGCACAGAGGGAAGGCACAGCCATGGGTGGCCGTGGTGCACAGAGACAAGGCACAGCCATGGGTGACTGTGGTGCAGAGGGACAAGGCACAGCCATGGGTGGCCGTGGTGCACAGAGACAAGGCACAGCCATGGGTGGCCGTGGTGCACAGAGACAAGGCACAGCCATGGGTGACTGTGGTGCACAGAGGGAAGGCACAGCCATGGGTGACCGTGGTGCACAGAGGGAAGGCACAGCCATGGGTGGCCGTGGTGCACAGAGACAAGGCACAGCCATGGGTGACTGTGGTGCAGAGGGACAAGGCACAGCCATGGGTGGCCGTGGTGCACAGAGACAAGGCACAGCCATGGGTGGCCGTGGTGCACAGAGACAAGGCACAGCCATGGGTGACTGTGGTGCACAGAGACAAGGCACAGCCATGGGTGACTGTGGTGCACACAGACAAGGCACAGTGCATAGCCACAACACACAAGTGTGATGCATGGAGGCAAGGTATGGATACAATTCATGGATGCCATACCTGACTGTGACACAGAGGTGCAAGGCACAGCCACAGTGCATAGCCCTGACACACAAGTTGAAGGCACGGATGCAAGGCAGGGATGCAGTATGTGACCACGATGCAGAGGTGCAAGGCACAGCCATGATGTGTAGCCATGACACACATGGATACAAGGCATGGATGCCATGCATGGATAGAATGCACGGGTGCAAGGCATGGATACAAAGCATGGATACAAGGCATGGATGCAATTCATGGATACAAGGCATGGATGCCATACCTGCCCATGACACAGAGATGCAAGGCACAGCCACAGTGCATAGCCATGACACACAAGTGAAAGGCACGAATGCAAGGCACGGATGCAAGGCATGGATACAAGGCATGGATGCAATGCATGGATAGAAGGCATGGGTGCAAGGCATGGATGCAAGGCACGGATAGAATGCATGGATAGAAGGCATGGATGCCATATGTGACCAGGACACAGAGATGCAAGGCACAGCCACAGTGCACAGCCACGACACGCAAGTGCAACGGGATGCGACATGCAGCTGCGGGGGGGCTGCAAGCCCGGAGCAGCGTGGCAAAGGAGCATCACCTCTGGATTTCCCAGCTTCTGCAAAACCCCAGGAGATACCCAACACAGAGTCACCTCAGGGCACTTTTTCCACCTCCCTCCTCCCCCCTTCACTGTACAAACAAGCCCATTAACCTGCTTTGGAACCCAAAGGGCATTTTCATTTAGCAAATATTTGGCGAAGGGGCAGGCGCTGTGCTGTGCCAGAGGAAATCCTGGGGTTAGGAAAAGGGGGGAAGTAGCTCAGATTTTAAGGATTCTGGGTCATGGTGTCACATGTGTATCTATGTGTCCCCCTAGGGATGGTCATGGAGTAAGATGTGCTTAAGGAATGCATGCCTTGGGAATAAGAGTTGCCTGGGGTTTAATGGAAGGATGGATTCGCCCCCTCGGCACTGGGAAGTGGGAAGACATGGAGGTTTGGCAGGACAAGGGGGATGGAGAGAAGCTGGAGGAGGGAAGGGTGAGATGAGATCTGAGGGGGAAGTTCTTTGCAGAGAGAGTGGTGAGGGGCTGGCAGGGGCTGCCCAGAGAGGGGGTGGGTGCCCCGTCCCTGGGGGTGTTGAAGGCCAGGTTGGCTGGGGCCCTGGGCAACCTTGTGTAGCTCCAGGCCTGGAGGTTGGTGTCCCTGCCTGTGTCAGGGGGTTGGAGCTCTGTGATCCTCGGGGTCCCTCCCAACCCAGACCAGTCTGGGATTCTATGATCCCTGTCTTTACTCCTGTAAAGAGCTGGGGGATGTGATGCTGGGAAGGACGAGGAGGGTCCTGCTGTGGGACCCCTCAGCAGCCCCTCATCTTTCTGCTGCCTGTGGGAAAGCCCCCTCCTCTGGCAGAGCAGGGTTTGTCCCCAGCAGATGGGCTTTGTTTTAATGATGCCAGGAAAGTCTTTTCCTGAGGTTTTCCTGAACCCCAGGCAGGAGAATAAAACTGCTGGGTCAGGGGTTTTGGGGCTTGGCTGTGAGCTCACGCTGCCCTAACCACGGCGCCGGGTGGATAGGCCGGGGGTGTGTGTTTTCAGGGGGGTTGGGATGTCTCCTGTGACCCCCCCATTATGGGGGCTGTGGTGATGGGTGGGAAGGATGCTCATGTTGGGGTGTGGGGTGGCTGTGGTGGGTTGTGTTTGGGGATTTTGGGATATCCCCTGTGACTCCCCTCACCCCTCATTTCTGGGGGCTGTGGTGATGGGCGGGAAGGATGCTCGTGTGGGGTGGTTGTGGTGGGGTGTTTTCAGGGGATTGGGGATGTCCCCTGTGAACCCCCACCTCCCCATTATGGGGGCTGTGGTGATGGGCAGGAAGGATGCTCATGTTGGGGTGCAGGGTGGCTGTGGTGGGGTGTGTTTGGGGGTTTTGGGATGTTCCCTGTGACCCTCCCACCCCCCATTATAGGGGCTGTGGTGATGGGCAGGAAGGATGCTCACATTGAGGCATGGAGTGACCATTGTGGGGTGTGTTTGGGGGTTATGGGATGTCCCTTGTGACCCCCCCCATTTCTGGGGCTGTGGTGATGGGTGGGAAGGATGCTCATGTTGGGATTGGGGTGGTCATCATGGGGTGTGTTTGGGGGTTTCAGGATGTCCCCTGTGACCCCCATTTCTGAGGGCTGTGGTGATGGGCAGGAAGGATGCTCATGTTGGGATTGGGGTGGTCATCATGGGCTGTGTTTGGGGGTTTGGGGATGTCCTCTGTGACCCCCATTATGGAGGCTGTGGTGATGGGCAGGAAGGATGCTCATGTTGGGGTGCAGGATGGCTGTGGTGGGGTGTGTTTGGGGGTTTTGGGATGTTTTCTGTGAGCCCCCAGCCCCCATTTCTGGGGCCTGTGGTGATGGGTGGGAAGGATGCTCATGTTGGGAGTGGGGTGGTCATCATGGGGTGTGTTTGGGGGATTGGGGATGTCCCTTGTGACCCCCCATTTCTGGGGCTGTGGTGATGGGTGGGAAGGATGCTCATGTTGGGGTGCAGGGGTGGTCATCATGGGCTGTGTTTGGGGATGTCCCTTGTGACCCCCCATTTCTGGGGCTGTGGTGATGGGTGGGAAGGATGCTCATGTTGGAATTGGGGTGGTCATCATGGGCTGTGTTGGGTGGTTTCAGGATCTTCCTTGTGACCCCTCCCACCCCATTTCTGGGGGCGGTGGTGATGGGCGGTCAGGATGCTCCCACTGGGGTGCAGGAAGCCAGGGGTGCTGTGCACAGGGCTCACCCCCTATCTCCCTCCCCCTCCCCACAGGGATGGCGGGGCCCGAGGCCGTGCTGGCGTGCCGGTGAGGTGCCCCCCTGCTGCCCTGAGCCTGGAGCACGATGAACAAGCTGCCCTTCCACAACAACCGAGTCATGCAGGACCGCCGCAGCGTGTGCATCTTCCTCCCCAACGACGACTCCCTCAACATCATCATCAACGTAAGGGGGCACAGGGGCCAGGGAAACCCAGCCCAACCCCCTCCTTCCCTCCTTCCCTCCTTCCCTCCTTCCCTCCTTCCCTCCTTCCCTCCTTCCCTCCTTCCCTCCTTCCTTCCTCCCTTCCCTTCCCTTCCCTTCCCTTCCTTCCCTTCCCTTCCCTTCCCTTCCCTTCCCTTCCCTTCCTTCCTTCCCTGAGCACGGGTGTTTTCATCACACCCAAGGGCTTGCAGCTGGCTGCATTTGGATGCTCTGCTTTTCATTTTGAGCCCTCCCCCAGCTCCTTCTTGACTGTGCTTTTTGGGGGGGGGGGGACCTGCTATGTGCCATCCTGGGGACACCGTGAGGAGCAGGCAGTCCTCCCTCCTCCAGTCCTCGCTCCCCACATCCATTGGAGATGGTGATTTGGCCTCATGCACCCCAGCAAACAAGCAGGAGGGGTTTTGGCTTGGACCTGGGAATAGTATTTAACATGAAAATCCCCATTTTTGGGTTTTTTTTTTAAACTTCTCACCACTCAGGGTCCTGTTTTCTGTCCCCAAACCATCTCCCCAGGGACAGGATGGTTGCAGGTGGGTCTCCACCACTGCCCTCAATGGATGCCCTGTGCACCTCTGATCCCATACCCCAGGGTGGGATCCTGCTTTTGGGCACCAATGTGTTGTCCCCATGGGAAAACAAGCCCCACACAGCCCAGTCTGTCACCCCCTCCCCACCCCAGTCCTGGCAGGGGGTGAGGTGCTTCCACCCTGCACGCTGTGGATGCAGTAGGACCCACGTGATGGGGTTTGGGGGTTTCTTTTGCAGGTGAAGATCTTGTGCCACGAGTTGCTGGTGCAGGTGTGTGACCTCCTGAGGCTGAAGGACTGTCACCTCTTTGGGCTCAGCGTCATCCAGAGTAAGTCAGGATTGATTTATGGGGTGGGTTCGATGCCCAGGGCTGCTCCAGCCTGATGCTGGAGGCACCATGCCACCAAACAGGGGCTGTGGGTTTGCCCAAAAGTGGGTGCAAATCCACCCAGCCCTTTGGTGGCCTCTCGTTAGGTGGGGAGGAGGTTATGGAACCTCCTCCTGCATCACCCACCGGTGGGTTTGGGGAGGCCAGGATGGAACTTGCCAGGATACAGGGGGGCAGGCGGGGAGGGTGCTGACCCCACCTCTGTCCCACCCAGACAATGAGCACGTGTACATGGACCTGGCCCAGAAACTCTACAAGTACTGCCCCAAGGAGTGGAAGAAGGAGGCCAGCAAGGTCAGCGGTGAGGTCTTGCATGGAGAGCTGACGGCAGTAAGGCCACCTCTGTCCCCGTCGCAGGTCACTTCCAGGACACGGGAAAGGCGGCCAAGGGTTGGGGAGGGTGGGGGGGGACACTTGGCTGTTTAGCACAGGGTGGGGGGTGGGGGTGCAAAACAAACCCCAGGTGATGTTTGAGGGCCACCACCCCAGGTGCCACCACGTGCCCCAGCTGGGGACGTGTCCTCCATGCTCCATGTTTCTACCATCGGGTGTTTGGGGTTGGTTTTTTTTTCCTCCCAAAACACCTTTTAATTATTTGGATGCAATGTGCTGAGGGGGTTGGTGTGACAGCCCCCAGGGTGGTCACTGAGATGGGGACTGGTGGGAGAGGAGCTGAAGAGAGATAGGGGGTGGGGGGGCTGCAGACCCAGCTTTAAATCCAAATCCCCTTTGTGTTGCGTCTTATTGGGGAAGGAAAAATGAGTTTCAAACTCTTCATTCAGGGAAACATCCCCCCCCCATGACTAGTGTGAACTCTTCCCTGGTAGGGGGTAAGGGGGAGGCTGTGATGGAGTTCCCCCTGGATGAGCTGAGGAGAGGGGCTGGGGGCTGGGATGTGATGCTGGGATCTCCACAGGACTCCTGAATATCTCCTCCCTTCCAGGGGATCGACCAGTTTGGGCCCCCGATGATCATCCACTTCCGAGTGCAGTACTACGTGGAGAACGGCAGGCTCATCAGGTAGGGTGATGGGAAACCACCCCCCAGGGTGAGGAGCTGGTGAGAGGCACTTCCTGCCTTGGGTACCCCTGGCTGGGGCTGCACAGCCCTGGGATGCTGCGGGCTGGATGCTCATCCTTTTGGTCGGGGCTCTTTGTGTCTGGGTGCCAGGGGAAGGTGGGGTCACTGGCCCCAGCCAGCAAGGGGGAGCCTTTTTTGGGGGGTGGTGCTAGGGGGGAGTAGGGACATCGCATTTAGGGGTTTGTTGTGCTTAACCCATGGCACAGCCTGATTTTGGTGCACCCGTGTGCCTCTGGCTGGGGGCGGGGGGGCAGCTTGAGGTTTCAGGGGGAACAAAGCCAATTTTCAGGGGCTCAGGAGTCTGGGGACGTGGTGTGACATCTTGGAGCCACGTGAGGATGCTGGAAGGGGTTGGGGGGGATCTTCTGGCTGTGGGACCCCCAGAAATTCCAGCATATGGGATGCCCAGCTTTGATGAACAGGGATCAAACGACTCGCCACCCCGGCACTGCTCCCTCTGTCACAGAAGGTGCCAGAGATTTCCCCCCACACACACACCTCAAACCCCACAATCCCAGGCATGAGTGGGTGTCCCCCTTGGTCCCTTCTCCTCCCCAAATCTCTCCTCTCCTTCCCCACCCCTGGCAGTGACCGCACGGCCCGCTACTACTACTACTGGCACCTCCGGAAGCAGGTGCTGCACTCGCAGTGCGTGCTGCGCGAGGAGGCCTACTTCCTGCTCACCGCCTTCGCCCTCCAAGCCGACCTGGGAGACTTCAAGAGGAACAAGCACTATGGGAAGTACTTTGAGCCCGAAGCCTATTTCCCTGCCTGGGTAAGAATCCCCTGAGGGGGTCCCCGCTTGTCCTGGTTTCAGTCAGGACAGAGTTAACTTCCTTTGCAGCAGCTGATGGGATGCTGTGTTTGGGAGTTCCAATGAAAGCAGTGCTGAGAACACCCTGATGTTCTTAGTTGCAGTCAGACAGTCAAAGACTTTCTCAGCTTCTTCCTATGTCTCTCTTCAGGAGAAAGGAGGGGCGAAGCCAGGACAGGTGACCCAGAGGGGCCAAAGAGAGTATTCCATGGCAATGACGTCCTGCCCAGGAGAACGGGGGGCTGAGGGGAGGAAGAAGAGGGGCGGTGGCGGGACGCGTGCTGCTTGGGGGGACGGTCGGGTTCCGGGACAGCTCTGGGTGGTACCTGAGTTGTGTGGGTCGGGGAGAAACTGCATTGGGGATCAAGAGTTTCATCTTCTTTTGCTCTAAAGTCCTGTTAGCATTGGGATATTTGATCTTTCTGTTCTCTCAGTAAACTCTCCTTATCCCACCCCAGGGGCCTCTCAGTTTCTTGGGTTTGGAGTTCTTTCCCCTTCCTTTTCCCTTCCCTTGTTCCCCCCTTTTTCCCTTTTCCCCTGCTCTTTTACTTTAAGGAGCAGGCAGCTGCATGGATCTCGGCCCACAGCCAGGGGGAAACCTCGACACCGTTGTAACCCCCATGGGGTTGGTGGTGCTGGGCTGCTCTGAGGCCTGCTGGGCTGCTCTGAGGCCTGCTGGGTGGCCAGCGTTCCTCCTGACTCCCTGTCTCTGGCCTAGTGCTGGTGGGTCATAAACAGCGGCTGCTGGGTGTCAAAAAGCTGTGGGAAGGGACATTTGGGGTGGTTTAAGGGGTGTGGTGGCTGGGGGAGCCCACGCTACTGCTGCTGGGGGGCTTGGGGGCTTCCCTGCGTTCCACATCCCAGCACAGCGTCACCCCACCGTCATCAGGTGCAACGCCTCGGGTTTTGAAGCCCTTTGAGAGTTGGTGTACTCCAGGCCAGCAGCAGCCATGGGTGTAGGCAAGTCCTGGGATTGTCCTGAGGGAAACTGAAGCAGAGAGGGGTGACAGGTTCTGTGACTGACAGGCAGAGCTGGGTACTGGGGTGATGCTCAGTGACAGGGAGGGGATTGTCCCTCTCTGCTCTGCCCTGGGGAGGCCCCAGCTGGAGTCCTGTGTCCAGAGCTGGGGCCCCAGGACAAGAAAGATGTGGGGCTGTTGGAGAGGGGTCAGAGGAGCCCCGGAGATGCTCAGAGGGCTGGAGCAGCTCCCCTCTGGAGAGAGGCTGAGGAAGCCTGAGAGGGGATCTGATCAGTGGCTATCAATATCTCAAGGGTGGGACATGGGGAAATGGCCAGCCTCTTCTCAGTGACTGTGGGGACAGGACAAGGGGTGATGGCTGCAAGTTGGAGCACAGGGAGTTCCACGCCAATCTGGGGAAGAACTTCTTCCCAGTGAGGGTGAGGGAGCCCTGGGCCAGGCTGCCCAGGGGGTGTGGAGTCTCCTTCTCTGGAGAGATTCCAGCCCCGTCTGGACACCGCCCTGTGTGCCCTGTCCTAGGGACCCTGCTTTGGCAGGGGGTTGGACTTGATGATCTCTGAAGGTCCCTTCCAACCCCTGCCATTCTGTGATTCCCCACTGCTGGGAAGATTAATAACAGCTGGAGGTACCAGCTTCTCTTCTTGCTGTACGTGTTGTTGAGGAGTGATGGCCTTGGCACCACGTCCCCAGCCAGGCAGGGACCCTGTGCATGGCTCTGCCTTCCCTGGCGTGGGCATCATGGGTGGGCACGCAGAGCAAACATTCACTTCCCAGTGGGAAATCCTGCCAGCAAGTTGTTAGCCACTGTATCTGCTTTATTTTTGCTTGCAGGCCTCTATAAACTGAATGTATTGCTCCAAGTCCCCTTTTCCCTGGGAATTGGTGCCGTTCAGGATCACTGGGGCTGGAACCCAGAGCAGCTCCCCTGGATGAGCTTCTCTTCTTCCCCAAACAGGTGGTTGCCAAGAGGGGCAAGGACTACATCCTGAAGCATGTCCCAAACATGCACAAAGACCAGTTTGCCCTGACAGCTTCAGAAGCACATCTCAAATACATCAAGGAAGCTGTCCGGCTGGATGACGTGGCCGTGCACTACTACAGGTTGTACAAGGTGAGCTCCAACCCTGAGCCCAGCCTGGGTGTTGGGTGATTCAGGGAGGCTTTGTGTGGAAAGGAGCCATTTCCTACGTGTTTTGGGAAGAGTTGGGTTTCATTACTGTGTCCAGAGCTGGGGCCCCAGGACAAGAGAGATGTAGAACTGTTGGAGAGGGTTCAGAGGCTACGAGGATGTTGAGAGAGAGAGAGGCTGAGGGAGCTGGGCTGGGTCAGCCCAGAGAAGAGAAGGCTGTGGGGGGACCTCATTGCAGCCTGCCAGTCCCTGAAGGGAGCAGAGGAACAGGAGGGGAATCAGCTTGTTCAAAGGGCAGAGACTGGCAGGACAAGGGGGCTGGAGTGAAGCTGGAGGAGGGAAGGGGGAGAGGAGATCTGAGGGGGAAGTTCTTTGCAGAGAGAGTGAGGAGGGGCTGGCAGGGGCTGCCCAGAGAGGGGGTGGGTGCCCCGTCCCTGGGGGTGTTGAAGGCCAGGTTGGCTGGGGCCCTGGGCAACCTTGTGTAGCTCCAGGCCTGGAGGTTGATGTCCCTACCTGTGGCAGGGGGTTGGAGCTCTGTGATCCTTGGGGTCCCTCCCAACCCAGACCAGTCTGGGATTCTATGAACGGACACTCGCTGGCTGGAGTGGGGTGGTCTCAAGGGCAGGTTCTCCAGGGAAGCAGCCTTGAGGTTTCTGGGATCTTGGGAACAAAGTGGTTTGGTTTTGCTGGGAGTTGGAGCATCACAAACCCTTTTTGTGGCATCCTTAAGGTGAAGAGGAGAAGAGAGCACAGGGTGCTGGTGCAGGACCGGGTCGGGCTCAAGTGTAAAAGTGCCCCAGCTCTGTTTCTGGAGGTCTCTGAGGTTAATCTGCTTTCAAGCCTTTGAGCTGGGGTCTTTCTGGGCAGTGAGGGGGGCAGCAGGTGCTTGGGGGTGACACTGGGGAGGGTGTCAGAGGATGTGACCAGGCGGTGCATGCGCATCACTAATCCAACACTTGGATTTCAGGATCTTAAGGGTCTTTTCCATCCTAAATGATTCCATGATCCTACAATTAACATGGCACCTACAGCTCCTACTGCTACCTAGGAGGTGGGGTGACCTCAGGAGGGTACCTGGGCTGGGGTGGGGGGCAGATTTATCCACTTCTTGGTGCAAGTTGTGTCATTAAAACATATTTATTTAATTTTTTTCCCCCCTCTTAGGACAAAAGGGAGATAGAAGCCTCCCTGACGCTGGGGCTGACGACACGGGGCATCCAGATCTTCCAGGTAGGCAGCTGGGTGAGGGTGACACCTCAGCTCCGTGCCCGCCGCCGTCCCCCGCAGCTGAGCCTGTCCCTTCTCTTTCTGCAGAACTTGGATGAAGAGAAGCAGCTGCTCTACGACTTCCCATGGACAAATGTGGGAAAACTGGTGTTTGTGGTGAGTTCCACCATCCCTGGGGCAGAGCATCACTGCCTGGGTCGCTCCTGGGCTCTGCTTTGGGCACGGGGTGATGGTGTACAACCCCCAGGCCAGGGTGATTATAACCTGGGGATGGAGGGGTTGGTTATAGCTGGTGAAAGAGATTTTTTCTCTGCAAGGCTGATGTTCTCCCTTCCTCACACACAGGGCAAGAAGTTTGAGATCCTGCCAGATGGGCTGCCCTCAGCCAGGAAGCTCATCTACTACACGGGCTGCCCGCTGCGCTCCCGCCACCTCCTGCAGCTGCTCAGCAGCAGCCACCGGCTCTACATGAACCTGCAGCCCGTCCTGCGCCAGGTCCGCAAGCTGGAGGAGAACGAGGGTAGGTTGCCCACCCACCCCAGGGTGTTCTGCCTCTAACTGGTTCTTGTGCCAGTTACTGGGGCTGGGAGTGTGGTGGAGGGGGTAGGATGCGTCCGTGTGCCCCCCACCCCCACCCCACCCCCGAGCTGTGCCCAATGGGAAGACCCTCTCCTGGCCACAGACCCATAGGCACAAGCCCTATGGTGGTCCCTGATAGCCCAGTTCCTCCCAGTGCTTCCCAGTGCACTGTGTCCCATCTCAGAAAGCCCTTGTGCAAATCTCAGATCTTCCTCATCTTCCTCTCCTCCTGATCTTTCTCTTACCCCTCATCTACCTCCTCATCTTCCTCTCCTCTTCATCCTCCTTTTGCTTCTTCCTCTTGCTTCTCCTCTTCTTCCTCCTCCTTGTTCTCTTCTTACTCCTCCTCATCATCCTTTCTCTTCCTCCTCTTCCTTCTCCTTCCTCTTCCTCATTCTCCTTTCTCTTCCTCCTCTTCCTTCTCCTCTTCCTCCTTCTCATCATCCTTTCTCTCCCTCCTCTTCCTTCTCCTTCCTCTTCCTCCTTCTCATCATCCTTTCTCTCCCTCCTCTTCCTTTTCCTCCTCTTCCTCCTTCTCATCATCCTTTCTCTCCTCCTCTTCCTCCTTCTCATCATCCTTTCTCTTCCTCCTCTTCCTTCTTCCTCCTCTTCCTCCTTCCTCCTCTTCCTCCTTCCTCCTCTTCCTCCTTCCTCCTCTTCCTCCTTCCTCCTCTTCCTCCTTCCTCCTCTTCCTCCTTCCTCCTCTTCCTCCTTCCTCCTCTTCCTCCTTCCTCCTCTTCCTCCTTCCTCCTCTTCCTCCTTCCTCCTCTTCCTCCTTCCTCCTCTTCCTCCTTCCTCCTCTTCCTCCTTCCTCCTCTTCCTCCTTCCTCCTCTTCCTCCTTCCTCCTCTTCCTCCTTCCTCCTCTTCCTCCTTCCTCCTCTTCCTCCTTCCTCCTCTTCCTCCTTCCTCCTCTTCCTCCTTCCTCCTCTTCCTCCTTCCTCCTCTTCCTCCTTCTCATCATCCTCCTCCTCTTCCTCCTCTTCCTCCTTCTCATCATCCTTTCTCCTCCTCCTCTTCCTCCTCCTCTTCTTCCTCCTCTTCCTCATCCTCTGTGGAGGCATGGCACAGCACAGAGCACAGCAAGTCCAAGGCTCTCCACCATCCCATCCCCAAATGCCACCAGGACAGGGCTGGCTCCTGGAGTGCCACCACACTGGGTGCGGGTGATGGTGCCACTGGTTGCCCAGGGGTGGCCGCGCCTTTCCCCGTGGTAGGGGCCAAGGCACCCAGGGGTTTGGGGCGGCCCCGTGCCAACAGCGTGCCTCTGGCCTCACAGAGAAGAAGCAGTACCGTGAGTCCTACATCAGCGACACCCTGGACCTGGACATGGAGCAGCTGGAGAAGCGCTCGCGGGCCAGCGGCAGCAGCGCCGGCAGCATCCGGCATAAGCGGCTCTCCCGGCACTCCACCGCCAGCCACAGCAGCTCCCACACCTCGGGCATCGAGACCGACCCCAAGCCCAGGGAGATGGGGCCTGAGGATGGTTTTTCGGGTGCCGGTGCCCACCGCAAGCTGAAGACCTGCAGCTCCATGACCAGCCACGGCAGCTCCCACACCTCCGGGGTGGAGAGCGGTGGGAAGGACCGGCTGGAGGAGGACTCCCAGGATGATGGTGAGACACCACCTGCCTCCAGTCCGGGCTTCTCACCTTGCAACTCGATGTGGGGGGGTGGGAGGGGGTTTGGAGGGTGCTCTGAAGGTGCACATGGACGACTCACCCCGTAACTCCTCCCCACCCACAGAGATTGAGATGCTGGTGGATGACCCCCGGGAGCTGGAGCAGGTTGGGGAGATGGAGGTGAGCCCCGACATGTGCGTCTACATCACGGAGGACATGCTGCTCTCACGCAAGTTCAACGGGCACTCAGGTAAGGCAGCGGTGGCTTTTCACCCCTGTTCCTCAAAGCAAGGAGCACCTTTGGTGTTTGGCAGAGCAGAGTTAGTCCAAGGCATCTCTTTGGAACACTGGGAAAAGCCGGTCACTCAAGAGGGATGGTGTAAATTTGGTGAAGCTATAAGAAGAAGGGGTTGCCTGAGTGTGGGTTTTACTCAGAGTAGGACTGATGCTCCATGACTGATGCTCCATGACTGATGCTCCATGCAGCCCAGGAGGGTGTGCCCAGGGACTCCAGGTTATTCTGAGATCCCAGGGGATGATGGCAGGAGCTGCCTGCAGGCGATGGATATCGTTTTGGTGACGTTCTCAACTGCTGGCTCCTGTTTTTCATGACAACTCCTTGCTTGTTGGCACGAGCACGGGCGCTGTTATCACATGTGTGAACCTGACTTCTCCAGAACTCTGCCAGCACCCAGAGAGCCACCTACGCTTCCAGCTCCTCGGTGCTGGGTACTACTGGGAGGCCTCTGGGGATGCCAGGCTCCCTGGGGATGGCTTTGGGTGGTGTTTTGATGTAGAATTTGGGATGCTTTATAGGTTGTAAGCAGAGTCATCACTGCCCTGCTGAGCTGGGGGTGTCTTCCCCTTGAAGCCCCCAAGGGCAGTGGGCACAGAACCCAAGACACCCAAAAGAGCCTCAAAATAACCTTCACAACCCCCTTCTTTCCCTCTCCCCTTCCCTGTGCAGGGCTTATCGTGAAAGAGATCAGCTCCTCCACCTCCAGCTCCTCGGAGACAGTGGTGAAGCTGCGGGGACAGAGCACCGACTCCTTACCCCAGGTACGCGGCGCTGGTGGGCTTTGCTGGCACCGTGGGGTTACTTGGGGCTTCCCCCACCCTGTTATCGGGGTCCCCCCACCCCGTTAGCTCCATGATGGCGCCTGAGGTCTCTCTTTGCTTCTCTCTAGACGACGTGCAGGAAACCCAAGACATCGACGGACCGTCACAGCCTGAGCCTGGATGACATCCGGCTCTACCAGAAGGACTTCTTGCAGCTGGCCAACCTCTGCCAGGACACGGCCCAGAGCTACACCTTCGGCTGCGCCCAGGGGCTGGAGGAGGACGGGCTCTACTGCAACGGCTGCTTGGCCCAGCAGTGCATCAACATCCAGGAGACCTTCCCCGTCAAAAGAACCAGCAAATACTTCTCCTTGGATCTCACCCACGACGAAGTCCCCGAGTTCGTGGTCTGAGCGCCCCGAGGAGGGGTTGGCAGGACCCGCTGCCCCGCCCTTCATGGGGAAGAAGTTTGGGTGCCCTGCCCTGCTGCCTATCCCTGCACCGCTCCCCGTGAACCGAGAGGCCATGGAAACCCCTGGCGCTCGGCGGGTGGCGGGCGGGATGGATGGAGACACTCCCCCACCCCATCCCTGGGCACGGTGGGGTCCCACCGGTGGTGTCCCCCTGCCCCAAACCCCGGCATCCTTTCTCCTCCTCGGAGCAGGTGGAAGGCACCCCGTGTTTTCTCACGGCCTCTTCTCCTCGCCCCCATCCTCAGGGCTCCTGGGGGGCTCCTGGGGGGGCGGCAGCCGCAGGGGAGGAGCCAGACTGTTGCGTTCAAGTCAAGCCAAAGAACTGTAAATACCCTCAAGGCCAGTATGGGAAGGGAGAGCTGAGCAATACCCGCGGAGGGGAGATCTCCGCACCCGGGGGAAGGCCGGGCCGGGAGCCTGGGGCAGGGCTCCAGCCAGAGCAACCCCAGCCAGGGGAGGGGGCTGGCAGCCCCGGAGCCGTTTGCTGCTCGCTTGGTCTCTTGGGTCTGAGTTCTTTTTCTTTCTTTTTATTTTTTTCTTTCTTTTTTTTTCCTTTTTTCTTTTTTAATTTATTTTTTCTTTTTACTTTTCATCATTTACTTTTTTTTTACTTTTCTCCTTTTTTCCTTTTTCTTTTCTTTTTCCTTTTCCTTTTTTAATTTCCACTTTTCCTTTTTCCTTTTCTTCTTTTTTCTTTTCTTTATTTTTCCTTTCTTCCTTTCCCCTTTATTTTCCCTTTCCCCTTTATTTTCCCTTTCTCCTTTATTTTTCCTTTTCATTTTTCCCATTTCCTTTTCTATTTTTCCTTTTTTTCTTTATTTTTGCTTTTTCCTTTATTTTTACCTTTTTTTCCCCCTTTTTCCTTTTCCCCCTTTTTTCTTTTATTTTTGCCTTTTCCTTTGCCTTTCTCCTTTTTTCTTTTTCCTTTTTCCTTTTTCTTTTGTCTTTTTCCTTTTCCTCTTTCTTCTTTTTCCTTTTGCTTTCTCCTTTTTTCTTTTTCCTTTTTATTTTTGCTTTTTCCTTTTCCTTTCTTCTTTTTCCTTTTTCATTCTCCTTTTTCCTTTTTATTTTTTCTTTTTCCTTTTCCTCTTTCTTCTTTTTTCCTTTTTCTTTTTCTTTTTCCTTTGTATTTTTGCTTTTTCCTTTTTCTTTCTCCTTTTTCCTTTTTCTTTCTCCTTTTTCCTTTTACTTTTTTCTTTTTCCTTTTCCTCTTTCTTCTTTTTTCCTTTTTCTTTCTCCTTTTTTCTTTTTCCTTTTTCTTTTTGCTTTGTCCTTTTTCTTTCTCCTTTTTGCTTTTCCCTTTTTCTTTCTCCTTTTTGCTTTTCCCTTTTTCTTTCTCCTTTTTGCTTTTCCCTTTTTCTTTCTCCTTTTTGCTTTTTCCTTTGTCTTTTTCCTTTTCCTCTTTCTTCTTTTCCCTTTTTCTTTCTCCTTCCCTTTATTTTTTTCCTCTTTTTCCTTTTTAACCTTTTTACATTTTTTTCTTCCCCCCTCCCCTTTTTTTTTTCTTTTTCCTTATTCTTCTTCTTTTTTGGAGAGAGAAAAAACCCCCAAAACCAAAAAACACACCCCCCTCTAACCCCCACCCAAGAAAACCAAAAGGAGAATGAAAAAGAACAAATCACCTGCAAATCTCTTGCAATAATCCATCCCAAACTTTGCCTCTGTGGAGATTCCATATATAAATATATGGAGGCATGTATATTTATATATGTCTGGATCTTACAGACCCACCTGCGTTTTACTCCTGCTCTAAACCACCCTCTCCACAAAGGAGCTGCCTCTCTTCAAGGACCCATGTCAAGGCTCACCTTTCCTGTTTCCCAAAGCACTTAAGGTGGGAGAACAGACTGTTCCTCTGGAGAAGAACACGGATGCGACCGCGCTGGCAGTGGGGCTCATCCCATTGGATTTTCACCAAGGCTTTTCATGCATCTTTTCAAGCTCTTACAGTTTGAGTAGCTCTGCTAAAGGATGATGTTCAAGGCCAGGTTGGCTGGGGCCCTGGGCAACCTTGTGTAGCTCCAGGCCTGGAGGTTGGTGTCCCTGCCTGTGGCAGGGGGTTGGAGCTCTGTGATCCTTGGGGTCCCTCCCAACCCAGACCAATCTGGGATTCTAGGATGGTGATGTGCTGGAAAAACCCAAGCGTGGCTTCCAAGCGTGTCCTAGGGAAGCCAACCTGCCTGGAGTGTGATATTTACCATCAGTGCCAGAGGGTGAAGTGTCACAGCAGCTAATAATCACAGCACAATGCCTTTTTAGTCAGGATTTTTAATTAGAGTTTAGCCATTGATGCCAAAGTTTGGCTGTATTTTGATATACTGCCCTTTGTTTTTTTAAAAACTGGAAGCTTTTCTTAAAAAAAACCCAAAACCCCACAAACCAAACAATATTAATTTCTTATTTTATAAATAAGCACAATCTTATTTTTGTAAGAAATGTTGGGGGAGCTGTGGTGGGGGAACTGGTACCTAAAGAAAAGGAGCGTGGCTCTCAGCACGGCGCAGATCCTCGGGAGCTGGTCTGGGGGGAGCATTGGGTGCTGCTGTGGGTGTCCCTGCTCCTGAGCTTGATCTGGCCTGGCACAAGCCTCCCTTCCTATTAAAGCTAAAGGAGGGAAGGGTGAGATGAGATCTGAGGGGGAAGTTCTTTGCAGAGAGAGTGGTGAGGGGCTGGCAGGGGCTGCCCAGAGAGGGGGTGGGTGCCCCGTCCCTGGGGGTGTTGAAGGCCAGGTTGGCTGGGGCCCTGGGCAACCTTGTGTAGCTCCAGGCCTGGAGGTTGGTGTCCCTGCCTGTGGCAGGGGGTTGGAGCTCTGTGACCCTTGGGGTCCCTCCCAACCCCGACCAGGCTGGGATTCTGGGACAATTAGGGGACAATTGTGTAGACAGATGCTGGCGAGGGCAAGTGGGAAGCTGGTGGGGCCTAAAACCTCTTTATCTTCCCTGAACCTGCCTGGAACAGGCAGAATGATGCTAAGGGGGTGGCTCAGGGCTCTATGCCCCTCTCTGATTGTTGGGGGACCCCAGCAAACACCCCGAAACCTGTGGGCTGGGATGCCTCATTGCAGCCCCTCCATCACCAGCCTCTGCTATGCTGGAGCCGCACAGGCTGGTACAGGCAGGAAAATCCCCTAAATTCCCTCCCAGCCTCTTTTTGCCCCCCCTGTTGCCCAGCTGGGGGGAATCCCACTTACACCCCCTCCATCAGCCAGCCCTGTGCGCCCTCACCCCTTAATCTGCCAAAACATGTAGCCAGAGGGAGCATAAAGGGAGGTAAAGAAATGCTCCATGCTGCTCAGAAAGCATGGGGGCAGGGGGAGCAGCTAGACCAGCACCTCTCCATCTCTTACCCCCCACCCCATTACCCTGCAGCTGAACCTCAACCCCAGCCAGCATCGGAACGATGCCTGGATGCTGCCATGGAGCTCACCCCCCTGGGCAAGCAGGAGCAGTACCAGGGAGGGTTGGGATGGAAGGGGGTGGGGGGCATGGGACTCACACAGAGGTGGTGCCATTTATTCTGCAGGTGGCCAAGTGGGTCCGATGAGGGGGTGGCGGGGGGGTGGGGGGAACAGGGTGACCTTACCCACCCTCCCTTGGTGCCGTGCCAGTCCCCACCACAATAATGAGCCATCTGTGTGCACGAAGGAAATAGTCCTTTCTGTGAAAGGATCTTCCCATGGGGGCCCTGGGGGAGCAGTAAGGAATATCCCCCAAGGAATACTCTCCTACACCCCCCAGCGCAGTGACTCTGTACCCATGCGGTGTCGGTGTGTGCCTTCTGCGCTACGGCTGGGAGTGACAATAAAGTGACAGCCCTTTGCATTCACTGTGACTCTTTAAGGTCCTCCTGGGCTTTGGGGAGCGATAGAATGAGGGGGGGTTAATGAAAGTGTTAATATTGATGGGCATCCCCGCTCTGGCCTTGCCCAGCTGGGCCTTTCGATCCTGATTTTGGGGGATTTCTATGGAAAAGGGGTGATTTCTGTAAAAAAAGAGGAGGATTTCTATGAAAAAGGGGGTGATATCTATAAAAAAGGGGGTGATTTCTATGAAAAAGGGATGATTTCCTTGAAAAAAAGGGTGATATCTATGAAAAGGGGTGGTATCTATGAAAAAAGGGGGATTTCTAAGAAGAAAGGGGGATTTCTATGAAAAAGGGGGTGATATCTATGAAAAAGGAGGGATTTCTATGAAAAAGGGGGTGATATCCATGAAAAAGTGGGTGATATCCATGAAAAAGGGATGGTTTCCATGAAAAAGGGTGTGATTTCTATGAAAAGGGGTGGTACCTATGAAAAAAGGGGGATTTCTATGAAAAAGGGGGTGATTTCTATGAAAAAGGGATGATTTCCTTGAAAAAAGGTGATATCTATGAAAAAGGAGGGATTTCTATGAAAAAGGGAGGATATCTATGAAAAAGTGGGGGATATCTATGAAAAAGTGGGTGATATCTATGAAAAAGGGGGATTTCTATGAAAAATGGATAGTTTCCATGAAAAAAGGGTGATATCTATGAAAAAGGAGGGATTTCTATGAAAAAGGGAGGATATCTATGAAAAAGTGGGTGATATCCATGGAAAAGGGATGGTTTCCATGAAAAAGGGTGTGATTTCTATGAAAAGGGGTGGTATCTATGAAAAAAGGGGGATTTCTGTGAAAAAGGGGGATTCCTATGAAAAAGTGGGTGATATCTATGAAAAAGGGGTGATTTCTATGAAAAAGGGATGATTTCCATGAAAAAGGGTGATATCTATGAAAAAGGAGGGATTTCTATGAAAAAGGGAGGATATCTGTGAAAAAGTGGGTGATATCTATGAAAGAGGGGGATTTCTATGAAAAAAGGGGCAATTTCTATGAAAAAGGGGGTGATATCCATGAAAAAGGGATGGTTTCCATGAAAAAGGGTGTGATTTCTATGAAAAGGGGTGGTACCTATGAAAAAAGGGGGATTGCTGTGAAAAAAGGGGGATTCCTATGAAAAAGGGGGTGATATCTATGAAAAAAGGGGGATTTCTATGAAAAAGGGATGATTTCCATGAAAAAAAGGGTGATATCTATGAAAAAGGAGGGATTTCTATGAAAAAGGGTGTGATTTCTATGAAAAGGGGTGGTATCTCTGAAAAAAGGGGGATTTCTATGAAAAAAGGGGGATTTCTATGAAAAAGTGGGTGATATCTATAAAAAGGGGGATTTCTATTAAAAGGGGTGATTTCTATGAAAAAGGGGGGATTTCTATGAAAAGGGGTGATGTCTATGAAAAAGGGGGGATTGCTGTGAAAAAGGGGGAATTTCTATGAAAAAGGGGGTGATATCCATGAAAAAGGGGGATTTCTGTAAAAAAGGGTGTGATTTCTATGAAAAGGGGTGGTATCTATGAAAAAGGGGGATTTCTATTAAAAGGGGGGTATCTATGAAAAAGGGGGATTTCTATTAAAAGGGGGGTATCTATGAAAAAGGGGCTTTCGATGAAAAAGGGGGTGATTTCTGTGAAAAAGGAGGGATGTCTATGAAAAGGGGGGAATTTCTATGAAAAAGGGTGGATTTCTATGAAAAAGGGGGGATTTCTGTGAAAAAGGGGGAGATTTTTGTGAAAAAGGGGGGATTTCTATGAAACTTGGGGGATTTCTATATTCCAGCGCTCTGGGGTGGGGGGAGGATGGGGGGATGTGTTGAGCTCCTGCAGTAAGTGGGGGCACGGTGGGGTCCACAGGTGGGACTGTGGCTTTCCTTGCAGCCAGTGGGGGGGGGGTCCCGGCCTCTAGGATTTGGGAGGGGGACGCTGCACTGGTTGGCAGCTGGCTGAGAGCTGGGTGGGCCCAGCAGTCCCCAGCGGGAAGGGTGGGTGGGTGGGTCGGTGGGTGTTGGGGGGGTCTGGGGCACCCCTCCACTTGCAGAAAGGGCCACCCCGAGATGCCAGGTGGGTTCCGGCATCCCCAGGGACCACTAGCCCACGGGCATCACCCCTTAGCCTGGGTGGCGGGGACAGCAGAGCCCTGGGGACTGCAGAGGGATGGGGAGGGGGGCGGGGGATGTCCATAGCCTGTCCCAAATCTCCACACACCCTCCCCAACCCCAGCCCTCCTGGCAGCGCCGAGCAGCGGCATTTGCTGCCATCCTGCGGCACGGTGAGAGGCAGCAGCCACCGGTGTGATGAGCGCGGCCGTCCTCAGCCCACCGCGCTCCACCCTTTAAATCCCCCTTTTCTCCCTTCTCCTCTGCTTGGAGCAGGATCCTCTTCAGGAGGGCGGGATGGGGGTTTGGGAGCAGCGCCGGGGTGCATCTCCCCGAGGGAGGAAGCCCCATCATGTTCATTAAAGCCGTGACACCAAGCAGGATCCCACCCAAGAGCCTGGGACGGCATCCCAGCTCTGGGCTGAGCACGGGGATGCTTCTGGAGCCTCCTTTCCCAGCTCCCAGTGAGGATTCCCCCACTCCCCTCCTCAGTTTCTCCTTCCCCAGTTTTTGGGTGAAGAGTGTGGATTCTCCAGCAGCTGATGGAGGGCTTGAGCTGCAGCTGGTCCCCCTTCCCCATCACCTAAGGGGCCACCCTCCCATCTCCCATGCTGCTAGTGCTAATTAAACTCCTCAGAACATAATTAGCCAAGTCTTGTCTTCTTGATTGTGCTGCCACCCACTGATCCTGGCACCTGCTGCTGCGGGAGGTATGGATACCCACTGCCTCTCCCAGTCCCCCTTCCCAGTTGCCTGAGCATCTCTTCACCTCCAGCACCTTTATCCATCCTGCTTCTGAGACATGCCTGGTAGGGAAGGAAGAGAAGGGCTGCCTGGTTGCTCTGATGTCATGAGTTGGCCATTTCCTGTGACAAAATCCCTATTTCCTGGTGGAGATGAAGATGAAGATGATGAAGAGCCTGTTCACCCATGGGGGAAGCAGCATCTCTTCCTGGCATGGTTCCTTCCCAGCAAGGTGCCACTCACTGTCCCACCACGCTAAGGCTGGGACCAGTGGGGTTACCACCACCCCCTCCAGGAACCTGGGGCAGCACCAAGACCGTCACTAGGATGGGGTTGGGGCTATGGGACTTGGCACCCCTGGGGTAGGGTATCCCAGGTGTGTAGGGTATCCCAGAGCGATGCCAGGGAGCATCCCACACCTTCTCTAACGGGCTTGGAAGGTAACTGCATGTTCCCAGTGATTTCCCTGGGTCCTCCAAAACCAGCCCTTGCCCTTGGCTGTCAGGCACCTCTGGGTCTGGGCACCCAATTGCTGCTAACATGGGATGGTTTTGGGGCAGGGAATTGCCTCATGGAGGAGGAGGAGGAGGAGGAGGGAGGGAGGGATGGATTTCTGGGAAGGGGCTTAGGAATGCTGCCTGCTACTGAGGACAGCCTCTAGCTTTCAGCCCTGGCCTATATAAAAAGGGAAATCTTCCTAAAAAACAGAGGTTAAAGGTTTTTTTCACCCAGGGGGGTGGGGAAGAAGGAGGGAGCTCCCCCCTCTCCCCAAAGGCTGTGTGTAGCAGAGGATAGTACCCCCAGCCACGCTGGTAAAGAAATCCTCCTCCATCAGAAGGGATTGGATGGCTTGGTCCCCATTGCTCCTTCATCTTACAGCAGGAGAAGTCCCCAGGGGAGAAAAGTTCTCCCATCCCCATCCCAGTTCCCATCCTTGCATCCTCACTGGCCTTTTCCCTGGGATGCTCCCTGGTGCTGGCCACCCTCCTGCTGCTTCTGGGTTGCCATTTCACAGGCTCCAGCTCTCCCAGAAGGGCTGCGCTCGGGCCATTCCCTCTTCACCCGCTCTGCTTCCAGACTTTTCCATCATTTCACAGGAACCTGAGAGGTTGGAAACTCGGGATTTGAAGGCTAACAACATCTAAAGGTTGGTTTTTGGGTTGCTTTATAGTGCCAGCTGCCAAAAGAGCTTTAGAAGACCTAAAAATTGCCAGCCCAGGCTTGGTTTTTATTTTAAAGCATCCAAAGTGGCCATACTCTCTTCCATCCCTTGCAGAGCATCCTCCTTTCACCAGCCCTTCCAACCCCCCAGTCAGACACCAGTGACTAATTAGTGGTAATTACAAACATCCCCCATGTGCCAGTGGCTCTTGTAGGCTGGGGAACCTTCTGCACCCTGAGGTGCTGGTGGGATGCAGGACTTTTCATGGCACGCAGCATCACACGGCCCCTGTGTTGGGTTGGTGGCTCTATGGGGGGGACAGCTGTGCCCATGCTGGGTGCTGTCTGGGGGGTGTGCCACCAGACAGCCCCCCTCCCCCCTTTCCCCATGGGCAGGTGGGTGAGTGGCAGGGTATCCTGTGAGGGCTGAGCTCCTGCATCCCAGTGGCAGGGCAGCGAAGGACATCAGTCATTGGGTGTTGCTATGGAAACAGGAGGGGACACCCACAGCCAGCACCTCTGTGCCAGGAGCCTGGCAGAGTTTGGCTAGTAGAAGGGGTGACACACAGCACCCCTCCCCACCCTGTGCCCACCACTGCTGGCCCCAGGGAGGGGGTCCCACTGCTGCCCTTTGTGGGATGCTCGTAGGTGCTGCATCCCGTGGTGCTGCTGCAGCTGTGGGCACTGGTATGACTGGTTTTGGCGTGGGGTGTGTGGGGGTGTGCTGCACCCCAGCTCTGCTGTGCCCCCTGCAGCACATTACCACACCTCCAATGTATATATTGAACATATATTCAGCTTGGAGAGCTCCAGAGAGCAGGCTTGAAGGTACAGCCATGGGTGGGCAGCTGGGGTGGCTGCTAAGGTTTTGGGGTGCAGCTGGGGGAAAGGAAAAGATTTGGTACAACCCCCCTCCCAAACACACACCCCACACACACACCCAGTGCTCATCTGGTCTCTAGGACCTCTGAAATCTTCCCCCTGGAATGCCCAAACTGGCCAAGGGATGGGCTCAGATGGGGACTTTGGAGCTGGGAAGGGTGCAGGGGGGCAGGGAGGGGGTTGAGGGGGTAGGGTGGGGGGCTGTGTGGGTCACGATGCACCCCACCAGCACAGAGGTGTGAGAGCTGAAGGGTTTGGGGGAGCCTGGGGGTTAGAAGATGGGGTCCAGGCATGGGGGGTTTGATGGGTGCAGGGGGAGCTGGGAGTGCAGGGGTGGGGGTGTGGGGTGCAGGGGGTGTGGTGGGTGGAGGGAGGGTGGGTGCAAGGTGTCTGTGGGGTGCAGGGTGGGGGTGTGGGGTGCAGGATGCAGGGTGGGTGCAGGGGGCTGTGGGGTGCAGGGTGGGGGTGTGGGGTGCAGGATGCAGGGTGGGTGCAGGGGGCTGTGGGGTGCAGGGTGGGGGTGGAGGGTGGAGGGTGGGTGCAAGGTACATGATGGGTGCAGGGGGCTGTGGGGTGCAGGATGGGGGTGCAGGATGCAGGGTGCGTGCAAGGTACATGATGGGTGCAGGGAGCTGTAGGGTGCAGGGTGGGGGTGTGGGGTGCAGGGTGGGTGCAGGGGGCTGTGGGGTGCAGGGTGGGGGTGCAGGGTGGGTGCAAGGTACATGATGGGTGCAGGGTGCTGTGGGGTGCAGGGTGGGGGTGTGGGGTGCAGGATGCAGGGGGGTGCAGGGGGCTGTGGGGTGCAGGGTGCAGGATGGGTGCAAGGTACATGATGGGTGCAGGGGGGATGTGGGGTGCAGGATGGGGGTCTGGTGGGGGGTGGGTGTGGGGGATCAGTGTGTGGCATGTGTGGGGTGCATGGTCTAGGGGTAAGGGGGTTGGGGGGAGGAAGAAGGGGCAGGGGAAGGGGCTGGGACAAAACCCACCGGGCACAAACCGGGGACAGGGACCAGGAACAGGGACAGGGAGGTGGGCAGGGACAAGGACCGAGGCACGGTGAGGGGCAGGAGCTTGCAGGGGCTGGGGAATCACAGAATCATAGAATTGTAGGGGTTGGAAGGGACCTCGAGAGAACATCGGGTCCAACCCCCTGCCAAAGCAGGGTCCCTAGGACAGGGCACACAGGGCGGTGTCCAGACGGGGCTGGAATCTCTCCAGAGAAGGAGACTCCACACCCCCTGGGCAGCCTGGCCCAGGGCTCCCTCACCCTCACTGGGGAAAAAGGGATCTGTGAAATCTGGAGGAGAGGGGGAGGAGAGGGAGAGGAAAGAGAGGAGGGAGAGGAGAGGGAGGAAGGAGAGGGAGGAAGGAGAGGGAGAGGAGAGGGAGAAGAGAGGAGGAGAGGAGAGGAGAGGAGAGGGAGAGGAGAGGGAGAGGAGAGGAGAGGAGAGGAGAGGAGAGGGAGAGGAGAGGAGAGGGAGAGGAGAGGGAGAGGAGAGGGAGGGAGGAAGGAGAGGAGAGGGAGAAGAGAGGAGAGGAAGGAGAGGAGGGAGAAGAGGGAGAGGAGGGAGAGGGAGGAGAGGGAGAGGAGGGAGAGGAAGGAGAGGAGGGAGAGCAGCAGGAGGAGGAGGAAGTCGGGGCCGAGCCGCTTCCTGTAGGCAGAAGGATGAGCGCAGACAAAGCTGGGTGGGGACTCGGCGCTCGGGGCTGCTGCTGACCACCCCCTACCCCCCACCACCTCCAGCCCGCATCCCTCCCCGCCTCCCTCCCTCCGTCCGTCCGTCCATCCCTCCGTCCCGCCGCCGCCCGCCCCGCGAGGGACTCGGGGCAGCACCGCCCGCCTCCAGGTACCGGGGTGGGGAGCCGGGCTTTGGGCTACTGGGAGCGCTGGGAGGGTTGGGGCTGGCAGCACTGGGGCGCACTGGGGCTCACTGGGTTTGACGGGGCGGTCCCCAGCCCCCCTCCCTCCGTGGACCCCCGAACCGCTCAGCAAAAAATCCACCCCCCCTCTCCGGGTACCAATCCCTGCATCACCCCCCATCTCCACACCCACCCCCCTTCATCACCCCCCCCACCCGGGGGGCTCCCACAGCCTCGGGTGTGGCGGTGGCACCTGCGGGGGGGTGCGGGGGTCCCCATCCCGGGGTGGGGGGTGGTACGGGGGTCCCCATCCCGAGGAGGATGGGGAGGAGGGGGGAGGGCGGGGATGCCGGGGCTGGGGCGAGGCGGGGGGCGGGGTGTGGGGGGAGAGTGGAGGGGGGAAGGTACCACGCACCGAGAGTTCAGTCTCCCCAACAAAGGTTTGATTTAGCGGCTTTGATCCTCAGTTAATCAACTGCTTGGCCATCACAGGGCAGGCTTTTTCCACCCATGAATGAGCCGTAGTGTTCTTTCTTTCCCTGGGCTTGCGAAGGGGGGGAGGTTCCCCCCATTATTATTCCCTGGGAAGGAAGGGTGAGACTTTTTCCCAATCCCAAATCCCTGTAGGAACCTCAGCTGGGATGGATATCCCCCCAGCCTGGCTCGTTAGTGGGGGCTAAGGGAGGTTTTATGTGTGTGTGTGTGGTGACAGCCATACCCAGTGCCCCACCCTGCCATCCCCATCATTCCCATTTTCCCCATCATTCCCATTGTTATCCTTATTTTTTCCCAGTGGTTTATGGGGTAGAGTGCTTTGGGGAGTGTATCCCAGGTGAAACCACTGGTCAGCTGGGAAGGTGTGGTGGGAGTAAACCCAGTCTAGGGCTCTCCTACCCCAGCCAGATGGGAATGCAGTGGAAAAACTTTTACCCTCTCACCTCCTTGGAGGAAAATGGGATTATATTTCAGGAAAACCTTGAATCCTGGTGACACACCCCCCTCCCCAATTCCTAACGAGTTCCTAATGATCTTGAACCTAGAGCATGCACCAGCAGCTGCTGCCAGACCTGCTGCACGCAGGGCAGAGCATCGCTTCGGGTCCCTGGGGGGAGGGGGTGTGTTTCATTCCCTGTTCCCCTCTGGACCCCCCAAAATTTCCCAAGAAGCATCACCCCACCAGTGAGCCCACGCTGCTCCCTGGCTGAGGGAGGGAAAGGTGCCTGGGCCATGAGGGTGGCACATACCCTGGCAGCAGGCTGGGGCCAGGCACAGAGGATGTTTTCCTCCCCCCCCCTTTATAACTGGATTTCCCTGGATGCAGCTGGAGCATGCAATTTTAATCCTCTTTTCTGCCATATGGCCGCTGGCTGGATTGAAATATGACTCAATTAATTATTGCCAGGAAAGCCCTGGGGCCAAGCCTTTCTCTGGGAGGATGCTTTGAGGTGCTCCCACAGTAGAACAGGGCTTTGCTCACCCTGTACTGGGGGGTACAGGTACAGCAGCACATGGCTCAGCCCCATCCTGCCCCAGCTCTGTGAGGCTGTGCTGGTTCCTTGGCACTACTTTGGGTGCTTTTTCATATATATATATTTCTATTTCTTTTTTGGCTCTTCCTGCTTGTGAGAGGAAGCAGGGGGCGGCTGCTTGCTGCCACCACGTGCTGCTGCCTGCTCACCTGTGACACGAGCGTGGCGGTCTCAGCATCACCTCAGGGATGACTAGCCCCAGCCTCACCTTTGAAACTGGCTGTCCCCAGCTTGGGGGAGAACCACAGGTGTGTCCCCCAACTCTTCACAGTGCCTTTGTGTGTGTGGGCTCAGAGGAGTAGCTGTACCATGGCGTGGTACATGCAGGGGGACCTCATTGCAGCCTGTCAAGGGAGCAGAGGAACAGGAGGGGAATCAGCTTGTTCAAGGGCAGAGCCTGGCAGGACAAGGGGGCTGGAGTGAAGCTGGAGGAGGGAAGGGGGAGAGGAGATCTGAGGGGGAAGTTCTTTGCAGAGAGAGTGGTGAGGGGCTGGCAGGGGCTGCCCAGAGAGGGGGTGGGTGCCCCGTCCCTGGGGGTGTTGAAGGCCAGGTTGGCTGGGGCCCTGGGCAACCTTGTGTAGCTCCAGGCCTGGAGGTTGGTGTCCCTGCCTGTGGCAGGGGGTTGGAGCTCTGTGACCCTTGGGGTCCCTTCCAACCCAGACCAGGCTGGGATTCTATGGGTGCCCATGGTGGGGTGGGGTGAAGACAACCAGTGTGCATCCTGGCTTGGCACGGGGCTCCCTCATGGTACAGGGGGTTAGCACTTCCCACCAGGAAAACTTTGGCTGGGGGGGGGTGTTATTGAGATGGGGTGCAGGTGATTAGAGCAGCCCCCAGCAGCCCCATGGATGTGCCTGCGCTGGGCTCCCTGAGCTCCCGGCTCTGAGCGGCCTGAGGAGGCCCCACTTCTCCTTTCAAAACCCAGTGAGTCACCGAGGGAGGAGAGCCAGGCGCCGGCGCAGGCTGTTACCATAGTAATTAGGGCTGGTGAGACAGCGCCGGAGCCCTGCAGACCCCCAGCACCCCTCAAAACCTGTGCCCAGGGGTGGCTGGGCCTCCCCATCCCACCTGCCTGTATCAGGATGCCAGAGGCCAGCACGCTCGTCACTCCTGTGCTGCCCATGGGGAAGGCAGGGCTGCACCCCCTGCTCCCTCCCATCATCACCCCATTTTGGGTTGGAGAAGAAGGGGTTTGCCCTGGGGAAAGCAGCGTTTTCAGGGGGAGTTGTGCCAGTTCTCAGCGTGGCTTCTCCCAGCGTGACTGGGATGCAGGAGCAGGATGGGGCCCTGTGTGTTCACAGATGCAGGAGGAATGAGCAAAGGGATTTGGGTGGCTTTCCCAGGGTTTTCTTGCTTTTTTCAGACTTTTCAGGCTGTTTTACCACCACCACCACCACCACCACCACCCCCCTCTGGCTTCTTGCTCAGCTGCTTCAGGGGGTCGCAGTGGCTGTTGGAAGGAGGGATGGGATGGGAGGCAGAGGGAGATGCTATCCCACACCCTGGGTGCAGCATTGTGGGGTGCAGCATTGTGGGGTGCAGCATTGTGGGGTGCAGCATTGTGGGGTGCAGCATGGTTTGCCAGCAAGGGGATTTTTGTGTAGTTTGATTCCTGAGGTTGGTGTCCCTGCCTGTGGCAGGGGGTTGGAGCTCTGTGATCCCTGGGGTCCCTCCCAACCCAGACCAGGCTGGGATTCTATGATTCCCTGCTCATTCCCAGTGGGGGGCTTCACCCCCTTCCTCATGCTTATTTCTTCTGTATGTGAAAAAATCTGCTCTCCCCCCCTCAAACTCATCCCTTTGAGCTGCCTTTGTGCCCCCTCCCCAAACTCATAGGGAGAAGGGAAAGGGAGGGAAGGGGGGTGCTGTGGCTCGTGGGGGAAGGCGTGATGGCTGCGGGGGAAGGCAGGCTGTCTCTCCCAGCTCTCCACACACACGCTTGGCACGAGGTGGCACTCCCCCCGTTCCCAGGCATGTCTGAGCTGGGGAGAAGGCTGGGCTCCAGCTGCCAGAAGGACACAGATTTGGCTCTTGCTCCAAAACTCAGCCAAAATCACCCAGGATGGTGCCTGTCGAGCTTGGGGCTTTGGGTCAGGCCAGTGATTAATTAACCATGGCTTCAATCAGAGACACACCAGTGCTTTGTGGGCTGGGAGGCAGCAGCATCCTTGGACATCCTCACCCAGCCCCCAGGGACTGGCTGCTGGATGCAGCCAGTAGAACAGGGCTTTGCTCACCCTGTACTGGGGGGTACAGGTACAGCAGCACATGGCTCAGCCCCATCCTGCCCCAGCTCTGTGAGGCTGTGCTGGTTCCTTGGCACTACTTTGGGTGCTTTTTCATATATATATATATATATATTTCTATTTCTTTTTTGGCTCTTCCTGCTTGTGAGAGGAAGCAGGGGGCGGCTGCTTGCTGCCACCACGTGCTGCTGCCTGCTCACCTGTGACACGAGCGTGGCGGTCTCAGCATCACCTCAGGGATGACTAGCCCCAGCCTCACCTTTGAAACTGGCTGTCCCCAGCTTGGGGGGAACCACAGGTGTGTCCCCCAACTCTTCACGGTGCCTTTGTGTGTGTGGGCTCAGAGGAGTAGCTGTACCATGGCATGGTACATGCAGGGGGACCTCATTGCAGCCTGCCAGTCCCTGAAGGGAGCAGAGGAACAGGAGGGGAATCAGCTTGTTCAAAGGGCAGAGCCTGGCAGGACAAGGGGGATGGAGTGAAGCTGGAGGAGGGAAGGGGGAGAGGAGATCTTGGGGGAAGTTCTTTGCAGAGAGAGTGGTGAGGGGCTGGCAGGGGCTGCCCAGAGAGGGGGTGGGTGCTGGATGACGTGGCCGTGCGCTACTACAGGTTGTACAAGGTGAGCTCCAACCCTGAGCCCAGCCTGGGTGTTGGGTGATTCAGGGAGGCTTTGTGTGGAAAGGAGCCATTTCCTACGTGTTTTGGGAAGAGTTGGGTTTCATTACTGTATCCAGAGCTGGGGCCCCAACACAAGGAAGATGTGGGGCTGTTGGAGAGGGGTCAGAGGAGCCACAGAGATGCTCAGAGGGCTGGAGCAGCTCCCCTCTGGAGAGAGGCTGAGGGAGCTGGGCTGGGTCAGCCCAGAGAAGAGAAGGCTGTGGGGGGACCTCATTGCAGCCTGCCAGTCCCTGAAGGGAGCAGAGGAACAGGAGGGGAATCAGCTTGTTCAAGGGCAGAGCCTGGCAGGACAAGCGGGGTGGGGTGAAGCTGGAGGATGCAGCCAGACCCTGGGGCTGGGTGAGGATGTCCAAGGATGCTGCTGTGCTGGTGTTGGAGTTTAAAATCTCATGTCTCCTGCATTTTGTGTAGGCATGACACACTCCAGGCACCAAACCCAAATCTTCCACGTGCTCAGTGGGGGAAAAAAACCCCAAGCATTAAAAAAGATCTCTGAAATGGCATTTTACTGAACCTTTAAAGAAATCCCCACCTTGCTTTTCATGTGTGGCTGGGAAACCCTCCCCAATTCCCAGGCAGCAGCTGTGCCAGGACCTGCTTATCCTACCAAACATGATGGGTTTTCACCTCATCTCATCCTTCCCTTGCTTTTCATGCAGAAATTGTCCTCCTGTTGTCTGTTGTCATCGTTGTAGCTCAGACCAATTAGTTTATCCCAAGGAAGTATGGCTGGACTGGGGGCTGCAGGTACCAGCATCATAGGGTGGTGTCTCTGGTGCTGGGTGATGCTTTCATTAGCATCCCAAAGCTGGCTGAGCTGCAGGTTGGTTATTCTCAGGGGTGCTGCTGTGAACCCCAAAGCGCTGTACTCAATGTGGCGGGACACCCCAGGAGCTGGAGGGGGAGGAGGTGGCACACCAGAAAGATGGTGTCTTGGTTTAACAGGTTTATCACCCTGCCCTGCCTTGCCCTCCTGAGGGCTTTGGGTAGGAAAATTGGCTCTGTCCCTCCTGTGATGCTCCCTCAAAGCAGCTCTCCAGGCCAGGGAGGTTGGGGCTGTGCAGTCAGGTTTGTAAGATGGAGCAGCTCAAGTGGGAAGGAGCAGCTTTGCTTGAGCCTTGGAGCTCATCAGGGATCCTGAGCATCAGTGCACCTTCCTGGATTGCACTTGATCCCACCAAGGTGGAAAAATCCCCTGCACAGGACAGGATATTCCTGCTGTGGTGCTGGCTTTACCCCGTGCCGTGCTGCTCAGCATCCCTCCTCCTGCTGCCTACAGCATCCTCCTGGCTAGGGTGGCTAAACCCCAGCTTCAAAGCCTGGCAGCTGCCTGAGCTCCCAGTGCGATCCCCACAGGCAGAGCTCCTTGTGTCTATCCCCACAGGCAGAGCCCCCCATCCCTATCCCCACAGGCAGAGCCCCCCATCCCTATCCCCACAGGCAGAGCCCCCCATCCCTATCCCCACAGGCAGAGCCCCCGTGCCCATCCCCATCCCCATCGGCAGAGCCCCCCGTGCCCATCTCCATCCCCACAGGCAGAGCCTCCCGTGCCCATCCCCGTCCCCACAGGCAGAGCCTCCCGTGCCCATCCCCGTCCACACAGGCAGAGCTCCCCGTGCCCATCCCCGTCCCCACAGGCAGAGCCCCCCGTGCCCATCCCCGTCCCCACAGGCAGAGCCCCCCGTGCCCATCCCCGTCCCCACAGGCAGAGCCCCCCGTGCCCATCCCCGTCCCCACAGGCAGAGCCCCCCGTGCCCATCCCCATCCCCACAGGCAGAGCTCCCCGTGCCCATCCCCATCCCCACAGGCAGAGCTCCCCGTGCCCATCCCCATCCCCACAGGCAGAGCCCCCGTGCCCATCCCCATCCCCACAGGCAGAGCCCCCCGTGCCCATCCCCATCCCCACAGGCAGAGCCCCCCGTGCCCATCCCCATCCCCACAGGCAGAGCCCCCCATCCCCACAGGCAGAGCTCCCAGTGCCCATCCCCATCCCCACAGGCAGAGCTCCCCGTGCCCATCCCCATCCCCACAGGCAGAGCTCCCCGTGCCCATCCCCATCCCCACAGGCAGAGCCCCCCGTGCCCATCCCCATCCCCACAGGCAGAGCCCCCCGTGCCCATCCCCATCCCCACAGGCAGAGCCCGCCGTGCTCATCCCCATCCCCACAGGCAGAGCCCCCCATCCCCACAGGCAGAGCTCCCAGTGCCCATCCCCATCCCCACAGGCAGAGCTCCCCGTGCCCATCCCCATCCCCACAGGCAGAGCCCCCCGTGCCCATCCCCATCCCCACAGGCAGAGCCCCCCGTGCCCATCCCCATCCCCACAGGCAGAGCCCGCCGTGCTCATCCCCATCCCCACAGGCAGAGCCCCCCATCCCCACAGGCAGAGCTCCCAGTGCCCATCCCCATCCCCACAGGCAGAGCTCCCCGTGCCCATCCCCATCCCCACAGGCAGAGCCCCCCGTGCCCATCCCCATCCCCACAGGCAGAGCCCCCGTGCCCATCCCCATCCCCACAGGCAGAGCTCCCCGTGCCCATCCCCATCCCCACAGGCAGAGCCCCCCGTGCCCATCCCCATCCCCACAGGCAGAGCCACCAGCTGCAGCAGGGACTGTGGGGACGTCGGTGCCACCACCGGCGCCTCTGCACAGACACACAGACCTAATTATGGAAGATATCCAGAGTAAGTCAGCACCAAGAAATCCCCCTCCTCCTCCTCCTCCTCCTCCTTCTCCTCCTGCTGCCCCAGCGCTCCCTTCACTGGCACCTCAGGGAAAATGGCAACAGGGTTTTGGGTGAGTCTGTGTGCTAATTATAATCGGGTCGTTTGGGCGCTGTGGGACCTCTGTGTCACCCCTGCTGTGTTGGGTAACCTGGAGGAACGGTGTCCCCCGTAGCATCCCCAGCATGATGGCCCTGTCCCAGCCACCTTGAGTCCTTGTGGTCACGGTGGGACTGGTGTGCTTACAGCCCTGGGGTGTTTCTCCCCAGCCTGGGGACCTGGGGACAGGCAGGGTGTCCCCATGTGCCCGCTGGCAGCCGCAGGGATGCAGAGAAGCCACGTTTTCTCTCTTGCCTGCTCCCATCTGAGCCTGTCCCAGAGGAGCCACCAGGACCTGAAGCTGGGTGAAGTGCAAGAGCGACTAACCTGTTGCAGCATCCCCTTGGGATGGCTCAGGGAGCGTGGGCAGGCACCCAAGACTCAGGAGCCTGAGGAGCCATCTCCTTAAGGAGGATACTGAAGGGACCCCTCAGGTTTTGGTCATTTTAAAACCCCCAGAGCTGTGAATTCCTGCAGATACAGCATGTCACATGGACTGTGGGTTTGGAGGAGCTGGGGGGTTTGGGCTGGGTTTGGGTAAGAAAGAGCTAGTTGCTGGCAGATGTAGGTGATCAGTGATGATGTAATCATTCCTCATCAGTCCTGGTGTCTTTGGTTTTGCCTTGGAGAAGATGCAGTCAAGGGAGGAAAGCAGGATGATGAGGTTGGGGGGAGTCAGGGCTGTGAGATGCCACAGTCCCAGTGTCACTGGGGGTACTGGGATGGTGCCAGCATGTCTCTGAGCATAGCAAGTGTCACCGTAAGGGCTGTGTTATGTTTACAGCCATGACAGCCAGTTTGGGGTTGTGCTGGGGTGGAGCACCCATGAGGTTTGGGCTCTGGGTGTGTCCCTCCTTCCTCAAGAGCTTTGGGTGGGTTTGAGTTTTCCAAAGGCCTGGACCCAAACCACAGAGCTGCAGCATGGTGGCCTTGGCCTCAGCCTTGCTGTGGGGTTGGGCTGGGTTGCCTTAAACCCTCCAAGGTGAGCTACCCATCACCCACCGGTGTTGAGAAGAGCAGGAGGGTCACTGGTGGCCAAATCAGGGTGAGAGATGGGGGCTCCAGCTTGCTCTCCTGCTGCTGTCATCAGGAGGAATGCAACACATGAGCTGTTTTGAGGCAGGAATCACCTTGCAAGCATTTATTCTCTGTTTCAGTGTGCCCCTCCTCAGGCAGACCTTGGGAGGAGCAGGCAAGGGTCAAGGATGCAGGACAGCAAATAAGCATCTGCCATCTGCTCATGGTCTGTGCGCCCTGTGGAGAGCCCTGGGCCGTGCACACAGGGGACATGGCAGGTCAGGAGATCATACAATCATAGGGTGTGTTATAGGTTGGAAGGGACCTTTAAAGGCCACCTAGTCTGCAGTGAGCAGGGACATCTTCACTAGATCAGGTATCTCAGAGCCCCATCAAGCCTGACCTTGGATGTCTCCAGGGATGGGGCCTCCACCACCTCTCTGGACAACCTGTGCCAGTGTCTCACCACCCTCAGAGGGAAGGATTTTTTCATAAAATCCAATCTAGATCTTACATTTTTCTAGTTAAAAACCATCCCCCCTCATCCTACTTGCTCTCATGAGATGTATGGGGGATGAGTTGAGGACACCACATTCTTCCTTGCTGCTGCTTTTGGTTTCACACCTGCAGACACAATTCTGGCAAAAATTAGCGTGTCCCCAGTGCCTACAGACATCTTCTCAGGTCAACATGGTGTTAATGGCTCCTTAGGTATGGGTCACATCCAGCCTGTTGAGGTTTATGTCTTTGGAGGAAGGTTCCTGGAGGTCTCTGGGCACTCATGAAGACCAGAAACACCATCTCCTTCCTTCTTCCAAACCCTCCTGACAGATTCTTGCTGCCTTTTGCCTCTTGAAAGGGTCATGTTAGATTAAGGGATACCAAAACGTTGGTCTGTATCTCCTGAGTACCAAAGTGATAGGAGAAATTCTCAGTGCCCATTTTTCAAAGGCATTATGTGGTCATGGGCAGCTCTAGTGCTGGGACCTGTTAGGAGAGGGTTTATTGTGGGCCTTTCCACAGTCTTGGGAAGGCCTAAAGTGTGGCCTGAGCATACCAGGAGCTGCACAAAGCTCCTTAGCGACCCTGGAGGTGAACAGATTCAAGCTTCAGCTGCTTGGTTGTAAACCTTGTGACACTTCCTGCTCTTTCCTCTTATCAGACAAAACCAGGCCTCTCGTGATCTCCATACATTTTATCTTCAGCAGAGATGTGTTGTTTGCTGCTCTGACCACAGCCCAGCTCACGTGCTGGCGCTTCCCTTCCACCCCCCAGCCAGGCTTTCTTGAGCCCTGAGCTGTTGCAGGACAGCAGATCCTTTGTGGGACATGTCCTCCTTCCCAGAGGCCCAACGGGTGCACAGAAAACATCTGACCATCGCATTTCCATGGCGGAGGCTTCCTCACCCGTGGCCCCCACACAGGATGGGGTTGGGTCGTGTCCTCACAGTTGGGTTTTGGCTTCCTTACTTCCTCAGGAGGATGCTCCATTGGCACATCATGTGGTTTTCATCTCCCTTGCACTGTGGTTGAGTTGGCTCCAAGGGCTCCTTTGTGCCACTGGAATGTGACCCAGTTTTGGTGGGAGCTGGATGAGGAGTGTGGGGTCACCTCTCCATGACAGCCTGAGAGGGGTTAAAGGAGCTGGCTGGCTAGTTCAGGGCAAAGGGTGAAATATGTTGGTTGCCTGTGACATGGAGGTGTTTTATGGAAGAAGTCTCCAGCAGCAGTTTGGGCTTTCACCAGTGTTAGTCCTGACAGCTGTGGAAACAGGTGCCCAAGGACTTGTGCCAGCTCCCTTCATTTTCCTGTTGTTTTCTGGATCCCTCAGGTTTCTTTGAGTGAGCAAACAGTGATTTTAGTAATGAACCAGTATGGTCGATGGCTCATTTAGGTTGGAGGGGGAATCTGAAGGTGTGTGGTCATACCTCCAGCTCAAAGCATGGCCAGCACTATGAGTAGGTCAGTGCTGTCCCCATGGGCATTGTAAAGGTCCACGTGGGTCCAGGTGGCCTCAGACTGCTGTGCAGAAACATGGCCAGGTCTTCTCCAAGCATCCATGTTTTCTCCATGTCTCTACATGCCTTGTTGGGGACATCCTACATCCTCAGTGGGTCTGCAGTGGGTTGGGTTCCTCAGGTAAGGAAAGCTGCAGGACTTCAGAGTGGAGATAAGGTCATGGAGAGATGAACAGCTGGGGCATGACAATGGTGACCCATGACCAAGCTAGGAAGAGGCTGACAAAAAGGAACAAACAAGTGGTTCAGTTGCTGGTGACCAGGCAATCTCTGCAGAAGGCTGTGCAACAATCCATGGTGTCCTAATCAATCACCAAGCTGGGGATGGGTTGGGGAGGGAGATACATAGACTGGTATCAAGCAAGGAAGCAAATTCTAGGCCCGAACAGGTTGTCTGGAAGGAGTGCATGTTCCTCACTGTGGTAAATGCAGCCATCCATGACCTACAAACCTCTTCAGACCTCTCCTAAGTGCTCTTCAAGTCTGTGTGGAGGGGTGATCCTCCCCCTCTGCTCTGCCCTGGTCAGGCCCCACCTGGAATATTGTATCCAGTTCTGGGTTCCCTGGTATAAAAAAGACAGGGATCTCCTGGAGACAGTCCAGCACAGGGATACGAAGGTGATGAAGGGCCTGGAGCATCTCCCATATGGGGATAGGCTGAAAGTACTGGGGCTGTTCAGCCTGGAAAGAAGAAGCCTGAGAGGGGATCTCATCAATGGTTATCAATAGCTGAAGGGTGGGACACAGGGGGACATGGGCAGCCCCTTCTCAGTGTCTGTGGGGACAGGACAAGGGGTGATGGCTGCAAGTTGGAGCACAGGAATTTCCACACCAATGTGGGGAAGAACTTCTTCCCAGTGAGGGTGAGGGAGCCCTGGGCCAGGCTGCCCAGGGGGTGTGGAGTCTCCTTCTCTGGAGAGATTCCAGCCCTGTCTGGACACCGCCCTGTGTGCCCTGTCCTAGGGACCCTGCTTTGGCAGGGGGTTGGACCTGATGATCTCTGGAGGTCCCTTCCAACCCCTACAGCTCTGTGAGTCTGTGTCTGCTGCTGGAGCAGTTCTGCTCACGCTGGAAGGCAACCAGAAGTCTCACACATTGGATGGGAAAGCCCTGAACGCTGACCAGGTCTGGTAGATCCCATCAGTTCATGTAGGCCCTTGTTGAAGTACGAGTGGCCTGGTGGCTCTCCTGTGGGGCCAGCACTCCCTGTGTGCCCCAAGGATGGAATGTCCTAAAGGCTTTAGGTTCAGTTACTCAGGTCACAGTGAACCTGGTTGCTCTTCATCCCTTGTATCTTTAATAATGTGGAGCTGTGGTGGAGGCTGCACGGCGCTCGCAGGGCCTGGGACCATCAAAATACCTTGCATTATTTAGCAGCTGGTTTAATATAATTGCTGCTCAGCCTCACATCCTCGCTCAGGGTGGTTGGATTTTATGTCCAGTCCTTCCCTTACTCCCCAGCTAACGCTGGCAGGGGGGAACCCTACCTCCTCCTTCCACACCATGCTGGGGTGGGGAATAAAAAGATGTAGCAACCCAGCTTAGGGAGAAGTATAAGCAGCATATAAAGGGAGCACTGATTTTATTTTTTGGAATTATTATTTATTATTATTTAATTATTTAAATAATAAACATAAAAATTATATAATAATAATAAATATATATTTTAAAGCCTAGAGCTGACTGATGTAAAAAATCAGGCTGTCTGTGAATTGATGCTTCTCCATCCTCCCCAGAAAAGAAACCTGCCTCCCCCTCCCAAAATTGCAGCTGCTCCTGTTTATTTTCATAGCTCATGCTGGGAAAAATGTCCAGATGAATATACCATGCTGAGGTTTCCCAGCACCCAGGTAGGCAGGGAAAGGCGCTTGCACTTGCAGAGCACCAGGGCCTAAAACCCACAGCAGCTCCAGCTCGTTTGGAAGAAGGATTAAAGCTGGGAAGGGGTGGATGGGGGGCATAAATGAAGCATGTGGGGTCTGCAGCATGGCCAGCATGGATTGATCTGCAGCATGGGAGGTATTGATGGGTGGGAGGGGAGAGCAAGCCAGCATGGGCGATGACGCCTTGTGCTGCTTAATCCAGGGACTGCATGATTTCTTTGGCTTTAATTTATTATTTTTAAATTTTGCTTTAATTTTGGGGAGGGTTTTTGCAATGCTTGATGTTGCAAGTGTGAAAACACCACCCAGGCTAGCAGCTCTGGGGTGGCTTTCCCCTCCCATCCACGTAATACCAGTGTTTGCTGAGCATGTGTCATTCCACACCGTAGTGGTAAAAGCAGGGCCGTTGACTCAGCAGGAAGCGTGGCAGGGATGCTTTGCCTGTGTTTTAAGGGGAAAACAGGCTGGTTCAGGGATTTTTGGGAGCTCTGTGGGAAAAGCAAGAGTTTGTGGAGGTTAGGAAGTGATGAGCAGGCCAGAGAAGGGGTGAGGATGGAGTTACGCCAGGGGAAATAGTGTGGGAAGGGTTCTGAGGGGGTGGCTCGGGGAAGAAAAGTGAATTTGGGTGGTTTGAAGGAGCATCATGGTCAGGAGAAGTGTAGGAGGGTCAGGGCTGGGAGTAGGGGAAGCTGCCAAGCCTGCGGTGCTGCTGCCTCTCTATCCCCCTTCCACATCCCTGCCCCAGCTGTGCTGGGATGGCCGTGCTCTCCTGTCCCATCACATCATGACGGATCCAGGTATCCTTCCCATCTCCATAACCAGGTCCTACTTTAGACCCAAAAGCAGGAGATTAACGGGGAAAAAAACACCTGAGGCAGCAGTGGGTGGCAGAAGTTAAATTTAATTGAGGTAATATGGGTCATCTCACCGACCGAGGACAGAGGAGCAACCTACTTCTCCCCAGCTAACCCCAGCTAACCCAGTTTGCAGCACCTCCAGGGCCCTGCCCACAGCCCTGCCACGGACTATCAGCTCAGAGAACCCCCCTGGTACCCTCAAGTTGGCCATGAAACATCAGATCCAGCACAAGCTACAATAAATTACTTTTCCAAGTCATTTATTGTGAAAATCTAGTCTAGCATGGGGGATTTTTAATGTTTTTTTTTCTTTTTCCTTTTTCTTTGTGGTTTTTTTCCCAGAAACTGGCTAAAATCGCCCACGTTTAGCGGTGATCCTCTACCTGCTGCTTGGGATCTAGCTGTCAGCAAAGGTTTTACTCATTTTACAGCTATCTCAGTGATGCCTTTGTAATGAAACCTTTGCAAGGTACCCATAGCTGCAAGATTTTAGGGGATTTTACCCCTGTAACTCCTAAAGCACATAAAATCTCAGGAAACAATCACAAAACTCTCCCATTTTCATGTGCTACATCCTCCATTTGACTAGTCACTCTCTGAGCTGGCAGCTCTGGGTGCTGTGAAATAAAAACCAGGCCTGAAAAAGAGATAAAACAGGGAAAAAATGGGAAAAAATATAAATCCTCCCAGCCTCGTTGCTTTGGTGGCAAGGGATGGGAAGAGAAATTACAGGCAGCAGCATCTGGGCTTGGCTCAGCTCTAGCAGATAGGCTGTGACCTGTTTGCTGTATTTGAAGCTTGAAATAGAACCTTATGAGTAATGTGGTTCAGGTGCTTATCACTAATTAATTTATTCTTTTGTACGGTGGATACCTAATTAAAGCAGTCTAAGGTAATTCCTGGGGGGCGGGGGTTAAGCTAATGGGATGGTTAACGGGGTTATTTCTTTGCTGATGTAACTTGTTAGGTGATTCCCAGGGGCTGGGAAGGGTTATTAGGCTGCATGTGAGTGTTACTTAAAATAAAAATTCTAATAAAGGTTTGGTTTGGGTGAAATCAGTGGAGAGCAGCTTCTCCTTGCAGTGAGTTCTGCAGCCGAGGGCTTCACGTGCCAAAATGGCGTGACCAGGCCCAGCGGGTTTGGATTTATTTTAGCTGGGCTGAAAAATGTTCTGCAGAAGGATGAGCTTGGCACCACAACAGGGATCATAGAATCACAGAAGGGTTTGGGTTGGAAGGGGCTGGTTTGGATGAAATCAGTGGAGAGCAGCTTCTCCTTGCAGTGAGTTCTACAGCCGAGGGCTTCACGTGCCAAAATGGCGCGACCAGGCCCAGCGGGTTTGGTTTTATTTTAGCTGGGTTGAAAAATGTTCTGCAGAAGGATGAGCTTGGCACCACAACAGGGATCATAGAATCACAGAAGGGTTTGGCTTGGAAGGGTCCTTGAAGATCATCCAGTCCCACCCCCTACCATGAGCAAGGACACCTCTCACCAGCCCAGGCTGATCAAGGCCCCATCCAACCCAGCCTTGAAAACCTCCAGAGGGGGCAGCCACCACCTCCCTGGGCAACCTGTGCCAGTTGCCCACCCTTATAGTGAAGAATTTCTTTCTAATATCCAATCTAAATCTTCCCCCTTCCAATTTAAAACCATTCCCCTCATCCTGTCACTCCATGTCCTTCTAAAAAGTCCCTCCCCAGCTTCCTTGTAGGCTCCTTCTGGTACTGGAAGGTGCTCTAAGATCTCCCTGGAGCCTTCTCTTCTCCAGGCTGAACAACCCCAAATCTCAACCTTCAAAATCCACTCCCTAAAAACGTGCCATTTTAGCCAAATCAGGACAATTCAGTAGCTTCCCCCCAATTCCTTCAGTGGGACCAGGGGTGGTTGTACCCCCATGATGCCAGACGGGTGGTTGTTAAACACCATGGCCTTGAATTCAGGGTGACTTTGCATGAGGCTTGGGGTGGGTTTGTCCCTTCAGGTATGGTGTTGACACAACCAAATACCCAAATCCTTGTGACACTAGGTGCAACACCTCCACCGGGCAGCATTCCTGTCTCCTCTGCTTCCAAACTTTGTGTCACACCTTCCCCTAAAGGTCTTTATCCTGGCCCTGGCACATACAGGATGTTAAAAACTGAAACCCAAGAATGAATTGGTTAATTAACATAAAATAATAGCTCTTGGCTGCTTCCTTTAATTAAGGGTCAGGAGTTCAGAGCAGTACGAACAGATGTTGAGCTCCTTTTCCCAGTACAGGAGCTCATTGCTTCCTCCATAGATTTCATAGAATCATACCATCTCTCTTTTTTCCTGGAAAAAAGGAGCAGGGAATTAGGATTTCTGACCAAGGTGTGTACAAAGAAATTATTTCAGGGTTGATTCAAGTTGGTTTTGGGGAGGAATCAAGAACCAAAGGAACTGAGAAGTCATAGGTGTGATGGTGCTTCTAATTAGAGGGTGAGTTTGGTCTTTTAGGGGTCTCTCCACTGGGAAGAAAAGAGGTTTTTTGGAGGTTTTCTGCTCTTTTCTGGCCCGCTGTGAGTTGATGCGTGTTTCCTAGACCGAGGTTCTCCTTCACAGCAGAACCTTCTGCCTGGCAAAGTAAGGGACTACCCAGCCTGCTGCCACTTCATCACTAGGAAACAAGTTTCATGGATTTGGGGATCCAAGAGAGAATTGGGGGTTTCAATGGGATTTCAGTGTGAATTTTGTATTTGATTGATTCATTCGTGTTTTACCCCACAGACCTGCTGCTCCCTCAGTGTGTGGGAGCTGGTAGTGCTGGGCTGTCACCAGCTGCCCCTCACGTGGTTACATGAGGGTCGCTCTAGCCTGGGAAGAGTCATGCCTGTGGCAAGTGTTTGGCTGGGAAAATAACCCAAAAGAAAAGGTTTGACATGTTGTACAGCATTATAGAAGAGGAACCAGGCTTTCCTTGGCCTTTGCTGCAGCAGAATTATATACTCAAGTATTTTTAAGGATGTCTGTGTAGTGTTTTAACTGATGCTAAAAAGTCCCAGGGCTGCAGATAGTGCTGTTGATCTCTGGAATGGGCTGAGCTCCGTGCAGGGAAAGACCCTCCAGTGGAAGAGAAACCCATGGGGTTGTGATGCCCTGAGGCTTAGCAGCCACTTTTCCAAGGTTTTTGTGGACCTGATGGGGAGAAATCTGGATGTCTGACTCATGAGAGGACTTGGGACAACAGTGCTCATGTCCCTGCTCATTGGTTGGGTTGGGGGGAAGGTCTGTACTGGTGAGCGATGGTCACCTTGGGGTGATGTGTGACCTATCTGTACATCCCCCCTCAGCGTTGCTCCTCTCTGCTTGGATCCCCCCTCCTCCTCTTTCCCTGTATTTACTGGGCAATCTGCATGCTGGAGACATTTTGGTCAGGCCAGGGGATTTCAAAGATGGTGATGATGTCTCCATCCTCCAGCCTGATGGGGAGGTTGGAGACGCAGCAGGTCAGTACCACTTTGCAAGAGGGCATTTCAGGAAACCCCTGGATTTCCAGGGAGCACTGGTAGTTTTAGGGCATCCCCAAAGCTGCATGTTCTCCTCTCAGGCAAGTAAAATGCAGGCAGCTGAATGCATTAGGGGGTTTTATTATATCTGGGTGGGATGAAGGCTAACGATGGCTTGGATGGAGGAGCAGCTGCCTCCTTTACAGCCAGGGTTTTGCTGCAAGCCCACCCTGGAGATCTGCAGGACAGAGGCTCCTCAAGTTCCTACTCCTCCTCACACGCGCTGCAGCGAGCTTTGACCTCTGGGTGTGTTTTAAATTTCAGTAAATTCAAAAAAACAACCACCACCACCCCCAAACCACAAACCAACGAGGAGGGGGAAGAAAAAAAGCCCAGCCCTTGAATCATTTTCATTTTCAGTCAAGCACAGCAGCAGTGGTGGTGGTGCTCTGTACTGATGGGGACCACAGAAGTAGAGCTTGTGCTTAAAGCCTCTGCTGCAGGAGAAGCTGAAAAGTGATGCTGGGGATGGCGTGACAGGATGTGTGCCCTTATCTGTCCCTCTGGCGTGTCACACGCTGAAACGTGACAGCCAAGGTCTGCTTTTTCTTTCTATGCCACAGCATAAGGAGATACAAGGGGAGATAGCCAGCCTCTTCTCAGTGTCTGTGGGGACAGGACAAGGGGCGATGGGCTCAAGTTGGAGCACAGGGAGTTCCACAGCAACATGGGGAAGAACTTCTTCCCAGTGAGGGTGAGGGAGCCCTGGGCCAGGCTGCCCAGGGGGTGTGGAGTCTCCTCCTCTGGAGAGATTCCAGCCCCTGTCTGGACACCGCCCTGTGTGCCCTGTCCTAGGGACTCTGCTTTGGCAGGGGGTTGGACCTGATGAGCTCTGGAGGGTCCTGCCAACCCCACCAGCTCTGTGAGTCTGTGATGGTGAGGAGGTCAGCTGCCCTCCCCTGGCAGGCATTGCCCCAGCATGCATCACTGGGAGCATACATGGGTGCTGAGGGCATGACAGGGGGCTGACCAGGGGTCAGGACTGAGTTCATGTGGGTACTTTTAACCTGGATGACAACCTCAGGCCATGGGAGGAAGGTGATGCTTGGCTGCAGCTTCGCTTGCTCAGACCACTGGACCGTGTGTCTGGGCATCCTTATTCCCTGTTTTTTGGCTGAGCTCCTGGTGCACCAGTCCTCCCAGTGCTTGATCCATGCACACTGCTGGGTTTGCCCCTTGTGTGGTAACCCCAACCACGTTTTCCCTGGGTTTTTTTCCCCCAACTGATGGTGGGGAGGCTTTTCCTGTTTTAGGGATACATCCCCCAAAGCCCTGGAGTGGGGCAGGGGGGTGGCATGGCTTTTGGCTTGCTGGAAATCTCCAGGGGAAAAACAATGCTGCTGTTATTAAACCCCAGACTGGGGGGTTTAGGGTTCAGCAACTCCAACAGTGCTCCCACTGTGCCAGAGCCTTGTGCTGACCCTGGAGCAGGTCGGTGCTCCCCTCCCTGCTGTCCCCAGCTGGAGACAGGCACCGTGTGTGAGCGGTGGCAGGAGGGACCGAGCAGATGTCCCAGGCTGTGCTGTCTGGTGCCTGCTCCTTCACCCAAATAATCTCTTAAAAAAACCAAACCAAACCAAACCAAGGAAGTTGAAGCAGGTTGGTGCTTGCCTTCCTTTCGAGCCGTTAGGAAGCCTGGGAGAAAATCAAGAGCTGAGATTCTCACTTGCACGTGATGCCCACAGCACTGGGACTTCTCCAGGCCAAAGGGAATAGCCCTGCACCACCCAAAAGGTTCCCATGGGGCCCTGGCTCCATCCCTGCTGCATCTCACCCCCTGCTCTACTCCAGGTCTGTAGGAGCTTCGCTCCGGGCAGTGCTGGGACACACTCGGCTCTCCAAAGGGATGGATGTTGTTAAGATGGATGGAGGGGACATCCCGAGCCAGGCTCTCCACGGGGCCACCTCTGGTGCTGAGCTCTTGATTTAATCCCCCAGCAAAATTTGGGAAGAGAAAAATCTTTGCTCCTTATGCCCTGCATTGCCTTGATAATGAGATTTCCCCAAGGGAGCCAGTGGCAGGCTGGGTCTACCCCCCCCCCCCCCCAGTGCTGCTTTTGGGGTGAAATACAGCTGAATATGGGCAATATGTTTTTGCATCCTCCTGATAGAAGCAACAGGAGGTCAGGCCAGCTCCAGGGGCAACACCAAAAACCACCACCATGGGCAAAACACCAGTGTCAGGGCCAAAACAGGCACCCATCTCACCTCACCCCTGTTTGGTGGGAGGGATGGGATGCTGGTGTGATATGAAAGCTGTTTCCATGGAAACAGGCTCATGTTTTCCCCCACCCCTCACTCAGGCACCTTTTAATTAATTTCTTTATTTCCCAGCACATCTCCAACCCCACAAAGCTGCTTCTCAGCAATTTAAATACTGGATTGGACATAAAAAAAACCCCAAAACCCTGGACATTGGAAAAGGGAATAAAATCCCTGTGGATGGGGGCTGGGAGCTGCTGGTGTAACCACCACTGAGGAGGAAGGTCCTCTGCCCCAGCAAAGGGGCTTGATGGGTATTGATCCAGCTCATAACGTTCACTTTGCTGGAGGGAATAATGAAACACATGTAATTTGGGAGTACAGAGGCTCCTTTCCCAGCCAGGTCTGTGACTGCTGTCGAGATGGATGTGACTACAGCAGCTCCCACCCCCTGGAATCACAGCTCAGCTCTTTTTCTTTTCTGTCTGGGATATTTTTATATTTTCCTGGATATATTTAGCAACTCCTTGTATTTTATTTTATATTTTTTTCAGCCCAGCTGACTATTTTTAGCCAGGGCTTTTAGCAAAAGAAAGAAAGAAAAAAAAAAGCAACAGAATGGCTTGGAAAAGCAGCCAGCCCTGCCTGAGGGATTCCCACGCTCCAGCCGGCCGGTGACCGGCAGCACCGGCTGTGGGAAGGATGGCAGCACAGCCCTATGCTCTGTTCCCCATTCTGGATGCCATATCATGCCTAGTTTTGGGGAAGAAAAAGCATTTTGTGGGAGAGCTTGCTTGCCTCAGTTGGGCTTGGGCTGATCCTACGCCTGGCTGTGCCTCTGGGGTGCAGCGAGTTGGGTTGGTCTCAGCTGCTGGGATGCATAGGAGCCAGGAGCAGTCCCAGCTTGCACAAGAGCTGGAACAAATCCCTCCCTTATCATACCCTAGCATCTTTTCTGGGCAAAGAAGCTCTGTGCTCCCCCAAATCACAGAGCTGTAGAGGTTGGAAGGGACCTCCAGAGCTCACTGGGTCCAACCCCCTGCCAAAGCAGGGTCCCTAGGACAGGGCACACAAGGAGGTGTCCAGATGGGGCTGGAATCTCTCCTGAGGAGGAGACCCCACGCCCCCTGGGCAGCTTGTCCCAGGGCTCCCTCACCCTCACTGGGTAAAAGTTCTTCCCCATGTTGGTACCCCTTAACAGGCTTCACCCAACTGGGTGGAAAATACCAGTCCATCAGTGATGGAAACCAAGAAGCGGGGAGATTCCTGCTTTCACTCTGAAAAGGAGCTGGCCTCAGTGGTAGGTGATGCCATGTGATGCTCCAGTGGCAGGTGATGCCTTGTGATGCTCCAGGGAGCTGCTCTTGGTCTTTACAGTGAAGGACCAGGGATGATTTTGTGCTGGCAGATGTCGACGCTTTCAGTTTCTTTCCGCTTTTCCTTTCGGTTCAGCTCAGGGGAATTGTGGGGAGAATGTTTTTTTCAGCCATGAGGAGAGGAAAAACCCCACTGGGAAGTGAAAAAAGCCTGGAAAATAGGGTGATAGGAGAGGATGTGGCCCACAGGTGTCAAAACACGGAGAGTGGGTAAAGACTGTGGTCTCCTTGAGATGCAGGAGGTGTCTCAAGGCACCAGTAAAACCTCACTCGATGCCCAGTTGCACCTTTCAAGACTGTAAGAAGATGCTTTGGGAGGGTGCTGGGGTGTGCCAGCCGGGTTTAGCAGCGCAGAAGGTGCTCCAGGAGAGCCCTTGTGTAAGGAGAGCTGATGCTTTAAGGCTAAATAATCACCCTTAAAATGCCATTTTTAATAACTTTAGGAGAAATCTGGTCTCCACCCAAATGCAATTTGAGATAAAATTGGGGGGGGGGGGGCGGGGCTAGCTTTGGGAGGGGAGGTTGGGCTCAGATTTTGTAGGTTTTGGGCTAGTGATAGGGTGATGGAGGTCTGGGAGACCCCCTCCTGCCCAAGTGCTGCCTTTTGGGCACAGCTCTGTGCAAAGCAGGAGGCAGCTCACGCTGATGAGGAGCTGGCAAATGAAGGCTAATTACTCTTGCAAGCAGGGCTGGCAGCTGCGGGATGCCCAGTTCCAGAGGAAGGAGTAGGACAGGCAGCTTAGCAGGAGGGCTAGCTTGCTCTGGTTGTTAAGAAACTCTCCTTTGGTGGTGGCTTTTTTGGGGCTGGACACGGCGTTTTCCCTCCCTCCCTCAGTTGAGGTGATGCCATGGCAGGGCAGCTCATGCTGGGAGGCAGCACCAGCAGCTCACCAGGCTGGAGCTGGATGGGGAGCAGCAGATAATTTGGCAAATTGATTTCCCATTGAGTTAAACGATGCTGGCAGGATGGGTGAGGGTCAGTGCCTCTGTGCCAGCTCGCTCAGGGAGTGGGGGGACAGGGGAGCAGCACCAACGCTGTCACTGGAGATTATGGGATCCATAAACGTGCTGGGAGGGAGAAACACATCCAGAAAGCAAGGTCAATGCAATTAGTTTACTGGGATGAAGGAGGAGGGCTGTTCATCTCTGGGCTCAAAGCAATGGTGGCTTTTAAGGAAGAGCAAATTAACCCCTGATCTCATCCCATTGTGCAGCACGAGGACACAGCACCAGCAGGCAGCTCAGGGCTGGGTTTTGTACTCAACATCATGGGTGAAAGCTGAAGGTTTTGGCAAATCCCAGAGCAAGCAGACTGAGAGCAGAGCGAGCTGTAAATACTGGATCAGTGCCCCCATGGCAGGGGCATCCCTAACTGTTTGCCCAATTCAATCCTGAATTTCAGTGGATTTTTTGGCTGGGTGCCACTGGTGGGAAGAAGGAAATATCCTTTGACTATCAACTGCTCCTCATTACACAAAGACACAGCAATGAATTAGGGGCTCCCTTGGAGAGTAGGTACCAGCTTGGAAAAATCAGCAGCCAAATTTCCCAGCCCAGACATGTGGTGCAAATGCTTTTGCATCCTTTGAAATGAATCCAGCCTCGTGCCACGAGGAGTCAATAACCCCCCAATAGGGACAAGTATCAAACCAACCCAGTGAGATCCTGAGCTGTAATTACAGGGACAATATCCATGCTAAACATTGTTAGGGTGGTGATAATGTCCTTACTCATTAACCTCACCTCCCTTTGTAAGTGAGAGGCTGAGGGAGCTGGGCTGGGTCAGCCCAGAGAAGAGAAGGCTGTGGGGGGACCTCATTGCAGCCTGCCAGTCCCTGAAGGGAGCAGAGGAACAGGAGGGGAATCAGCTTGTTCAAGGGCAGAGCCTGGCAGGACAAGGGGGCTGGAGTGAAGCTGGAGGAGGGAAGGGGGAGAGGAGATCTGAGGGGGAAGTTCTTTGCAGAGAGAGTGGTGAGGGGCTGGCAGGGGCTGCCCAGAGAGGGGGTGGGTGCCCCGTCCCTGGGGGTGTTGAAGGCCAGGTTGGCTGGGGCCCTGGGCAACCTTGTGTAGCTCCAGGCCTGGAGGTTGGTGTCCCTGCCTGTGGCAGGGGGTTGGAGCTCTGTGACCCTTGGGGTCCCTCCCAACCCAGACCAGTCTATGATTAACCTGTGGGCTCCAAGGTGGGAATCCTGTTACCCAGGGAGGGGTTACTGAGTGCCACCCAAACCTGTACCTTCACCAGCGAACTCGAGCACATCAGCAGCGGGTGGGAGGACAGCCCCATGGCAACAGGGAGATGGGGATATACTGGGAGGAGTGGGGATTTTGATGGTTAGGGTTGGGAGGGGAGCTGTGGCAGCTGGAGGGGACCTGTAGGTAAATCAGAGCAATGCAGTGAGCACTGGCACGTGTCCCTCCTGCATGATGGCTCCATCCCATCAGTCCCAGTACAAACCCGATGTGTCCGAGCACTGTGGTGCTGGGAAGTACCTGGATTCCCCAAACGGGGTTAGGGGTCTATCTGGGTCTAGTGGATTTCTGATCCCAGCTCTGAATCAGAATCATAGAATTGTAGGGGTTGGAAGGGACCTCCAGAGCTCATCAGGTCCAAAATTCCCCCTCTCCTTGAACACCCAGAGCCTCTTTACTGCTGATTGCAACCAACCAACCAACCCACCCACCCCCTGGCAAGTGTAAATGTACAGCTTAGATTAGACATAAGGAAGAAATTTGTTACACTGAGGGTGGTGAGACACTGGCACAGGGTGCCCAGAGAAGTGGTAGATGCCCCATCCCTGGAAGCATCCATGGTCAGGTTGGATGGGGCTCTGAGTGACCTGATCTAGTTGAAGATGTCCCTGCTTACTGCAGGGTTAGACCTGCTGGCTTTGGAAAGGTCCCTTCAACCCAAACCCTTCTGAGATCCTGTGATTTACTTCTCTTCCCTGAGACCCAGCGAGGCGTGGGGTTCCCTGCCATGGGACTAGAAAATACTCCTTAGTGGGTAGGCACCAAGGGCATCAGAGTTCAGACAAACTAACCCCACCCTGGGAAGGATCTAAATCCTCAGATTGGAGGACAAATGCCAAAATATTTGCCTCTGGAAGGGAATTGCCTTGCCAGACAGCTCATTTCTGAGCCCTGTCATCCCTCTGTGGGCAGCTGCTGGGATGGGAAGTTTGTGGCTGACAGGACAGGACACTGTGCTGCCACCCAGAGACCTGGCCAGGCTGGAGAGCTGGGCAGGGAGAGACCTCATGGAGTTCAACAAGAGCAAGGGGAGAGTCTGGCCCCTGGGAAGGAACAACCCTTCCTATCAGGACAGGCTGGGGGGACCTGCTGGAGAGGAGCTCTGTGGAGAAGGACCTGGGGGTGCTGGTGGGTGACAGGGTGGCCATGAGCCAGCAGTGTGTCCTGGGGCTGAGAGAGACAATGGGATCCTGGGGGCATCAGGAGGAGTGTGGGCAGCAGGTCCCAGGAGGGGATCCTCCCCCTCTGCTCTGCCCTGCTCAGGCCCCACCTGGAGTGTTGTGTCCAGTGCTGGGCTCCCTGGGATCAAAAGGACAGGGATCTCCTGGAGAGAGTCCAGAGGAGGCTCTGGAGATGCTGAAGGGCCTGGAGCATCTCCCCTGGGAGGAAAGGCTGAGGGAGCTGGGGCTGTTCAGCCTGGAGAAGAGAAGACTAAGGGGGGACCTAATTAATGTTTATCAATATCTTAAGCATGGGATGCAGGGGGACATGGGCAGCCCCTTCTCAGTGTCTGTGGGGACGGGACAAGGGGCAATGGCCTCAAGTTGGAGCACAGGGAGTTCCACAGCAACATGGGGAAGAACTTTTCCCCAGTGAGGGTGAGGGAGCCCTGGGCCAGGCTGCCCAGGGGGTGTGGAGTCTCCTTCTCTGGAGAGATTCCAGCCCCATCTGGACACCGCCCTGTGTGCCCTGTCCTAGGGACCCCAGAGTCCTCTGGGAAATGGCACCAAATCACTGAGGCAAACATTTCCCACGCTGGAAAATTCCCTGGGGGGATCCCAACTGTGCAGTGGAGCCTTGGGTGATGGGCACCTTGGTGAACCTAGGTGGTTGCTGGCTTTCTCATCAGCCTGATGCTGGTGAGAAACAGGCTGGCATCAGCATCGTGGTTTTGCAGGGAGAATTGAAAGCAAAAGCAGGAGGCACACGCCTGCTGCTCAAACACCCCCTCCAGCAAGGGAACTGGGGGAGACCTGAGCAAAACCAGTGTGGCAACAGGTCGCAGACGCTTGAGCTGAACCTCAAGCGACGGCGCAGAGCTTTGCGGGAGGTCTGACTGTTGGGGATGCTCAGTAGGAGCAGAGCTATGCTAGAGGGGGAGGGATTTTGGTAGCCCTCCCCGAAGCTGGGGAGGGGTGGGGGGGATGTTCTTTCCACCCCACCACATGCTCTTGCTCACCAGACAGTTAAACCTCCCCCTTCTTGCAGCTCATGCCCCGCGCTCGGCCGTGCTGCAGGGCTCGCTGCAAGCTGGGGACCAGCTAAAAGCCTGACTGCCAACAGCCCTTGGAGAGTTGCCTGCTGACTTGAAACCTCTTCCTCTGCTGAAAACCTCGCTGAAAGCAAACAGATCATATTGCTTGGAGGGGGCAGTGTGTGTGTGTGTGTGTGGGTGATACGGAAGGAAACCCACAGCCTTTTTGCCTCCCCGGTACGGGACTCGGCGTCTCCGAGGGCTCTGGGTGCCATGAATGATGCTGTCCTTGTGTTGATTGGCATCTCAGCTGCCTGAGCTGGGTCTTGAATTGGTTTTTATCTTGTCTTTAAAGGTAGCAAGAGGCTGAGAGGAGCAGACCATCCCCTAGAAGCACAAATCACCAGGGAGACCTGCTTCTGGTAAAAATAAACCCCCACCCAAACCCTCTTCCTTGTACCTCTCCTTTTAGGGCCCTTGTACCATCCTTGTCCCATCACCTGAGGAGCTGGTACCCAGCTATTGCAGAACATCCCTGAATCACCCCCGAGCCTCCCCCCTCCTCTCCCCCCATTTTTAGGCAGGCAGCTGGAACAGCATGGGCTGCCAGATGAGCTGAATGCTGGGGCTTCTGGCTGGTGCTGCAGAAGCTTCTGGCTGTTACAAGGTAACAGAAAAACATCCGTGATTGAGAGGGTGTGGACATAATGAGCATCCCCCACGCCTTCCCCTCCCCTCTCCTCCCCTCCCCTCCTTGCCTGTCTGGGGTAGAAGTCTCCAGAAACAGGAAACTTCGGCATCCTGTTTAGCATCTCAATGCTCAAGTTGGCAGCAGGGACAAAGGGAGGGAGGCCAAGGGACAGCCAGAGCTGGGCTGGATGATGTGCCCAGCTCAGGGCAGGGGAACCAGTCCGGCATGGGGATGCTTGGGCTGGAGTTCCTTCTCCTGTTTCCTTTGCCTTGGTGCTGCCACAAGCTTTCAGGGAGCAGAGAAAGCCCAGGTGTGGCTCAGCTGGGGTCCTGGTGCTGCTCTCCAGAGGGTCCTGGCATCCCCTAAGCATGGCTTTAGGGAATCCCCCACATTGGACAACGATGGGGGTGGCACAGGAGGGCATTGCTGGCAGACTGAGGCTGGTGCCTCGCTGCCCTCATATGGCCACAGGATTAAACACCAGCTGAAACATCCAGGTCTTCATCTCCCATCCATTGTTGAGGGCAGGAACGGTGTGCCTTGATGACCTTAAAGGTCTTTTCCAACCATGTGCTTCTGTGGTCCCTCACAGAGGGACAGCTCCACATGTGCAACCCCAGCCCATCATTTGGGGGGTGGATTTCAGCTCACCCATGCACGTTTGTTGCCCGCAGCCCATCTGCAGAGCGTGCCTGGCCTGCCCATGGCTAGCAACAACACTGCTAGCATAGCACAAGCCCGCAAGCTGGTGGAGCAGCTGAAGATGGAGGCCAACATCGACAGGATAAAGGTAGAACGGCTCTGGGGGGCAGGGTCAGCCCTCGGTTCAGAAGGATGTTGCAGGGCTGTGCCCTGTGCTGAGTGGCTGCCAAAACTTGCAGGAGCCAGGCCGGGGTGGCGGGAGATGCTCCTGTAACGGGGCCACTGGCCGCGGCTGAAGGCAGCCTGGGGGAGAGTGGCTGGAGAGCTGTCAGGCAGAGAAGGACCTGGGGGTGTTGGGTGGCTGCAGGCTGAACATGAGCCAGCAGTGTGCCCAGGAAAGCCAAGGGCATCCTGGCTTGTGTCAGACCCAGCGTGGCAGCAGGGCCAGGGCAGGGATTGTGCCCCTGGACTGGGCACTGGGGAGGCTGCACCTGGAGTGCTGGGTCCAGTTCTGGGCCCCTCACTACAAGAAGGACATTGAGGGCCTGGAGTGTGTCCAGAGAAGGGCAACCAGGCTGGGGAAGGGGCTGGAGGGCAAATCCTCTGAGGAGCGGCTGAGGGAGCTGGGGGTGTTGAGCCTGGAGAAGAGGAGGCTGAGGGGAGACCTTCTCCCCACCTCCCCTGCCCTGCCAGGAGGGTGCAGAGAGGTGGGCGCTGGTCTCTTCAGCCAGGGGCCAGGAGCTGGGACAAGGGGCAATGGGCTCAAGCTGTGCCAGGGCAGGCTCAGCTCAGCTGGGAGGGCAAAGTTCTTCCCTGGCAGAGTTGTCAGGGCCTGGCCCAGGCTGCCCAGGGAGGGGGCTGAGTCCCCAGCCCTGGGGGTGTTGAACAGAGGGGAGATGAGGTGCTCAGGGATCTGGTTCAGCACAGGACAGGGACGGTTGGACTCGATGATCTTCAAGGTCTTTTCCAACCTGGTGATTCTGTGATTCTGAGATACTCACCCAGAGAAGGTGCTGGAAGCATTGGCTGGAGCCCTGCTGGGGATGGGAAGGACCGAATTACCCCCTCCCCAGGCAGTTTGTCCCTCCCAGGAACATGTTATACCTACGCCCATTGTTGTTAAAACCATCCTTTGGGCAGGGCTTGGTGCTCAGCCCTGAGGTTAGTGGGGAAACCTCAAATCAAGGGTGTCCCCAAACCTCACTGGTAGGGAAAGCCCGCTCCTTTCTGGGAGGTGGTTTCCCCACTCTAACCACTTCTGCTCCACCCCAGTGGAACCACTGCTTCTGGGCACCTGAAGGCTCATTGGCTTCAAGCCTGAGATCCCAGGGCATTTGTCTTTTCCCCTGAGGTGGTTTTGGATGACAGCAGGTCCCAGGGAGAGAGGTGCTCTGGGGTTGGCTGCTGGCACCTCTGGGGGCTTGCAAGTGAAACCTCACCTTGTGGGGCTGGGGTGAGCTCTGGCACCTGGGATCTGCCCCCCTGTCCTGGATAAACCCCCAAGTCAGTGGCTGTGGGCTGCAAATGTTGATTTAGCAGCTCTGGATGTCCCTGCTGAGGGATGGTGGGGGACTGAGGCAGTGGGGATCACAGAATCACAGAGCTGTAGGGGTTGGCAGGGCCCTCCAGAGCTCATCAGGTCCAACCCCCTGCCAAAGCAGGGTCCCTAGGACAGGGCACACAGGGCGGTGTCCAGACGGGGCTGGAATCTCTCCAGAGAAGGAGACTCCACACCCCCTGGGCAGCCTGGCCCAGGGCTCCCTCACCCTCACTGGGGAAAAGTTCTTCCCCAGGTTGGTGTGGAACTCCCTGTGCTCCAACATGCAGCCATTGCCCCTTGTCCTGTCCCCACAGACACTGAGAAGGGGCTGGCCATTTCCCTCTGCATCCCATGCTTAAGGTATTTATAAACATTAAGTTTATAAATATTAACTAATATAAACATATATATTTATATTAGTTAATATAAATATAACCATTAAGTTTATAAACATTAAGTTTATAAATTATCCCTTAGTCTTCTCTTCTCCAGGCTGAACAGCCCCAGCTCCCTCAGCCTTTCCTCACAGGGGAGATGCTCCAGGCCCTTCAGCATCTCCATAGCCTGCTGAAGCCAGTCCTCACTGGGATGTGGTTGGGTGAGGGGTAGTTGGGTGAAGGGTGCCAGGGATGCTCACAGGAGCGTGAGGGGACAGAGCCCGGAGAGCAAACCCAGTCCTAGCAAGGAACATGCCATCACCTCACCTGTCAGGTGGATGCTGTGAGCCCAGGGATGCTCACAGCATCCACCTGACAGGTGAGGTGAGCTCACAGCATCACAGGTGGATGCTGTGAGCTCACCAGGGATGCTGTGAGCCCAGTCCCATGGCTGAGCTCCCTCAGGAGGGGATGTCCCCAGCACAGCCTGTCCCTAACACAGGGCTCCTTCTATTCCAGGTGTCAAAAGCAGCAGCAGACCTGATGGCGTACTGCGAAGCCCACGCCAAGGAGGACCCTCTATTGACCCCCGTCCCGGCTTCAGAAAACCCCTTTAGAGAGAAGAAGTTCTTCTGTGTGATCCTGTAAACCCTGGAGGAGCCTGACCAACACTCAGGCCACCCTGAACACTGATGTAGAGTTTTTAGGAACGGGGACAACCGGCTAGTCCGAAGAATTTAAACAAAAATAAGTTAAACCCCCCCCCAAAACACAGCCTGGAGGCTACAGAGATGTGCATGTTTAAAGAACCTGGCCACCTTTTTTTTGGAGGGGAGGGAGGGAGGGAGGGGAAATATTTGCATTGAAAGGCAAAAAAGATCTGAAGTTTGTAGAGTTGCCTAGAAAGGGAAAAGGGAGAGGAAAAATAATAATTAATAATTATTAATAATAATAACGTCAAGAATGAATCCGTGTCACTTTTTTTCTGCTCACCAAACTGTTTGGGTGTTCCATATTTCAAGCAGCAGAGGTGTGCTGAGCAAAGTAACTGCTAAGGATGTGTATAACCTTCTCAAGATGCTAGTGTTGGTTTCCTTCCTTCCTTCCTTCCCCAGCTCCTGGTTTTTGTTGAAGTCGTTGGGTGTATAGCAACAAGGTTAGGTGACTTTCTGGTGTTGGATGTTTGGTCTCGTGCTTCTTTTCATTTCTGGCAGTAGCATAGCACAGGGGTTGTGAACGGGCCCTGTGGTGGGTTAGGTGAGGTACAGCCAGCACCTCCTGCCTGTAACCCCCCCCTAAATTGTGCCAGCACCTCTGTGTTTCTAGCAAACCCCCCACCCAACTTTGTACCACCTTTATCTATGGTTAGCTTTGGCTCTGCGAGTAAACAAGTGAATGGTGTGTCGTGGTTGGTGCTTCCTACTCCTGTGATGACCTTTGGTGGTAGTGCATGAGAGTTTCTCTCTCTCTCTCTCTCTCCCTCTTCATCTGCTCCAGAGTTTTCTTTCCTCATCCTTTGATGCCACTTGTGCTGCTGGGGAGAAGCTGTAGGGAGGAAAGCCAGGCCCCATTCCCCTAAGGAAAAGCGGCTCCGGCGATGCCTTAGACGTGCCTGAAATACCTCCTGCTTTAGGGTAGGTGCCAGCCCCTCCCCAATGCCTCCCACCCACCCCTGGGTGCTGGGAGAGGGGCTCGGGGTGGCCCCCGCTCTAGGTGTTGTGGGGTGGGTAGAGTAATCTGCAAATCCAAGCCGACCACTTCTTGCCAGGTCTTTCCTCTTCTCCTACACCTCTGTGCCTCTGCCCTCCTCTGCTTGGTCCCTTCCCCTGCTCTTTTGCCTTTCCCAGCAGCATCTCCTTCCCTTTGGGATTGGGGTCAGGATGCTTCTGCCCCTTCCCATTCCCACCAGCTCTGGAGTTCCCACTGCTGCCTCACCGCAACGGGTAAGGGCAGGGGAGCAGCTTGGGGAGCTGGGGGTGGGGGGTGTGAAGCTGGGGGGCCACCCCTTCACAGAGGTGCCTGATACCTTGTTTACACGCAGCCTGAGCTCCACATCAGGCCAGGGAATTATTCCCAGGTCCTGTTTATCCACCATCAGCATTTGGGGGCGGGGGGATGGGGTGGACACCCACCACCTTTTTGGGGGGTAGGGGGTGGTCCACCTTAGGATAAAGCTTTTGCAGACACAGCTTGCCTCTCCTTTCCACTGCTAAACACCTCCCAGCTTTCCCTGCTCATCTCCACTCACGGGGATCTTTGGGAATGACAACTTGGGGAGCTGGGTACGACATTCAGTGGGTAGCACATAGGGCTTCAGGGGGGCGGGGTGGAGGGGATGGGGGATCCTGCTGTGACCTTGCTAAGACATCATTCCCAATCAGGTATCAGCTTAAAAATCCCTGTGGATTCAAGAGGGCAATAGTCTCTGGGTACCTTTCAGCGAACCTTTCCAGCCCAAAACAAGTGCATTTTGGTTTTTCTACCTTTTCTTACTCTTTTTCTAGTCTTCTACAGAGAAGACCAGTTGTTCTTACACTGGGCTTGAAAACTTTGGCCATCTGGGAATGTTTATACACCATGAGGAGCCTAGATGGTCCCAAAACCCTCCCGTGGTGGTGGCTTGCTTTCCCCCCTCCAACCATCACCCCAACCTCCCCAGCTCGATCTTTTTACTCGTGTAGCTTTGGGATGGAGGATGGATGAAGTTGGTTGCTCTTGCAGCTGGTTTCACTCTTGGGGTTTACATGGGCAGGCGTGTAAACACCCCGTTTTGGGGTCTGTCTCTTCTTTCCAACGCCTCTTTAGCCTCATGGAGAGTGAGGTGCAGCCGGTCTGACCTGGGCTTTGCACCCCAGATGCTGTCACGCAGGGGTTTGTAATAATCTTTTGTAACCACTTTGCCTATTTTACAAGTTGAATTCTTAATAAATAAGCAGAGCAATTCAGCTGCATGAAAAGGGAAAGGGGGTGGGGAGGAGGGGGTAGGGGGGTGTGGATTTTGAACTAGCCTAAATTACTCCTTGAAGGTGTTTTACTACGTTGCTGGTCTCTTGTTTTCCGTTGGTAGTGGCGTTGCCATTGGTGTGCTGCCAGGTATTTCACCCCAGTATTTATATTTACCCAGATATACCTTTGTTAGCCAAGTAGAGATTGCCTGCCAAGCTCCTTTCTTTCCCCTTCACCATCCCCCCCAAAATTCCAGTCATCTCTCCATCCTGATGCTGTATTTCCAGCGTGCTATCAAATGCCATTAAACTCCCCCCCCGCCCCTCTCTCCCCTCACCCCTTCCCCTCCCAAGAAAAGGAGTGCTGGAAAAGGATTTTTTCCTTATTCCTGCCTAGGTTGCTGGCGTGTGTGTGTGTGTGTGTGTGTGGGGGGGGGGGGCAAATCCATCCCTCTGGTGCCAGGCTTTTTGGGGAGGGGGCGAGTTGTAAGCGGAAGCCGGCGCGGGGAGGTCGGCGTTGTGGTGTGGCGCATCCCCATCATCCCCATCCCACCTGCTCTGTGTACTTGTTGGAAATAAACTTTTGGATTTGTTTCAAAAAAAAAAAAAACAAACTCAAAACCCCTTTGGAGATGATGCTCTGGGCTCTTTTCCTGTGCTGGTTGGGGGGTTCTGCTTCCCAGCGGGGCTTGGGAGAAGGTTTGGTGGGTGGTGGTGGAGCCTCTCAGGGTTTCGGCTCTTGTTGAGCGTGGGGGGATCAGGCTTGGTCAGGTTGGGATGTGGTTCCTTGCACAAGATCACCACTGCCCCAACATTGAACCCCAGAATGGTGTTGGGTGGAAAAGACCTTCAAGAATGTCAAGTCCAACTATCTACCCAACCGTAGTGTTGAGCCTACCACCTAGGTCCAGCACTAGACCATGTCACCGAACACCACAGCTCTTCTTTTAACCCCCTCCAGGAGGGATGATTGAGAGGCACCCAAAAGCCTGGGCATCTATCCCACCTCCCCACACTTTCCTTCTCCTCCCATCCCTGGCAGCAAGTACAGGCTCCCCCCGGTGCCCAGGACCAGCAATGGCCTCATTTGGGGCTCTTTTAGGGAGACTCTGATGCTCTGAGCCCCGTCCTTGCTGCTGTGGGAGGTTGGGGAAGATGGAGAGCAGCACAGCAGGACTCCCTCTGTGCCCAGCAAAGGCACCCTGCTCCCACCAAATTCACCACAGCCCACGCTGTCTGGCGTTGTAGGGTCCTGGCAGGCAAACCATTTCTTGGCTTTGGTCTGAGGCTGGGTGTTTGAGGGAGCTGGGGGTGTTGAGCCTGGAGAAGAGGAGGCTGAGGGGAGACCTTCTCCCCACCTGCCCTGCCCTGCCAGGAGGGTGCAGAGAGGTGGGCGCTGGTCTCTTCAGCCAGGGGCCAGGAGCTGGGACAAGGGGCACTGGGCTCAAGCTGTGCTAGGGCAGGCTCAGCTCAGCTGGGAGGACAAAGTTCTTCCCTGGCAGAGCTGTGGGGCTGTGGCCCAGGCTGCCCAGGGAGGGGGCTGAGTCCCCAGCCCTGGGGGTGTTGAACAGAGGGGAGATGAGGTGCTCAGGGATCTGGTTTAGCTTAGGATGGGATTGGTTGGACTTGATGATCTTGAAGGTCTTTTCCATCCTTGTGATTCTGGGTCATCTCTGGGGCCAGGGGCAAAGCAAGAGTGGGTTCTGGGATGATACCCACCGCCACCAAGCCCAGGGCAGACACCCTGGGTGGGAACTCCAGTTTTCCCTGTATATTAAGAGCATCTCAGTGGAGGGGAGATCATTGCCCATCCCTGGGGAGGCAGCAGAAGGGTGGCCTGACTTCCCCACACCAGCTGGCTCGACTGGGAGCTCCCCATCCCTCCCTGTGTCCCTGGGGCTGGCTGGAAGGGAAACAGCATCTGTGTCACCACAGAAGAACCAGCCAGGAGCCAGGCAATGCTCAGCTGTTGCCATGCTCACTGGCTCCCCTCCATTCCCAAGCCCTGCTCCAGTTTGTCCTCACCTCCCCAGGCTCCCCACAGGCTGAGCAGGAGGAGGAGGAGGAGAAGGTGTGGAACACCCAAGGGAAAGCGTAGGTGAGGTGATGCTCCCTGTCAACACCACTGCTTGCCCCATGCTCCCTGACACGGTCTCTGTGAGGCTTGCTAATGAGAATCAAACCCCTTTGCACTAATTGCATTCATTAAGGGGTGAGGCCATTAGATGTGCAAGCACATGGTGGGAATAGGAGAAGCGCTGAGCCCTCTCTGCAGCTCCTGGGGATGCTGCAAAGGTCAGAGCCCTTGTGCCTCCGCTGCTCACTTGCATGTCACCCCTCACACATGTGTCACCAGCATGCCAGAGAGCTCCTGCTCTGGGCAGAGCTGCAGCAGCCCTGGAGCCTGTTCCTGCAGTTAAACCCCTCCACCTCTGAGGAGAGGACTGGTCTGAATGGGGAAAGGAAGGAGAAGCCCCCTCCCTGTTCCCCCTCCTCTGGAGGGTGGCTGTGGGGAGGTTTGGCTCAGCTCCATGCCACCCTGCCATCTCCGTGGCAGGCAGGGGCTGTGCTGGCTGCCAGCTGGAGAGCTGGGAAGGGCTTGGCACCAGGAGAGATGGCAGGCTGAATAGTGCATTGGCTCCTTGTGCTGCCAGCTCCCTGGCTGCAAAGGGTTGGGGGGGATAGGTGGGGGGGGGGGAACACAGATGGAGATGGTTTTACCCCCACCCACCCCATGCTCCTCACCTTCTCCAGGCAGATACACCCAACCCTCCCCCTTAAATGGGTGTCCTTCCCCTCTGCCACTGGTGCTGCCACCAGAGCAGGAGCTTTCCCTGGCACTAAACCACATTAACACCCACCCCCCCACACCCCCAATCCCTTGGGATGATGGAAAGAACCTAGGAGCAAAGTGGGATGAGCAGCAACAGCAGCATTTGCATGGAGAACAGTTTCATTCCAAGCTGGGGAGGGGTTAATTCTGAGCTGGATGCAGCACTGAAGGGAGAAGGGGCTCAGGCACAGCAGGCAGCAGCAGCCCCTGCCCAAAAACCTCCTTCCCTGCTTCCCAGGAGGATGACAGAGGGCTGAGGAGCCAGCTGCTGCCTGGGGTGGCTTTGCACCCTCAGGATGATTCCTGCTGTGGTTTTGAAGACTCCAAAGGGAATTTGCTGAAGGCTGGAGAACAAACCCAACACCTGCACTGGGAGGGGAGAACCAGTCCCCTTTCTCTGGCCAGTTGGGTGTTCCCCAGTTCAGCTCTTGCCCTGTTTCCTGAGGGGCTTTAGGTGGCAGCAGGAGGGTGGTGTAAGGAGGGAGAACACAGGGCTGGGATCATACTGCCCCCCTTCCCCCAACCTTTCCTCCCCCAGGGCTGTGCCCTCTCATTCCCCACAGCCCTTGCTGGAGCCACAGGACAGGGTGCAGCACCCCAAGACCTGTCCTTGGGGGCACCAGGCTGCACTGGGGGAGGAGGCACGGCTGGGCTGGGGTAGGGACAGAGCTGCTGAGGGCCATGGAGGAAGGGGTATGGGGGGGCTCACAATGCAGTTCAGGGTGGTGCTGTGGGGCTGCCCCAGCGCTCCCCAGTATGGCCCAGTGCTCCTCGGCACAGCCCAGCGCCCCCCAGCACAGCCCAGCGCTCCCCGGCGTGGCCAAGTGGTCCCCAGTAAGGCTCAGCACCCCCAGTATGGCCCAGCACCCCCCAGTAAGCCCAGCACCCCCCAGTAAGGCTCAGCACCCCCAGTACAGCCCAGCACCCCCCAGTAAGCCCAGCACCCCCCAGTAAGGCTCAGCACCCCCCAGTACAGCCCAGCACCCCCCAGTAAGGTTCAGCACCCCCCAGTAAGGCTCAGCACCCCCAGTACAGCCCAGCACCCCCCAGTAAGCCCAGCACCCCCCAGTAAGGCTCAGCACCCCCCAGTAAGGCCCAGCACACCTCAGTTAAGATCACTGCTCCCCTTTAAGGCCCAAAGCCGCCAGTATGGCCCAGCACCACCCAGTATGATCCCGAGCCCCCCAGCACAGCCCAGCACCCCCCAGCACGGCCCAGCACCCTGCAGTAAGGCTCAGCACCCCCTAGTATGACCCAGCGCCCCCCAGTATGACCCAGCAGCCCCCAGTAAGGCTCAGCACCCCCCAGTATGTCCCAGTGCTTCCCGGCACAACCCACCACCCCCCAGTACAGTCTAGCACACCCCCAGTACAGCTCAGTGCCCTCCCCAGTAAGTCCCAAAGCCCTCCAGCATGGCCCAGTGACCCCCAGTAAGGCTCAGCACCCCCAGTATGGCCCAGCACCCCTCAGTGAGGCTCAGCACCCCCCAGTATGACCCAGAGCCCCCCAGCACAGCCCAGCACCCCCCAGCATGGCCCAGCACCCTGCAGTAAGGATCAGGACCCCCCAGTATTACCCAGCGCCCCCCAGTACGGCCCAGTGCCCCCCAGTAAGGCTCAGCACCCCCAGTATGGCCCAGCACCCCTCAGTGAGGCTCAGCACCCCCCAGTATGACCCAGAGCCCCCCAGCACAGCCCAGCACCCCCCAGCATGGCCCAGCACCCTGCAGTAAGGATCAGGACCCCCCAGTATTACCCAGCGCCCCCCAGTACGGCCCAGTGCCCCCCAGTAAGGCTCAGCACCCCCAATTATGACCCAGAGCCCCCCAGCACAGCCCAGCACCCCCCAGTAAGGCTCAGCACCCCCTGTATGGCCCAGCACCCCCCAGTACGGCCCAGCGCGTCCCAGTACAGCCCAGCACCCCCCAGTAAGGCTCAGAACCCCTGTATGGCCCAGTGCTGCCCAGTAAGTCCCAAAGCCACCCAGTTCGGCCCAGTGTCCGCTACAGCTCACACCCCGGCCCCACCCCGGCCTAGCCCCGCCCCCAGCGTGAGGCCCCGCCCCCAGCGTGAGGCCCCGCCCCCAGCGTAAGGCCCCGCCCCCAGCACGAGGCCCCGCCTCCGCGACGAGGCCCCGCCCACCCGTCGCTGACCGCCCGACGTCGTGTCAATAAAACTGGCCGAAGGGATGCTTCCTCTTCCGGTTGCCTTCTCCGCTTTCCGATTGGCGGCCGGGGCTGCCGCTCAGTGTCGCGCTGACCAACGGGCGGGAAGAGAGCGGGGCAGGGGGGACGTTGTTTCCGGTGCGGCCCGTTCGGCTCGGCCTGAGCGGGGGCGAGCGGCTGGGCCCGGCCGTCAGCGGAGGCGGCGCCGGCGCCATGTTCCGCCGCAAGCTCTCGGCGCTCGACTACCACAACCCGGCCGGCTTCAACTGCAGGGGTAAGGGGCTGCGGCGGGGCTCCGCGGGGCCGCTGCGCCCTCACTTCCCTCCCCGCCCCCCCCTCGCCCGTCTCCTCGGCCCTGCCGCCCCCCTCCCCCCCCCACTCCCAGGCCCGGTGCTGCCGGGGCGGCTCATCCTTCCCCTTGCCGTCCTCTCGCCTCAGCGCTTCCGAAGCGTCCCCCTGGTCGGGGGCCGAGGCTGCCGGGTTCCGGGGCTCGGTGCAGCTCTCTAGGCCCTAAGCCGTAGCTTAGCGCCGTGTTCAGGGAGCGGCCGCCGGGGAAAAGCGGGACCCGTCGCGTTTCGCTCCGTCCCCCTGACTCTTAGGGAGAGCGATGGGGAGAAGCGGGCCTGGGGCGGGCAGTGCCGCCGCTCTTCTCGGCCTCCCCGCGCGAACGGACTTGGGTTGAGAGAGACAATGGGATCCTGGGGGCATCAGGAGGAGTGTGGGCAGCAGGTGACAGGAGGGGATCCTCCCCCTCTGCTCTGCCCTGCTCAGGCCCCACCTGGAGTGTTGTGTCCAGTGCTGGGCTCCCTGGGATCAAAAGGACAGGGATCTCCTGGAGAGAGTCCAAAGAAGGGGTATGAAGGTGATGAAGGAGCATCTCCCCTGTGAGGAAAGGCTGAGGGAGCTGGGGCTGTTCAGCCTGGAGAAAGAAGACTAAGGGGGGACCTAATTAATGTTTATAAATGTCTTAAGCATGGGATGCAGGGGGACATGGGCAGCCCCTTCTCAGTGTCTGTGGGGACAGGACAAGGGGCAATGGCTGCAAGTTGGAGCACAGGGAGTTCCACACCAACATGGGGGAGAACTTCTTCCCAGTGAGGGTGAGGGAGCCCTGGGCCAGGCTGCCCAGGGGGTGTGGAGTCTCCTTCTCTGGAGAGATTCCAGCCCCGTCTGGACACCGCCCTGTGTGCCCTGTGCTAGGGACCCTGCTTTGGCAGGGGGTTGGACCTGATGAGCTCTGGAGGGCCCTTCCAACCTCTGTGATTCTATGATTTAATAGCCATCAACACAAGCCTGCCAAGACGTCCAGTGGATGGTTGTGTTGTGTCCCAGACCATTCAAAAGAGAATGTTGACACTTTCACTACTGTAGGAATGTTGGCACTCCTTTGGCAGCCAGGAGGGGCAACCCTATCCTGGAGTGTATCCAGTCTGGCATGGCCAGCGGGGGCCAGGGAGGGATTGTCCTGCTCTGCACTGCGCTGGGGTGGCCTCACCTCGAGTCCTGGGGACAGGTTTGGGTGCCACAGGACAAGAGGGACAGAAAATTATTGGAGAGTGTCCAATGGGGAAGGGTCTGGAGGGGAAGGGTCACAAAGAGAGGCTGGAGGCCCTGGGCTTGTCCAGCCTGGAGAAGAGGAGGCTGAGGGGAGCCCTCCTGGGCTCTGGGGGTTCCTGCCCAGGGCAGCGAAGGGGCAGTGCTGATCTCTCTCCTCTCTTTGGGGCCCAGGGACAGAACCCCAGGGGATGGTGTGAAGCTGCCCCAGGGGAGGTTTGGGCTGGGGGTCAGGAAGAGGTTCTGTGCTGAGAGGGGGGTCAGGTGCTGGCACGGGCTCCCCAGGGAAGGGGTCCCAGCCCCGAGCTGGGCTGAGGGCAAGAAGCCTCTGGATGGAGCCCTCAGTGCCAGCTCTGCCTGGGCTGGGCTGTGTGGAGCCAGGAGCTGCACTCCATGGGCCTCACGGGTCCCTGCCAGCTCAGGAGGTTGGAGGATTCTCATTCTGTGTTTGACCTGCCTTTAGCCCTGGAGCCAGGGGCATCCTGTGCAGGAAGCAAGGCAGAGGCAGTGCAGTGAATTAGAGTGGTCTTAGGACACAATTAGGGCTGTCTGCTCATATGTTTCAGTAAGTTGATGTTTGGGAGTTGCAACTATTAATATTTTCCCTTGCATGTTAGGGGCCTGTAGTGATTGTATTTCTGCAGCATGATCAATTACAAGCTTCAGGCCATCATTTTGGTAGGTTGTTTTTCCTTCAGTGCTGCAGGTGGACTCCCTTCTCTTTCACCAGGCGTTGCCTACAGGCATCTTCTCCTGTAGTGGGTCTTTTAATTTCCTTCCAGAGAGAGTGGTGAGGGGCTGGAACAGGCTGCCAGTGAGATCCTGAGCTGTAATTACAGGGCCAATATCCATGTGCTGCTCATGCTAAACATCTGGTGATAATGTCCTTACTCATTGACCTCACCTCCCTTTGTAAGTGAGAGGCTGAGGGAGCTGGGCTGGGTCAGCCCAGAGAAGAGAAGGCTGTGGGGGGACCTCATTGCAGCCTGCCAGTCCCTGAAGGGAGCAGAGGAACAGGAGGGGAATCAGCTTGTTCAAGGGCAGAGCCTGGCAGGACAAGGGGGATGGGGTGAAGCTGGAGGAGGGAAGGGTGAGAGGAGATCTGAGGGGGAAGTTCTTTGCAGAGAGAGTGGTGAGGGGCTGGCAGGGGCTGCCCAGAGAGGGGGTGGGTGCCCCATCCCTGGGGGTGTTGAAGGCCAGGTTGGCTGGGGCCCTGGGCAACCTTGTGTAGCTCCAGGCCTGGAGGTTGGTGTCCCTGCCTGTGGCAGGGGGTTGGAGCTCTGTGACCCTTGGGGTCCCTCCCAACCCAGACCAGTCTATGATTAACCTGTGGGCTCCAAGGTGGGAATCCTGTTACCCAGGGAGGGGTTACTGAGTGCCACCCAAACCTGTACCTTCACCAGCAAACTCAAGCACATCAGCAGCGGGTGGGAGGACAGCCCCATGGCAACAGGGAGATGGGGATATACTGGGAGGAGTGGGGATCTTGATGGTTAGGGTTGGGAGGGGAGCTGTGGCAGCTGGAGGGGACCTGTAGGTAACCTCTGTGACCCTTGGGGTCCCTCCCAACCCAGACCATGGGGTTTTTTTTTCCTTTAAACTCATTTTATCTCAAAAAAATCCGAAAGCTTTCCTTCATGTGTTGTGACTCTCTCTCACAACACATCCAACATAAGCAGGGCACTTCTATCACTTACAAGACACTTTTCAAGAAGCAAACTTTACCATTCTTGTCCCTGATGGGGAGAAATGGTGTCCTTACCCCTCCCTGAGATGCAGGAGGATATTAAACTCATCAACTCAGAATATTAAACCTCATCCAATGCCAAAATACCACAGCTGGGGTTTGAGGGGTGAGCCATACTCCAGAGCCACCATCCTGCTCTGTCCAGAAGCGAATTCTCTCACTGAGGTGCAGGTGTGAGGCTAATTGCTTCACCAGGAGACAGCAAATCTTTGTTTGCATCCCAGTCTGTGTATTATGGAATTCCAGCTCCCAAATAACGAGCTGTTGGGTCAACAACCAGGAAAAGTTGAGTCAACAGTTGAAGGAAGCAAATGTCTTTGCACAGTCACTAGTTGTGTGTGTTGCTGCCTGGGAGAGACAGGGTGTCCCTGCTGTGTGTGACATGTTTGCCCAGATAACAGGGTTAGGAACTGAATTTCTCCATCCTTGTTTCACCTATTTCTTCCCCCCTTAAGTCATAAACATGTTCCAAATAAAAACACCCAGTTGGCTGATGCTTTTCAGGGTTGTCAGTCAACAGGAGTCAGTTGGAAGTGACTTGAATGGGTTGATTTTATTTAATTAATTATTTTTTAACTACTTTGGTTGTTTCTCCTGACAGATGAAACAGAATTTAGGAATTTTATTGTCTGGCTTGAAGACCAGAAAATCAGGCACTACAAGATTGAGGACAGAGGGAATTTGAGGAACATCCACAGTGATGACTGGCCCAAATCCTTTGAAAAGGTATTTTTCTTGTTCCAAATAACAGTCTTAAATGGTGAAGATGTCTCATGTAAGTGACAAACAAGAGCTGCTCCTGTTGGTGAATGTAAATGACTCTGAATATTCTCCTTTTCTCTGAACTTTGACATTTCTAGGAATTTAAATGCATTATTTGAACTGGAGGTGTTGCTGGGGTGGGAGAATGTTCTGTCCATCACTCTCACTCAGCTGTGGGCTTTTGCAATCAGAAGTATCCATCCTCATCTGTTTCTTGCCTGATTTGATTCTGCTCTTGAAGTGGAAAGAAAACTACCTACAAAGAAACAGCTTTTTCTACATTAATGATTCTTATGTTCCAAAAGCAAGATGGGTTAAGCTAATGCACTTGTAGGCTTTGCAGGCATGTGGAAGGAAGCTACTTCAGCTCATCTCTGCACCTCTTTAATATTCCAGAGAGATGATTTCCCACTGCTGGCACAAGGCATGGCAAGCAGCCATCGTTTTTGGAGTGATATCCTGTGTGCTCATGAGCATTCTGAGTCACTGCAGGGTGGTTGAACCTCTTGGTTCCCACTTCCTTTCTCTCCAGGCAGCCCTGCAAGGAGCTGAGGATGCTCTGTAACGCTCAGTGCTTATTCATCTCACTCCCCCCACCCCCCAGCCTAGAACCTCTTGTCTTGCTCCCTGCCCTGGAGGGCTGGAGCTGCAGCACTCCTGCTTTGCAGGAGGAGGCACTTCAAGCATTCTGATATCACATACGTTGATGTACATGCTGTTAGGATTACTGGCTGCTGGGGCTCTTGGGGATCAGTGGGATCTTTCTAGGCTTGGCCAGGCTATCCTTCTCTGCTTGTCTGCCAGGGGAGCCCTGCCTGCTCCTGCTCTCCAGCCCCTGATGCCCTTTCCCTCTGGTGCTGCTGGAGCAGAGGCTGTGTGGCACTTCTCCCCAGCAAAAGGACACAGCAGAATGTCACCATGTCCTGGGCTTTTGTGAGTCTGGGCAGCAGGTTGGCCTTAGGTCCTGTGTTTTGGCTTCAGGAGAGCAGAGACCCTGCCCCAGCTGCTTTTTGTCCTCTCTCATTGCACACAACCCCTAAGAAAGGGAAGATTACTTCTGCTGCCCCTCAGAATCCTCTGATCTCAGTAGTGTGAGAGCCTTAGCTAGCATCATTCCTTTTCCCTGCATTAGGTGGGAAGTTTTTGCAGCAGTTTGTTCTCTGCCCTTTCCCTTGCCTCCATTCAGTGTGTAAAAGGAACAGTGAGGAAAGAAAGGCCTGGTTTGGTTTCTCCTGTTGCAGTCTGACAAGGAGTGTTACCCATCAAAAGGCAGGTGCTGCTGTTAAGTGACAGGTTTGAGTTTAGTGGTGGCTTGGAGCTCTCCAGAACACCTCAGGTCAGGTGCCACAGCAGAACATTTAGCAATGCTGCTTTTTGTTAGCAACTGTCTTCTGCCAACTCCAAGGTCTGTGGGGAAAGCAGCTGTTCACAAAGCAGCTCTGTGCTGCTAGCTAACTCTTTAGGGGTCATTAACATCTGTTTTCTCCTCTCCTTCTGCCCCCCAGTACATGAAAGATGTGAACTGCCCTTTCAAAGTACAGGAACGACAGGAGACAGTGGACTGGCTCCTGGGCTTAGCAGTTCGACTGGAGTATGGAGATAATGGTAGGAGTGAGTTTACTTAATCCTTTCTGTTTAATTCCTCAAATTAAGATGATGGCAAAAGTATAGACTGTTTCCTTTAGAACACAAAAAAAAGAGATTCATCTGCTCAGTTTTGCTCCCTATGCAGATGTGAACTGTTCCTCCTCAGCTCCCATGGGACAGGGCACTAGCATGCTTGTATTTATTACTCTATTTCTGGATACAGCAAAGCCCATTGTATGTTTATACCCTTCTCCCCATGGGATTGCCTTGATGAGAACTTCACTCTGGAGTGCATTAAATGCATTTTCTTTAGTACTGCATTTATTCAAAGAAACTATTCTTAGACCTTTGTTTTACAGGGAGTAGATCCCAAACCCTTGGGAACTAGGGCAAGGTTCTGAAAAGCTTGAGTTAAATCTGAACACTCAGCAGCAGTTTCCTCTCCTTAGAGTATGGCTGCAAATGTGATTCCTGGTGGCAAATACAGTAATAGTCACAGAATCACAAGGTTGGAAAAGACCTTTTAAGATCATCAAATCCAACCAACCAGAGTCACAGAATCATTAAGGTTGGAAAAGCCCTCCAAGATCATCATTAAGGTCCTGTACAGCTCTGCACACCAGCAAAAGGGTGGGGGTGCAGGTTGAGACCCCCCACAAACATGTTGTAGCTGTTCTCTGTGGTCTGAGTAATTTCCACCTCTGAGTGTCATGTCTCCCTTGGAGTCTTGCTGCCAAGATGATGTTGATGGAGTCTGGCTTCTTCTGGGACCCTGGTGAGAAGCCCATGAACTCTGGTAGCGGTTGGCTGGTCCCCTCAAGTGAGACTGGAATAAATCAATAAATCCCTCCCTGTCATCCCTTTTGGGTAGCACAGGGCACACCAGGCAGCAAGAAACTCAGCTCCCAGCTCCAAATCCTACAGCTAGATGAGATCCAAACGGGATCCCCAGGATCTCTTCCCCACCAACCTGGCAGACTAGGACAGGCTGGAGCACGTATCTGTGCACAACGCTCCCTCTCCTTCCCTCAGCCAGCCCTGCCGTGGATCCAGGTCCCTCTCCCATTAAGGTTGGAAAAGCCCTCCAAGATTGCCTAGTCCAATCATCCCCCTACCCCCTCTATTACTCACTAACCCACGTCCCTGAGTCCCTCACCCAACCTTCCCTTGAACACCCCAAGGGACGGTGACTCCACCACCTCCCTGGGCAACCCCTTCCAATGCCCAACTGCTCTTTGGGAGGAGAAATTTCTCCTCATTTCTAAGCTGAACCTCCCCTGGCACAACTTGCAGCCATTCCCTCTCCTCCTGTCGCTGGGTATCTGTGAGAAGAGGCTGAGCCCCAGCTCCCCACAACCTCCTTCCAGGGAGCTGTAGAAATACTGCTTCCCATTACCTTTAATCCCCACAGGGATATAAATACCTGCAGTCTGTAGAGCTGCTGCTCAGTCCCTCCCAAGGGACAAAGCAGCCTGTCTGGGGACTCAGGGTCACAGGTGAAGGAGGCAGGAAATCCCATCCTCAAAAGGACTGAAAAAAAACCCAACCCAGTGTGGGTTGTAGATGAGTGCTGTGGTCTTCAAAGTATAACCTCCACTGGAAAAGTTTTACTTGCTGGTTGGAACCAACTTCAGCCTGCAGTTCTTGAGCCCTGCATACACTGCCAATGGAGGCAGAGGCCCAACACTAGTTGAACTGACAGATTCTAACAGCAGGAGAGCTATAAGGTGCAGCTTGTTTGGTTTTCTGGGATGAAGACTGTAGGAAGAGCTTTAAGCAAGTGCATAATTCCCCACAGAAGTGTGGAGCACGCTCTGATGCTGCTCTTGGACAGCACTTAAGTTCTCTCCAGCTCTTAGGGTGGCTCATTAGAATGGCAGCCATTGGGGACCTTCCGAAGGAGCTCCAAAACATCACTGTATAAGCCCAGAAGGCTTTTGGGCCACTACCACACCCCAGAAATACAGCTCTAGCAAACTGCAGCTATGTTCTAACTTCTAACTAATTACTTTGTCATTAGCTCTGATGGTGTTTGTGTTGGCTTCTTCATTTATCAGCTGATAAGTATAAGGATTCTACCCCTGATGGTGCTAAAAACACTGACAACACAGCCAAAAATGCAGAACCACTGATTAACTTGGATGGTGAGTATGTGGCAACCTCCTTTATGGGCATATGGGGTGTGAATGTGTTCTGTGGCCTGTGGGATGTCCTTCAGATTTTAAGTTGCTATGGTAATATGATACATACAGCTTTTCAAAGCCCTGTTTAAAGCTTTGGGAAGGGGTCAGATACTCTTTTCCTGCCTCTCTGTGAGCAGCATGTTATGAGTTACTTTGTTTGCACTTACTGTATTCCTAGTAAAGGAAAGAGGAACTGGGATTGCTCTGTAGGAATCCCAGGTGTCTGCAGAGCTTTTCCTGTTGGGGGGAAGAAGCAGAAGGGCAGAGAAGGAGAGTTTTTCCCAGCAAAATAAGGTGCCCAGAGACTTGTTCAGATATGAATAACATTGAGAGGGCTCTTGCCAGGAAGCAGATGAAGGGTATTTACCTTACCAGCTCCATAAAACAGGAGTATTTACTGTGGGTTAGGGTGAAATACCAACTATGGGCTCTAACTTATCTTAAAAAAGAGCAAGCCAACCAAAAAAACCCCACCAAAACCAACTAAGGAGACATGATGGCAGGCTGTTTCCTTCAGTGCTGTGACATATTCTGTGTTGGCTTGGTCTTCCCCAGCTGTACCTTTCAGAATCATTTCTCTGGCTGTTAGGCACAGTCAGAATAAATGGAAGTGGTGGGAAAATAGCTACTAAAACTAGCTCTAAATCCTCCCAAGTCTTCTCCCACTGCTGCTTCTACAAACACCCACCTAGGAATTGGTCCTGCCCTCACCCAGCTGGCACAGGTCTGCTCCATGCTGACAGAATAAAAACTAAGTAAAAGTAATACTTTTGTGTAATTAGCTTAATTTTTAAAGACTGAACACAGATTTCCTGTGAGGTAGGACATATGCAGTGTGTTTGGTGCTGAGAACAGTGCTGCTTGTGCTTGGATGATGGTCTGCACCCTGGTTCTGATACCCAGTGTGCACACTGATTGCTCTGCAGCCAGACCAAGTGGTTGCTTGCTGATGTGTGACCATGGCCTTGCCCATCCTTTGAGATGCTGCAGAGTCAAGAAGCCAATTCTGATGGGTTTTGAGCCTGTTCAGCTAACATTAATGATGCCAATTCTGGGGTTTTTTTGCAGTGAATAACCCTGATTTCAAGGCTGGAGTGATGGCTTTAGCTAATCTGCTTCAAATTCAGCGCCACGATGATTACTTGGTAATGCTTAAGGTGAGTCTCACAGGTTTCAGACCTTATTCCTTCCTTCTCCCCAGTGCCTGGGACATGTGTAGTAGTTTGTGGTGCAGAGTAACCAATTACTAGGACTTGTAAGGCCCAAATAGAAAGAGAAACTCACCCTCTGTGTGCCATTTCAAACAGATAAGAACACAGAATGTGAATCATGGAAATTAATGTAGGGATAATTGTCTTGGTAGACAGGGATAATTGTCTTGGTAGACAGGGATAATTGTCTTGGTCAACAGTTCAGCTGGGTGGTGGAGTTCCACCACTGAGAGCTGCAGGTCAGAGTTGGAAATGGTGGAGGTTAAGCTGAAGTACTGCTTTCTTTGTGATGAACCTTGGGAATGTTGAGGAACACACTGAAAAGGAGAAGATTGCATTCCAGGGCTAGGAATTAGGAGAAACTGGAAAATGTAGAGGCCAAGGGATGTGAAGGATGTTTTAAAACACTCAGCCTGGGGAGGAGCCCCAGGTTAAAAGCTGCCATCACCTCCTTCTGGCCTTGGGAGCTGCATACTCCTTGTCAGTGCTGAAGTCAGTTTGATTTAGCCTTGACAACTAATCAAGGCTTTTAAATACAAAACATAGGCTAATTAATTCTCTAAAACATCCTTTTTAAGACTGCTAAAATGTGTGGCTTAGCAGGAGAGCATCTGTAAGCTTGGGGTTGAACTTGCACTGTATTTCCTGAGGCTGTAGCCATCCCGAGTTCCCTTTGATTGTGTTGTGATACAGAAAGCAGCTGAGCTTTGTTTGGGACCAGAATAAAGTCATTTTGCTGAAGAAAAATATTAATGTCCATCCACTGGAGAAGTTGTACTATTTGCTAAAGTTGAGAGAAACTAAATGCCATGGGTATTGAATCATAGAATCACAGAATTGTAGGGGTTGGCAGGGCCCTCCAGAGCTCATCAGGTCCAACCCCCTGCCAAAGCAGGGTCCCTAGGACAGGGCACACAGGGCGGTGTCCAGACGGGGCTGGAATCTCTCCAGAGAGGAGACTCCACACCCCCTGGGCAGCCTGGCCCAGGGCTCCCTCACCCTCACTGGGAAGAAGTTCTTCCCCAGATTGGTGTGGAACTCCCTGTGCTCCAACTTGAGCCCATCGCCCCTTGTCCTGTCCCCACAGACACTGAGAAGGGGCTGGCCATTTCCCCCTGCATCCCATGCTTAAGATATTGATAAACATTAATTAGGTCCCCCCTTAGTCTTCTCTTCTCCAGGCTGAACAGCCCCAGCTCCCTCAGCCTTTCCTCACAGGGGAGATGCTCCAGGCCCTTCAGCATCTCCATAGCCTCCTCTGGACTCCCTCCAGGAGATCCCTGTCCTTTTTATCCCAGGGAGCCCAGCACTGGACACAACACTCCAGCTGGGCCCTGAGCAGGGCAGAGCAGAGGGGGAGGATCCCCTCCTGTGACCTGCTGCCCACACTCCTCCTGATGCCCCCCAGGATCCCATTGTCTCAGCCCCAGGACACACTGCTGGCTCATGGCCACCCTGTCACCTACCAGCACCCCCAGGTCCTTCTCCCCAGAGCTCCTCTCCAGCAGGTCCCCCCCATCCTGTCCTGATAGGAAGGGTTGTTCCTTCCCAGGTGCCAGACTCTCCACTTGCTCTTGTTGAACTCCATGAGGTCTCTCCCTGCCCAGCTCTCCAGCCTGGCCAGGTCTCTCTGGGTGGCAGCGCAGTGTCCTGTGTGTCAGCCACTCCTCCCAGCTCTGGATCATCAGCACTTGCTGAGGGTGGATGCTGTTCCCTCCTCAAGGTCTCAGTGAAGATATTAACCAGGACTGGACCCAACTCTGGGGAACACTGCTACTCACAGGCCTCCAGTCAGATTCTGTTCCACTGACGTTTATATAGTGTGTGTAAGGCTGTAGCAGCTCTGCTTCAGCAGTATTGTCTGGTTTCTGAAGGAAAGGATTGCCTGCAGTGATCTCATCAATGATGTCCTCCTTCTCTCCAGTGTGGTATCATCCTTTGCCTTCCCAAAATAGCCTTTGAGCTCTTAATCTTTAAGGAGTGCTGGAGAATGTGTATATCAACCCCCTACCAAAAAAACCCCACCCAAACCCAACCTCCACAATAGAACAGTGGGAAGGATTATCAAGTAGAGAGGCAAGAGACACTTTGGCACCATTGGGCTTCTGCAGCATGAGTTCAGGCCCTGTTAGACAGAGCTCCTTCAGGTCTCCTTACAGGACTGCCTTCAGGCTAGCAAACTTCACCTGGGTTCTTCTAACTCAGTGCCAACAACTCAGAGAGAAAGCAAAATGTCTTGTCTGTGTGAATGTATTTATGCTTCTATCACTACTTCCACAGTCCTGGGCTCACATTTTTCAGCCAGGAGTGGTTGGACACAGCCACCAGCCTGAATTTTCTTCCCTTTAATTATAATGGGGACAGGAGCAGGAATGTTACATGAGCAACAATACAGTGTTCAGGTTTTGATGGGGTCAGGATGTGTCAGGGAAACAATTCCACACACCACAGCAAGCAGGCTTGCAGCTTGTATGTGGAGGATTCCTGATCCCTCTTTGGGTTGGAATCCTCTGGAATGGATGCTTAGGGAAGGCCAGAGGGTGTGAGCATGCCCCAGACATTTGGGCAGAGCAAGCAGATGTATTTGGAGTCTCCTTTTATTAATTGAAATCTGGTGTGTTGATTAGAAAGCATCCATGCAGCACAGTTGGATATCCCTTTTCTAATGCAAAAGGCACTTGGAATTCTCTTCCATGGGGTTTGGTTTCACTCCTGGAATTTAAAGTCTTCATTGAATCACTCTTTTTCTCCTTCAGTTAGAAAGATTTCTAGAAGTATTCAGTGGCACCTTCCTCATATCCCCTTTCCAGCTCAATCCTGAGCAAAACTGGGTGAGACAAGAAGCAGGAAGGCTTCTTCTGTCGCCCTTGGCTGCTCCTCAGGGAGAGTCTGAGGAATGTGTTTGACAGACCCAGTTCTTTGGGGTGGAAGTCTGCCTGCTTGGTATTCCTGTGGTTATTTTTAGAGGGGTTTCCAGCTGTAGGTATCAGTAACTGAGAGCTCTGATACAATTTCAGGCTGTGTACTGGAGCCAGTAAGAACAGATGAGCAGCAGGATTGTGTAAAATCAAGGCTGTGCTTGTTCCTGTGTCTAAAAATAAAAAGCCAGGGAGCAGGAAGGAATTAAAACTTGGATGAGTAGCCTAGCTCCAGGTTCCTCTATGTGTGAAAGGTGGTGCAGCACCTACTAAAGGATGCCAACAGCAGAAAATCCTTCCTGAAGAAGCTGTGATGCTGCAGGGAAAACTAAAAGCCCTGCTGCTCCTTTGGGGTGGCAGTCTGGGAATCACAGGCATTCATGACTGTTCCTGGTACATTCTGGCCCAGTAAGTGGCTGAGATGAAGAGCATAATGTCCTTTTCTGGTGAAGCTGCCTTCCTCCAGTCAAAGAAACTACCCCTTTGTAAGGCACTACGTGGAGGGAATATCTCTATGGAATACTTCTATTCAAGTAACAGATGATTTCACAGTAGCTCACATAAAGAGGAAGTGGTTACCCCTGAAATGCAGCCAGAGGAAACCAGATACAGTTAGCCTAGCTCCTTAAATCCTGAATTCATGACCCTGTAAACCAGTAGCTATTCCACCAGGGGTTAGCTGAATTAAACAAGAGAGTTTATCCATTTCAAATACACACAGTACCTATTTCTCTCCCTTGATCTGATCCACTTTTTATTACCTGGCACATAAGTAAACTCCTAAACAGACTTAAAATCAAACACAGCATTGTTCTCCACTCAGAATCAGGCTTCAGTTTCTTTTTCAGCTCTTGAGTATTCCTCAGTGCAACCCCATGAAACTTGAGTTTCATGAGATGCCAAAACTATTTTGTTCCATTTTTGCCATGAAACCTCCAAGTATTAAAGCTCTCAGAAGAGAGAGTTGCACTTCCTATCGATCACACTTGGAACATAAACAAGGCTGGAATGTTTTTGTTCCCTTTTGAGGTTTTTGTTAAGTCAGGGAAAAATCAAAGCAACAAATTTAGGTGCCTCAGTTAAAACAAGGGACTTTCTTCTCCTTGTCTGTTTCTAGACTTGAACTTCTGATCATCTCTGTGTTCTGACCTGTGAAAGAGAGATGAAGACAGAGGGTAGACAGGCCTGGCTGTTTGAGGGAAGGTGATGAGGGACAGTGGAGTCAGGAGCTCTTATTAATGTTTATCAATAGCTGAAGGGTGGGACACAGGGGGAAATGGGCAGCCTCTTCTCAGTGTCTGTGGGGACAGGACAAGGGGCGATGGGCTCAAGTTGGAGCACAGGGAGTTCCACACCAAAGGACAGGGATCTCCTGGAGAGAGTCCAGAGGAGGCTCTGGAGATGCTGAAGGGCCTGGAGCATCTCCCCTGTGAGGAAAGGCTGAGGGAGCTGGGGCTGTTCAGCCTGGAGAAGAGAAGCCTGAGAGGGGATCTGATCAATGGGGAACAATAGCTGAAGGGTGGGACACAGGGGGACATGGGCAGCCCCTTCTCAGTGTCTGTGGGGACAGGACAAGGGGTGATGGGCTCAAGTTGGAGCACAGGGAGTTCCACACCAACATGGGGAAGAACTTCTTCCTGGTGAGGGTAAGGGAGCCCTGGGCCAGGCTGCCCAGGGGGTGTGGAGTCTCCTTCTCTGGAGAGATTCCAGCCCCGTCTGGACACCGCCCTGTGTGCCCTGTCCTAGGGACCCTGCTTTGGCAGGGGGTTGGACCCCATGAGCTCTGGAGGTCCCTGCCAACCCCTACAGCTCTGTGATTCTTAACACTTTTTTGAAAAGGGTTAAGGTCTGAAAGCTTCTCAAAATACTTCTCACAGACTCATGGGTTTGAGGTTATGCTGGGTCACAGCATTGGCTCCCTTTCCCTTGGAATTGCCCAGAAATGCTTCCAGACCTCAGTGAATTACTCTGCCTCTCTCTGTTTTTCCCCTAGGCAATTCGCATCTTGGTTCAGGAGCGCTTGACGCAGGACGCCATCGCGAAGGCCACTCAGTCCAAGGAGGTTGGTATAGGACTGCACCACTCTGGTGTTAATTATTCCATATTGAGTAATGAAGCAGAGGCATCCCTGGCTGCCAGCTCAGTGAAATCCAGTCCTGTTGAAATGCTTAGCAGGGAGATGGAAACTTGCTGCTTTTTATCTTCACCATCTCAATTCTTCAAAACCCAGAGGATTATGGAGAGTTTACAAAGCTCTCTGTTTGTTTGGGTTGAATAGGAACATGTGTACCTGCATCACCTAAAGAGCTCTTCTCTTATCTTGGGGTTTGCTGGAGGATTACCCTGGCTGTTAGGAGAGGGAATGCATGACCTGGCTTTTCCTTGGAATCAGCAGTGTTTGCTGCGTAAACAGGTTGAAACTCTTCCTCATACAGAGTGGTTTGTGTGTACACCTCCAGGATTGGGATGCTGGATGGGCAACTCCTCTTCATTTCTTTTAGGGGAAGGGGCAGAGAGAGGGAACTTCTGCACTTAAACCTCAGATTTAGAATCATAGAGTCATAGAATGGCATGGGTTGGGAGGGACCCCAAGGATCACAGAGCTCCAACCCCCTGCCACAGGCAGGGCCACCAACCTCCAGGCCTGGAGCTACACAAGGTTCCCCAGGGCCCCATCCAGCCTTATTTTACAGAATTTCTTTTCTAACCACAAGCTGGCTGTTCCTAATGAAGCTCCAGGGGATGCCTATGGCTTTTCAGCTCATCATTTCTTAAAACATCCCAGTTTGCCAGCTCCTCTCTTTGGTGTTTGGGTGCAGCAGCCGCTGGTGTTGGCCCTTCAGCACAGCCAGGGAAGGCAGCCACTCCTGCCCTGCAGCTGTACGTTCAGATGTGTCCCTGAAACCTAAAGCCACTGCATCTGGTCAAGGAGCAGAAGTCCCTTCATCTCTTCTGGCAGCTGCTCAGCACAGTCCAGGCTTTATTTATCCTCACAACACTGGCTGTGGCCTTTACTAAGTGGCAGTCGCAGGTGCTCTGAGTTGTGGGTGCAGCGATTGCCAGAGGCTTTGGAACATTAAATCACAGCTTTGGTTTCATATCCCTAAAACCATTAAAAAGAGCAGGAAAACAGGAAAGCAGCTGTCACTGCTCCAGTCCTGTTATGTGCTGGAACTGATGGAACTAAAAAGCTGCCTTTTTAATTGTTGTTTCCATAGCTGCTCAGCTGACATGCAAGGATTGGAATGGGCTTTTCTGGGTGTTTGGCTGCTTGGAAGAACAACCAGGTGGTGGTGGTTTTTTTTCTGACAAAGGATTATTTGTATTTGATAGACCCTCAAAGTGCCACCAGGCCTGAGGGTGAAATGCCACCATGTGTGATCCAGGTCATTGGGAGTGTATTCCCATTAGGAATGCTAAATTGCTAGGTAGGGGAGAGGAGAAAACACAGGGGTGCAGAGACAGGAAAAAGCTTTTATTAGTGCTGGCAGCACTAACAAACATCAACAAGGGGCAGTGGGGAAAAGATAAAACAGGTACAGGAATGTTCTCCAACTGTGGGAGGAGTCCTCTGTATGAGGACTATGCTGAGGGAGCTCCCACCACTGTGCTTGTGGCTTAAATATCCTGAATACTAGGAGATTTGTGGTGTTGGGCTGTCAAGGTACAGCTTTCAAGGGAGGGCATGGCACTTCTCTTCCCTTTTTATTAAGATTGTGGTTTGAATGGCCAGGGGTTCAGTGTCCTTGGTGTGCAGACAGGGTTGGGATTTATGCTGACACACTCCTCTTCCATCAGCAGAGGACTGGCAGCAGGGACAGGGAGGGGATTGTCCCTCTCTGCTCTGCCCTGGGGAGGCCCCAGCTGGAGTCCTGTGTCCAGAGCTGGGGCCCCAGGACAAGGAAGATGTGGGGCTGTTGGAGAGGGGTCAGAGGAGCCCTGGAGATGCTCAGAGGGCTGGAGCAGCTCCCCTCTGGAGAGAGGCTGAGGGAGCTGGGCTGGGTCAGCCTGGAGAAGAGAAGGCTGTGGGGGGACCTCATTGCAGCCTGCCAGTCCCTGAAGGGAGCAGAGGAACAGGAGGGGAATCAGCTTGTTCAAGGGCAGAGCCTGGCAGGACAAGGGGGCTGGAGTGAAGCTGGAGGAGGGAAGGGGGAGAGGAGATCTGAGGGGGAAGTTCTTTGCAGAGAGAGTGGTGAGGGGCTGGCAGGGGCTGCCCAGAGAGGGGGTGGGTGCCCCGTCCCTGGGGGTGTTGAAGGCCAGGTTGGCTGGGGCCCTGGGCAACCTTGTGTAGCTCCAGGCCTGGAGGTTGGTGTCCCTGCCTGTGGCAGGGGGTTGGAGCTCTGTGACCCTTGGGGTCCCTCCCAACCCAGACCAGGCTGGGATTCTATGATACTAGCCCATCCTTCCGAGCTTTCCTTGCCTGATGAGTGTGTCTTAGGTTGGATCAAGTGCAAAAAACACCCTTCAGGATCACTTTAAGGATGCTCCCAAAAGTTATAGCTGAGGCATACAACAAAGCAGTTACATTTTTCCCCTTCTCTGAAACCTGGAAGCTTTTTTTCCCCCTCCTACTCCCAGGAAATCTGTTTTTTCTGTTGGCTCATCCAGTTCCAGGGAAGACGTTGCTCAGGCCCATTGCAGGTGTTTTGTGCAGCCTTTTTAAACTAAATATTTTGAGAACAAACCTGTGAAATGAAGCAGTCTGTGTGGTAATGAATTTAAAGCTGCTGCTTTTCTCTCCCTGTTTAAAACTCCTGGGCCATGTGAGCATGTGGGTGCCTGTCCAGCCCTGCACCTGCCATTAAACTGCTGCTGCAGGCTTGGGAAAAGCTGTTCTGCTCACAAAGGCAGCTTTATAGAATCACAGACTGGTTTGGGTTGGGAGGGACCTCAAAGATCATCTAGTTCCAGCCCCCTGCCATGGGCAGGGACACCCTCACTAGACCAGGTTGCCCAAAGCCCCATCCAACCTGGCCTTGAACACCCCCAGGGATGGGGCCTCCACAGCCTCTCTGGGCACCCTGTGCCAGGGCCTCACCACCCTCAGAGTAAAGAATTCCTTCCTAACGTCTCATCTACCCCTGCCCTGTGTCAGCTTGAAGCCATCACCCCTTGTCCTGTCCCTGCACTCCCTGGGGAACAGCCCCTCTCCCACTTCCCTGTAGGACCCTCTGAAGTAGTGGGACACCACAACTCGGTCTCCCTGGAGCCTTTTCTTCTCCAGGCTGAACAGCCCAAGCCTTGCAGCCTGTCTTCATAGCAGAGATTCTCCAGCCCCCTGATCCATCTTTGTGGCCTCCTCTGGACTCACTCAAGACAGGGAGCTGTTGTACTGGAGACCCCAGAGCTGGACACCAGAAGGGAGCTGGGTGGTGAGGGGAAGGCAGGGAGAGTACTGCTGTGCTACTGGGTGTCTGGGAAAAGCATCTGTAAGTGCAGAGCAACCTTCCCAGGGAATTCATCCACAGAGAACCAACCAAATCCATTCTTTCTGTGGTCAGGCAGCTCCCAGCACGTGCCAGGCTGGCAATGAGGTTCTGGCAGCCTGAAGTATAAACTGGATTTCTTAAGCTGGAGGTGTGAAGTCTGATATTGCTCAAATCCACTTGAAGTGGCACCAAACAACAACCTATTTCCAGTTTAACAACATGGGTGTGTTTTTAATGCTGCAGTTGAATGCCCATCCAAAAAAAGAACCTTTTTTTTTTGGAAGCAGGTTATTAAGACTTCAGTTCAGTTGGCATTTCATACTTGGCTTGCATTGCTTGATCAACTTCCTACTTCATATTAAAGCCTCTAAAAGAAATCCTCACCCTTCCCCAGGTTTACAGCCCCATCGTTGTAGAACCTACTGGTGCTGGACTTGTATGGTTTTTGTCCTGCAAGGCAAATGTTGGAACAAGTTAAAAGAGGTGGTGAAAGCAAATTTGAAGACTTGAATTGGTTGAATCTCACTCTGTGTCTGTGGTGAAACATTTGGGGCAAGTGGTGGTTTGGCAGCTCTCCTCCACAGTGGGAAGAGGGTAAAGGAAAAGGGAGCTTAGAAATGGTCAACTGATAAAACTTTGTGCTGCAGGAAGTGGGAGGGTTTTATTCCTGAGCTTAACACTTGAGGAGATCCTCCTGGGGATGTTTCAAGTGGAGAGTTTGAGACAGAGAGGTTTTTACAACTCTCTTCTCAAATCAGGCTGTGCTTTGGGAACGGGCAGCGCTTTGAAGGAGATGGTTTCTGAGAGAAACAGAGGAGGCTTTTTCTTGGGGTGGGTGTTCTCTCTGGCAGCACTGGTGTTAGCCTTTTAAGGATTGAATGCAGGCAGCGTGTAGCCAATGGGGTTCTTTTGACAAGGAGGGGGGTTATTGAGCTTGAAGATTCCTCCTTCCTTAAATACCCTGGGTTTGGTGTTTCAGGGCGCAGCAGCAGTGTGTGAGCGAGCACGGTGACTCCTCCAAGCTGTCACAACCCCTCTGGAGAAGCAAAACCTGAGTGTCTTCTCCTCCAGATGAGTTACCTGCTGAAGTATAAACTAGATTTATAGTTTATAAATCCCTAGGACAGGGCACACAGGGTGGTGTCCAGGTGGGGCTGGAATCTCTCCAGAGAAGGAAGCAGAAGGAGGTTCTGAGGAGCACCCCATCCTTCTCTAAGCACCAGGGGGAAAGTTGTTTCCTATCTCCAGCATGACAAGCACAGAGTGCTAACATAAGATTAACTACCTGCATTTCACTTCTATTTCCCAAACATATGAGATGACATTTCTAATGAATCACATTTTAATGAGCTTTTTCTTTCCTTTTTTGAAGGGCTTGCCTGTTGCCTTAGAAAAGCACGTCCTGGGCTTTGACACAGGAGGTAAGCAGTCCTTGTAATGCCACTCCTAAACAGCAGTGGTTGCCTTCCACAAAGCACATTGCTGTCAGATACATAGATAACATGGGCAGTACAAAAGCCTGCAGTGGAAAGAATTGCTCCCTCCCAGCTTGTTATTTAAGAGCATTTTGTTTTGGAACAGCAAAGCATAAATCTGAAGCTGTGGAATATGTTGTTTGCAGGGTCGTGTTTAAAGAACAGCTTTTAATTGCAGAGGGGAAGGAATGCTCCTCGTTTCTGCTGCCTTGTAAATCTTCCTTCTGCCAGCAGAGGACCTCTGTGCTGCTTCACTCTCTGTAACTCACCTACAGTCTAATCTGCAGGCAGCAGAGTTGGCGTGACCCCATAGAGTATCCTGCAAAGAAGAGCCAGACGACCTGGCATTCCACTCGTCTGGCCTTGCTTTTGCCCTGTGTTATGCCTAATTTACTAGGCTTCACAGCCACCCAGCTGTGGAGTAACTGGGAGGGCTGTAGGGGTTGGAAGGGCCCTCCAGAGCTCATCAGGTCCAACCCCCTGCCAAAGCAGGGTCCCTAGGACAGGGCACGCAGATGGGGCTGGAATCTCTCCAGAGAAAGAAGCAGAAGGAGGTTCTGAGGAGCACCCCATCCCTCTCTAAGCACCAGAGGGAAAGTTGTTTCCTATCTCCAGCATGACAAGCACAGAGTGCTAACATAGATTAACCTCTCCTTAAAACCTTTGCCTCAAATGGAGATGATTTGCTGTGATTTCTCTTCACAACCCACCCAGATGCTGTTCTCAACGAAGCTGCCCAGATTCTCCGCCTGCTGCATATAGAGGAGCTCCGAGAGCTGCAAACCAAAATCAATGAAGCCATTGTAGCAGTTCAGGCCATTATTGCTGATCCCAAGACCGACCACAGACTGGGCAAAGTGGGGAGATGAATGGGTAGAAGTTTCTAGCCCCTTGTGTACTCCAGCCCAGTTAGGATCTACGTACAACTCCGGCATGCTCTTTGAAACGGTGTCACTTGACTGTTTTGAAAGAAAACGGGGGATAATTGGGTTCTAACTCCTGAAGAATTCTCATTTTTCTTTAAATAAATGAAATTAGGGAAAATAGATGAATTGTGCTGATTAGCTCTGAGTTGGCAAATGCAACTCACTGGGGTTTGGGTTTGTTTTTCCATTGTGTTTTGGCTTTGTGTTGAGACTGGAGCTCTAGGGGTTCCTCTCTTGTTGAGGCCCTGCCCTAGGAACAGCTCGCTCTTGACTTCTCCCCAATCTGCCCTAGAGCCAGGATAGTTAAGGACTAAATCCAAAAGGGAAAACTTCAAACAACCATCTTTTTTATTCAATTATTGAAATAGCCTAGGAAAAAAGTGAAGCATTACAATGTAAATGGTATTTCTGACCGTGTATCGGTCTACACTGGGTAGGTCTATGAAGGCACTTAGAAGAAACAAGCATGAATGGTCAATTCTAGCATATTCTTCTAATATAAATACTAAAAGACATGCATTGAGGCAGTGGTGAAAATACAGAGTTGACTTCTCAGAAGGCTTTGCCTTTGGTGGTTCAGGTAACCCTTTGGAACACGCAGTCTTGTCTTCAGGGCTGTGTGTTTACTTAGACCCAGTGAGATACCCCACCCAGAGCTTCTGCAGGCACTTAGTTATTTTGGATCAAGGGACCCAGTGCTCAGATTGTCAAAACCATTACAAGAATTAATCCATTCTTCTTCCAATAAAATAAACCATTTGAGTAAGAAAGCTACATTCTCAATTTACTTGCAAGAGTAAGGACCCAAGAGTCATGGGACCTTTTGCTTTGGTGATCTATCTGTGGGGTTTTTTCACTTGTTTAAAAAAAATACAGTAGTAAAGACTTGAGGTATAGCTCCAAAAAATAGACTTTTGATAATCTTTTGCAGGGAAGTCACTCCCTTGGCCTTGGTGAAAGGTTTTCCCCCTTAGCTGTGTGCTAGTGGTGGCAGTTCTCTGGGTCCAAAGTTCTTTGGGGGGTGCAAAGATTTGCTGCTTCTTGAAATAGCAGGTCCTATTTCCTTGCTGCAGAGAGAAACAGGTATCTTTAGTGCATCAGGCATGTAACTGCTGCCAGAGGGCAGCCAGGGGATGGATTTTGGGGGGGTTTTACCTCCGGGGCAGTAGGGATAAACTGCAGTTATTCCATAGAGATGCGATCGCTGCTCGGGGAGATACTCATCAGTAAAGGAGCCAGTCTCTTTATTGACAGCTATCACACCATCCCTGGTGAAACAAAGGGCAGAAGGGCTTTATTCACCTACAAAACTCGGGTTTGGGGGTTGTTTTTGCCCCCTCCCTCCATCCATATGCATTTAAGGCAGCAAAGCTGTCAGCCTGAACACCTGCAGCACAGGGGAAAGAAATTAGCCCCATAGAAATTTGACCCAGTGTGGCACTTCTCTCAGGATTGTGGAGGCACAGAGCAGCCTTCCAAGGAGAGATTATCTCCCTGAGAGTCTCTTCCAAGCACGACAAGCACTTAAGTGGTTGTTGTCATCTGCTGTGGTTTGATTGTAGCTTTGAGAGCTTCCAGCTGGAGCGGGAAGCGCGAGTCCCCGATGCTGAGGGCCTCGGCCGGCGGGGCAGAGGGAAGGACAGGGTGGAATCTTTCCTTGGACTTCATCTGGATTCAGAAACTAGTGCCAAGTTTTATTTCAAAGAACCCCAGCTGCTATTTCTGTCCCTCCCAGGAAGCTGAGACTTTTTCCAAACAACCTCTCCGCACGGAGACTTACAAGCGGGTGTTGCTTGGAGACCCCAGGGAGCGCTCTGGGGAGATGCTGGGATGCAGGAGCAGGCCAGGGACAGCCTTTGGTTCCCCCCACCCACTGAAGCTCTAAGCCCTTCCAGGCTGCTCACCAGCTTAGGGGAGCAGAGCCTTAGGAACCTCTGGCTCAGGGAGTGGGATTTCTTCCCTTACCTTCTCCAGTCGGTGTGGTAGAAGTGGTTGGCGTAGCTGATGATGCTGAAGGGGTAGTTGAGGTTGTTCTGTATGACACGCCGGTCTCTGCCGTCCGGGTGTGTGCACTCCAGGTGTTTTGTTCCTTTGTGAACACAAGACAGGGGTTGGGCACCAAAACCCACCCCCAAGCTGAGCTCCACCAACCCCATTCTTGGCATTCACCAAGTTCTGAGACAGCTCCTCAGCCTGGGGGTGTAGCAGCAACTCACAGCTGTGCGTCCACCCAGCCCCAAGTCCTGTGCAGTAAGACACTGGGAAGGGACAGAGGAGCCCGGAGGCACCAGTGGGTCACCAGTACATCACTGGTTTTCCTCTCCAGGCTTAGTGTGGTGTAGGCTGAGCTGCCCTCAGTGAAGTTACCTGCATCTGCCCAACAGAGCTGCTTGGAGAAGGGGTCGAAGGTCAGGCCGTTGGGCAGCCCGATGTCCTTATTCACCAGCACCCTCCTGTTGGCGCCGTTGACGGTGGCAGTTTCAATTTTGGGTGCTTCACGATTCCAGTCTGTCCAGTAAAGGTTCCTTGGGAAACAATTACATAGTGAACAACCAGGATACCAGTGAGGAGCAGTGGGAGCTTACTCCTCATTACTGGTCCCTGGCAGGAGGGAGGCCTGGGTTTCCCCTTCAGATAAACCTCTATTTGAATCTAAGAAAAGCCTCTAAAAGGAAAAAAACCCAATCAAAACCAACCCAAGATGATGTTAAACATGTTTATGACCCAAACTGCAGCCTCTAGATGAGGGTGAGTCTTGGGAGTGACACATGTTGTATCCCAGCAGCACCCCAGGGGCGCAGCTTGTGTGTTCCAGAGCCAGGCGTGTTTCAGAGCTTGGAAAATTAAATGTACAACCTGAGGCTGGAAGGGGGGTCAGCCAAAATCTGGGATTATTAAAGCAAAACAGGGGTGGGGAGCAGAGCCAATCCCTCCTAGGGGAGAGGAGAGCTGCTCTTGAGGTCAGGATGGGGTCTGGGCACCACCAGACATGCTGAATTCTTGCAGCTCCCAAATCCCTGTGTGTAAATCCCTCTGGAAAGGCTGCTGCTCACCCTCGGACAGGATCCACAGCGATGGCCCGGGGGTTGACGAGCTCTGTGTCGAAGAGCACCTGTCTCTGAGAGCCATCCAGCTGGGCTTTCTCAATCTTATCCAGGCCACTGTCAGTCCAGAACATGGTTCTGCGCAGATGGTCCACAGCTAACCCCTCGGGGCTGATGAGCCCTGCCCCAGGGATGGGCGCAGTCAGCAGATGGGGACGGGCTGCTCCTGGCCCTGTCCCCATCCCGCTGCCCTGACCCACAGCCGAGGGATGTGAGCGCGGATGGAGGACCCCAGAGCTGGGATGGGCAGCAGCTGGATGGAGCTGGGGTCACTGGTGTTGGGAACGTACCTGAGTTGATGATGGTCTCTGGCTCAGCGCCGGCCTCCAGGCTCGCTCGGCTTATCGTCCGGCCGGCCACATCGGTCCAATAGATGGTCTTCTCCCGGCAGTCGTAGTCGATCCCCACCACGATGGAGCCCTGCCAGGGTTGGGAGAGGGAGAAGGGGGTGAAATCCTCCTCGACATGGCAATGGGCAACGATCCCTTTTTCCCCCAGCAAAAGGCAGCACTGACGGGCTTGCTGCCACCAAGGGCAGCTGGTGCAGGGACACCCCCATATCCAGATGGGCTTGAAACCCCTCGCCTTAAGGAGCGACTGCTCCAGCCTGAGGAACAGCCTTCAGGATGGGGAAAGAGAATATTTGGCGAGGTGTTTCAGTTCCCTGGGTGCAGGGAAGGTCATGGCCCAGGTTTAGTGTTCCTCTCCCTCAGTTGGGCTTGGCCACGCTCCGAGAAGAGTCCAGGGAAGGGAAAAAGCAGGTCTGCAGTAGAGACATGCAAGCTGGCAGCCCTGGGCCCGTGATGGATGGCTGGGGGAGCCCAGCCACTACTGGTGTCCTTCCACATGCCCATATCCCCCTGCCCTGCTGCTGGGGGACGGCGTGAGGCCTCTTCCTCCTCCTCCAGCTCAGCACAGCCAACATCCCCTCCAACCACCATGGACCCTCATGAGGTGTCCCCTCAACCCCCTCACAGCTGGGAACAAGAAGGCTGGGGGGAAATGCAGAACCCAGAACCACAGCACCGGTTCTTCCCTAACTCCCTCCTGCACCCCAACCCTGACCCCAGAGGTACTCTACATGCAGGGAGAGCAGGGTCTTGGCCGCCTCCTTCTGCAACCGCGTGCCGTTGAGCGGGAGGTATCCGATCTGCTGTCCCTGAGCGTAGAGCAAGAAGGTCCCCGTGGCTGGAGGGGACACGTCGGGACGGGGTGAGGGCCGGACGCTGGGCGGCGCGACACTGGGGAGACCTAGCACAGTGATGGGGAGTTAAATGGGGAGGGGGAAGAGAGATGGCTTGTGGAGCATCGCACCTCAGCTCTGCACCCGAGCAGGAGCAGGGTGCCGTGCTGGATGGGACAGGGAGGGGGGTTACACTTGGGGTGCTGAGCTCTTACACGGCGGGGTGCTGCCGGGCTCGGAGCGCGTGCCCTGGATCTCCCTGCCGCTCTCGTCCACGCACCAGCAGTACCCGCTGTCCCCGTGGCACTGCAGGGGGGTGAAGTTGCCCCCTGCATCACACTGTGGCACGTACTGGTCGTGCCGAGGGCGGCCCCCGTAGTGCTCCAGCAGGCTCTGCCGCCAGCGCTCACACATGGTGTGGGGCCGCTCCGTGGGCTCTGGCATGGGGAGGGAGACCATCAGCCCCTGTCCCTGAACACAGGGCTTTTCTGAGGCCCTGAGTGCCCCCTCGTATGAAGGATGGTGGGGTGCTGCCCCCCCCCCCGAGAACTGACCTGGGCTCCCACAGCGAGGCGGCGTGCTGCCCGGCGCTGTCCGTGTGCCAGCGATCTCCTGGCCCGCAGCATCCACACACCAGCAGTACCCAGTGCTGCCGTGGCACTGGAGGGGCCGGTACCCCCCTCCTCGTCACACTGCGGCACGTGCCCGTCACTCACGGGTGAGGGTCCCGGTGGCACCGCTCGGGGGTACAGCCGCTCGTGCTGGCAGGGGGTCAGCTGCTGGATGGGCTCTGCTGGCAGCAAGTGCCCCCACCCCGGGCTCAGGGGGGGCTGAGCAGCACCCTCATGGTGCCCAGGTTTGGCCCCACTCCACCCAGGGCAGGAGATGCTGGGGCTGAAGTGCTGCGGCCGTGTGGGACGGGCAGGGCTCTGCGTGCCACCCAGCACAACCAGCAGCACAGCCAGCCATGGCATCTCCTGCACCGTGGTGCTGGGAGATGCTTGGCCCCAACAGCTGGATGCCCACCGATCCCACCAGGATGCCAACAAGGTGCCAAAAGACCCGACCCACCTCCCTTCACCCCCTCAAGAGCCCGCAGGGCAGCACTGACCTGGGCTCCCGCAGCGAGGCGGCGTGCTGCCCGGCGCTGTCCGTGTGCCAGCGATCTCCTGGCCCGCAGCATCCACACACCAGCAGTACCCAGTGCTGCCGTGGCACTGGAGGGGCCGGTACCCCCCTCCTCGTCACACTGCGGCACGTGCCCGTTGCCCACGGGCGAGGGTCCTGGTGGCACCACCCGGGGGTACAGCCGCTCGTGCTGGCAGGGGGTCAGTCGCTGTGTGCTCCCCTCTGCTGCTGGAAGAACCAGAGCAACAGCAGAGTGAGGATGTGGGGAAGCCACCCTGAGGAAGAGCTGGTGGAGAGGTGAGTTGGGTGACCGTACCGTGTGTGCACTGGAAGCCATCGCCCTCGTAGCCGGGCCGGCAGTGGCAGGAGAAGGAGCCCGGTGTGTTATAGCAGGCAGCGGCTGGGTGACAGGGGTTTTCAGCGCACTCATCCACATCTGCATGTGAGGAGGATGGGGATCAGCTAAGGCAGGGCACCCTGGTCACACCCTGTGGTCCCTCCCATGCCCCCCAGCCCGTACCAGAGCAGTGGACACCGTCACCAGCGTACCCAGGGAGGCACTCGCAGATGGGGCGGCCGCTGGCATGGGGCAGGCAGCGTGCCCGGTCCCTGGGCGCACAGGGATGGCTCCCCTCCTCGCAGGGGTCTCTTGCTGGTGTCAGCGCTGCAGATACAGGAGGGGTGAGGGGGTGGTTGGGGTGAGCCCTGTGGGGCACAGGGATCAAAGGGGGACCCCAAAGCGTGGGGCTGGCACTTACGCACACACGCCTGCCCGTCCTCCGCCAGCCAGTACCCGCTGCGGCACTCGCACCGGTAGCTGCCCGGCACGTTCTGGCAGGTGGTGAAGGGGCCGCACTGGCTCAGCCCCTCTGCACACTCATCCACATCTAGAGAGAGGGGAAGACAGCAGGCATCCCAGGGGTGGTGGGATACCCCCGCTTTTCGGGATCCATCTGCTCCCAGCCCAGGGGAAACATCCTGCCCCATGCTGCCCATCCCATCCCTGCTGCCTCCTCCACCCCTGCAGTGCTCCCCCCAGCTCCCTGCCTCAGTTTCCCCACACGATTCACCCAACTCCTCGGTGCAGGAGCTGCGATGCTGCGGCACATTCCAACTCCCCAAACGGCTGTGGCCACCCCGCTGCCCCAATAGGTGACAGGGTGCACCAGACCCCCCCTCCCCACACACACACACCCTCCCCAGTCCCCAGCTCACCTCGACAGCCCCGTCCATCCCCGCGGTACCCAGCCGCACACTCGCACGCGTACTCCATGCCCACACCGGGCTGGCAGCGTGCCGTCGCCTCGCATCCGTGTGTGCCATCGTGGCACGGGTTCAGCGGGGGTTCTCCTCATCACCTGCGGGCCAGGAGATTGGGGAGAGGGGGGAGCATCACCCCAGCGCTGCAGCACCCTCCTCCCACACAGCACCCCACGGCCATGCCACCCCAGTGCCACCCCTGCACTGCGTGTCCGTGTGTCCACCCTCCTTCCCCACCATGCCGGGAGCCCGTCAGCTCAAGCTGCTTGGAAACCAGCCCCTCTCTTTCGGGAGCGGGCAGGAGACAGCAGCGTCCCCCCTGTGGTGGGTACCCCAGGGTGGGCACCCCAGGGTGGGTGCTGGGGCTCACCTCGAGCTGAGCCCACCCGTGCGGCCAGGGCGTAGCGCAGGGCGTGCTCCTGGCTGTCGTAGAGGGCGAAGGCATGCGCCACGCGGAGCTGCTGCCGGGCGGGCGGCCGGGCGTAGGGGCAGCCGGAGAAGGTGATGTTCTGCCGCAGGCGGTAGGACAAGGTCTGGTTGGTGGTTCCAGCAACCAGGACATAATCCCTCTGAGCAGAGGACGTCACAGCTGCCAGAGAGTGAGAAAGTTACCCAGGATGGGGATCGCAGAGTCACAGGGTTGGAAAAGACCTTTAAGGTCATCAGATCCAGCAGTCCCTGTCCGGTGCTAAACCAGATCCCTGAGCACCTCATCTCCCCTCTGTTCAACACCCCCAGGGCTGGGGACTCAGCCCCCTCCCTGGGCAGCCTGGGCCAGGCCCTGACAACTCTGCCAGGGAAGAACTTTGCCCTCCCAGCTGAGCTGAGCCTGCCCTGGCACAGCTTGAGCCCAGTGCCCCTTGTCCCAGCTCCTGGCCCCTGGCTGAAGAGACCAGCGCCCACCTCTCTGCACCCTCCTGGCAGGGCAGGGCAGGTGGGGAGAAGGTCTCCCCTCAGCCTCCTCTTCTCCAGGCTCAACACCCCCAGCTCCCTCAGCTGCTCCTCAGAGGATTTGCCCTCCAGCCCCTTCCCCAGCCTGGTTGCCCTTCTCTGGACACACTCCAGGCCCTCAATGTCCTTCTTGCAGTGAGGGGCCCAGAACTGGACCCAGCACTCCAGCTGCAGCCTCCCCAGTGCCCAGCCCAGGGGCACAATCCCCTCCCCAGACCTACTGGTCACACTATTTCTGACACAAGCCAGGATGCCCTTGGCTTTCCTGGCCACCTGCAGGATGATGGGGATGATGGGGGAGGAAGCAGCTTCAGCATCAGTGTCTCTTGGCTGCTGGGGATGGTTTTGGGCTGCTCCGAGTGGGGCACACCAAACCCCCATGGGCTCCTACCTGAGGTGGAGTAGTGGTAGAGCTCCTTGTAGGGAGCGATGTGGACAGTGACGTTGTCTGGGAGGACCGGCACCTGGCCCTGGATGTGTGTCTTCAGGCTTAAGTAATTGTCTGGCCCCAGGCCCTGGGCTGTCTGGGTGACGTGGACTGTCTCCTCCCCGGGGTAGAAGGTCACCTCCAGGCTCTGGGTGAACTCGGCCCCTGGGCAGGCAAAGGGAACAGGGATACATCCTCAAAACACCCTTCCCAGCACCCCGACAAGGGCACGCAGCAGGGAGATGGGGATCAGAGGAGCCACAAAGCTGCCCTGCACCCCCACCCACCCATCCCAAGCCCTGCATCACCCCACGTCTGAGTCAGGCCACCCCACTGGGAGCCACGGGGAGTCACAGAATCCCAGACTGGTCTGGGTTGGAAGGGACCCCAAGGGTCACAGAGCTCCAACCCCCTGCCACAGGCAGGGACACCAACCTCCAGGCCTGGAGCTACACAAGGTTGCCCAGGGCCCCAGCCAACCTGGCCTTCAACACCCCCAGGGACGGGGCACCCACCCCCTCTCTGGGCAGCCCCTGCCAGCCCCTCACCACTCTCTCTGCAAAGAACTTCCCCCTCAGATCTCCTCTCACCCTTCCCTCCTCCAGCTTCACTCCAGCCCCCTTGTCCTGTCCCTCAGAGCAGCGGGGGCTCGGTGGCACAGCCCGTGTCCCCACTCACCGGTGATGCTGAAGCCGTTCTCAGAGTCGGGCTCCTCCAGAGCGAAGAGCCAGGCGAAGAGCCCGCCGAGGGGCAGGAGGGGCAGCAGGGCGCGGGCGGCGGGCTGGGGCACCCCACTGATGGCCGTGTAGGCCCGGCCGTCGCTGCCCACGATGTAGGCGTGCAGGTCCACGTCCTGGAAGCCGACGGACGCCCGGCCCACCCTGAGGCTCCCGCTCACCTTCCCGTTGAGACGATGCACGGCCCCTGGGCAGGGAGATCACAGAATCATAGCATCATAGGGGTTGGAAGGGACCTCCAGAGCCCATGGGGTCCAACCCCCTGCCAAAGCAGGGTCCCTAGGACAGGGCACACAGGGCGGTGTCCAGACGGGGCTGGAATCTCTCCAGAGAAGGAGACTCCACACCCCCTGGGCAGCCTGGCCCAGGGCTCCCTCACCCTCACCGGGAAGAAGTTCTTCCCCACATTGGTGTGGAACTCCCTGTGCTCCAACTTGAGGCCATCGCCCCTTGTCCTGTCCCCACAGACACTGAGAAGGGGCTGCCCATTTCCCCCTGCATCCCATGCTTAAGGTATTGATAAACATGAATTAGGTCCCCCCTTAGTCTTCTCTTCTCCAGGCTGAACAGCCCCAGCTCCCTCAGCCTTTCCTCACAGGGGAGATGCTCCAGGCCCTTCAGCATCTCCAGAGCCTCCTCTGGACTCTCTCCAGGAGATCCCTGTCCTTTTGATCCCAGGGAGCCCAGCACTGGACACAACACTCCAGGTGGGGCCTGAGCAGGGCAGAGCAGAGGGGGAGGATCCCCTCCTGTCACCTGCTGCCCACACTCCTCCTGATGCCCCCCAGGATCCCATTGGGGTGCCTCCCACCCCACCTACCTTCGGGCAGGCACTGCCGCCCGTTGCCATAGTAGGTGGCCCGGCAATGGCAGCAGAGGCCGGTGGGGTAGTCGGTGCAGAAGGCGTGGGGGGAGCAGCGCCCGTGGTGCTGGGCACAGGTCTCCTTGCCGGCTGCGCTGTAGGTGAACACTGGAGATGAGAGGAAAAGGTTGGGAGAGGGACAGGGGGGACGCAGGGATGAAGCCACCCCTCCTTGGGGTGGGCACCCTGCCCTCCCTTGTCCCCAAAACACCATCAGGGGATGGCACAGCTGGCCATTCCCTTCCCAGGGAAGCCACGTAGGGATGCAAGTGGGAGGCAGAGGGTGGCAAAGCTGTTGGCTGGCTTTAGGCAGGCCTGACAGAGGGTGTTTTGGGGGGACAGCCAGCCAGGGACAGGGCTTTGCCCCCATCCCCCTCCACCCCTGGGTACGAGGAGCCCCCAGCCGTGCTCTGAGCCAGGGCAGAGCAGCAGCAAACCCATTGGGAAGGGACATCCAGCTCCAGCAGCCCCTTGGCAGCGGGATTTGGCTGGGAGGAGAGGAGCTGGAAGGGCAGCGGCTTCGCAGGACCCATGCCAGCCCACAGCAGCTCCAGCCTTGGCTGCTTGGGAAGAGATGAGCTTCCAGCGAAGGGGCCTGTTTTAGGGAGCCACCCACCCTGAGACATCCCCAGGGGCTCAGCAGAGGGGCCACAGCCACTCACCATCAGGGTTAAAATTCACATCTTCCTCCACGCCGACGCCGTGATGCCCGGAGCTGTAGGAAGAGGGGTGGGGGGAGTAGCTCTGCTGGGTGCTGCCATCCCCATCGGGGTGCAGCCTTCGGCTCCGTTCCTGCCCTGGGGATGCAGGAAGATCCTTGGGGACGATGGGTCCGTGGTGAGGACGTGAGGATGGAGCATCTGAGCTGTGCCACGCCGGCAGCTCGGTGGCCAGGGGGTCGGCGCGGCTGTAGAGCGCGTGGCTGGGGTCGGGGACGTGGGGTTCAGGGCTCAGTGGGGTGTCAGGCTTGGCTCTCCCAGTGCCCCTACCAGGCTCCACATGCTCCAGCGGGGCTGCGCTGCCCACGTGGAAGACCCACACACCGGGGACCCCCACGTTGCTCCCCCTGCGAGACAGCAGCACACGTGAGCATCCATCACAGCTGGAAACACACCCCAAAAATACCAGCCCTGCTCTGCAACACCCCCCCCAAACCCCCCCAGGACCCCAAATGCACCTTCCCCTCAGTGGGGGCTGAGAGCCTGCCACAGCCCATCACCCCCAGCTCCCTTCCCAGCCTTTAAAAGACATGGGGTTGGGGGGAGGCTGGGAGAAGGTGCCCCTGCTCCCCCTGCCCACCCCACAGGCCCCCTCCCCTGGGTACCACGCACCGCTCCAGGTGCCTCAGGGCCTGCTCGCTGCTGGCCAGGCTGTGGAAGAGCCCGTCCCTCTTTGGGTCGTCGCCGTCCCCCCGGCTGAAGCCCACCCTGGCTGGCAGCTCCAGCTGGACGTTGTAGGACTCCTTGGGCCGTGTCCCCAGGAACTGGAGGCCGCCTTCAGGGTAGAGGAAGATGGCATAGGTGTCCTCATCGTCGTAGGCTAGGGCAGCCTGGAAGGTGTTGAGCTGCAGAGGGGAGAGAAGGGCAGGCAGGCGTCAGGAGGGAGTGTACAGAACCCCAAAGGAGGAGGGAAGGGCTGGTTCAGCCCAGAGATCCTCATGGGGGGACCTCATTGCAGCCTGCCAGTCCCTGAAGGGAGCAGAGGAACAGGAGGGGAATCAGCTTGTTCAAGGGCAGAGACTGGCAGGACAAGGGGGCTGGGGTGAAGCTGGAGGAGGGAAAGGGGAGAGGAGATCTTGGGGGGAAGTTCTTTGCAGAGAGAGTGGTGAGGGGCTGGCAGGGGCTGCCCAGAGAGGGGGTGGGTGCCCCGTCCCTGGGGGTGTTGAAGGCCAGGTTGGCTGGGGCCCTGGGCAACCTTGTGTAGCTCCAGGCCTGGAGGTTGGTGTCCCTGCCTGTGGCAGGGGGTTGGAGCTCTGTGACCCTTGGGGTCCCTCCCAACCCAGACCAGGCTGGGATTCTATGATTCCATGAGCCCTCCCTGGGGAGCAGTGTGTAAAGGGGTCCCCCAGGCAGAGCGATGCCCCACAGCATCTCCAGGCACGTGACCTGTCTCTGCAGGATGCATCACAGTGAAGGGACTCAGGTCTCAGGGCTCCTCTCCTTGCATGAACCAAGCCTGGGGTTCTGTGGCTTGAGGGGCAAGGGATGCAGAATGGATGCAGGCAGCCCCCTCCTCACACACCGCAGGGCACGCAAGCAGGGAGTCTCTCCCCAGAAAGCCCCTTCCAACGGCCTGCAGACCCCTCCCAGGGAAAAGCAGGGGCCAAACCCCAGTGCAACACGTTGAGATGATGCTCAGCATCCTCCATGGAAGCTGAGAGACACTGCCAGTACCACCCCCACCCCCACCTCCCTCAGAGCAGGGGCATCCCCATGAGCAGCCACCATGCCCAGGAGCATCCCAGGTGACGTAACCTGGGACCTCCTTGCTCCCACCCCCTCTCCTCCTCTCCTGTCCCCAACACCAGCAGCTCCTCCCCATCCCAGCAGCACCAGAGGAAAACCTACACCCCCCTCCATCCCCATCCTGCTTCCCTCCATCTGGAGAACAGTTTTAGCTCTGTTTCCTCAGGAAAAAACAGGCACGAGCTCACTCTGAGCCTGCACCCCTCTGGAGCCCCTGGCTTGGAAAGGACCTTGGTCCAACCATACATCCCACTATAGGCACCCTGCCTGCCCACCCTGAGCCAGCACAACCCTTACAAGCCACCAGAGAATCCACACCCACCCCCACAGCAGCAGCAGCACCCTGAAGGAGGAGAACCCCTAACTCCCCCTCCACACATAGATGCTGCTCTGCAAAGAGATGGAGCTCAGCCCAGCAGGAGGAGAAGTTATTAAACTCCTGGGTTCACCCCTGCAGCAGCAGCAGGCAAGGAGGGGTGGGGGTCTCCCCTCTGTCTACCTCCCCCTCCCCTCCAGCCTTTATTTTGGGGTGAAGGGCCCCTGGGGCATCACAGGGCTTCCCAGTGGCACTGAGGGATAGAAAGAGCCTTGTTGTGTGCATCACACACTCAGGCATTCAGAGACCCTGTGCCAAGGCAGCCAAAAAAGCTGGGGAAGGGGGGGAGCTGAAAGGGGGGATAATCCCCCCCCCCCCAACCCCCACCCTGCCTTGGGGTCAGATTCCTCCCCCACGCAGCCAAATTGTGGTGGCAGCTGGAAGACTCATTGTGCCTTGTGGTGGGTGGTGAGGGGAGGGGGGGCACACACACAGAGGGGGAAGAGAGGGGGGAGGGATGGAGGCAGCCCCCAGTTTGTGGCCAGCTGCTCCCAGCAAAGGGCAAATTCCAGCCCCAAAGGGCAATTCTTGCTCCTGGGGAAGTGGGATCAGCTCTTCATCCCACTCTGCAGCCCTGGAAAGCATCGCTGCAGGGACCAGGAGGGATGTCCCCAAGGAGCTGGAGGGGGACAGGGTGCTGCTCCCAGACCTCTCAGACCCCCAAGGCTGGGGGTGGGGACCCTCTGAGCCAGGTTTCTTCTTTGGAGGCTCAATAAAGGAGCAAGTGACATTCTGACAGGGTCGGGGGGGATGCTCCAGGGGCAGCACTGGTTCTGAGCAGGATTCAAGGCTGGGTTCATTTTAAACCCTCAGCCAAGGTCTTGAGAGAGGGAAAGTAACCAAGAAACCCAACTGGGGAGGGGAGGGGAGGAGAAGGAGGGAGAAGGAGAAGGAGAAGGAGAAGGAGAAGGAGGGAGAAGAGAAGGAGAAGGAGAAGGAGAAGAAGGAGAAGGAGAAGGAGAGGGAGAAGGAGAAGGGGAAGGAGAAGGAGAAGGAGAAGGAGAAGGAGAGGGAGAAGGAGAAGGAGAAGGAGGGAGAAGGAGAAGGAGAAGGAGAAGGAGGGAGAAGGAGAAGGAGAAGGAGAAGGAGGGAGAAGGAGAAGGAGAAGGAGAAGGAGGGAGAAGGAGAAGGAGGGAGAAGGAGAAGGAGAAGGAGGGAGAAGGAGAAGGAGAAGGAGGGAGAAGGAGAAGGAGAAGGAGGGAGAAGGAGAAGGAGAAGGAGGGAGAAGGAGAAGGAGAAGGAGGGAGAAGGAGAAGGAGAAGGAGGGAGAAGGAGAAGGAGAAGGAGGGAGAAGGAGAAGGAGAAGGAGGGAGAAGGAGAAGGAGAAGGAGGAGGAGGAGAAGGAGAAGGAGAAGGAGAAGGAGGAGGAGGAGAAGGAGGGGAGAGAGAGGGAGAGGAGGAGAAGGAGGGGAGAGAGAGGGAGAGGAGAAGGAGGAAGGAGAAGGAGGGAGAGGAGGAGAAGCATGAAACTCCCACCCTGCATCACCACAACCCTTGCAGCGTGTCCCAGCAGGGTGGCCCAAGGCTGCCTTGCCTCTCAGCTTCCAGCTTCCCCCAGAGCTACCAGGCTCATCTCCCAGGAGGTCCCCGAAATGCCCTTCCTCCACTCAGGCCACGGGTGGGAGCAGGGTGGAAACTGGGCAGCTGGTTCCACGCTGGGCAGAAGGAAGGGCCAGCCCAGAGCCCCCAGCAAACAGCCAGGAGCACGGCGGGTGACTTGGGCCACGGCATCCCCCCAGATGCCCCCCAGCCCAACTCCCCCTGGAAATCCAAATCCCGAGCCCCTTTTGCCTGAAAAGCAAGGGGAAAAGCCCAGGAACCTCCAAGTAGGGAGCTGAGGGCAAACCCCAGACCTCCTCTGCTCCATCAGCAAAGCCAACGGACCCACCGGCTGGGAGCGGAGAGGAGAAGCTCCCCGCCTCTCCCAGTGCTCATCCAAGGCTGGGCACACCATCCAGCTGCCCCCAGTGGGGGGAGAAGAGGCTGAGGAGAGGTTTGGGTGCCCCCCACACACACCCTCCCCCTTCAAAATAAAAAGCCCAGTCCTCCCATGGCTGGACCCCCAACTTCATCCCATCATCTCCTCACCTTCCCGGAGGGTGCAGCGTCCTGGGGAAGCTCCTGGTAGGCACCCACGTCCTCCCAGGTGGCGATGAAGACGGCGGTGGGCACGAAGGAGCTGGCAGTGTTGGGGAACCCAGCCTGGATGTAACCTGCAGCCTGGTCCAGCACCTCTGGAGAGTCATCTTGGCGGTAGTAGATGTTCCCTCTGCCCCCTGAGGTGTCCAGGTCGGCCAGGAAAGGGGCGACCACAGGGAAGTCTGTGGGGAAATCGTCATCCACGTACTGGGTCTCCCTGGGGAAATCCTGGGTGGAGATGACCCCGTTGGTCCCCACCTGCAGGGAGAGGGGGTGCAGGGTGCTGAGGTGCTGCAGAGGTGACCCTGCCCACCCATCCTGTCCCCATTTTTGTTTTTTTCCTGTGTCCTTTCCCCTCCTTTGGGGGGAGGGGGGAGAGGGGCCGGGTGCCCCTCCTGAGCGCATGGGCCCCATCCAGCCATGGAGAAAACAAAGACCTCAGGCTTCTCCATCCCCCAGAGAGCTGCAGCTCGGGGGCTGCCCCAGCTGCAGCCACTGCTGCGGGGGAACAGCTGCCAAGGAGAAAGATCCCTTGTTCCACCGGGCAGGAGGCAGAGGGGATGGGGTGGAAGGGAGGGGAAGGGATGGAGTAGAGGGATGGATGGGTGGGGAGAGGGCACGGGTGGTGATGCAGGGCTGGAGGAAGCCAAGGCACCTATGGAGGGGCAAGCAGTGGTGGGGGGGGGGAAGAGGGGTGAGGGGGAGATGGGTGTCAAGGGGAGGAAGGGAAAGGTGGAGGGGTGGAAGGATATTAGGGGAGAGGGGCGGTGGGGCAGAGGGATGGGAGGGTGGGCAGGTGGAGAGCCAGGGAGGGATGGAAGGAGAGAAGGATGCAGGGAGGTGGTGATGGTGGTGGAGAAGGGAGGAGGGATGGGAAGGAGGGAAGGGTGGGAAGATGGAGGGGGAGAGGGAGGTGATGGAGAGGAGGAAGGGGGGAGGGAAGGTGGAGAGCCAGGGAAGGGATGGAAGGAGAGAAGGATGCAGGGAGGTGGTGGTGGTGGAGAAGGGGGAGGGATGAGAAGGAGGGAAGGGTGGGAAGATGGAAGGGGAGAGGGAGGCGATGGAAAGGAGGAAGGGGGGAGGGAAGGTGGGGAGCCAAGGAGGGGTGGAAGGAGAGAAGGATGCAGGGAGGTGGTGATGGTGGAGAAGGGGGAGGGATGGGAAGATGGAGGGGGAGAGGGAGGTGATGGAGAGGAGGAAGGGGGGAGGGAAGGTGGGGAGCCAGGGAGGGATGGAAGGAGAGAAGGATGCAGGGAGGTGGTGGAGAAGGGTGGAGAAGGGTGGAGGGATGGGAAGATGGAGGGGGAGAGGGAGGTGATGGAGAGGAGGAAGGGGGGGGGGCTGGAGGGAAGAGCAGCGGGGGATGAAGAAGGGTGGGGTGGGGGGTGTGGGAGTAGGGGGTGGGGGGAGGGAAAGGAAGGCCGGGCAGGGGGCCGGGGCCGGGCGGGACTCACGTAGAGGCGGCGGACGGTGCGGCCGTAGAGGCGCAGGGCTCGTCGGGGCGCTAGCCCGGGGAGCTCTCGTCGTCCCCGGGCCGTAGCCGGGCATCGCCGCGGGCCGGGCCGTGCGGCAGCAGCCCCCGGCGGGGCAGGGCAGACCCCAGCGCCAGCACCGCCGCCAGCGCCGCCGCCACCGCCCGCATCCCGCCGCCGGCAGCACTCGGGGGGGGGTCTTTTCCCCCCTCTTCCTTCTCCCTTTCTTCCCCCCCCCCCTTTTGCCCTTTCCCCAGCCGAGGAACCGAGCGGCCCCGACGGGACGGGCCCGACCCCACCGAGGGACCCAGGAGCCCGGCGGGGCGGAGCGGGACGGGGCGCGGCCCTGCCC